>BTHU01000010.1:56023820-56623820 GCA_036184795.1 Tokudaia tokunoshimensis | reverse complement strand
ATCTCTCAGTGGAAAGACTTCTAGTTTATAGCATGGCACCCCTGCAAGGCAGGGATCAGAGCCTGAATAGTTTGTAAGGACATCTCCTAACTCCTTTTAATGGCCACACATCACAAGTGCTTTTTACAGGGCCGGCATAGCACAATTCTTGCATATTTTCATTGTCACTACAACCAACCCTTGCACTCGACAAAATATGCTTTTAATTTTCTGCATAAAAGTACTATGTAAAAACTGCTGTTGGCTCACTTGTGCCCATTCCTACTCCCTCCTTCTTGCCATCTTCTACTCTGACAGTTTGAAGGATGGAATACTCACTCCTCAGCTTCTCTTGTGGTTTTTGATGTCTAAGGGAGCTGTAGGCAAGCCTGTAATTCCAGGCTCAGAACGCTGAGACAGTGTATCCCTGAAGCATTCAGCTAGAGACTAGTTGTATTGGTAAGCTCTGGGTTTGGTTGAGAGACCCTGCCTCAAAGAATTGAGTGGAAGAGTTAGATGAAGAAGCTTTAACAAGTTGATGGATGGCAGATAGCAGACTTAGTATCTGTTGGTTTTATTTATTTTGTGAAAGATCTTGTTTGTGGCCATTTTACCATATTGGGATAAGGGCAGGTGTGGATACTTCTCTCTGTATTTCACTTGATGTTTGTATGAAGAGAAGTTTTGACTTTTCATACATAATCATCCTGTTCTTGACATCAACCTCAGACTTCTCCTTTCTCTCTCTCTCTCTCTCTCTCTCTCTCTCTCTCTCTCTCTCTCTCTCTCTCTCTCTCTCTCTCTCTCTCCTCTCCCCTGTTCTTTCCCCTGTCTTTGTGTCTCGCTGTTTCTGTGTGTCTGTCTGTCTATCTCTGTCTCTATCTCTCTCTTACACATACACACATGTATACATGTGCACATGAAAAGAAGAAAAGATTTTTTAAGTCCTATGCTACCAGAAGGAAGGAGAAAGAAGGCAGAAGCACAACAAACAACATCAGATATGACAAACACAAAATACAGATGAAATAGCTGGCCCAAGCTTTAATACACATATAAGTAAACTTAATGATATGAATATACAATTGAGAGCAGAGTAGATAGGCAGGACAGACAGACAGATCAGTGGAGAAAGCACTGGTTGCACAAGTATGAGGACTTAAGTATGGATCCCAGAACCCACAGAAAAGCCAGGTCACCGTGGTGGAAACCTATAGCATTCTCAAGTCAGAGATGGAATCCCCAGGGCATGCTTGGCAGCTAGACTACCCAGAATCACCTAGCTCTAGGTTCAGTAAGAGACCTTGACTCAAAAATCAAAACAAAATAAAACAACCAAAATAGACAGTGGTCAAGGAAAGCAACCAATGTGAACTTTGGCATTCATGCATGTATGCACATACCGAATATACAGGTGAACATGCATACACACATACCTACCACATACATGTTGAATAAAGAATGGAATAGTTACATCAAGCAGACAATCAAAGGGAAAATCCCTTAGGTTTTCTATAGGAGGGTCACTTCAAATTTAATGACTTCAAGTTACAATGGAAAGGCTAGGTGAGAGATGTGCCACGTCACATCAGTCTAGAGAAAGCAGGCATGGCGCATCAATATCAGACAAAGCAATTCAGAGCAGAGAAAATTACTAAAGATAGATTAGGAAAGTACACAATGGCCAAAGGTCCTTGTGACAATTGCCTGCACATGTGGGCACTGACCAACAGACATCCGTTGTATGGGAAGCAAAACCTGAGGACTGAAAGGAGAGAGAATAAACTCAAAAATAAGGCTGTGATGTTAACACTATTCACCTCCAAGCTGATGGATCCGCTAGATGAATAATGGAAATGCAGAGGGATGTAACTGTACCACCTCACCAGATCTTCCTGAGCTTACAGAACACTATACTCTTCTACAAAACCATGGAGTGCAGATCAAGAAGGACTACATCCTGGAAGCTATACAAATCTCAAGAAATTTAAAAGAATTAAGTGAAACCAGAGTCTGTAGTGTAATCACAATGGATCCCAATGAGAAATAGGAACATTTCAGAAACGTCTGAGTGTGTGGAGCCTAAGCTACACACCTCTAAAGAACTGTGGGTAAAGCCAAAGTCTCAGGAAATAACAAAGGTTACAGCAAACTGAGAGTGAAGATGTCTTTGGTCAGTGTGGGCAGGACACACGTGAAGCACTGCTCTTTGTGGAGACACAAAGAACAAGTCTCTCTTCAGAATCTCAAATTTCACTTAAGAACCTTCAATATGGGCAGGAGGGATGGCTCAGGGAGTAAGACACTATGAGTAGGAGTTCGATCCCAGAACCCACATAATATGTCCTGTGGTAGTCATTCTATAGTGAGATGGAATGTAGAGACAGGAGAATCCCTAAAAGTTCACAAGCCAGCTACTATAGTGTGCACAGGTAGGCAAGACACCCAAACGTTGTCCTCTGATCTGTATTCACGTGAAACCCTCACCCACCAAATAAATAGACGCACACGCACGCATGCACATGTGCCATTAAAAAAATATACCAAGTACAGAGTCAGAAAGCTAAATAAATAGGAAGGTATTTAGGTAAGAAATATCAAGGTTTACAGAAACAAACCAGGGGCTGGAGTAATTAAAAGCATGTCCTACTCTTATAGAGAATATTGACAATGAGCTGCTCTCAGTTGCTTGTTAGTCCAGCCACAGGGAATCTGACACCTTCGTTTGTCCTCTATGGGCACTTGCACCCATGTGTACACATACACACTTACACATGTTATTTAAATAATTTTAACTCTTAAAATAAGAACTCAAACAAATAGGAGCCGAGAAAAGGAGGGGCTTAGTAGACTGAAGTTCACCCAAAAGAGTAAAAAAAAGAGCATATGTCTGAGAGATTGTCTTTTTAAAATGGAGATACAGCTGCTTTGGAAAACATCAATAACATTGACAAACCTCACAAGACTCATAGAGGAAGAGAGAGAGATTACAACAGGGACAGAGGTGGGGAGAGAGACAGGAGCTGGCGCTTAAAGAGCTGCAGATAGGAGATCACTGGAAGGACTACACACACACACACACACACACACACACACACACACACACACATCAGCACCGTAGGTAATGAGGACCAATTCCTTCAAAAATGCAAGCCATCAACAAGTTACTTGGTATGAAGCGACTCTTAAGTCACAGTCATTAGAAAACAGAATTTTTATTTATTTTTTTTTCATATTTCTTTCTTTTTTTAATTTTATTTTATTTTCTAAGTTTTTTTAAATTTACATTCAAAATCATTTCCCCTTTCCCGTTTCCTCCCTCCCCGAAAGTCCCATAAGCCCCCTTCCCTCCCTCTTTTCCCCATTCAACCCCCTCTCATTACTCTGTCCTGGCGTTCCCCTACACCCAGTCTTTCCAGGACCAGGGGTCTCTCCTTCCATCTTCTTGGAAATCTATTGATATGCAAATTGTGTCTAGGGTATTCCGAGATTCTGGGTCAATATCCCCTTATCAGTGACTGCATACCATGTGTGTTCTTTTGTGATTGAGTTACTTCACTGAGGATGATATTTTCAAGTTCTGACCATTTGCCTAGGAATTTCGTGAATTCATTGTTTTTAATTGCAGAGTAGTATTCCATTGTGTAGATATACCACATCTTCTGAATCCATTCCTCTGTTGAGGGACATCTGGGTTCTTTCCAGCTTCTGGCTATTATAAATAAGGTTGCTATGAACATAGTGGAGCATGTGTCCTTATTGCATGCAGGGAAAGCCTCTGGGTATATGCCCAGGAGTGGTATAGCCGGATCCTCCGGGAGTGTCATGCCCAGTTTTCTGAGGAACCGCCAAAAAAAAAAAAATTTTAATTAAAAAAAAAAAAAAACAAAAAACTTCTGACCAAGAAGTTTCCAAAAGTCGATGGTTTCATGGATGAATCCCATCAAACATTTAAAGGCAGAAATTAATTCTACACAATCTTGCCCTGAAATTAAAAGAAGAAAGGGGGAGGTCCTAACTCTCTCTATGAAGTCAATGTGACCCTGAACCCAAAACAAAGAGTTAAGCAACAGTATTCCGAGAGAATGTAAATGCTGGTGTGCTCACCAAAATAACACAAAAGTAATTCAATGGTGTGTGAAAAGGACTTGTATCGTAATTGTGCACTTTTATGATTCCCCCAAACACCGAGATAACTAGATCCTTGAAAAATCACCATGACCAAACATGAGAACAGGCTAAAGAAACCATGACATACCAGTGAAGGCCAAAACCAACACTGGACAGATTCTAACTCATCTGTGTCTGAAATTCTCAGAATCTGAATGGAAGGAGGCACAGTTAAATGTATAAAGAATGCTGATGACTAAAAATTTTATAACCTCCATTTAGGTTTATTGAGATGGAGAATGATGTCATCAAGCTCACACAACAACACCTCACAAGCCTGTGTACACCTATAGCAAGTGTTTTGGTTCCGTGTGTGGGCAGAAGTACTTTTCTGGAAGTTTTAACACTGGGTTGAAGGGTTGTAAATCTTGGTAGAGCTTTACTTGGGGAAAGCCACCTTGAGAAGGCAGGAAGCTGACCATGTTGATCACCAACAGAGTTCTTTATGAATTTTGTTTTAGTTTAGCTTGTATGTATTCCTGCCACCAGCAACTAGATATCTGAAGTTCTAGCAGAAACCATGTTGTCTATGGTCCCCGGTCCCCATGATCCCATTGGCTGTTTCTGGATGCCAAAGAAGCCCCATGACTCAACATTGGCCCTCTTGGTAATGGCCTTGTAGATTGTTTTATTTGGCCAGGCTTTTGAGGGGGATCAATGAATGCTTGTGTGTTGGACTGGAGTACAAAACTGACCATGGACTTGGCTAGAGCCCCACCAGTATGGTCAGAGTTTGGATACTCAGAACCCATGTCAAAACTGTACTTGGTAACATGAGTGACTATCTATAATTTCAGTGTGACTGCTGTAAATGACAGACTGACTTTTTCCAGAAGCTCACAGACTAGCTAGCCTGGCTTACACAATGATGAGGAGACCCTGCCTCAATCAAGCAAGATCAGTGAAGTGGCAGCTATTATTTCCCTTGATTTGGGGGCAAGCTATAGCAATCAAATCCTTATGGGACCAGCATAAAACAGGCATACAGATGGTTAGAATAGAATAGTGCTTCAAAAGGTGTTGAGGACACACAGTGAAGGAGACCTCTGCTCAGTAAACAGTCTCAGGAAAATGCTGTCCTTTTGCAGAAGAATAAGATTGAATCCTATCCTGGGCTCAGATAGAAGTCAACTGCAGTAGACAAAAGACTGGAAGGGCGAGGTACGCTCTCATACCTGTGGCTGGAGAACAAGGGGTGCACAAGCAGAAATAGATAAGCAGAATTACACCCACTGAAAAGCTTCTTCCCAGCAAAGGAGATAATCAACAAGTCGAAAGGAACCCGAGGGGATGGAGAATGATTTACAGATCACACTTCTGATAAAGAGCCAATAACCCATAATATTAGAATATGCAAGGAATTCCACGGTTTGGTGTCAAAACAAAAGAAACAGAAAACCATTCCTACTTCTCTGAGTTTTGAGAGAGAAAAAGCAACAACAACAACAACAACAACATGAAATCATGTTTCTGTTGTGTAGTCCTAGCTGGTTTTGAACTCACAAGTTCCTTGCCCCAACCTCCCACATGCTGCGATTGCAGATGTCTGTGCTAGCCCGGTTTCTCCATTATGCTCCATCTTCTGTGTGCCAGAGATTCTTCAGAGCCACAAATTGGCAATTTGCCTCTTTACTCCCTGTGGAATGGGCGAAGTCTACTTATTTCTCTATGTGAAATGTTTGATTCTGCCATGTACTGACTGGATTATCTCATGTTCTTCTGCATAGTCTGCTGGGGGATGGTGCAAGACCCACACCATTTCTTCTCTGCTATGCCCTGTTCTCTGCCGCATTAAGTCACTCCACCAGGGACAGGGACAGGCCCTTTCTGGTTTGTGAGCCTCTGTGTTGGGACAAGCAGTCTGCTCCCTAGCTTGGCTGCATGGACCCCAGGCGGTCCTCTTTCAGCTATGTACCAGTCACTCACTCAGCAGTAGGAGCTGTCCACCTGTCCCCAACTTTGCACCATTTGGATTCACTCTGTCCTCAGCTTCTGAGTTCTGCCTCCCTCTAACTTACCTACTGTCTTCATGACCATATTTCTCAATATCGTTCTGAAATCAAGGAGCATGTTCCCTGCTCCAGGATGCATCTTGGGGTTCTTTGCACACACTACCTCCCAGGAATGAAGGCTGGCACAGTTTGCCTAGGTCTGAGAGTCTTCTGAGGACATGAGCCTTTCAGCACTGAAACTGACTTCCTAATTAAAGAACGATCAGGCAGAGCATCTATGGTCCCTCTACTTCTGATGCCATCTAGATGTGAAAGATGGACATTTTTCACCTAACCCAGTTTGCTCTCTGGTATCATCTTTATGCAATAGACATATCTGTTTGGCTGTTTCTTCTTTGACCAGCTGGCCTGGGATACGGTCTTTGACCCTTCCTCCTTGTTCCAGCTAGCTGATGACTTTATGTCATTCTCATCCAAACAGACACCCCTGCTCGCTTTCCCACAATGCTACTGTGTTTTAAGTGACAGGTTCTCTACATAATGATCATCGCCAACATGGCTCAACTTCTTCCAGACAAATAGGACTTCTGTGCTTGGAGAACCAGCCATCAGCCGGTACTTCCTGGGATGCTCCACTGAATAGAGACATTCTAATTAATTGTCTTCAGAGTGGGGACAGTGAGGAAAATGAGGTGAAAAGGCTGTCTGTTATCTGGGGGAGCAAATGTTTTGATTTTTAAGCCATTGACATTTTAGAATTCTCCCTCCATTTCCTCTTCTCCTTCTTCCCCTCCAAAGCTCTCTTATTCCTGTTTTCTCATTCTGACCTTGATATCTGATTCTTTCATTTCTTTTGTTATTTTGAGGTGTGTGTGTGTTTATTTTAAAGATACCTTTATTACACTGTGTATGAGTGTGTGTCTGTGTGTCTGTGTGTCAAGTGAATGTATGCGTGTGTACTTGCATGTGTGCTTGAGTGGGGTTTGTATGTATGTGCGCAGGCATATGCATGTGTTTGTGTGTGTTCATGGAAGTTGGTTGTGTGTGTCTGTGTGTGAGTGTGTGAATAGAGGTGAGTTTATATATGTGCATGTGTGTGTGTTGTGTAAATGATGAGACAGGTGGAGGTGAGAGGGCAAGTTGCAGACATCCGTACTCTCCTTTTTCCACATAAATCCCAGGGGGCTATTACACTTGGGTCATCAGGCTTGGTGCTGGGCATCTTTACCTACTAAACCATATCATCATCCCTGTTTTTATGTTTTTGAGACAGGGTGTCCCTCTGCAGCTCAGGCCAGCATGGAATGCACTATGGTAGTCCAGGCTGGCTCAAGCTCACCGCAGTCCTCCTGCCTCTGCATCCTGAGTGCTGGGATTAGAGGAATGAGGCACCAGACAAATCTTTATTTCTTTATCATGTTCAGACAATAATTCTGGATTTCATGCAAGTGAGGAAGCCAGAGAGTAGCTCTCTCTTTAGTTTCTCTCTAGTCCGCCTGCAACCAGCCTTGTTAGTTGAGTTACATTGTAGGACAGTCGTCTTCTACCAATCACCTGAATCCTGCTTTATTAGAGATGGCCAGCGACACATCTCCAACACCCTTTCTAACCAGCATCCAACTTGCGCCGAGTGCTGCCCATGCTGTGGGTGTAGCAGACTGTGCCACACTGCATCTCCCTAGCTTTTCCTAGGTTTGCTGCTCAATAGTATTTCCTTGGCTGCTGTTTTCAGTATTTAATTTTTTTATTTAAGCAACTAATTTTTGAGACTGGGTCTAACTATGTAGCCAGACTGACCTTCTGCCTTAGCCTTGGTTTTCCCAGCTGAAGGATTACAGGTACAGGCCACCAAATTCTTCTTCTTCTCCTTAAATTAAAGATTAAGTCACTTAAATGTTTTATTTGTAGCTGGTTGGGCCGCAGTTTTGTTTTTGTTTTGATAACTTGCTTTACAAGGAGGTTTTGCCCCCAACAGTACAGTTTATGGTGTTTTCCTCTTTTTTTCAACATTAATAAAAAGTCATAATATTTTTCTGTGATCATAATTTTCAAAGTTGTTTAGGCTAATTTAACCAACACTTTTGATGTTTTTATTGAGGCTTCTCCATTTTTCTCTTGCAAACCCCAGTTCAGTGACCAAATCCTTTTTCTTCCCCAGAATGCTTGGTGGATATTAGGTTTATTTTCCTTTTATATATTCTCATGTGTCTGTCTTGAGGTAAATCACTTGGTCTCATTTCTGTGTCTGGGGAGTTTAACACATTGCTTCTTAGAACCTTTAAACCAGTTGGATTCCTTTCAAAGACAGCTTTATAGAATAGATCTTTCCTTCTTGTATGTATCTGTTTATGGGATGGGATGGGGAGAGGCCCAGAGCCCCTGCTGTTGTAGAGTAGGACCATCCTCACTAAAACATAATGGGCTGACCTCATCCTACTTTTCAGTTTGTTACTATGATAAACACCCCTGACCACAACCAACATGGGAGGAAAGAGGACATTTGGCTCCTAATTCCAAGTTACAGTCTGTCACAGAGAGGCAATCAAGGCAGGGACTCAAAGTAGCTAGTCAGATAACAGTCTAGTCCAAGAGCCTAGAGGAATAAGGACTTCCTGGCTGCCTGCTCGCTCAGCTGTTCATGCTCTCACCTCATTCCCTTACATATCTAAGGACCCCAGGGAGTGATGTCATCTATGCCAGGCTGGGTCTTCCTGCATCCATCAGCAATCCAGACAATCCCCCATGGACATGCCCATCAGCCAACCCGATCTAGGCAATTCCACAGCTGAGGCTGTCTTCCTACGTGATTTTATGCTGTGGCATGTCTACATTGAAAACTAGCCAGCAGATTCATGCTGTGCCTGTGTTCCCTTGGGACAGCCTTTGTTAGCAATTTGTCTAAGCTCTGACCTACAGTTACCTGGCAACAACCAGGTATGCCTGACTCACTGTAAAAGGGGTTGCTCATCCCTTCCACTCTCTCTTGCTGTTGCCTTCCTGCTCCCTCTCTGTCCTCTTGCCCCTTCCCCCATCTCTCTACGTGCTCATGGCTGGCCTCCACTTCACTTCTCTTCTCTTCTCTTCTCTTCTCTTCTCTTCTCTTCTCTTCTCTTCTCTTCTCTCTTCTCTTCTCTTCTCTTCTCTTCTCTTCTCTTCTCTTCTCTTCTCTTCTCTTCTCTCTCTCTCTCTCTCTCTCTGCCTTTCTCTGCCTCTATTAGACTCTCAACTCCCTTCTCCATGCCCTGAATAAACTCTATTCTATACTATACTGTCCTGTGGCTGGTCCCTCATGGGGAAGGGATGCCTCAGCATGGGCCCCCGGAGGTACCCCCTTCCTCTATACCTCACCACACATCCACCAAAATATATCCCTCCTCTCTTTATCTTTTATAAACACATCAGGTTTGCTGTTTTAATTATAGATATACAAATTCCTTGTGAGTAGCTGGGCATGGTCTTTTCTGCTTCGCTCATTGAGATGCTTTTGTGGGGTTCACACTCTGAATACGTGTTTACCCACTGTCACAGCTCACGTGTAATTCTTTGAATTTTCTTCCTATTGTTTTTCATTTGATGTCCTAAGTTTGACATCATGTCTTTCTTTCTCAGTAACCTATATTATTTTCAATATAGTGTTATATTTTATTAACATATAGTATATGGATATTTATTCTTTTCAGCACAGTGTTAATTGAAAAAGAATCTTCCCACTCTCACATTTCCCTACTGTACTCTCAGCTTATCCACAATCCCTTTGACTGCCTCCTTATGTGTCCTTTGATCCCCTTATCTCTTCTTTACATTTGGAGTCTCACAGGCATAACCCATAAATTCTCTGATGCAGGCTACTATTTGTTTGCAGCGTTGACTGCTCTGCAAAGTGAGCCTTCAGAGGCAGAGTCTCCCTCTGTTTATTTGCAGCTCTTTCTTCCCCATCTCATCAGAACATATTTTTTAGATGGACTTTATTTATATTGCTCCTTATCTTTAAATGAGGATTTTGCTCTTATTTTTTTTTTATCACAAATCCACTTAAAAATGTATAGAGGACATCCAGAGGACATTTTACAGGGTATAACATACATTTCTGGAGTGGAGTTTTGTTAAGGGTGTAATTTCCCTCTTCCAGAACAATGCCTATGATGCATGTGTATGCATGTGTGTGTACACGTATGCATTATAATTACCTGTTATGCATGTGCATATGCATGTATGTGTGCATTGTGTGTACCTGTATGCATGTCTCTGTGTGTGTGCATCCTGTTACTTTGAAAGAGAGCTTAGTGTATATTTCATTCCATTAAGTGGTAACTGTCATGTATCAACCTTGCCACATAGGCCACTGGCTTTCTTTAAAAACAACACATTTCTGCAATCTTTCTTCTCTTCCACATTATAGAATGGGGCTTGTAGTTGCTGTCAGTGTTTAAACAGTACCCTGAGGAATGCTCTGACCCAAACACTCGGGCAAAGAAGTACATATAGGAAAACAGAGGCATAAAGCATGTGGGAGATGTTTTGTCATTGCCTCTGTGACCTAGTACTGTGACTTTGGTCCTGTGGCCTTATTCCCTTGGAGCCCCTCAAACTTCTGTGAAATTTGGGTTTCTTTCAGAGGTCTAAACTATTAGGACAGATCAAAATCTGCTCTCTGGAAAATGACAAATTCCTTACTGTGTTATGATACTGGAAACAGAAGACAGTGGAAGAAGGCTCTGAGAACTAAGAGGCTTGGCTACCAAGCCCCTCAGACCTCAGAAGGTCCCAGCAGTATGGGTATGCATGCTTCTCGCCACGGATGTTCAGGCTTCTCGGGCTCAGAGTAGGCTGGATTTCATAAATATGGGAGTGAAGCAGAGTTTTCTAAGTGAACACAATTGTCACTGAAAAGGTGTGGCTCCAGAATTTGAGAGTAATTTTTTCTTTGTAAGACATGAGGCTGGGCACAGTGGTGCATGCTTATCATCTCAGCAAAAGCAAACAAAAATGAACTGAGGATGCTGGGGCGAACGACCACTGCTTTGGGGACGTGCTGCTTTGCACTCTTGCTGTGGGACGCCTCTGCCTATGAAAGCTGCACCAGGACACATTTTCTGTGGAGTCGATCTGACCATTGGAATCATCCTGACCATGGTAGCATTTGTCAAATGGGAGGATGGGTTTGGGTTTTGGACAGTGATGCTCAGTTTTCCTATCTGACTAAGCAATGACATCATAGTCATAAAGAGCATCATATTTCTCTTGAAATGCAATTGTTTTTCTGTTCAAAAGGGAGTCTGCTCATTAAAAAAAAACAAAAACGAATGAGTGCTTGGCTCATCTATGGAGCCAGTTTCTGCAAAGGACAGCTGATAACACACATGGAGTTGACACACAGTTGTTCTTGCTCAGTGTTATAACCTGAATGGTTTAAACATCTCTGCTTTCATATGTCTGGGAAAGAACTTGAAAAGGAAGCCATCTGCAGAACTCTGAAGTTGAAAAGACAAGATAATATGGTCACTAATGGATAGCTGAACGAATGAGTGAGTTAGTTCATTTGTTCCTCGAATGTTATTGCCAGACAACGTAATATGGAAAGGAACAAAAATAGATATGGCCTTTGGCCTTGTGAAATATGCAGTCTAGTCTGGGAGAGAGAGAGAGAGAGAGAGAGAGAGAGAGAGAGAGAGAGAGAGAGAGAGAGAGAGAGAGAGAGAGGAATCAAATCACCATAACAACAGATAAAATTAAACTACAGTGTGACCTTTGATCTCTATTACAAGAGCATAAATGTGGATGGACTGCCTCATACTGGTAGAAGAGTTGAAAAGCACTGGACATGAGTGACATTTTCATAGTTCCTGATGCCCTGATTAAGGAGCACTAGCTCATTTTTTTTTCAGTAAACAAATACTCTTTACTAAAACATAGATGCACATATAGACACACACAGACGCCCATGCACATATATGGACAGACAGACATATATACATATACATAAATAGATGCACACACTCAAACACACACACACACACACACACACACACACACACACACACACACACACACACACAAGCTTTCCTCTCTTCCTGTAACAAAGGTTTGAAGGTGAAAGGGACCAGTGTGCTCCCAGAGGCAGGCGGCATCAGGCGGGTGACAGAATCCTGCCTGACAGGCCTCAGTGTGGCCTTGGCAAGCTCCAACTAAAGGCTAGGGCCAGAGTCCTCCAGCTTACTGAATTCACCTAAACAATTTGTTTAAATATGAATTCCCAGGTTTCTGGAAAATCCACTCACTCTCAGTCTGGAGCAATTCTACCCACGAAGACACCTGGCCAGGCCACTGCTTTAAGATATTGCATGTTACAGAAGCAGAGGGGTCTCCCTTCGGCCACCCTTCTGTCACCTAGTAGCTCTATGCGCTGTCAGATGCACTAATGGATATAGAACTATGCATGGTTAGGGAACACAGTTCATATAGACTCAGTGTTGGCTGTGGTTCCAGGGACCCACAGGGTCTGTGACACTCTCGCAGATGAGAGGAAGCTACGTACAAGACAGAACATGCAACACAAATATACTGAACTAATGACAGGGTGGGTGTTTCTCCCTCAATTAGTAGATTCTCGGGTATTTTGACCCCGAAGTGGGATGCTTTGTTGCTCTTCTCCATGTACCAGTTGGATACTGTTAGTGAGCAACTTGTCTTTACCTTGTCAGTATGAGGGGTTTGGATTCCTGTACGAGTTCTCTGTGACATTTTATGCAAGGAATATTTATGTGGAAGGAACTTACAAGCCTCCTGTAACTACGTGCTGTCAGGGGACACCTCCTATGCAGCTGTAAGTTGTCTCATAAACAGGGAGGCCTAGAAGGTGCCTTATAAGTGTTTGTTGGAATCCAAGCTAAGAGCTGCAATTGTATTCTAACACACCAAAAGTCTTAACATGCTTGTAATTCATATGTTTGAATGACGGTCACATATGTTACTGGTTTGTTCTAGGGTGCAAGATCTCTAGGTCAGAACAAATCCACTCTCTGAAGCATCCATAGCATTTACTACTGTGCCTGGAACATGAGAAAGGCCAATGAACAAATGAGAAAAGGAGAGAGGAAAGGCATATGGAATATGGAGGGTTTGATGGGACTTGCCAGCTGGCTTAGTGGGTAAGTGTACTGACTGCTAAGGCCAATGATCTGAATTCAACCCTTGGGACCCAAACAGTTTAGGGGGAGCACTGGGTTCTGTACATGTGGCACCAGTGGCCTCACATACAGATGCAGAAATAAGAAAATAAATGCAGAGAGCCAAGAATATGAAATAAGATGTTAATAATACTTACAATTGAACATATAACCATCAAAGGAAATCACCTATAATCTTTAATTATAAATTTTAAGACTTGAATATGTGCTATTTAGTGATTTGTCAGGTGGTATTTACTGAGTTCTGTCCCTTGGCCAGATACTACACTAATTATTTCAACTGTATTATCTGAGTCCATCTCTGCAATAACTGTGGGCCGTGCCTGACTTGTTATGGGTTGGATGCTGATTTTTGGCTGCATAGTGACATGTAAGTGATACACCTTTGCTAGAAACTGTGCCCCAGAGTTTGATTTTAGCTTGTGCTTTATTCTTCTCTGATGGTGCTGGCAGCACCTCTGAGCTATATAGTTCTCGGTCATCCCTGTGCAGTAGGGACCCTTGACGCTCTCCTTCTGCTGAACTGTGATGCTCACCAGGCTGGGTGAATTGCATGCGTTTTCTAAGTAGGATATTTTCATTTGGTGGTCAGCTTGTCAGGACACGACTCCATCATTAACTCCAGGAACATCTGTGTGAGAAGCAGGAAATACCATCCTTTTCCTTTAAAGATGACACAACTAAGATCATGAGACAGCTTAGCAGTGAAGTTGCTAAGGTCTTACTCATCAGCATTCCAAGGAGGGAGAGTGCAAAGGGCTTGCGATGAAGACAAAAGGAGGCACACAATGTTACACAGAGAAGCAAGCTATGCTGTGATTCAAGAGGCATGCCGCCCCCATGAAAATATAACCTAGAGACAGAATGGATGAAAAGCACATCAAAATAAGAAGTAAATCAAACACACAAGAAAATGTGAACAGAAACTGGTAATACATTCACTTTTGGCCTCCAATAAATGCAGACATTTATACTTATTTAATAATAAATTTAAGGAAGAGAACGACAATAAAAGAACAGATGCATACCACACTTGAGTTCTCAAAAAAATGGAAAGCATTTTATTTTAGAATGCCCATAATACATTAATATAAACTAATCACATATTTATTTGCAAAGTAAATCTTAGTATACTCTCAAAAATGGAAGTTTTATAATAGCAACACTTAAATGTACTTTCATTAAAGTATATATACATTTCTAATGCCAAGTCAAATAAAACAAACCCAATCTCGTAAAAATTAAAACATAATCCCATATAAGTAGCTTTTGTACCTATGAGGGGGAAATGCAATTCAGAATTACTTTCAAAATAATGAGAAAGCTGGTAGGGAAAACTGTGGGATGTTACCATGGTTACATGCAGAGCAAACGCACAGGTTTTAACATTTCATTATTAACAAAATGAACAGAGACAGAATAAGCATCAGTAACCCATGGAAAGGAAAGCCACCGGTCTTAGGAAAGACTAGAGGAAACCTGGGATGTGACGTTCATTAGGAAGGAAAGGGGCATCACATTCTATTCTTGAGATCTGATCTCTGGAGCATATCACTCTCACATCTGAACTGAGAACCTAAGAAAGGTCTGCAAATCCAGCTGTGAATGAAAGAAAGAACAATCTCTGGGAGGGATGCTCCGGGAAGTGTTGAAAGGCATCGTAAGAGTTTGCTGTGTCCTGCCCGATGCTAATACAATTGAAAAGCTCGGTGAAATAGGTGCTTTTCCAGGGAAATGTAAATGACCAAAACACACTGGGGACGGAGCAAAAGAGAAAAGCTGAACAGGGGAAAAAAAAGTCGGTGAAAATCTGAAAGTGTGTCAAAGACTCACTCCAGGAAGAGCCCTGGGTTTATGAACAAGTGTTGTTTTCTCCAAGTTTGAGGAACAGATAATTCTTCTGCTCTATAAATGGAGAGGATAGAGGAAGATCCCAAACTTCCTAGTTCGTTTTATGAAATGATCATGACCCTGATTTCAGAGTTAACAGCAACAGCACGAGGGAGGGGAATAAAGCTATCTTCCACCCCATAGTCAGAAGGATGCTAACAGCTCAGTCTGATAGCTTGTCAAAAGCCATGTGCTCTGGCCAAGTCTCGTCTTTCCCTCAGTGACTGAGAGCACGTATTAACATGAGTGTTAACAGAAAACCATAGCCTGTGTACACAGGTGAGAGAAAGCATCCCAAAACAACAACGTCATATAAATCAGGATGACTCTAATGTGAACACTAGCACACTGAAAACACCCAAGGCTGTTTTGACTTGGGGGGAAAAGGTGGGTTTTAAACCAGGAATAGTCATAAGCAGCAGAATGCTGGAGGCTGGTTCCTCCCAATCAGGGCATACCTGACCTCTACATACCTCTACAACATTTTGGACACTTGGGCCAGTGCAAGACACAAATGGTTGGCACCAGAGGCACAGCGATCATCAAAAATTTTCAGAAAAATGTATGAGTTTTTTTTTCTCTTTAAAATAACTTAGTAAACTTCACTTTGAACTGGCAAAGATATCTGGGAAGTTGGCATAAAGCAAAATGAACAAGGCCCTCCCATCAGTACGAAGACGGCGGCCTTAGTAAGCCCTGTGGCAACTTTAGAAGCAGCTTTTCAAAAATGTTTGGCTCATTAAACAACCAGGAAACACAATGGCAGTTAGTAGTCACATGTAAAACACACTACAAAATACTATCAATCTATACTACAAGACATACAAGTGGACTACATTATTTCTGAAGAGAAAGACGTTGTGTTACAAATGCATTGGTTTTTCCAAATAACAGGTGCATTTAAATGATTTCCTGCTGCTTTCCTGATGATGTTTTTCATATGGTGAAAAATGTATTCTGATCACCCAGAACTAAAGGAATGGGGGTAGACAACTACATTGAAGACTGCTGCAGAAACGAGAAGTCTCGGGATAAAGGCAGGGAATGAGGGATGCAAAAGGGCTCCCTCGTGTACATGGCACACGGCACCTTTCAACAACTGGTAAAAGAAACTGTAAAAACTGAAAAAGTTGCTGAAATGAGACATTACTAGCAATTTTCACTCATAATCTTGAGTATTAGAGGTTTTTGGTTTTGTTCTTTTTTTTTTTGTTTTAAAAAGTTTGTTACAGATTCACAGGTGGGAGCTTAGGAGACAGGAGAGAGACCATGCCAGCTGGGTTAGGTATGGCAGAAATGTGACCTTCAGGGAAAGAGTAAGGATGCCCTGGATGCCAGAAAAAGTATACTTGTGTTCTGGCTGGCACAGAAACAGAAGAGAAGAGAGAAGAAGAGAGAAGAGAGGAGGAGAGAAGAGGAGAGGAAGAGAGAATGGAGAGGGAGGGTAGGGGTAGGGAGGGGAAGGTATAGGGAAGAGGAGGAAGGGAGGAGGGAAGGGGAGGGGAAAGGAGATGGAGAAGAGAAGAGAAGAGAAGAGAAGAGAAGAGAAGAGAAGAGAAGAGAAGAGAAGAGAAGAGAAGAGAAGAGAAGAGGAAAGTTATGCCTGTCTGAGTCAACACTCAGTCACCCATAGCTAACGGAACCTTCTGACAGTTCATGGCCACTGCATTTCTGTGGGGGAGGATGCTGGGAAGGAAACGTACATCATCCCATTAAAGACAGAATTGTTCACCCTCTCTTTACCCAGCATGGTTTACAACAGAGTCACCTTTCCAAGGTGTGGGTCACTCAGACAGATTGATAGGCCCAACTGGATTAACTGTTTATGTTTTGGTTAGCTTGAAATTTTTTTTCTACCAGTCCAGGGAAATAGCTCCCCTAAAGGGCTTCCACAGAGCCACAATCAAGGCGACATCCCCTCCTCTAAAAAGAGAACACTAAACTCTTGTAGGAGTCAGACCAGGGGTCAGAGCCCCCCAAACACTTCTGGCATGTTAAAAGTTGATTTTGTCACTAATGACAAAAAACACTATGATGGTTTGATGGGGTAATGTCCCCCACCCCCAGGCATATATGCTTGAACCTAGTTTCTGGCAATATCGGGAGAATGGAATTTTTGAGAGATGGGGCCCAGTTAGAGGCCAGCCTTGAGGGTTACATCAGTTCTCTGCCTTCTGATTCTCTACCATGTGAGCAAGTTGAGCCCCAGGCTTCTGCTGCCACAGCCAGCCATCATACGGGCCCTGTCACAGTGGACTGAGGCCACTCCTGTCTTAAGATCCTTCCGTCACTGTGCGGAGATAAGAAGGATAACTAATACCACCAATCAATTCCAAACAGATTAAATATTTGAAAAAGGAATCTGAGTGGAAAAGTAAGTAAAAATCAGGACAGAGCTAAAAGAAATTGAGTATTAGAGACAGAACTGATTTTTAAGTAAAAGTCTTAAAGAAACAGTAAAAATAGTTTGGGTAAATTAAACACACTCAACTATAGAATTTAATATCAATCCAGATTGGTATGATGGAATGTTTATGATAGGTGAAGGTTAATATCCTCAGAATAGAAAGTGTGAATGTGTATACAGATACATATGATGTCTACACACGTAGTATCAAAGAGTGAAAACCAATTCTGGGATAGAATAATTGCTAGTTTCCAAGAAAGAAAGATGCAAACGTGTAATCAACATGGAACATTTAGCTTGCAAAGTTAACAAAATAAATGCAAAGCAATCTACACAGTGCAGGAATAGAAAGTCATCTCTGCTTTTCCCAGTGAATAAGAAGGAAGCCTGCCACGCTGCAGTGAAGGACATTTAGCCAGTGTGGATGGACACCAACTGGGCTGGGACAAAGGAACTCTTTCTAGCCATGAGACTTTACCATGTTACTGTTGAGCTTAGGAAAACAATATTGATAACCCTTGGGACCAATGAGGTGGAAACAGCTGAGCAGAGATAACACACAGGGCAGGGCATGTAGGGAATGCTCATTAAACATCCCCCAAAACTGCCTTTCCATATGGATAATCTTTGATCTCATAACACGCTGCAATCCCAAGAAACTAATCAGAGATGTACACATGTATGTATGTATATATTTGTGGGTGCATATGTGTGTATGTATGTATGCATGTTTATATGACTAAATTATTATAGCAGCTGATTTCAAAATAGCAGGAAACTGAAAAACACCAAATTCCCAGTATTTGGGACCTAGTTTAATAGACAAAGACTCCAACCAAAATTTGATAATGGTAAGACACTAGAATCATGTTCCTAAAGAATATTTAAAGACTTTGGATAAAGTTCACCATAAAATGTTTGAAAAAACAAGATATAAAATGTACATGAAATATGACATGTATTTGATTGTCTATATAGATAGATATTGAATAATATTTGTATACATTTATCAGAGAGATATACTAAGAACATAGAGTTAAGCTGTGGTTATTTCTGATATGTGAGTTTATAAATTTAATCTTCTTAATGTTTTCTGTATGTTTCCCCATGTAAATGACTTTTTTAGTCTGGAGAAAGCATCTCAGAGCAGTGCTGTGACATTTTTACTTAGCCACTAGTGCCCAACAGAGATTTGCCATCACTACTGCTCCATCAGTTATAGGAGCCAGTTCTCCCTGTGACTTATGCTCTGAAGTTCCTGGAGCCACTTCAACCTTTGTCTTTGAGTCCTACTGGCTCTGCAGACTGGCCATTCACTCCTGCTGTCAGCAGGGAGCAGACCAGAGCAAGTGCTCAAGGCTGCATTCTCCTCCCTAGCCACCTTCCTCCTTAACTGATCTACTTAAAAAAAAAATCACACAAAATAGCGTCTAATCACTACACTAATTCAACATCCTGTTCACTTACCATATAAGGCAACTGTGGAGTTGGAGCTTGGTGAACCAGAGTCCCTGCTTCGGAGCTGGTATACATGTAGGGGAGATCTGCTCTACTTTGTGACAAACATAGCCTGGAAGCATCAGAATTGCCAGACTGAGCAAGTTAAGACACTGAATGGGATACATACTTCATGAAACGTATTTAAACGTTTTTCAAGTCGAACTGAAATTCAAATTTAATGGGGGAAGCCCATAATTATGTGGTAGATCTATCCAAATGATTTGTACTTCTCATGCCTTTTCCCTACAACAGTGTTACAGGTGAGTGAGCTAGCAGTCAGTAAGGCTATATTCTCCTACCCATCAGCAGGGCCTGAGTTGAACCCAGTCTCTCTTCTGGCCTTCAGGGATGCTGAGCCTGCCTTGAAGTCTTTTGCATCTGTGTCACCAGCTCAGGATAGACGAATTTTGCTTTGTTTCTGGATGGTGCCTCCTCCAGTTAAGCATCAGAGGCCAGCAGAGCATGGGGAAGTGAGGCGAGGACAGAGGGAACCTTGGAGCAAATTCCTTAACTGTATGTAGCATGCGCACCTGGACTTTTCTGATTCTGGTGAGCAAAGTGCTCACCATGGCGAGCTGTGTTGTGCATCCCATGGAAGAACAGTGGTTTTTGCACACATCAGCCTTTCTCCCAGAGTCCAATCCTAATGCACAGAAACAGAAGAGCTGTCTAGTACTGCCCAAGCCACTCACTAGCTCTGGCCAGAGGTAGACTTCACTTGGCTGAGCAATTCCTTCCCTAGGAGCTGGGCCCATGGCACCCCAAGAGGGCTTCCCTAAGACCCTATGGTGAGAGTAGCAACAGTCTTACTGCTCCACACTCCGTGATGGGGCTGATGTGGCAGCACTCCACCTTCTGGGGGAACTGTCTGAGTTCTAGGCTCACCCCGGAAGAACTGACTTTGAGACAATTGTAAAGCACACACTACTTGGTAGAAGCCTGTTTTCATTGCTTCCTGTTCTGTAACTGAATACCACAGACTGAGTAATTTAGGAATAAAAGAAGTTTATTTCTTGCATTTCCCTAGGATGGGAAGGAAGCCCATACTTGAGGGACTTCATCTATTGAGGATTTTCTTATTGATAAGGGCTCTGAGCCGTCTTTGGGAAAAGCAAGACATCACATGGAGAGACAGAGTGAGCTCCCAGACCCAGATCACTTTCTTCTTATTAAGTCACTCATGCTATCACAGGGGCCCTACCGCCATGGCCTCATCAACCTCTGCCAGAGAGGCCCTACCTGAAAATATCATAGTGGGGGTACACTTTCAATACCTCACAGTGGGGATTAAATATTAGCATATGTCTTGGTGGGGCCATCCATTACCAATACTCCATCAGGTTCCAGAGATGAAACAGTGACCAAGTTGTATCTGCTTGCCTTAATCAAACTGATGGAAACGAATGGATGGACCACTGGGCTTAGCTGTCCCAGGAAATGTAACTTGCATATTGGCAGTCAGTTGCCCCTCCTCGTAAGATGCTAGGATGCTCTTTATCAATGACCTGTGTCTTCAAGAAAGATATGGAAATTATGGAGAAAAATATTCTTGCAACTTCAAAAGTAACATTCTGCAACAGGCAAGGTAAGTTTTTCTCTCCTGGTTCATTTATCTTAGTCCTGAGTACTCCAGTCACCCAGGGAGAACCAGCTTATCTTTGCTCTATCATTTCTGCCTTACCAGGGGAGAAACTGAGTTCAGTTGGGTCTCTTCAGGTGTGGATGACCCACCAGGACATTAACAGATTTTTTTTGTCCTAGTCTAAGCCCTTGCCCAAGGTCAGATATTACTGCCATCACTTTCCTGGCTGCCCCACTGGCACACTGGGCCATTCTGACCCTGCTTTCTCTAGTGAAAGCAGGATCAGACGCAGCTATGGAGAATGGAGCTCAGGGTTAGGAATTGTACCAACCATGAGGTTCTCTAGGGTTTCAGATAACTGCTCTTCTGCAGATATCCCCCTACACCTGGGTTTCTACTGTGCATGGGGAGGTATTGAATGTCTGCCATACTTTAGTAGGTAAGCATGGGTGTGCAGGTCCTCTGCTGCCTTAGGCGATGTTATAGGTCAAATGTAACTTGTCCAAAATGCAAGGACAGTAAGTGTTTTAAGATTCAGACTTTTTAAAAAAGAGATTGAAATATTTGAATACACACACACACACACACACACACACACACACACACACTTAGATTGAGATTGCTTGGGACTGCCACTCAAGTCTAAACACAAGAGTCATTTGTATTTCTTGTTCATCTTTTGTATATAGTCTGGAGCTAACTTATTTTCTCTCTCTCTCTTTCTCTCTCTCTCTCTCTCTCCTTTCCTTCCTTCCTTCCTTCCTTCCTTCCTTCCTTCCTTCCTCCCTCCATTCTCTCTTTTTTTATTTTTTTTCTAAGTTTTTTTATTTACCTTCCAAATCATTTCCCCTTTCCCGTTAACTCCCTCCCCAAAAGTCCCATAAGCCCCCTTCCCTCCCTCCTTTCTCCATTCAACCCCCTCTAGTTTCTCTGTCCTGGCGTTCCACTACATCCAGTCTTTCCAGGACCAGGGGGTCTCTCCTTCCATCTTCTTAGAAATCTATTGACATGCGAATTGTGTCTAGGGTATTCCGAGATTCTGGGTTAATATCCCCTTATCAGTGACTGCATACCATGTGTGTTCTTTTGATTGGGTTACCTCACTAAGGATGATATTTTCAAGTTCTGACCATTTGCCTAGGAATTTCGTGAATTGTTTTTAATTGCAGAGTAGTATTCCATTGTGTAAATATACCACATCTTCTGAATCCATTCCTCCATTGAGGGACATCTGGGTTCTTTCCAGCTTCTGGCTATTATAAATAAGGATGCTATGAACATAGTGGAGCATGTGTCCTTATTGCATGCAGGGAAAGCCTCTGGGTATATGCCCAGGAGTGGTATAGCAGGATCCTCCGGGAGTGTCATGCCCAGTTTTCTGAGGAATCGCCAGACTGCTTTCCAGAGTGGTTGTACCAGCTTGCAATTCTACCAGCAGTGGAGGAGTGTTCCTCTTTCTCCACATCCTCGCCAACAACTGCTGTCTCCTGTGTTTTTGATCTTAGCCATTCTGACTGGTGTGAGATGGAATCTCAGGGTTGTTTTGATTTGCATTTCCCTAATGACTAAGGATGATGAACATCTCTTTAGGTGCTTCTCAGCCATTAGATATTCTTCAGGTGAGAACTCTTTGTTTAGCTCTGTACCCCATTTTCTAATAGGGTTACTTGCCTCTCTGGAGTTTATCCATTCTCTCTCAATTGCTCTCCCTTCCCCTCCCTCCCTTCCTCCCTTCTTTCCTTCTCCTTTTTTACATTCTTTGGGTCAGCTTATAAAAAAGGTAGGATATTAGAGCATACTAGATTTAAAATTTTCAGATTAGATCTGCTCAGTTTATAGCCCTTTAGAACTCATAGCAGCCAGTCCTCTGGAAGTTGTGTGTAGCTTCCACACAACTGTGCCTACCTAAGGGGCTGGGGTCAAATACCCCAGTGACAAAAGAAGACATGTCTGTCTACACTATACCAGGGAGACTCTACCAGGACCCCTGAGCAAAGCACATTCCAGTAAGTGCCCTGGCAGGTAGAGGCTGAGCTCACAGCCAGGCAAAGAGAAGGACCACCCTCAAGTCCTTAAGTTGATACCTGCTTGAGGGAAATCAGTCAGAAGCCTAAAGCCCTGTCCATTGCATTGCATTGTATTGTATTGTATTGTATATTAGCAAGGTCAAAGTTTACAGAAACTGAAAAGATGGAACTCTGCAGTCTGAGTGAGGACAGGATACACAGAAGGCATTAGTCACCTACCCTTAGGAAGCTCTCCCTCCCCCTCACAGGCACGGGAAGGATGGAGCCTGGGAGGCATGGAGAGCAGCTAGAGCTCCAGCAGGTACAGGTCACAACCAGCTGTGCTCTGTAGAACTGCACCGAGGGCCTGTGACCTTAGTAGCCATTGCTTTTTCCTTCTTCCTAATCAGAACATCACATGGTTTCACATCTGCTCTTGCCTCTTTCCTTGGACACACAGGAGAAGGCAGCACTTGAAGACTCAGCTTGTGCCAGTTCACATCAGGTGGACTGAAGTGGCACCTTGCCATACCAGGGAACCCTTGGACCCTGGAGTTCAACAATGCCTGCTGGTCCCCTCTACCTTCCACTGGTTCTTCCTCTCTTCAGAGTCTATCCCCCTCCACTTCCCTTTTCTCTAATTGCTCATAATACTTTGCCTGTAACAAGATCTCTGCTCCTGATCTCTTCATTAAACCTGTATACCCATTTTTGACTTTGGTGAGAGCTGGCTCTCCCTCCAGCATCCCTTGATGCTCTTTCAGAGTATCAATAAGTGCTCCTTTTCCATCTTCTATGGAGCTCACCATCCAAAGGTGAGGGATGTTATCTTCACTGCTCCATGGGCTGCTTTTGGATAGTGCCCACACCCCCAGAGCATCCCATCTGTGTAGATGTCAACTGGTCTTACAAAGAGCAGTCTATCCATAGCCCCCACCCCTCTCTCTTGTCTCTCTAGACTTCCTCCCTCAAACTAATGAACTTACAGAGTAACTCAAGACTTTGGCTTATAGACTTCCTGCTGTTGTAAGTTCTGTAGGAAGTGTAAATGGTTTCAATAACACTGTGGTGAACTGACCTTGTAATCTCAGGACTCCTCCGGCTCAGGTGGCTGAGGTCACACCTGGGTGGCCACACCATACAACTGTGATCATAAATTCAATTTTCCCCTTCTCAACACTGAGTTTTCCCTCAGGGTCTGCTAGCTTTGTCACCTCAGGAAAACAACTTTCCCAGTGCTCTGGATATACTCTACACTCTCTTGCTCTCATGTGTGTATGAATGTGTGTATGTGTGTGTGTGTGTGTACACATGAATATATGGGTATGCACACTTATTCTAGAGAAAAATAATGCATTTGTTACCTTGTTGAGTTAAATATAACACAGTGAGTTGCAATTTGTTAGAAAGAAACAAATCCTTGGTCTGTGAAAACATTTTGCTATCAATAAATACTAGATAAAATTAACACAATTCTGAAGCCACACACCTTTCCTTGTAAAAGGAATATATGGTTTAAACAGAACATATTAACACAGCTCTGTCAATTTTGGAATAATATCATATCAGTGTTTTACATTCTGTTTAGGAAAGTGAAAAAAATTGGCTTGAAATGGAGGCGTCAGTGGCCACATTCCAGGGACACTCACTTCAATGGCTGCTGGCTTTTTTTGGCTTGTGGCCATGCACCCTCTACCACTGTCTCCATAGGGACATCCCCTCTCTGATGGTGTGGGATGCCCCTGTCTGTCTCTTATAATCATACCCAAGAAGGGATTTAGACTCCAATTCAGGAATGTCTGCCCTCATTTCAAAATTCTTCCTGAACCATGCCCTCAGCGCCCTCTCTTGTTTTATGAGATAACATTATCAGGTCAGAGGTTAGAATGTGTATTTGGGGGGTCGTTATTGAAGTAAAACCTTAGCCCACACTAACTGGCTACCTTACATCATAAGAGTGACCCTAGACTCGTTTGGGTACAAATGCACATAGATTTTCTTACCTATAGTAATGTAACAATTGGATTTTGCTTACGTTATTTGCCAAGCTTTTATTCTCTAATGCTAAAATATTTTAGTTGCATTGAAAAGAAATACAAGGCTGGGGTGAGGCCCTTCTAGCAGCTGTGGGCAGGTGATCTCTTCCACCCAACTTACTGGGTGCTCTAGGTGAGTTTACCTAACTAGTCAGCGTGATTTACCAAAGGCAAGCTGGACTTCAGGAAGCAGTTGTACTATACAAGCTTTGTGATTTAACAAGCACATGGAATCAATTTCATGCTGACTTTGAGCAACTAAGAGGAAAGAATTGAGTTTTTCCCAGTAGGAAGGCTTTCAGCATGTAATAGAACACAGGAAGTAAGGTGGTTTTCCCTATTCTTGAAAAGTATAACCCAGAGGGCTTATGTCATAGGTAATTCTGGTTTTTCACCCAGCAAACATGCTCTTATGTTACTGTTAGTATAAGCTTCCATGTCTTGTGATGGTGACATGGGAAGGCAGAAGAGAAGGAAAAAGTATCATACTGAGTACTCAGTAGCAGCAAGCTATATCACGTGCTTTGTAATTATCAAACCACGTGGCAGCAATCTATTGCCATCCTGAAGTTAAGGAAACAGAAGAGAAACCAGGCAACTTCTCAAGGTCCCATAGCCAAGGAAATGTGGCAGTGGGGATTCCAATTCAGCTTATCCAACTTCTCAGTTAGGGCCAATCTCTTTATTAGGCTGCTGTCTTAGTAACTTATTGGTGTGGTACAATAACTCATCACTGTCTGCAGAATGCTTTATGCTATTCTTCAATAGTGCAGGAATAAAAAGTGAATTCTTAGAAGCTGGGTAGGGTGGAGCTTGGGGTTAAATCCAAGAGTTAAAGATGTTAAACAAATGCTGTGCTATTAAGCGACATCCTCAGAGCAAGTATAAAATGTCTAACATTCTTGATGTTGATAGGTGGAAAAATGTAAACTATCTAATAAGATCTTCAGATTCCATGAAACACATGTTAACCCCATGTCTTGCTGTTCTGCCCACTCTGAATGTGATAGCATCCTGCAGAGTGTCCAACTATCCATCACCTGCCTTCTGGTAACTTGCATCTCTTTGATTTTGCCTCTAGGTAGCTGTGATGGTTTGTATATGCAGGGCCCAGGGAGTGGCACTATTTGGAGATGTGTGATTGTTGGAGTAGGTGTGACCTCGATGGAGGAAGTGTGTCACTGTGAATGTGAGCTTTAAGACCCTCATCTCAGCTGCCTGGACACCAGTCTTCTAGCTGCCTTCAGAACAAGAAGTGGAACTCTCATCTCCTCCAACCCCATGTCTGCCTGGATGTTGCCATGTTCCCACCTTGATGATAATGGATTGAACCTCTGAACCTGTAAGTTGGCCCCTATTAAAATGTTGTCCTTTATAAGAGTTGCCTTGGTCATGGTGTCTGTTCACAGCAGTGAAACCCCAACTAAGACAGTAGCTCAGATTGATTATCTGCTGGGGCCTGACATTTCCAGAGATCTAGCTTCAGGAGAGATGTTATATAAAGAAATATTTGTTGTTGTTGTTGTTGTTGAAAGGGCCTTTGATTGGTACTCAGAAACCTAGCTTGGGTTCTGAGTCCCAACACAAACAGCTGGGCTTTATTCTCATATTCTGGAGTGACCTAAGCTGACAGCACCAGACTCCCAACCCTCAAAGTGGCCGATGCTTCTGAAGGTCCATGCTTGCTGGATGTTTCACAACCTGCTGCTGACGGTTCTTGTGTAAGTGTGATGGTTAGCTGTTTGTTTTGTGCCAACTCAACACAAGCTAGAGTTAGCTGGTTAGCAGTAATTGAGACAATGTCTCCATCATTTCTCTGTGTGGGCAGTGCCACCCCTGAGCAGGTGGCTCTGGCTGTTATAAGAAAGCAGGCTAAGCACACTAAGCAAGCCATAGGGACCAAGCCAGTAGGTAGCGTTCTTCTTATACCTCTGTACCAGTTCCTGCCTCCAGGTTTGTGGGACCGCATAAGGCAGTCTGTGGTCTGGTTGAGCAAGGCTTACTCTGGAGACCCAGTAGAACATTCTACAAGGGACAGAACCAGTGAGCAATGCTCCCAGACTCCTGACTCTTCAACTCCATAATCATGTGGCCATTAGTCACATAGGACCACGTCCCAGACCCCTAGTTTTCTGGCTGGACTCCACCTCTACAGCCACCTGGCTACACTGTAACAGGAGGTTTCTTGCCCCTCCTCACTCTTTCCCATTTTTCTTTCATCCTTGCTCTTGTCTCCCTGTTTCTCCTCTCTCCCCTTTCTCTTTCCCCTCTTTCCACATGGTCATGGCCAGTTCTCATCCCTCTACCTTTTCTTTCTCTATTTCCCTATCTCCTTTTCTCTTTTTACCTTTATAATAAAGCTTTGAAACTATAGACTGTCTCTTCTTATCAAAACCCGAGGCATAGGAGCATGGATCATGCCTTAATGTTTCCAGCCCCAGGAAAGGACCAAGCCTCTTCCCAGCCAGGCTTCCTCAACAGGTACCACCTTCTGGGCAAAGATCTCCTCCCTGCTAGCCAGGCAGCATCTCTCTCTACAGGTATTCAGGCACCAGCTGTCCCTACTCCGGTGTGGTGTGTGGGCCCAGCCAGTTTCCCCCTATGTGAACCAGCCTGTTTTCCTGGTCACTGCGGCCCCGTGTTTTTTTCCCCACACAGGTTTATCAATTGAATATAACTTTTAAGATGAAATAAACCTTTGTCTCTCCTGTTTGCTTTTTGGTTAGTGTTTTATCAGAGCAACAGAGAAGCAACCTAAGGCAGCAAATGAAGCCTCAGAACTCTGATTTCTAGCTGCAGTGTCCCCACTGGCTGATGAGATCCGGTACCATCCTCAATGCCTGGTGCCATCCAGACTACATAATCCTGCTTCTGTCATATTCTCTTCTGCAAAGTCTCTATATACATGCTATGCCCCCTTTAAAATTGTGCATTATGTTTGATCTTATTGTGCTGGTTAGTTTTGTCAACTTGACACAAACTAGAGTCACCTGCGAGGAGGGAACCTCAAGTGAGAAAATGGTGTCATCAGATTGACCTGTGAGCAAGCCTGTAGGGCATTTTCCTGATTAGTGAGTGATGTGGGAAGGCCCAGCCCACTGCAGACAGTGTTATATCTTAGCATATAATCCTGGGACATTTAAGAAAACAGGCTGTAGACTTGCTGTGGCTTGATATCCCAGGGCTGGTTGATGTCCATGGAGTTCTCCCCCCCCTCCTTTTCTGGGGAGAAGAGAAGGAGGGGTGGGAGGGAGGGAAGACGAAAGGGAGAGATTAGAAGGAGAGGAGGGAGAGGAAACTGCAGGATGTAAAGTGAATAAATAATTTGGTCAATAAAAAAAGAAAGAAAAGGAAAGGAAACAAAACGAAAGGTAAGCAAGCTAGCTGAGAAAGCCTGTAAGTAGCAAGCCAGAGAACAGAGTTCTCCAGCGCTCTCTGTTTCAGTTATTGCATCCAGGTTCCTGCCTTGAGCTTCTGCTCTGGCTTCCGTCGGTAATGGACTGGACATCCTATAAATTAAAACAAACTCCTCTCTCTCTGGTAATTTTGGTCATGGTGTCTATCACAGCAATGGAAAGAAAATCAGGACATATACAATTATTTTTAATTGCTTTACCTTTGGTGTTTGGTTGTGTTTAATCTAGGGACTTGTGCATGGGAAGAACACCCTGAGCTACTGAGCCAAACCTCCAGCTAGGGCTTTTCCCCACATGAGCAGGTATAGGAGCATGTGTGAATTAATAGTGCATAGATTTCACACATAAGAAGATGATGTCCTGTGTCTCCCTCTATTGATCTCCACTTTATTTCCTTGAGATAATGTCTGGCACTGAACCTAAAGCTTGTTAGTTTTTTTTTTTTCCAAACTAGACCAGCCAGGTAGGAAGCCCTAGTCATCCTCCTGTCTACCCCTCCCCACACATATATACTCCAGCACTACAGGCATGTGTGGTGATGCCCAGTTCTTTAACGTGGGTACCAAGGATCCAAACTCAGGACCTCATGCTTGCACAACCTCAACCACTGAATTGTTTAAGAGTTGTTCTATCACTTGAATTTACTAATAGGGTTATATGAAATCTATAGCTACCTTTACATAGAAAGAAAACAAAAGATAGAGTCACAGTAATTACCTAACCTAAGCAAAAGAAAGGAAAAGATCTAATATTCAGGTCACCAGAACACTAGAGGGGAAGACAGGAAGATCAGATCCTGACAGAAAAAAAGAAAGGAAAATAAAAGAAAGAACGAGTACCAAAAACACCCCAAATTTTGAAAAAAGGCATAAACCTAAGAAACTTAAAACATATATGCAAGTGACATTGTATAGACTGAACAGTCGTATTTAGGGTCATATGATTTTATACATATACATATAGCGTGCAATAACAATTAGTTAAAAAAAGAGGTTGTGAGATTGAAGTAGAGTAGGGAGGGGCATATGGGAAGGTTTGGGGCAGGAAAAGGGAAGGCAGAACTGTTGTGAATATATTGTTATCTCAAGGCAGACTTGAGGTACCACTCAAGGTGGTGGTAGCAATCCCAGGACTCAGATGGCAGAGGCAGGAGGATCTCTGTGAGTTCGAGGCCATTCTGGTCTACAGAGTGACCTGTCTTAAAAGACAAAACAAAACAAAAATGAAAAGAAAAAGCAAAAAAAAACCCCCAAAAACCAAAATCCAAAATCAATACCCTGGCCAGCCTGATGTAGACAGTTCTTCATTGAGACTCCCTAGATGAATCTAGCTTGTGTCAAATTAGCAATTAAAGTCAGTCAGCACAGAAATACAAATGTTTAGATAAAGATAATAGATTATTCTCTTTGTGAGTTGTTTAAAACACAATGATGGCCAAAAGGGAAAAAAATTGTCTAACGGAGTATTCAAGGTCTAAGGATGGTACCTGTGGGGCAGTAGCATTTACATAAATCATTATAAACTACACTGAGAAAGTTGGGTGTGTGAGAAGCACACAGATGCACACAAACATGATAACTTAAAATGGAGAGCCAGAGGACAGTTTCTTAACAAGATGACAGTAAAGAAAAATGGAAAAAGAAAAGAGACTAAACAGAAGGTTAGTGAAATAATAGAATTAAACCCAAACATAAGGGCTTATATTAACATCAATAATTTATAATTTATCTAATCACATTAACAAAAAAGATGGAATGTACTCGCATGCACACACACACATATACATGGTATCTTAGTTTTTTGTTTTGTTTTGATTTCCCAGGACAAAATGTCACTGTATAGCTCAGGCTTCCCTTGAACTTTCAATCTTTCTGCCTCAGCCTCCTACGTGCTGGTGTGCTCTGCATGTTGTAAATACAGACATGCTCTGCCTGTAAGAGTATATTTTAACACGGTGTGCTATTTACAAGAAATTTTTCCAGACTATAGTGATGTCAACAGGTTACATCTAAATAGCAGAAGAAAGATCATGAGCTCTAAGTCACCCTGCATTGTACAGGAGACTCTGGCCCGGGTGGAGGGAGGGGGGGAAGAAGAAAAATAAGCAGAATGGAGTGGTTGTCTGGGATAGAGAAATCCCATGCTGATAAAAGCCAGCTTACCAGGAGGATGTAGCTAGTGTTACCATGTAAGCCCTTGCAGGGCTATGGGAGGCAAATTTCGAAACTACACAGACCTGTTGGGAAAACATATAAAACACCAGTTATATTTCAATCCTCCTGAGTAATACACAAGTAAAATCAAATAAACCATCAATCATACAGATATCAATGCCCATTATGGATCATTCTACCCACACAGTGGATAACCATTTTTTTGTTGATTTTTTTTTGAGATTAGAAAATAATTACAACATTTCTGCCTTCCCTTTCTTCCCTCCAAGCCTTTCCATATGCCCCTCCCCACTCCCCTTCAAATTCACAGCCTCTTTTTCTCTAATTCTTATTGTATGATATATATCATACAATAAGAATATATATATATGTATATATATATATATATATATATATATTATGTATCCCTAAATACACCTCTTTGGTGTATACAATGTTACATATATTTTTTCCCAGGATTGACCATTTAGCACTGGACAACCAATCGGTGTGCTCTTCCCTGGAGAAGACCACCTCTCTGGCTCCCAGCTTTCCTCAGTTGCCTATAGTTCTTTCAGAAGGGTTAAGGCCTTGTGGGCTTTTCCTGTGTAGTTTAGCATGTCCATCGGTATCATCCTGTTCAGCTCACTAATATTCTTTTTGAAAGCAAATTGAAACAGTCAAGAGCATAGATCACGGAATACATGTCAACAAAGAATTATGGACAAACCTCAGACAGAGAGGAAAGAAGTTAGAAGTCAGTAGCAGGATAGCAGGAGAAATAAACAAATTAAGAAAATAAGACTCTCCAAACAATTGGGAATGAAGCAGCACTCTTGTAAATAATATGTAAGCGTTAGAAAAAGTAGTAAGGAGAAGTAGAAAATAATGTCGATAAAATAGGCCGAGCGTTTGAGACACCACTGAAGCAGCGCACTTAGAGGGAATATATAGCCTGAAGTGTTTATGCTAAAAGCAATGGAACTTTTCCCTTAAGAATGGAATAAATACCGTGGCACAAATAAAGAAAGTTAGAGACAAGAAAAATTGTATTGAGAGTAAAGAAACCCAAAGCTTATTTTTTTGAAAGACCAAACATATATGCAAGTGACATTGTATAGACTGAACAGTCGTATTTAGGGTCATATGATTTTATACATATACATATAGCGTGCAATAACAATTAGTTAAAAAAAGAGGTTGTGAGATTGAAGTAGAGTAGGGAGGGGCATATGGGAAGGTTTGGGGCAGAAAAAGGGAAGGCAGAACTGTTGTGAATATATTGTTATCTCAAGGCAGACTTGAGGTACCACTCAAGGTGGTGGTAGCAATCCCAGGACTCAGATGGCAGAGGCAGGAGGATCTCTGTGAGTTCGAGGCCATTCTGGTCTACAGAGTGACCTGTCTTAAAAGACAAAACAAAACAAAAATGAAAAGAAAAAGCAAAAAAAAAAAAACCCCAAAAACCAAAATCCAAAATCAATACCCTGGCCAGCCTGATGTAGACAGTTCTTCATTGAGACTCCCTAGATGAATCTAGCTTGTGTCAAATTAGCAATTAAAGTCAGTCAGCACAGAAATACAAATGTTTAGATAAAGATAATAGATTATTCTCTTTGTGAGTTGTTTAAAACACAATGATGGCCAAAAGGGAAAAAAATTGTCTAACGGAGGATTCAAGGTCTAAGGATGGTACCTGTGGGGCAGTAGCATTTACATAAATCATTATAAACTACACTGAGGTATAGATATAAAAGTATTGTTAATGTGTATCCAGTAAGTGTATAAAGAATATCTAAGGCTAGCTCAGTATTCCCAAATCAATCAGCAGAATCCACTAACTCAGAAATCTTCAGAAGAAGAGCCACATGATGGGGCCTTGAGCATTGACCCCATGGTTTAGAACACTAGCTTATTTTTTTCCAGAGAATTAGGGATCAAGTTCCAGCACCCACATGGCAGCTCACAACCATCTATATAACTCTAGTCCCAGGAGACCTGATGCACAGGTGTTGTGTCCATGTAGGCAAAGCACCCATATATTAATAATTAAGTTAAGGATAATAATTAATTAGTGATAAATTAATAAATGAGCAAAATTAATAACCAATAAACAATAATAAAGGTAAAATGATAGAAAGAAAATGATAAATATAAACAATAAAGAATAAATGTAAATGATAAAATAATGAACGCATAATAAAATAGTAATAATAAACAATAATAGAAGAATAGTAGTAAATTATTACAATAATAAATAAAAAATAAATAATGAGTGAATAAATAATTAAAATGAACAAGACATGGTGATGTCAACTGATGGAAAAAAATAATCGTTTGACAAGAGTCCTCATTCACTTATGATGTAACTCTCAGCAAACTAGAAATGAAGATGATGCATCCTCAATGTGATGTGACAAGAACATCTAAAAACACCCCTGCAGGGAGCATCAGAATGGGGTAGGAAGACATCCAATGCTTTCCTGCAGACCTGTGCAAGGTGAGCGCTCTGTTCTCACACTCCATCAGATTCCACGCCCCAGCCAGTGCAACAGAAACCGCAGGAGGAAGCTCTGCTCAATGCAGACAAGTTCCATACTCTGAATATTTTTCTCTTGTGGAAGGAAATCATAAGGTGGTCTTTATGCAGAAGAACATGATGCAGTGACAAGGACAGCAAGTTGTTAGAGACATAATTCAATATGATGCCGTGTCACGAAGGGTCCATGCCTTTAATCCCAGCACTTGGGAGGCAGAGGCAGGTGAATCTCTGAGTTTAAGACTAGCCTGGTTTACAGAGTTAGTTCTAGGACAGCCAGGGCTACACAGAGAAAACCCATCTCAAACCACACCTTGCCCCCCCCCAAAAAAAACCCCACCATAAACAGAGAAAGCAATGAAAACCCTTATTTTATTTTTAGTCAGCATAAAGAAAGAAGAAAAGGGTTAAGTTTTTTTGGTTAGGCTTGATGGACAAGGTGCTTAGTGTGGCTCAGAGCTTACATTTTTATACTTTGCTTAAATCTTTTAAAGTGCAACACCATAGCAACAGCAGTGTTGTGCCTTTCCTGTTTAAATAAACTTAAAAGTTCTATTTTTGATGGGAAAACAATGATGGAACGCAAAGCTTATCTGCTGCTCTTGTTTAAGTGTGTTCAGAAGATGCTCGGCGTTGGCACGGAGGCTGGCGAATCTGGAGGCTGAGATCTTGTTCTTTTTCTGGATGGAATTCTGTCCCCTTTGATGACTGTGTGACCTTGGACAAGTTTCCTGACCTCTGCCTTGAAGTTTCCAAAGCAGAAAATACCAATCAGACCTACTGCGCATGCAGGTTGTCGGAGCATCGGAAGAGGGAGCTGAGGTGGCAGGGCTATAAGTTCGACATAGGGAGAGTAGGAAATGTTAGAAGTCACTAATGGTCACCTGCTGAGACACCATCTAAACCCCCAGAGAGAGCCTGGGAAACATGATCAAAAATTACAGTTTAAAAATCCATAGTTGAGCCAGTGAGGTGGCTCAGTAAGAAGGGGTCTTCTCTTTTAGTCATATAACCCCGGGGGCCTGACTTTGATTCTTGGAATCTAGAAGTAGAAAGAGAGATCAGACTCCACAGAGTTGACCTCTCATCTCTATATGTGTGCCGTGGTCCACAAAGCTATACATATATTGTGTGCAACACACAATAATAAACAAGTAATCAATCAAACAAGAGATTCATAGTCATGTTAGGCCAGTACATAGGATATTTCCTGCTCATAGGGCTATGTCAACAGGACAAAGATATATAGATAGATTTAAAGACTACAGATTTCTAGAGACAGCAAGCACAAGCTGTAAGAGGGCCTCTATAACCCTCAAACCCACACCTTCTACCTCCCTGAAGGATGATGGTCTTTCTGTGGGAGGATGCTGACTGCAGGTCACTGACAGTCAACATCCCTAGGAATAAAAGTTTGATCATATGGAGTCTAAGAACCATGAGAACATTTTGAACAGTTTGCTGGGCTAAACCCCTTTATGAAAGCATTGGACAATGAGATTTCTCTTGTTCTTTTTTTTTGTTGTTGTTTTGTTTTGTTTTTCGAGACAGGGTTTCTCTGTGTAGCCCTGGCTGTCCTGGAACTCACTTTGTAGACCAGGCTGGCCTCGAACTCAGAAATCCTCCTTCCTCTGCCTCCCAAGTGCTGGGATTAAAGGCGTGCGCCACCACCGCCCGGCTTCTCTTGTTCTTTTAAGACAATGACTGTACAAATTTTTGTTTCCTTCAGCCGAAATGTATATTCATAGAAATTTCCTCCGCATTTGTACAAATGGTGGTACCTTCTAGGGAGGTTAGTTGGTGGGCCTTGCTGGACTGTCACTGGGGACCAGCTTTGAGAACTAAAAAGCCTCACCCACTTCCAGCTTGCTCTCTCTGCTTTGTGCCTGGGGTTGAGGATGTGAGCTCTCAGCTCCTGCTCAAGACACCATTCGCACCCACTGCCTTACCTCCCCAGCTATGATGGCGTCTTATCCATCTGGAGCTATAAGAGCAAATAAACCATTCCTTCTCTAAGTCAGTGTGGCTATTATGTTTTATCACAAGTTAATAGTAACTAATCCAGGAGGAATGGGAATAAGCCATGAGCTAGATTTAACCGGACCATGTTCTTTGTCCAAGTTGAGATTTCCCTCCTCATCTAAGACTAAGATTGAAATGACTGCCTGGATCTTCACGCTAGGAGTGGGTTTGAGGCTGCCAGTTCTGCAGCCAATGAGACCGACTTCAGAGCATACCACTGCCCAATCAGCCAGGTTCACTTATACCACAGAGAAGGCCAAGAATATCCCTGACGCCTTTTTTGACATTATCTGCAGTTTCCAGCGACAGTTCTGCTGATAAAGGGTAATGGGAGATGATGCTCTTTACTGAGCGGTTAGCACTGCTGTCGGATTGTTCCCCAAGTTTCCCAGAAATTAGGAAGTTCTCAGTTTTTTAGTGAATAAAACAGAGTCCTTTTCTGTGAGTTGCTGCCCTGTCACAAGTCCCACCCAGGGAGTTTGGAGCTCACTGCATCAGACTGGCTGTGTCCTTCCTGGTTCTGAAGGATTCAGGCTGGTGGATTTCCCATTCCTTGCATCATCTTAAGGTACCCTCTTCACTGGATTCTATGCCTTAGGATAAGCCCAAGGCCAAGATTTCAAAGGAAGTAACAGTAGAAGGATATTCTTTGGCAGGGAAGAGGAGACTTAAACATGGCAAAGTATATGAACACCCTTGAAAAGATGCAAGGTGCAAAGTGCTGAGAAGTACCCCCAAAGAGAGCTGGAACATGGGGAGCCCACATGCTCAAACTTTAGGGTGTTAGTGGATTTTCTACTGTTGGTGTTGAGGTGACACCACACCCTCCCCCCAAATTTTGCTCCTTTACTGAGCAAATTGAATCCCTACAGCTTACATCAAGTAGGAGAAATAGAAGGGAGCCTCAGTGATGGCTTCAAGGTCTCAGCCATCTGTTTCAAAATAGAACAGAATTCCACCCAGCTGGGAGTGATTTTCAATCCCGACCCCTGCAGAAAGGCGTGAGAATGCAGCCCAGTGTCCATTTCTTGTACAGGGCACCAGGCTGTGCTTCCCGCTCAGGGTGACATGGGTGTTATGAGGCTTTCTCATTTCATTTTTAATTTCGTTAGTAACCACAAGCCACACTGTTCCGGTATTTTGAATGCAGCATTTATAAATTGAAAATAGAAGAGGGTACAGAATGTGCAGTTTCTAGTGCATTCATTGTTCCATGTCCTTTAAAAAAAAAAAGCACCATACAAAGGAAAATTCTACATTCTTTAAGGTAGCAGCAACCATGGCAGCCTCTGCAACTTACAATGAAGGATAAGCTTAAGCTGCTGGGCCCTTATCTTAGTCGGGACCATTACAAAATGGGAGGGAGCTCAGCTCTTAGCGCCTGCAATTGAGATGCATTGCTTCTTTTTTTTTTTATTTTATTTTTTTAATTTACATTCCAAATCACTTCCCCTTTCCCGTTTCCTCCCTCCCCGAAAGTCCCATAAGCCCCCTTCCCTCCCTCTTTTCTCCATTCAACCCCCTCTCATTACTCTGTCCTGGCGTTCCCCTACATCCAGTCTTTCCAGGACCAGGGGTCTCTCCTTCCATCTTTTTAGAAATCTATTGATATGCTGATTGTGTCTAGGGTATTCTGAGATTCTGGGTCAATATCCCCTTATCAGTGACTGCATACCATGTGTGATCTTTTGTGATTGGGTTACCTCACTAAGGATGATATTTTCAAGTTCTGACCATTTGCCTAGGAATTTCGTGAATTCATTGTTTTTAATTGCAGAGTAGTATTCCATTGTGTAAATATACCACATCTTCTGAATCCATTCCTCCGTTGAGGGACATCTGGGTTCTTTCCAGCTTCTGGCTATTATAAATAAGGCTGCTATGAATATAGTGGAGCATGTGTCCTTATTGCATGCAGGTAAAGTCTCTGGGTATATGCCCAGGAGTGGTATAGCCGGATCCTCCGGGAGTGTCATGCCCAGTTTTCTGAGGAACCGCCAGACTGCTTTCCAGAGTGGTTGTACCAGCCTGCAATTCCACCAGCAGTGGAGGAGTGTTCCTCTTTCTCCACATCCTCGCCAACAACTGCTGTCTCCTGTGTTTTTGATCTTAGCCATCCTGACTGGTGTGAGATGGAATCTTAGGGTTGTTTTGATTTGCATTTCCCTAATGACTAAGGATGATGAACATCTCTTTAGGTGCTTCTCAGCCATTAGATATTCTTCAGGTGAGAACTCTTTGTGTAGCTCTGTACCCCATTTTTTAATAGGGTTACTTGCCTCTCTGGAGTTTAACTTCTTGAGTTCTTTGTATATCTTGGATATTAGCCCTCTGTCGGATGTAAGGTTGGTAAAGATCATTTCCCAGTTAGTTGGTTGCCGCTTTGTCTTTTTGACGGTGTCTTTTGCCTTGCAAAAACTTTGTAATTTAATGAGGTCCCATTTGTCTATTCTTGATCTTAGAGCATAAGCTATTGGAGTTCTGTTCAGGAAATTCTCCCCTGTACCCATATGTTCAAGGTTCTTCCCTAGTTTCCCTTCTATTAGTTTCAGTGTGTCTGGTTTTATGTGGAGATCTTTGATCCACTTAGAATTGAGCTTAGTGCAAGGAGATAAGGATGGGTCAATTTGCATTCTTCTGCATGTTGACCTCCAGCTGAGCCAGCACCATTTGTTGAAAAGGCTATCTTTTTTCCACTGGATGGTTTTAGCTCCTTTGTCAAAGATCAAGTGACCATAGGAGTGTGGATTCATTTCTGGGTCTTCAATTCTGTCAAATTGGAAAGGAAGAAGTCAAACTATCACTATTTGCAGATGATATGATAGTATACATAAGCGACCCAAAGAACTCCACCAGAGAACTCCTACAGCTGATAAACGACTTCAGCAAAGTGGCCGGATATAAAATCAACTCAAGCAAGTCAGAAGCCTTCCTATACTCAAAGGATAAGCAGGCTAAGAAAGAAGTAAGAGAAATAATACCCTTTACGATAGCCACAAACCATATTAAGTATCTTGGCGTGACGCTAACCAAACAAGTGAAAGATCTGTATGACAAGAACTTCAAGTCTCTGAAGAAAGAAATTGAAGAAGACCTCAGAAGATGGAAAAATCTGCCATGCTCATGGATTGGCAGGATTAATATAGTAAAAATGAGCATCTTACCAAAAGTAATACACAGATTCAATGCAATCCCCATCAAAATCCCAACTCAATTCTTCATAGAGTTAGAAAGAGCAATTCAAAAATTCATCTGGAATAACAGAAAATCCAGAATAGCTAAAACTATTCTCAAGAGTAAAAGAACCTCTGGGGGAATCAGTATCCCGGACCTCAAGCTGTACTACAGAACAATAGTGTTAAAAACTGCATGGTATTGGTACAGTAACAGACATGTAGATCAATGGAACAGAATTGATGCATTGCTTCTTACCTGATGCAAGCCTAGTTGTGTTCCTCAAAAAGATAGGTTGACATTCCAACCAAGAATCTGTAAATGTGACGTTGCTTGGATCTCTTTGGGGGTTTAATGAAGATAAGACAGAGTTGTAGGAATGAACCTTAATTCAGTAGAAAGACAGTCACAGAGACACATGTGACAAGGGGTGTTGAGATTTAACTGATGTGTCTCCCTGCCAAGGAACCTCAAAGGCAACTGACCGTCACCAGAAGCATGGGAGGCACGATCAGAGACCTGCCCTCCAGAAAGAATCAACACTGCCAACATTGACTCCAGACTTCTGGCCTCCAGACTGTGAGCAAATAAATTCACCGACTGTTTTAAGCCACCCAGTTTGTGAGACTCCATTACCACAGCCTAAGAAATGAATCTACCACCTTCAGGAAAAACTGTCCACAAAGGAACTCTGTGTAATATCATACATAAAATTTAACAAAAACACTTAACCTGACAACTGTTATAAATATGAAAAATATTATCATGTGGAGATAGTCAATGTTGTGGAGGGGGAGCTAGACCACTTTGACAGAGAAAGTGAAAGATTTATCACAGGAAAGTTGGGTTCCTCTTCAGAACAGACCCACAAGATCCAAAAGCAGGAAAACTGTGGCCAACAAACCAAACCAGATGATGGGCTCTTGCTGGGTAGCCCTTGAATGGAGAGTAGTTCTTACATCTTTGTGGGGTTCTTGAGTGCAAACCAGTTTTCTTTCCCTTCTGTCTAGAGGAGTCTCCAGAGTGTAAATCCATCTCTTTCCCTCTGTCTACTGGGGGGCTTCCAGAACATTAAAAGATGAGGAACCCCCTGGGTAGATGGATGGATGCCAAGGATCCTCAAATGAACTAGACTCTCAAATTCTAACTTGTGTCACTGTTACACGAGAGATAAATCTTAAGTCTGTTCAATCAATGAGATGTTTGGTACACACATTTGAGACATTCTGTCCCTGTTACCGCCCAATCCTCTCTAAACCTATAGATACTCTATAAACCTACTACTAACTCAAGTACTAATGAATTCAGAAGAATGTATAACCCAGACCAGCTGTGCCCCACCCCAGAGCCCAATATCCACCACTCAACCCTTGGTCTAGTTCAGCTACTCTGACTAATATGCTGCTGGGTGCACCTAGTTCAAGGCCACACGAATGTGGGCCACACTCCACCTCTGAACAATACTTCAGCCCCGGTCCAATGATCATTGAGAACATCACTGCCATCAGTGTCCAGAGCATGGAACATTTCATTTTACTTAAAAACAAAAAGCATACATAAGAACAAAAATCACAGCCACTTTTCTGAGTGGAGAGGCATCTACAGTCTAGATGTTCACCACTCACTTAGCAGCTCCAGTCTAATAAAGCTCCAGGATCCCACCTTAGCAATGATAGAGGTCTCACAGTGTTTTATGACAGTGAGTAGACCATGATGAGTGAACATACAACTGACTTTAATTTTCAAAATAATCAGATGAGGAATATTCTCTTACAACCTCCACCTTACTCAAAGAAATTGGTGCTTGGGAAGAGTCAGCAAGCTGATCTTCATCTGAAAAAATGGCAAAGGCAGCCTGCAATGATGTGTCTTGATTCACATGAAGCTGTTCCTATTTAGTCCCACTGCCTCTTGCAGAGAGTCAAGGGACTACTTGTTCACTGACTTCTCTGTAGTCCTGAACTCCTGTCTTCTGGATGTGACATCCCTTTCCATGCCTTACCAGACCCATTCATCCCAGCTGATTTTGGCTTGAAAATGATGTAGACCAGACTGACTCTAGGCCCCAAATTCTCAAATTCCCACCCTCATGTCCACCCACTGGCATGATACAGAATGAGACTTGTGTAGCATGGGAATTATTAGTGAGCTAATCTCCCTACCCCAATACTCCCTTTCTGTCTTTGCTCCCAGAAATGGCTCCTCCACTAGCAAATGTTCAAAATGACTTCCCATCTCAAGACAGGCTTCACGTGTGTTGTCTGCTCCAATGATTCCTTCCTACTCTGGTTACTGGCCTTTCTCATCCTTTCTGCTCATCTTTCTTCTCCATCTATAGCCCTACAGGATGTGTGGGTTGGAAGCTTTCACCGGTCTCCCACTCATGGCTATGGCCACTACCTCACACTTACCTTTATTGGGGTTGACTGAGTCCTTCTTAAGATTCCCAGTGCCATTTCTGTAATCCGATTCAGGTGAGACCAGAAGCCACCATCTCTAGGAAATTCAGCTTTTTCTCACACTTCAGACCAGTAGCTCTTGCTTTGCCTGGGAACCCTGGATGTGACATGTTCACCTTCTCTGCCTGTGATCTTCTGCGTGTCACGCTAACAAAATCATGCTGATGGCTTTAAGGGGCAGACGTGTGCTGCAGTGCTGATAATAACTATATAATTGGTTCATCGACAACCTTAAACACATATGACCTTATGAGGCACACGCTATTACCACCTCCCGTACTCTAGATCAGGAACCTGAGGCATAGAAAGTTGAAGCAACTCTCAAAGGACACAATGCCAGGAAATGTGCGTTTGGTTTTGAATTCTTGTGTAAAGACTGTGTGATAGCCTCCGTGCTGCCATGGTACCGAGTATCAGGCGTAGTCCTGGGGTTTTAACAGAAAACACAGACTCGGGTCATTCTGGTGAGGAGAATGCCAAAGCTTTACTGAGGGACCAGCAATTTATACTTGAGGCCGGGAGAAAAACAACAGGAGAAAACAATCATAGTCGTAGGTCAGGCACCTGGGAAGTCCATACCACACCGGGCGGGAAGACAGAAACCAAGCTAAGCCTCAGGACGTTCTGCTCTCAGGAAACCTGTGCGAACAGCTCAGCTGGGGTGTTGAGCTAAGCTCACCGATGTCCAACTGTGGCCACCCTGGAGTGTAGTGGCCACCCTCTAGCCAGCTCCACAGCACTTCACCATGCAGTGAAGTGAGCCTTCTCTTGGGAGAAATATATCCATATGTTTTCTCTGGTATTTCTTGTGTTTTTTCCTCCATTAGTCAGCTAGGCCTCTGTTAAACATGAGGGAAAGGAAAACCAGCAAAAGCCAGTTACCAGAGAAGGCATATTTTTAGCTTTTGAGTCCCAAACCCAGGTTGTGTGGTCATAAACCAAAGATGTAAAAGATTAGATGAGAAGCTGGAAGCCTTTTTCTCTGGACCAGACAATTCAAATCACAGAAGGAGAAGGGCCAGGGAAGCCTTCTTGGGAAGGATGCCCCATCTTTCACAACCTGTTCCATGGTCCAGTCACCCTGGGTGGCAGTATCTTATGTCTTCCCTGTCCCTGGGGTTTAGATAAGGACACCCTCCTATTTGACTAAGATTATATCTCCATAACTAAGCCAAATTGGAATTCAATGTAGAAATTAACTAGTTACAGAGAAATTAGACAAGTTGCATTTTTGACACAGCTGAGTGTAGGGCTTCTGAGTAGCCTTGGTCACTTATTCTAATCTATTATGGGATACATTTTTTTTTTAGCTATCCACATGCTATAGCCTTTGAGTACAGAGTAGAAAAATCGCTTTCCTAGCTGATAATTAAGAACAAAGGAGCCTTAGCAGACAAGTGGGAAGTAAATACAGAAAAAAAAAGCATTGCATTAGTATTAATTTTAAGAAGTATTACCTATAAAGGCCCACTCTCTGAGGTACAGCCCACCCTGTACTATAAAAAAAAATCTTTATTCTCCGACAAGAGAGAGTGTCTTGTGAGGATGTACTTACATTTTATTTAGTAGACTAATCATGTCCTGTTCCCTTCCCTCCGAACTCTAACTTGGAATAAGCCCTTATGAAATGGAATTGGTCTCTACCAGAGTCCTCAGCTGTGTTGCTGTGCAGAAAGCTGCCTGTGAATCAGGTTGGTGTCATGGAAATTATGCTTTGTGGCAAGTACGTTCGTTATGAATGGTTGCTCATAAAACTATGCCAGCTCAGATGTCACTGCAGTCCTCTCAACCTGCTGTGAACCTGTCTGTGATAAATCCTGGGAAAACCAGCGAGTGCTATCTTTAGCACCCACACCGTCTTACTGGCTCGCGTCATTCACAGCTCTAAAAATACAATTTATATCATTGAATTCCTCAAATTCCTTCAGTGCTTACACTCTGATTTAAGTGGCATTAAAGCAAGGGTGATTAGGCTGAGATGCCCAAGGCTACTGACCAATGCCCCCTGGGGTATTAGCTGTCTATCAGATGGAGTGCTTTGTTTATCAGTCTCAGACTCTGAATGGTTAGACGCCTTGGGATTGTCAGGCTGAGAGAGAAACTTTCAATGACAGTGTGTCGAACATTCTCTGTAGCGCTGATACAGAGGAAGGGAGTCGTATAATTTAAGGTCCAGTTTGGAATACTCTGTGAAGAGATGCAGGAGCCACTCATGTGTGTCAGGAGAGAGGCGCATACTCAGACTGCTTTGTCTGAGCCAGTGGTTCTCAACCTGTGGGTGGCGACGCCCTTTGAAAGTCAAATGACCTTTTCGTAGGAGTAGCCTAAGACTACCAAAACAAAACAAAACAAAACAAAACCACATAAAAAAAAACAACCCATAGTTATTTTCATCATGATTCTTAACAGCAGCAAAATTACAGTTATGAAGTAGTAACAAAAATATCTAACTTTATAGATTGGGGGAGGGGGAGGAGTCATGGCAACATGAAGAACTGTGTATTAAAGGGTCATAGGATTAGGAAGGTTGAGAACCATGGCTCTAAACCAACAAGGCTTCTCAGGATGGCTCCTAGTGAGAACCAGCTAGAATATAGGCTCACGTCCTGACTCCTTTCTCTGTGAACTAGCTGGAGCAAGAAGAGAGTCTTTTGACTACTTTTAATTTTCTCCTGTGGTCCACTCAGCCATTTCTGTATTTCTGGGGACACTTGGTTGCTGCTTCTGACAGTAGTTGCGGTGTGTCTGTCTGGCTGCATGCCAAGACAAGACTGGGTTTGGTTCTGGAATGTTGGTTTCACAGTGAAGGGTTAGAAGTTGGGACAGAAAGTTATAGCTACGGGAGACTGGAGAGAAAACCCCCACTGGAAAGGAGAATTAACGCAGTGAGTCACTTCTTGTGGACAGCCAGTGCTCTAAGCTTACTGTTCCTGACCAGTAAAATGTGGCACTTGGGTTTGTGGGCCTTCCAGCCTGAACCAGAGTTGCCTGCAGAACTTTCTGATACCTGGGCCCACTCTAAGAGATTGTGAAGAGGTCAGCTCAGAAACTTTGGAAAATTCCACCAGGCCCCTCCCCTCTGTAATGGAGAGGCTAAATTACATTCCTTAGGTCACAGGGAGGAGGGACCGACCGGCCACCTTCTCAGAGCCCACCGACCTCATTCCCTAGAGACCAATCAGTTTAAAAGTCACACTGTTCTGCCAATCAATTACATTGCGCCTAATGGCGGTGGCCCTGAGAACTGTATAAAGGCTCACTGGATGGGCTGTGCATAGTTACTCTCTCTCTCCATGTGCAGGGCAACCCCAACATGTTGGAACAATAAATTCCTCTTGCTTTTTGCATTGATTCCCTACTCTGAGTTTTTCACTCAGGAGATCTGTGGTAAGCTAAGACTCCTCAGATTCTTACAATTGTACTCAATCTCTTAGCACTGGGTGTAGCCTTTATCGAACACTCTTAGACAGGAACACTTCCAGGGTCCATCCCATAAGTCTCTATGGCATAGTCTGAGCTGGGCAAAGTAGCTCTCATGAGACTCCATTAGCAGGAGTCTGTCACAGTGGAATTGTTCTGAAGCACAGCATCCCAGCAGGGTCAGCTCAATTTCTACCTGGGAGCAAAGTGGTACTGAGAAGCAGTCTCTCCTAGGACCACATAATGTACTGCCTTAGGTGAGGGCAGAGGCTTAGTAAATCTGAAGCATGTTGACATAACTGATGGCCTCAACATTTTGATGTAATTAAAACTGGGTACCCATACAGTTACCACACACATATACACACATTTATACACATTCTATACACACAATCATATACATATCACATATATACACATCCCCACATATCACACATATGCTCACCAAGCATACACCACACATACATGCACAAAACCACACCACATATCACACATACATACACTAAGCATATAACACATACATGCACGCACACACACATACACCATGGACACACATATGCAACGCCCCCACACACATGCACACACACACATACACACTCAAACACACACACACATACACCATGGACACACATATGCAACCCCCTCCCACATGCACACACACACACAAACACACACACACATATACCATGGACACACATATGCAACCCCCCACACACATGCACACACACATACACATACAAACACACACACACACATATACCAGGGACACACATATGCAACTCCCCACACATACACACACATACACACACACACAAATACACACACACACCATTGACACCCCCTAGCCCCTGCTTTTTCTAGAGTCTAGTTTGATGCCTTGTATTGACAAGGGTCAGATTTAAAATACTGTCTTGACAGAACCTTTATTCTGCCATTAATACACGTCTTATGCAGTTCAGGACCCCCTCCTGTGACATAAGTGACTTGAACAAAAATTATGGATGTAAAAATACTATTAATGAGCAAACCCCTCCTCACCAGCTGTGCCCCAGGGGTTCTGGGCTTGGTTACCAGCTTCTTGATGCGCAGCGATTTGACTGGTATGTAATGCTCTCTCATTTTTCCTGATAGGGACGGCTAAGCACGTTATGTTCTCTCTCCCAGTTGGCAGCTCAACAAAGGCCAGCCATAAAAACCTCCACTTGTGTAATAAACTGTTGTACAATCTACTGCTTATGAACAAGGTCCCTGAAAATGTGCAACCTTTCTGCACGTTAAACACAAAACAGATGGAGGTTTGAAAATAACTTTCTTCTTCAGGGGAGGGGAAAGTCCAAGAAGGAAAGAGAAGCTTGAGAGTCCTAGCCGGAGGCTGAACTCTGCCCGAGGTTGAGGGGTAGCTCCATACCTGGGGGAAGCCTACCAGGCAGCTGGACCGGGGAGGCTTCAAGGAAACTGGAAACATGTTCCTGGATCTTCCAAGCTAAGGAGGTAAAGCAGGAGATCCAGTGAGTCCCTTGAGCCTGTTTTGAAAACTTCACAAGTACAGTGGTGCTTGGGGACTCTGCTTCCCAATCCCTGTAGAAAGGTTGCTAGGAACACAAACACTGCCGCTTGGCTGTTACTCTCATGTTCTATTTGCTTTTACTTATTTGTTAACCTTATATATGTGAAAAAGCAAATGTATATAATCATGAGATAGAAGAACTGATAGAACCAGGAATGTAATGATGTATATCTTGCACACACATGTGTGTGTTCATTGTTGTCTATCTTTTGTATTTTGGGAGGAATTTTAAGTACTTCTGTTAAAATGCACGTTTATCACATATCACAGTGCATGGTTTTATCTATGGAAGTGACTGAGACTTGCTATTAATCGGAGCTGAACATCCTCTGACATACCTTTGCTGGCTTTTGAAAGTGACACATATGTTCGTACCATGGAGACCAAACGGCAGGAGCCAGTTGTTTTATAGGATGTAATGATACTCCCAGAGTTCTCTTCCTATATGAGATCTTGTGAGAGAGGAAGAGGTATATACCATCAGTAGAAAAATTGTACCCAATGATTGAGGACTTCTAACATTTTTATCAGTTAGCATATCGTCAGGAAGATAGCAGACTAATATTCCAAACAAGCAAGATCTAACCTGGGACTTGATTGTTCAGATGTTGGAAGACTAAGTGAGGAAAAATGGGGAAAGGGTACCATCCCTGCGATGCTGAAACAAAGATACGAGGAACAGAAGAACTTGTTTACTTGAAGGAATGTAGCTATTATTGGTGGTCTCTCAGAAAGCAATAGAACATTCTGGAAATGTTGAGAGAGTCTGGCATCTCCATTTAGAGAAACATTGACTTGGAAAACCCAGTTCATGTTCTCTACGGCAACACCAAAAGGTAAGACTCAGCAGTGGCCTAAGATAGATCACAGGAGGAGGGCTTTGGAGATGAGCAAGGGGGGCGGGGGAGAATCAACACATGGTCCAGTTTTAGCTGGAGACTCTGCTAGGTAGAATGGTGGAACAGCTCATCTGAAAACAAAGTTGGCAATAAGTGCCTAACAGGTGGGAGGTGTATACACTGTGAACACGCTGACCAGAGCATGAATCATGACATTGGCATAACACCATGGGAATGGTGGAATGGTGGAATGGTAAGCTGAATTCATGTGGACTGTCCAAGTCAGGGTGACAAAGTGAAGAACTGAGCTCCGGGACTGGTGTCTCAGACCCGGAGCTTAGAAGAGTCTATATGGAGCCAGACTTAATATTTCAGGAAACCAGCTCATCCCAGTGTCCAACCCCAGAAGCTCTCAGTCTACTCTAATTGACTCTGTAAGAGTTGATCAGTTAGAAGGAGAGAGAGAATGACAGGGTCATTTTACTAAATCACGCAGTCGCTCAATATCTGAGTGTTCTCTGCTGTATGCAGCCATCAGCTGGAGCACTGTAGCCAGGAACTATATGACATATATAACATGGCATTCTGATCTATCTTTACCTTACGGATGGAGTGTGGTCATGCTAAGTGAGCAGTCAGGTCATGATCTACTTAGCAGCAAACCAAGAAGTTGCATGCAACCATCGATGACATAAAAATCTAAGAGCACCTTGGTTTTAATCAGGACTCTGGCAACTTGTGAAACATGAAAATAGACCACACACGCTCTGTTGTGTTAGTCTTGCCCCTATTTCTGCAGCTCCAATTACCACAGCTTTGGACACCCAGGGTAAATTTCCATCAGAAACATTAAGTGGAAAAATAACAGAAAGAAACAACGCTTAAATGCTAAGTAGCACGGTTCCCATGCTGATGCCACGACTCATGCTCTGGTCAGCGTGTTCACAGTGTATATGCCACCCACCTGTTAGGCACCCATTGCCAGGTTTGCTCTCAGATGAACTGCTGCAATATCCCAGTGTCTGTGCTTAAGTCACCCGTCAGGAGAGCGAGAGGCAGGCAGACCATATTCATAGACATCTTATTAGAGTATGTTGGTATGATTGTCCTGTTTTGCTGTTGCTGATCATCATTGAATATAATTCATAAATTAATCTTTCTTATAGATAGTTGTGCCTGGGGAAAAGTGTAATGTATGTGTATGGACATGGTTTGGTACTCACCAAGGTTTCATATGTCTCTGAGCATAAATCATGCCTGCTGTGCTCAGTTTAGTCAGGAGGACTGCCTATTGCATGTCCCTGGGCAGGTGTCCATCCACTGCTCTGCATTGCTGGGCTTGCAGACGCCCTTGCCTTACGCAGAGCAGAGCACTTCTTTCTATGAGGCACATTGTGGAGTTGCCTTTTAAGTGAGATGCAACGGATAAAATTAGGAAGTGGGGGGAAATCCTATTAGACACAATCAGCTTTGCAAACACTCTTAGAACTCTCTGCAGCTCTGACAGCGACTCTCTTAAGGGATCAGAACTACTGTTTCCCACCCCCCACCCCACCCCAGGGTCTCAACAAGCTTCTGCTACTTTCATGGGGTGTCTATCCTAGTTAGAGTCTCTGTTGCTGTGATAAAAACACTCACTAAAACCAAGCTGAGAAAGAAAAGGTTTGTTTCAGCTTACACTTCCAGGTTGATAGTCTACCATTGAGGAAAGGCAGGGAAGGAACTCAAGCAGAGCAGGAACCTGGAGGCAGGAACTGAAGCAGAGGCCACGGAGGAGTGCTGCTTACTGCCATGTTCCGCATGGCTTACTTTCTTCACACAACCCAGAGCTACTTGGCCAGGGGGTGGTAGCACTGCCCACAGTGAGCTGTCTCCTCCCACTTCAGTCATTATCAAGAAGACGCCCCCACAGACTTGTGTACAGGTGAATTTGGTGGGTGCGTTTTCTTTTCCTAGTTTGCATTCCTGGCCTCTGCCCATAGCACATGGCAGACACGACTTGTAGATTTGAGTCATGCTCTAACCTGTTCTGGGCTTACAATGCCGAGCTATGTCTGTGTGATCCAGACAGGTGTGGAGATCCCGCAGAAACTCACACAGCCCCTGGAGGTGTCCTTCGAGCAGACTGACTGCTGGTTCTTCCTCGCTCCTGGCGGCCTTGCTGCTCCAGCCTAGGTTCTCGAGATTCCCAGGGTGTAACTCCTATCGATGAAGCGTAGATCTAAGGACATCAACGCAGACTTTTCTCACTGGTGGCCCAGTGAGAAAGATGAGGAGCATTGGCTATAAAGACTGTGGACCTAAGCATTAAAAATCTAAACGTGAATTCCTTGGAAAAACTACCTCAAAGTCATCATTGGAAAATTCCACTCATAAAAGAATATTAACACATAGCAATATGGATAAGCAATTCTAGACACCGACCATTCTAGAAATAAGTAAATCCTAGAAATAGGAGCTAGAGCTTAAGTCTTTTCCCATCCTTCATAAGAGTTTGTAGAGTCACTTATGCATCAAAATCCTCTTCTGCATTCACATTTTTATCCTGTGTGCACTGTCTGTGGTCAAGGCTGGTTTCCTAACATTAAACCAACTCTGGAGTCACGCCGTGAGTGCATCTTGGCTATAATTTTATGTTCCTTTCCCTACATGACCGAACTTCTAGGGTTTTCACATATTGCACTCACAAAACAGCACAGAAACAGAGCAAAGCAAGAACAAGCAAAATCCAGGTCTATTAAAAAAAAAGGCTGTCTACCTCTCTGCTGTGTGCTGAGAAACCATCCTCACTGAAAAAATGAACAAACAAATAAGCGAACAAAAAATCAGAAAATAACAAAGCAAACAAAAGCACTACCACCATCAACAATAACAACGAAGCTGCAAGGGTTCTGTCCATTGGGCATCCTGGAAAAGACTAAGCTAGGAAAACCTGGTATAAATGGTCAGGGACTGAGAAAGGGGAAAGATGAGAACTCAGGGGTGGCAGAGAGGAGTTTTGAGTGCATTAGACCATTTTTCAGGGCAACAAGGCGGCGAACACAGAACGTTGGCTGCCTGTGTTAAAAATGCCTGTGTTAAAAAACGCACAGAACACCACAGCTCAAAAAGGGAAAGCCAATGTGTGTGATGCGAAGTGAGAGGAAGCAACAGGGAATCAGAGGATCTGAGGGAAGAATGCTGGCTCCGGGTAGAGGAATCCAGCAGGACTGCAAATATATTATGCCAGAGCACTGAAGGACTGGAGAGAAGAAGGAGCAGAGCTAAGTAACACTGAAAACGGTGTTTTGATGAAACCCGCCAACTAAGGACGGAGGAATTCTGCAGACACAATGTACACTTGCTGGTAACATAGTTTCCCACTAGGGCAGGTTAACCACTCTGAAGCTGCCTTAGGTATTTATTCAACTGGACAAAACCCAGCGTGGACGGCAGATGGTAAGGGTCAGGTCCTTGCTGCTGGAGACACAGATTACAGAGAGGCGAGTGAGAAGGCTAAGGAGTCACTGAACTGTATGAGAACCGGGGCTGTCAGTGTGGATCCAGTTAAGCTCAGTGCAGATGAAAATGTATAATTGTACAAAGTTTTACTGCTATGTGTGTGGAGCGGGGTTAGTACAATGGGTGCTCTTTGCTAGCTCGGTCCACTCAAAGCAGGAGCGACCATGAATACAGAACGTATCCACGGGAGAGATGGCTGGGCCTACGACTGCTTCAAGAAACAAACAAAAATGAGAGGGAGACATCTTGTAGAACCAGCAGTCAAGGAAACGGTCAGAAAACAATGCAGTGCAGGCCTATCAGAGGAACGTGGGAACAGGCTCCCACCAGACCAAGCTGATCTGATTTCGGCAACTAAATAAATAGTGTAGCATTATTGTAACTCCATCTATAATATAAAACCCCACTGGACCATGCCGACTGGAAAGTATGAAGTAGATAAATCTATTAATCAGTTGACAAAAGTGAACAGGCAAGGAGAACGGTAAATGGTTCCCACAGCTCCTGGCTCCTGTGGGAGACCTGCTTCACGAGCAACATCTAGGACTAAAATGTGCCCTGTCACGAGCACAACTAGCCAGGAGATCAGTGCTCACTGCATCGGATATGATTCCTGGGCATGGCATGAGCAGGTGACGTGGTGTCATGGACACTTCCCATCTGTTGTACCTACACAGCACACTCTGCGGCCTAAACTGGGCATTGTTCTACAAAATAACTGACAAGTACTCATTCAAACTGTCCAAGTCATATTAAATAATAATGAAAGACAAAAATTTTGGATATAAAAGGAGAGTGGGGATATTTGATGATTAGACTTTGTGTAGTATATGGGCACACCAGAAGGGCATCAGAGTGGAAAATTAAAAACAAACAAAGAAAAAAAAACAAAAACAAAACAGAGTGAATGAACAAGTTAAAACCATTATACAGCCTGGCATTTAGCTCATGGCAATAAATCCATGTTGGTTTCTGAGTTGTGATAAATGTACCAATGGTAATATAAAGGATTATCAATAAAGGAATCAGCATAGGGCTGGCGAGGTGGCATGGTGGGTAAAGTGGCAGTCGCACAAGCCTGGTGGCCTTACTTTGGATGCCTAGAATCCACACCACACAAACACACACACACCATATACATCATACATACACATATCACATACCCACCACACCACACCATAAACATATATACAATACACACATGCACTGCACACCACATATGCCATACACATACACATACACACCACACCACAGACACACACATATACCACACACACACACACACACACACACACAAACACACACACACACACACCACACATACATACACACACACATCCCAGCAGACAAACAAGAAAGAAAAGCAATCCGGTGACAGGGGTATAGAGAGCTACTGTCCTAGTAAACATTCTGTAGATTTATAACTGTTCTAAATAAAGATAGTTATTCAAAACACTACTTAAAATATAAATATAATATAAATATAAAAACATCCAGAGGCTAATTTAATCAAAAAGTACGACAGGTCTCTTCTGGCAAAACTGTAAAGCATTAATTACTGAGAGAAACTGAAGACTTAGTTAAGTAACTAGGCAGGCAGGTTGTGGTCACAGATTAAAAAGTTCAACATCATCATGAAAATTCTCCCAAATAAGCTAAATCCAAGTAGGATATCTCTTTAAGAAATTTGTGAGGCAACTCTGACATGAGCACGACAATCTGAGCATCTCCAGAATACTGGAGATGGACATGAGCCCTCAAAGTTCTTACTTACGTCAAGGCTCTTTTACTCCAGTGCTGGGAGATGAGACCCAGAGTCTCCCATAACCCCTTCAGTTAGCACACCCTTTCCCTGCGTGTGTTGTTTCTTTTAGTTGTTTGTGCTTAGTCCACTTTATGTACATGAGTACTTTGCCTGCATGTGTGTATATGTACCACATATGTGCCTGATGACCCACGAGGTCAGAAAAGGTCATCAGTTCTCCTGGGAGTATGATTGTGAGCACTAGAAACTGAACCCAGGTCCTCTGCAGGAGCAGCCAATGCTCCTAACCATGGAGCCAGCTCTCCAACCCTAGGCATGTTCATTCTTGCGCCAAAGGTCCAAGCACTTGGGTTGTACAACTTTCATTTTAAAAATATCGTTGAGGAGACATCTCTTCCTACCGGGAGCGATGAGCCATTCTTACTGAATCCCAGGCCTGTGGTGGCTGTGGCTTGGACAGCTTAACTTCCAACTTTTAAATATGAATCCTTTCTGGTCTCAGTGCTTCCCCAGAGTAATGTCCGGGTGAATACAACCTGTGACAGGGAGCATGCATGGTAAGTCTTGTGTGCCATTGTTCCTTAGCTGTGACAATGACACCTACATAAAAGATTCACACCCCCTTTTCATAAGCTTGCCCATGCTCCAGATGACCTCCCTAATCTCAGAGAGATGCAGATGTCAATTTTCTAATGGTATTCTACTTTATTTTTTAAAAATGAAAACATATTGATACAATTGCATGTTATTTGAGGACTCAGTTCTCTAAAAGTACGGCTTTCATGTGAAGGACAAAAGTAGTCTTGGTGTTTGAGGACTTGGATGAGTTCCCAGTTCTTCCAGTTACTAGCTGGAAACTTCAGCAAGAATTTAAGCTCTTAGTGTCAATTGAGAAAATCTTACAGATTTTCTGCTTACACATCTTATAGAATTATTCTGACTATCAAGGAAGATAATGTGATAAACACATATTCAACTTGTAAAAGTTTTGCTGCCCGATAATTCAACAAATTCCACGAACAGTTTACCTTGCTAGATAAACATTCTTAATCATAGCATGATAAAATTTCCTTCTGGGCTACAGATGCCCAGTCAGGGATAGATGATAAAGAACTGTGTCCCACATATCAAGAGGAAACCTACCAATGACATAACTCTGCTTGTACCATGACACTGAAAGGGAGGAGAGGGGCAGAGCTCACTGCTTGGCTTTGCTCATTGTGACCAAACTTTACAGTGTGTTGGCTTCCTGTTGCCACTACCAAATTCCTATAGATGTAGTGGTTCATGATAGTACCCACTTTGTTTTTAGCCACATAGTCTAAGGCTGTGTTTTCTTTCAGTACCTCAGGTAGGAATGCTCTCATAGCTTACTGTGGATGGTGTCAGGACTCATCCACTGTGGCTGTGTGAGTGATGTCCATGGAATCTTCCTAGCTGTTGACTCCAGGGTGCCTATGGTCTTAGAAGCTGACTTGTAGTTTCTTTCTCATTAGACTTCTCCAAATAGAAGGCAGCTTCATGGATCTAAAGGAGAAGTTTTGGTTTCAGTATGCTAAGAAGGAAGTTATTTATAGTCAAGTAATGTGGGGATATTGTCCTGTCACTCTACCATGAAGTGCAGCCTAACCACGGGGGGTGACGTCATTATCCTAGGTAAGATGGTTGCAAGCAAGTCATAGACCTTGCCTAATCCAAGAAGATAAGACTACACAAGGACATGGACACCAGGAAGAGGGTTGATACTTCCACCCTAATGTCTATCTGTTAAAGCAGCTATCTATGTGTTTATACAGAGAAATCAGAGTTTGAGATGATTTTAGAGGGTAAGACAAGTAGTCACTGGAAGAAAAGAACAAGATACGCCCCTTTCCAGTTTTCACACAGCAGGCCTGTAATGAAGAAGAAGCTGTCTGGCAATCTTGCCACCTGAGACTTTGAATACTGAGTCAAACAGCAAAGAATTTTGGTTTACCCAGTGTGTTTTTGTTTTTTTGTTTTTTGTTTTTGGTCCAAGTAAATAAGAGCCCCTCATATTACCTGGAAGGAAAAGTAGGTAGAATCAAGATTTACCTGGATTGTTGGAGTCATTTCTGCATCTCACTTTTCTTTTGTTTCTGGCTTGGGCTCACTAACTTTTCTCCCATCTTAGTTCTGACTCATAACTCCATTTCCTCAATTTCTTTTGGTCACTACAAAGACTTTCATGAAAGTTTCCTCATACCCTGAGACAGGTAGACTCTTGGGTATCTTATCCCTTCCTTGTAGTTCCTTGCAGATCAGAGGATTCTTGTTAGCCTTTATGTCATTTTCTCTTGGTTTCCAATAGACCCTGGTCACACTAGCTGAGTCAGGGCATGAAGGAGTGGGTTGACATCTGTTCTACTGTCAACATGTGTTCACATGGCTTCAGCATCCTGTGTATGAGCTGCAGGAAGGGAGGCATCTGTCACAGTTCAGTTGGAGATGTTGTCAGTTAGGTAAGAAGCCCGTCACCACAGTCATCACGGAGGCTCTACAGGAAAACAGCACTACAGTGAGCATGCTCAGAAAGGAGAAGGAAACAGTCATCATCTAGGTCTAAAATAGTTATGGACTTAAAATTCAGTCAGAAGGAAAACCAGGGTTGTCATAGATGAGAGGGTGCATTAGGAGCTTATTATTTTAAAAATTAAATCTGAAACCATGAAAAGATAAGTCATTTCGAAGATAGATTCTGCATATATAATCATGCAAATTGTGAGCATTCTAGAAGAAAAAAGCTCTCTATAAAAAGTAATAATAAGAAAATAACTGACACTTCATCTGTGAATACATGGTCAACTTGAATGTCTGCTTTTAGGTATACACACACACACACACACACACATACACACACACACCAATATCACAGTTAGAAACTATCTCTGAGGTACTGGCCACTCCCCTAAGACCTAAGAGTCACCAATTGGTAAAAAGTAGCAATCTAAGCAATGGTCATCCAGGAGGGTGGGATGGCTTGACCACAGCTACACAATGGAGCACTGCTGTCTGCCCTCTGTAGAGAGCTACATGGTCTCGAACTTGGGATAAGTATCAGGTTAATTAACTCTGTCTACAAGCAGAAGCAAAAGTCGCTTCTTTGGAAAAAAAAGGCTTTTTCGATCAAGTCCCAAACTATCTCTAGACATTAAGACTAAGCAAGGCGTTTCTAATAGGAGATCAAAGTTATCGACCTCAGTTGAAGCCAAGACACACTGAGTGACAGGCAGCAGAAACCACAGACAGCAAACCTAGGGCTCCAAAAACTTAAATGTCAGAGCTGAAAAACACAGCAGATCAAACTCTCAGACATGTGAGGAAACCAAGGATGCCATTCCAAAGAGAAGGGTGCAGCCAGAGGCCAGTGGGAAAACACTTCCTGTTTATAGGCAAGTGAGAAAAAACTTTCAGGTTTGAAGGGCAAAAAAGAACTTCTAGAAGTAAAAAGTATCATTGCTGAGTTATTTTAAACACAAAGGCAGATTGGATGAGAAATAAATTTGTATTAAAACAAGGGGGCATTGCAAGGAGACTCAACATAGAGGAATATGGAGAGAAAAATGTATACTATAGCCAAAGGAATATGCCCGATGGGACGGAATTCAACACAAAGACAAGGCGAGGGAAGGAAAAATCACACAGTTCTGCATGAGTTTTAGATATAAATGTAATTCACTCAACGCTGAAACTTCACTGAGTTTCTAGATAATCAGATCGGACATATATCCGTGACTGTGTCACACAAAGATCGTCATACTAAAGGTGAAAGAGTGCTTTGAGAAAAGTGAGGGTCCAAGATAGGCTGTTCCCTTGTTTAAAAATAAGAGTACCTATTCCCAAACAATGTCAGTAGTACCAAGATCTAAGGCCCCAATTCCTCAAAGCTGTGACCATCAGGTCTCCATGCACAAGAGTGTGGGGCATGCTTAGACAATGCCAGGTAAATGTCACATAATCACAAGTGCCTAACAGAAGAGAAATATGTCTAGCTAGTAGCCAAAGTCAGAGATGTTTAAGAACTAAGAAAGGTTCAGATGTCATGGCTGTCCTTAACCTTGGTGTTGTCAATTTAGGTCCTTGAAGCTTGCCATAGAACATGGCCAGAGGAAAAAATGCTACTTATACCGCTGGAAAGAGCTTAATCACGGAAAAAACAAAAAACAAACAAAACAAAAACAAACAAACAAACAAAAAAAAACTTGGACGCAGTGTATTTGTAACCTTTCTGTGGGGAAACCCAACTAATTAAGGCTGCAATCTACCAAGACCAGATAACTCCTCTGAGCTCAGCACAAAATAGAGGACTCCCTTTACCAGCATGACTTCCCCTTCTCTGACCTTGTCTTGGGATCCTGACACCCCCCTCCCTCTACCTGGGGAAGGTTGAATAGTCCTTGGCCAACCTTCAAGTTCAACTTCCTCTTTTTCTGTTAAAATCCCAACCAGCAAGTACCTGGGATTCCTGGAATGGCTCTCCATACAAATGAGGTGTTCACAGCACTTTATATTGCAGTCAATGATCTCATTCATCCTTAAAACTCCTTCCCACTCTCAAAAGTTCATATATAGGCCTTTTCACCCCACATAAAGTGTATGTGTACAAGCTCACTCCAACAAATGCATACAAACTAAGATCATCTAAGAGAGCTGTTTCACTGAAGATCATTAGAGAAGATCCCACCATTCCGGATTCCATTTCATCCTTTCAAGATGGGCTGGTGTACAGTGGCATCTGGACACCCCGAGAAGAAGGAAATGGAGGATGCAGAACCACAGCTGGTCCCAGACCCCATATCACACCTTATCATCTCTACAACAAAACATCTGAGACTTTATCGGTTATAAGGATAAAGGTTTTGTTCTAACTCACAGTCTACCACCAGTCTCTGTTTTTTTTTTTTTTTTTTAGTTAGTCTTAATAAATTTGTTATATTTTTTTTTTTTAATTTAATTTAATTTTATTTTTTTAATTTACATTCCAAATCACTTCCCCTTTCCCGTTTCCTCCCTCCCCGAAAGTCCCATAAGCCCCCTTCCCTCCCTCTTTTCTCCGTTCAACCCCCTCTCATTACTCTGTCCTGGCTCTGTTTTTTTTTAAAGACATGCTACCAATGTAAAATGAATCCTGCTCATTAATAAAAGACAACTCAGTAGAAAACAAAAGAGTTGAGCAGGTTTTTCTTAAAACATATATCCATTAGGTCAAACACAGTAGGATATTCAATCTGTCAGTCATCAGAGAAATGTCAATAAAAGACCCAGCACAATAGTGTGGTCCCTGCAAAGATGTCTAGTGAGGAAAGCCTCATGGATCAATGTCATCCCTTTGCAAATAATTTCCTCATATCTGCTACCAATCAATATATGTTTATTTTAGCAACACAGGCACTCTTCCCCAAGACGCAGGCTCAGCCACAATGGGGATGCTGTATGAGAACATTCATTGCCCAAAAGGCCAAATTAGAACCTCACTAATTGTTTATTCAGAGCAAAGTGGACGGGTGAGACACTCTTCAAAGAAATGCTATACATGTGAAAACATAAACAACAGTGTGCATTTGTGCATTTTATAAACAACTTTGAATGAAAGAAATGGGTACAAAAGATTTTACACTGTGTGATTCTGTGAGTAGGCAATAAGCAAGAAGTGAGAATAGAGATTACTTTGAGGGGAAGGGAAAACCTCAGCTAATAGAAACAGTGACATATTTGTGGGGTTTTCTTTCTCTGTTGAACATTTTACAAGTGTCCACAATGAGATTAAGTCATTGATGTACACAACTTGTTTTGTGCGGTATGGTATTCATGTTTGAACATTTCACATAACTAATAAAATTTGGAGTGAAGAATAAGACTAATTAGGAGAAAGAAGACTCTAATCCAAAATATGGATAAGCAGAATTAAAGAACCAAGTTCACAAAAACTGGACCAAACATGTAAAAAACACACACAAACAGAATTGACCAAACACACCTTCTAGAACACAGTACTTAAGATGCTAAATTGAAGGATGATCAAACTCCATCCTGCTTGGAAGAAACACAACCAGGACACAAGGAGATTACAAATAAGACGAATGAGAAAAAGGCCTCGAGTCTCTCAACCACTGATAAACCAGTCAGGCACTGAGAGTGCTACTTAGATTCAAAGAACAAGAAATGATGAGCTTGAACGAATGGACATAAATAGCCCTCAGCATCTAACCACGAGAGAATGTACATTCCTTCAAGCTCACATGGTGTATTTCCAGAAATTGATCATGGACTAGGGCATAAAGCAATTCTGAAAAACTTTAAAAGAATCGGGGTAATAAAATCCACATTCTCTGACCACAAATGCAATTAACTTAATATTTCCACTCATATCTATTTATAGAGATTTTTGTGCATCGGCCTCAAGAGACATGAGCAAGAATGTGTTAGGAGAATACATAAGCGAAATGGGAATGACCTGAATGTCTACCAACAGGCAAGCAGTTGAAAACTGTTATTATTATGAAGATATATGAAGCCAAGGGCAGGGCTGCACCCAAGCCTGCAATTATAGCACTTGAGAGGAGGCAAGAGGATCATTTTCAGTCACAGGCCATTATAATAAGTCACAGGCCAGCCTGGGCTAAAATGATATAAAAATTCTGTCCAGGAATGGGAGCCAAATCCCAAAACAACCATGACAACAACAATAACAACAACATCAACAACAAGAAGAAACTCACAAAAATCCAGAAATGTGAAGGTGATGGCATAGCTTGTTTGGTACAGTAGTTGTCACATCAGCCTGAGGATCTGAGGCCACACCCCAGCACTTATGTTCTGTAATAGCAGCATATACATGTAATCTGTTCCCAGGATTCCTGGAGCTTGCTGACCTGCAAACCTAGCCAGTCCGTAAGCTCTAGACTCAGTGAGAGACTCTGTCTCAAAATAATTATGAAGAAGCCATTGAAGAATGACACCCAAGCTCTGGCCTACACACACACACACACACACACACACACACACACACACACGAGGTTGCAATAAAATTCATATCACAGAGCATCACACAACATAAACAGATCTTAAAATTTTTTAAATGTGTTACGTGAAGAAATGCAAGATCCTGAGATTATACATAGTTAGATATTCACATATTACTCTTTCAAAACTTGGTAGATGGGAAATAATCAATTTGAAGAACACAGCCACGTGGCTTGATAACATCTTGAACTTTGTTATGTGCAGTAGGAGAATGACACGATTTTCTTGTGCCCATGAACACCTGTAAGTTTGAGTCATATTGTTGATTTCAAAGAGGCTATTAATGTGTTTTAAAATGTAGAGATTTAAGAGCCATGGCCATTATATGGTCTTGTTCTGCAGAACAGACTGCAGGTAGGATAGGCATCCCAGGTGATGACACAGAGTTGTGAAGTTCCCATTACACAGAGAACCATTCACTATAACATTATTGTACAGTGCATCACTCAAGGGCAGGCAATGATGAGGGTAAAAATCCTGCCACACTGCTGGTTGATCATGACCCATGCATGGGCATAATAATAGATAGTGACAACAGCAGACTAGAATCAGAGACCAAAAGTAAACCCAGAAATCTAATGCCAGGGAGTATTCAACGTGGCAACTGAGATGTATCAAGAGAAAAAGAATAGTCATATCAATAAATCCAGCTGGGTAATGGGAATGACTGAAAGCAAAACCAAACAAACAAAATCAAAAAAGATTATAACTCAGTGTGGATCAATGGCCTGACTGTAGGTAGGATTACAAAACTCTTAAAAGAAAATGCATGGGTGTATCTAAATAATTTGAGCAATGAACTTCCAGATAGACCAAAACCATGAAAATCAAAGAACAGAAATCAAAGCCCATCAAAAACTTTAAATGTATGTTCAGATTTAAAAGAATCTATGTTCATCAAAAGATGCTTCTAAGCAAATGACAGACAATCTGCAGAAAGGCAAGAAATGGAAATCTCACATCCAATACATGTCATGTACCTGTGACAGACAACAAACTCATACAACTATTGTGAAGAGAAAAGAAATTTAAATTTAACAATCAGCAGATAATAAAACACTTTTCTCCAAACATTAGCTAGTGGTCAAAAAATACTTCAAGAACTCATCATTACTTATAAAGAAAATACAAATTAGAATTATAACAGTTCATTCATTAACATGTCTACAATCAGAAATCAGGGGGCTGCAGAGATGGCTCATTGTTGGTGTTTGCTGCCCCTACAGAAAATCAGGGTTCAATTCCCATTACCCTCCCAAGTGGTAGTTCACATACATCTGTAACTCCAACTTCAGGGGGTTTGATGACTTCTTCTGATCTCCCCAGACACAAGGCAAGCCCATGGTACAAACATACATGTAATCAAGACATTCATACACATAAAAATAATAAATAGAAATGTCACATAAGAGCAGCTGTTGGTCAAACCCAAACCACATATACTTCTCTTGGAATGAAAAACACATGGCTATTTAGGAAAAGTATCCTAGCAATTTCTCAAAAAATTAAACTTAAGATCCAGATAAATATTCTGTTTATTTTTACAAGACAACTGACAGCATATGTCCATATAAAAGTTACTACATGAATATTTATAATAGTCATAAGGGAGATGAAAAAAGGGAGGTTCAATTGATAGATGGACAAATGAGTGTTGTGTGTTCATACAACAGCGTATTACAGTTCATACAATGGAGTGTTACGTGTCCGTGAACATGTAGTGATGTATTGGTGCATGCCATGTTATGAAGGAACTTTGAACAAACTACTATTAAAAGTGGGGGGAAAAAAGCCAGGCACAAAAGAGAGGTGAATCTATTTATATAAAATAAACCAAATAAAACAAATTTATAGAGACAAAAATTCAACTGATGTTTCCTTAGAGGTAGTAGGCAATGGAAGGGAGTTAAATGATGCATGGATGAAGTCTAAAATCTATGCTGTTGCATATACTGTGTGGTCACTGATGTCTATTTAACTTGATAAGCTAGAAGGCACATGCATCTTTATCTCTTTTTAAAAAAATTAAAATAAACCTAAGGAGAATTAGAGAGGCTAAGAGTGATAGAATATAAAATTAAAGATATGACATAATCTATATTATATACATATTATATAATATACATTTAATCATATCTACAATATAATTATATATAATATATAATTGAAAGTTATCAATACAATAAGACTAGTTTGAGAACATCAATAACGTCACTGACTTTGGACAAGCATCACTGGTAAAAATGCAGAGAAAATGGGTAGTGGAAAATGCTTTAAGCTTATAAGAAGTATTTACCAAAGCTAAACAGAAATATAAAATCATTATTGATATACTATTAGATGCTTTTCAATAAAACTATACAAAGCAACTAATAAGGGAGGTTCAAAACATCTTTACTCAGTGGGTTGTGATATGGGAGCCATGAAAAAGAGGATCACGTGAAAATATAAAAATCATGGGCCAGCCAAGTGTGTAGTGCCCAACTGCTGTCCTCCCATTTGAGAGGCTGAGGCAGAGGGATTGCTGGGTTCTCCACAAAGTATCTAGCAGCTGAGCCAGAGTAGAGTGATTGCTGGACAGACTGCCTTGAGTTTAAGCCATGCTGCCTTCTCCATTCCAGGCTAGAGTGGAGAGCAGTTTGAGAGCAAGATTGCCATGTCTCAGAGCAGCAAAAACACTTCAAATAAACGAAGAGGATTTGAATTTCACCTAGAACTGGGGACTCAGAGAGAAAGAACAACTCTGAAGTGACCTAGCCTGCCCTCATCTCAACTCCCCAACCAGCTTGGAGGCAGCAGTTTCATCCCAAGTCCTGTCTGTTTCCATTAAATTTGTCTGAAATCGCGATTCTAGGCCCTTATGTCTGCATACTTCATATAAAAATGGTGACTTTAATAACAGAGGAGGTTGCCCTAGGTCATGTTATCTTCGTCCCTTGTGTATAGAAAGGCAATTTGCTTCATAAAAGAATAGTTTTGATTTAGGCCAAGAAGTTCAAGTCATTGAACCTTAAAAAGGGATGAGAATGTGAGCCAGTCAATGACAGATAGAAGCTAAAGCTATGGTCTATTGTCCAGGTGTAAGGACACATTCTTGGCAATTCACATTGACAGAACAAAACTTGATACTGGGGTGGTGATACTCTTGTCTATGAGACTGACTAACCCAGAGACATCATTAGTAACACGTATTTTTCTCCCTTATTGTTTTCTTATCTTCATTTTAAATTGAGGCACTTGAACTCTGAAAAATAAAAAAGTAATTTGAGACTAAGAGAGGATTAGTAGTTGAGAGCACTTCCTGGTCTTGCAGGAATCCAACTCAAGTTGGATTCCAAGCACCCACAGGGTGCTGCAACTCCAGGTACAGAGGATCAGATACCCTCTTCTGGCCTCTGTGGGCACTTACATGGTGAGCAGACATAGATGCAGTCAAATACTCACATGTATAAAATAAAAGTCACCAGTGAGTACATGATACAGGCACGTGTGCGTGTGTGTGTGTGTGATTCCACATAGCGTTCTAGAATATGGATGAAATGATTGAACAGATGTTATTCTTCTGTAAGACTAAATATTTTCCAAGTATTAAATGGGATAATTGAGAAAAAAACTTTGCTTTGGGCTGGCGAGATCACTCAGCAAGTAATGAAGGACAGTAAACTGCTCTTGCAGAGAACCAGAGTTTGGTTCTCAGCACTCATCACGGGCAGCTCACAACTGCTCAGAAGTCCAGCTCTACAGGACCCAATGGCATTTTCTTATCTTCATGTAAAATTCCACTCACATGCAAACAGCCACACACAGACATGCTCATAGTTAAAAGGGAAAGGAAATCCTTTTGTAAAAGTAAAGAAACCTTTTCTTTTCTCTCTGCTTTGATTCCCCTACCTCCTCTGTGCTTAATGGAGAGCCTCAGAAAACAAAGAAACATTTTAACACTATAGAAAGTTAACTAAAGAAATCCTTAAAGAAACATAGTTACATCATGAATAATGAATGATACATTAATAATATACAGTGATGTATTATTAACTACACTGAATATTATTATATAGTTAATAATATTCAATGGTTTGAAGACATAAGTTGGTATGGATATAATACCTCGATAATGTTTCTTTTTTATACATACATTTCTAAAATGTATCTTTTGAGTGGTTGGAATAATGGGTCAGTAGTTAAGAACACTTACTGCTTTTGGAGAGGACAAAATTTTGGTTCCCAGTACCCTTTAACAGCTCACGATGGTTCATAATTTCCATTCCAGGAATCAAGCACCCTCTTCTGATCTCAGGTTCCAGGCATACAATTGGCGCAAACACACAAAATTAAAACGCCAGCACCTGGACGGTAGAGGCAGGTGGATCTGTTTGAGTCTGAAGGCCAGCCTACCGTTACAACAGCAACAAACCAAACCAAAAAATAAAAATTCTATTTTTTCTTTGTGTGTCTTATTTAATTTTTCACTTAAGCCTAAAGCGTACACAGAATTGCAGGAGGCCCCAGCTCTGTCACAGAAAGCCGTTTGTTGCACAAGCAATTAAAAATAGGGAGTCTAAACCTAGAAAAAAGCAGAGAGCAGGACCCAACCCAATTATTTGTAACTTCCAGGAATCCTTGGCCTCTCCCGACAGGGCCCAGAGCTGGCTGGGGAGCCCTTCAAAGGCTGCAGCAAATTTCCCCACAGGATGGAAACCACAGCTATCAGAGCGGCTCCTCAGATGCCTCTCCATCACCTTTTGATCCCAGGGATCCTGACACTTTGCCTGGAGTCCTGCCAGGGCCTCAGAGTCTGGCTGGAGGACTATTCCACACCTCCCCCTCGTCTTTGAATGACAACATTTTCATTAAAGTACTTTAATGCTCTCTTAAATTCCTCAGTTGTGGTTAGGACAGCAGACTATTTAGACAGAGTCCACAAACTGTTTGGACTGCGGGGGAGGTTCTGGGCTTCATGTTTTCAGACTGGCTCAGTGCAGTTCAGTGGGCCGAGGGGGTAGTACTGTCTCCAGGATGCTTCAGGAACAGGCTTCTCTGATTCATCCAAATAACATCTCTAAAGCTAGGACCTGAAGAACCAAAGAAGAAAGTCACACACATGGATGATGTCAGGTCACACACATGGATGGTGCCAGGCTTCCAAATGAAAACGTTTCATTGAGTGTTTAGTTTTCTCGAAGGGGGAGCGAAATATACACGAAGTGGAGTGGGTGTGTGAAGGCTCCAGACTGGGCAGACAGGTCTGGGTGTTGGTTTGTTTTGTGTGCCTATGTAGTTGGGTGCAAAAGGTTTTGGGGATCCAACAACTATCTGGGCAGTATATTGTAGATCTTGGGTAAATGAAAGGTGAATTTAATACCAGTTTAAATTTAAAAAGCTGGATTCAGTCAGTGCTTGGAAATGTTATTGTTAAATTTAGCACTCTGAAGACCCCATATTAAAACAATTCTAAGTATTTCATTAGTAATTTCTTCATTATGATTTCATATTGAAATCACAGTATTATGCATGAACCAACTACACAACCAGTTATTGGTTTTATTTTATTTATGTTTTAAAGGTCACTATTAGAAAATTTTGGATTACATGTGAAGGTCATATATGCTTCTATTATGCTGACCTGCTTCTTAAGCCTTGCTGGTCCCTTTGAAGATCTGGGAGAATAGACATGGGCTAGAACATCATTCCAGAAACCAGATGCCTATGCAGTGGAGCAGAGTCTTCAATCCCCCTTAAGAAGCTTCAGTTTGCAGGGCATTGTGCTAGGAAGTTGTCTATGCCAATTAAAGCTACATGAATCCATCTGTGTTCTTCCAGATTCATGAAGAGTCGGGAGTGGTAGCAGTTGTTTCCAAGGGCTCACTGACTTGATAAACCAAGCAAGTGCCACAGAACAGTCAGTGATCAACAGAAAGCAGAGCGTGAACTCGCTTGGCTGGCCGGGACAATGCACAAGAGACAAGGCAAATTTGAATTTCAAGTGAACAACAAACACTGTTTTATTACAGGCATGCTCTGTGTAATATGAAGGTAGCCTGTAATTTTATTTACCAGCTCTAACATCCTGAGAGGAAAGGGCTAGAGGATATCAAATATAGAAAGAACTTCTCTTGGAAGAACTCACCATGGCCAAAAAGTCTGACTGTCGTTGATGACAGTCACAAATATGTCAGGATTGCTAGAGCCATCTTCTTTGGTACTTGCTGCCTTTCTTAGACTGGGTCTCCAGTTGTGGACAACATCTGAGTTCTGTCTCATGTCAGTGTAGTTTAGAGATCAAAGAGAACCAATAGAATAGTAGCCAAGAGCCAATACATAAAGTGTCCCAGCACCTCTCCTGACAAAAGAGACAAAAGGTTCACAGAGTCTTGCAGGGGCCAGCAGGCATGGCCACAGCCAAGGGGTTCTCGCAGGACACTGAGATCTAGAGCTCACATGGAGTCTTCATGTCCCCTCCCCAAGGAAGATAGGAAGGGCAGCTGTGTGGTCAAGGCAGAAGTGGGGCAGTAACTTGAGTTGTGACTTTGGGCAAGTCCCCAGAGAAAAAGCAGTTCCTTCTCTTTCCAGCACGCCCTATCTATGGGGAACTGATCACCACACCCCAGAATGCCCAACTCTGCGGCAACTCGGGTCTTCGCGTAACTTGGCAGCGTCTGCATTCACTGAGATGATTTTCTCCAACACTCTCATCTCTGCATTGCTTGTAATGCTTGATCCAACATCAAAGCTATAGAAAGAGTTGTTGCACTGTATCTTCTAGGCAATGACAACAAGGACAAAAGCCTTCAAGTGTTCAACACTGGCCACAGACCTCACTATATATTATGCTTCCAGATAACTCCATTGATCAGAACTGATGGCTGTTGAAGGCTTTCTTCCCAGAACCAAAATTTTATTGCTAGAAGGTATCGGCTCACAAAATTTCCCAGTCCTTCCTTGTCCCCAGCAATGTCTGGCTTTCCTCATCCAAACACCTTTTTGGTGATAATTCCTGGCTGCTGAAATTGAGCACAGGTGGATGCACCCACAGCCACTGCCGAATGCTGGCTTCACAGATCGTGACTGAATCGCTTATTTCCTTCATCTGAGTATCACCCTTGGATTCTCCTTAGCCTAGATACTGAGTCCTTTCAAAGGAAGGTCACAGGATTCTAGGAGAGAATTAAATTCATTTAGAAATTTAATTAAGATATATGAACTGGCATGATCCTGGGCAGGATCATGTTGAAACAAAAGCGAGCAATCCCAGACATGGTCATTCTACATTCTTGGTTTTCTGAGTCATTCTGGTAACTGCTCTGGTGGCCTGTTGTCACACCATGTGCCAGACTACAGGCTTCACCGATGAGAATGGAAAGAAAGGGATTGCAAAACCTCGTTACGAATTTTAAGGCCAGATTTCCCCATCTATTTGCCCTGAATGAACTTGTAACTTAGGTCTGTAGATACTTGACCATGATGATGGAAACTTCCTAAAGATAAAGGACTAAAAACTGAATACATGCACAGGAAGATTGACTGATTAAACATTAACAATGCCTTGTTGAGTTTAAAATATAAAAAGAATCAAAATTTTTTCCTCAAGCAAGAAGAGAGTCAAAAGCATCAATGAATATTAAGCTTTAACTCATTAGGAATGTGTGATATATCCAAAGAGTAGCCACTACTGTATTTCTAAGATAAGACAAGGATTAAAACTCAGAAAGCAGGACTTAACAAACAGCAACAGAAAAAGATGGTGTATTCTAGATTCAAACAGTTGGAGACATAGGTCACTTGGAAGAGCACTTGCTTAGCCTGCACAGAGCCTGGAGTTCCATCCCCAGGGATAAATAAATGGGGGATGATGCCACATATCTATGATTCCAGCTCATATCAGGTAGAGGCAGGAGGATAAAACTCATATCACATTAAATGCATATCAAGGCCAAGACCAGCCTGGAATGGATATGTCTCTAAATAAATAAATGCATGCATAAAATACATATACACATAATAAAAAATAAATTCAACTGGATCAATAATCATTAAAGGTAAGTCTGTGTTCCAATTGATAAACAAAAAAACTATGCGAGGTGAAAGTCGGTTTGAATGAATGGCCAGTGAGAGATATCCAAACGAGTGGCATCCAAGAAGGAAGCTATAGAAAGGGTTAAAGCAAGTGAATGCAAGAAGAAGCTCCACACCAAACTCAAAGCAGAAGAAATGACAGCAGCCTCATTCATATAAGATTTCTTCAAACTAAAAATTGAAAGCATTCTGAGAGATGCAGAAGTGCACCCATAGAGGCACTGTTGCAACTCACCAGCAGGGTCTGATTCTGAATACCATACATTGAACGAGACAGACAAATAGAGGAATGGCAAGAATATCAAGAGAAACATCCAGCAAGGAAATTTTAGTAGAGGCATAAACACTTGTTTTGCCATCCTAGGGCAAATAGGTGATGAGTTGGTAAGGCCACATCTAGCAACCCTGACTTCACATACCCTCAGGACCCCGTTTCCTAGGAAATGCAGGGTGCACATGCAGGCATAGTTGGGACATTGACAAAGCTGTTTCATTTGTTGACCAGCAAAACCCGCTTCATCAAGTATTATTCCCCATTTGAAATGAGCTTTCTGTGAACGTACTAAACTGTTATTTTTCCTGCCAAAAAGACAAATGGAGTATTCAGGTGGAAACCACATTACATCTTCGAGAAAATAAAACTGAGTGTTTCACACATTGCCAGCGGAATTCTATGGGTTTCAATCCAAGAGTCAGAACCATGTTAGGATAGAAAGGAACTTTCCATGTCCTTCAATTCAGACTCACAAAGTTGGGATGTAAGGGAGAGGAGCCTCCACTGAGATATTGCAGCTGGCCCCAGGCCACAGGGCTGCACCCTAACAGGGTTAGACCCACACCTGGGCCTTCTGCTAAGTAGACTATCAGCTCAAACGTAAGAGTCTGCTGGGACCCATATACTATTTGGTACTTTTCTTCAACCTCTTAATTTTCATTTCATTGTGAGCCCCCCCCCCCAAACCTCTAGCTCCTAGACACACACATCTGCATGTACCTAGCCACAGGAAGAGAATGCTATCTGCCAAATAATCAATTTTAAATCTCAGTGTACGAACAGTGGTTGCAGACTGTATTAAACATAAACATTCGGGCTCCCTCTTGAGTTTATGACTCAATGGGGTTAGGGGAGGACCTGAGAATTTGTACTTCAAGCAAAAAAATGAGGTCCTTGCATCTAGACCTGGGGCCACCCTTACAGAACCATGGACCCACTGATGAAGTTTCCTGTGGGCTATGGGGTGCTTTGCTACAGCCAGATGCCTCCACAATGGCTTCCACTGAGCGATGACATCTGCACTATCCCAATGGGCATCTCTTCCTGTCCTGTCTCACGTGTTTTGAGTTGGTTCCTCACCTTCCTGGTTATTTTCACATTTTCCCCCCAAAGAGCAAATTTAGGTTTTACCTAGATGCCTTTCTGTCTTCACTTGAAGCTGTGTTGAATTATAACAGTGGGAGAGGGGCTGTTGTCTCTCTCATCTTGAGGTCTTGCCACCTTGGGAGTGGATACCTTCTTGTACAACCAGATCTCATCCCAAGCTCTTCAGAAAACTTTTCTAGTTTTTCCTTTTTTGTACTTTTATTTTGAAACTTATTTCCAGGCAGTTTATATCTGCAATTGTTTAGTGATTAAGATCTTTTTCCACTGTGTTTTCAAAATGCTTCTTGGTTGTAAATTGGGAAGGCCATTGCTTTTTTTTCTTTATTTATTTTCTGTGTTTTGAAACTTGAGATTTTATTTGTGGCTTAATATATAATACTTTTTTTTTTAAAGTGCAACATTCTCTGGAAAAGGTACGTTGTTCAAACTGTTCCCTTTTAAATGCATCTCATTAATTTTATTAATAATATCTTAAAATGATTATTTACTCTTTACTTTAAAAAAGGTAGACCTGGCTCTATGAATCTCTCCTTGTGATTTAAGGCTATTGGCTGTTTCTTGTGGATCACATCATAAGTAACCTTCAAAGAACAGTGTACTAAAGGCTTGTCACCGACCTATGGATGTGTGAGGAACCATTAGAAAAGATGGCACCTAGGGATGGGATGTTGATCATTGAAAATGCCCTAGAAGACCCTATTGAGACCTTAGACCACCCTCCCCACCTCCAACACACACATGCAACACTTTCAGGCTATCACATGGTGAGCAGGCCTCTTCTACTACACATTCCTACCATGAAGTCCTCTGATAGGGCCCAGAGCATCTGGACCAAGTGGCCATGTACTGAAATCTCTGGATGAGGAATGGAAATCTTTCTTCCAGATACATTGGTCCTCTCATGTATTTTGCCATGACAACAGAGAGCTGACTAAACATACTAGATGTGTCTCATGCATTTAATTCGACCCATTGGGCTTAGTTGATCATCTTGTCATGGAGGTTTTGGGAATTCTATGGCATCTGATAATATTCTTGGTCTTAACTTCCTTTCCTCAGTCTGGTGGTAACACTGTAGCTCCTTTTCCCTCTTTGCCTGGCTTTATGTAATACACATTCTAATATTTCAGGCAAGTAGTTAGTCAAAGGAAAACAATTGGACTTCATTTTGTTAATGTTTCAGTTTGAGAATCTCTGTTTTCATAAACTAACTTCCTTTAAAGTTACACCTGAGCCTTGTGATTATCTGCTTCTACCCCCTCTGCTTCTATTCCTGTAGATTTCCCTTTATTCTCTCTCTCTCTCTCTCTCTTTCTCTCTCTCTCTCTCTCTCTCTCTCTCTCTCTCTCTCTCTCTCTCTCTCTCTCTCTCTCTCTCTCTCTGTAGCTGTTTTTGGCATGGAACACACTTTGTAGACCAGGTTGGCCTCAACCTCACAGAGAGCCACCTCCCTCTGTCTTTGCCTCCTGAGTGCTGGGATTAGAAGCATGCGCCACCATACCCAGGTCAGTTTTTTCTCATTTTGAAAACATTTCTTTTATTTTTCATTTTGTCTTTCTCTGATTTTCAAATTTGCTCTCATGTGTGGTTTATAAATTATTAGAGGGAGACATCTGAATCTCTCTCTTCGCCACAACATTTAATACAATTTTGTGGGGTTTTTTTTTTTCTTTTGGTGTTTTGTTTTGTTGTGTTTTTTCTGTTCACATCTTCGTCCTTATTGACGGGATGTGGTTTTATAGAACCTGTCTCCATAAACTGAGAATCACAAAATTTGCCTACTTGGCTGAAGACATTTGTCATTTATATTCAATTTTAGGACATATTTACAACGGCTTGGCTGCCTTTTGCTTTAACAGAGGGTCTTACTAGCTTAAACTTGAACTCACTCAACAGCTCCCACTGGCCTCAAACCTGCCATCCTCCTGCTTCAGCCTCTCAAGTGCTAAAATTGTGGATCTACATGAGCACAGAAAGTGGCATTTCTCTTAATTTGTTTTAATGAACATTGGCAAAACTAAGATTAGTTTCTCTGATGCAAACAATTTTGATTTCTTAGATGGCTGTCGTAAGGAACATGCTCCATGGAGAGCACATGTCTAATACTTTCTGAGCCTTTTATTGAGGATGTATTTCTGCTACCTGAACAGCCACAAGGCAGCCTGATACAATAAGGTCCCTGCCAGAACCTCTGCCTCTAGGCATTACTTTGAAAGTTACTTTGTCTTCCAGTATTTCGGGACTAAACCAAAGAAGACTGAGACCAGTCATTTTCTTTACTACTTCCTTATATAAAAATTTAATTGCTTCCATCCTTGTCATTGGAGAGTTTTCTAGAGTGTTCCATGAGTGAAATCAAAGAATGAGTCTTTGCTACATAGTCAAGTCTTCTTTTAGCTCAAAAAAATATATATCCTTTCATAGTTGACAGCCATTAATTTGATATTAAATTTATGAAGAGAGTAGATCTTAAGTATTCTCAAAAGGTACATACACACACACACACACACACACACACACACACACACACACACACACACACGTCCTATCTTTGATTCAGTGTAACTTTTACATTTGCTTCCCTACTTAGGTGCAGAATATATAAGACATGTATACAGGCAGTTTTTACCCTTGGAGTCTGTTAGTAATCTAGTGAACAAGGTAGTTATCGAAGGGATACATTTCTCCTAGGCTGTACGTACTGTAACTACCACCTAACATGCTTTGGATGCTTCCCACGTACCAGGCTCTGGAGTAAGCTTTTTGTATTCGTTATCTCATTTAATTCTTCATGACAGAGTAAGGATCTGTTACCAATCAGATATGCAGATAAAGGGACCGAGTCTTCAAGAGGTCTTGTAAATTAGCTGAGCTAGGTTTCCAACCCAGCCAAGAGAAGAATAGGGAAGACTGTGTCCTAGCCAGAAGTCACAGCAGCTTGGTGAATGTGCAGAAAGAAAGGAAACCAGTGACTGTTGAATAGGGAGGGAAGGGGAAAGGGGCTAAAGGCTAAGGGCAAGGATGGGAGCCAGAGCACGCCGTTTCTGGGAAATTTGCAAATTTGGCTTCCATGACATCACTTTATTTTGCCCTTTGCTGCCCTTGAGGTTAATTTTAATTCTACTACCATATCTTTAATTTCTTGCAGACCTCCACATCACAGCTTCCATATCTTGAAAGCAAGTCTGCCGTCTCTTTCTCCCATTTCATTGTTCAAACTCAAGACTGCTTTTATCTCAGCCTCTGTCCGGCTGCTGCCTGGTGCATCTTCATCCAAGTGGAAAAAGCTAAACAGTTGTCCCCATCACCACGTGGCCTCTGCATTTGATAATCTTGGGCTTGTCTTCGTCATCCAGCTCTGCCCTGGTGTTCTGCGCTGGAGCCCTCTCCTCTTAATGTACCCGGTTATAAATGTTTGGAGAAGGCTTTGCTCTTTGCACATCCCTAAACAAGATGGAACCTGCCCCTACTCAAATCTCACATGGAGATTCAGTGAGATCATGGATTTGGATGTCACCGTATGCTGTGTGATGATAAAGCCACTTCCAAGCCTCAGAGCACAGAGTGGACCCTGACTCTCGAGTCTTGCTGCAGGTTCCCAGCAGTGGTTCCGCCTGCTTTTCAGAGGCTCCTGGGACGCCATTTCCCGCTCTTTGCTGCTTGAGTCTGGGGTTTTGAGGAGACACAGCAGCCTTTGAGAGGACTCCTGGTTTCATTTACTCTTGAGAGCTGCCACCTGCTGAGTTTTCCCAAGCCACTTCTAGTCTTTGCCAGCTAACTGCCTGAGTATTTTTTGACCTTGTAGAGACTAAGAAAAATGGAGACGAGATTAGGTAAAACAATTTTCTTGACTCATAGATGAACACACAAAGATCTGTTTGAGGGGTCATTTGTCTTCTCACTGAAGCACCCTTTAAAAAATTTTATAAAGATAACTTTGTGCTGCATAAATTTGAGTTTGCTTTGAGCTGAAGCCTGAGCAAAGGTTTTTATCAGTTTAGCTAAATCTCTGTGTGTGCACGTGCGTGTGCGTGTGTGTGTGTGTGTGTGTGCGTGTGTGTGTGTGTGTTGAGACAAGATCTCAAAAGTCTCTACATATGCAAGGATGATCTTGAACTTCTGAGCCTTCTACATCTATCTCTAATTACAGATATGTAGCAACATGCCCAATTTTTGCAGTGTGGGACTCTTTCTCAGGGAATCCTACCTCCATGCTAGGAAAGCCCTCCTCTAACTGATCGAATCCCCAGGCCCTCTATACACGTTACAGTAAGAAAGTTCACACAAAATTCTGGTACTCCTTATTTAATTTCATTTTTTATGTATATGAAAGCTTTGCTTGCATGCATATATGTGCACAGAGTGCCCACAGAGGCCAGAAGAGGGCATCAGATCCCTTGAACTGGAGTTACAGATAGTTGCAAGTCGCCATTTAGGTGCTGGGAACTGAACTCTTCATTCACTGCAAGGTCAACAAGTATTCTTAACCTACCAGCCATCTCTCAAGCCCTACCTCTTGTTGATTTGACTTACAAGTGTTTCTTTTCATTAAAGGTTTATGAAGGCATGCCCAGGAACCTGTAAGGTCTACCATCTTCTATTCACTATTTTTGGACAGCAATTGAATTTGACAAGATTACAGAGATAACTTTTGTGAGACTCATAATGCCAGCTTCTTTATATTGTTATAGATACAACGGATAAAGAATAAAACCTTTCCGATGACACAGTAACTTGAACTGATAGTGGTATGGGTTGGGTCAGAGTCTACCTGTCCACAATATTTTTGCCCAGCTTAGATTTATCAACAGATTGAGAAAGCATAGAGTTACATTGGCCTCAGTTTTCATAACCATGGTTTTGTTCATCACTTTTCATTACCATTTTTCAGATTAAGATTCCGCTCCCAGGGATAGATGGCACCTTATTTCATTTCAGCCACTGGAAATGTCTAGCAGCTGCTCACTGCTACTCAATGTCTCGCTTTGCACGTTGAAGTTTTACAGCTTCCCATTGCTCATCCCCACAGAGCCCTGCCTCAACCTTTCCTGTCCATCTCCTCTGCCCTGCTGCTGCCTGTGGTTGCTCTTCTGACCCTGGATGCCCCTTTTGAAGCTCCTGGCTTTCTCCAGGCTCCTCAGTTTAAAAGCAGGAGGAAGTTAGAAAGTCAGAAGTCATTTCTTGTCAAGTGCCCTGCCAGAAAATGAACAGTATAGCTCTCAGTGAGCAGGCGCTTACCCTTTCTTCATTGTTTGTAGCTTAAAAGTAAATCCTCTCTTCCTTCTCCTCTTTGAAATTTGATTCCCTGATATCCACTCCAAAATAGAAAAGACTAGAAAGAACGCACAAATACTGGACACTCAGTTTCAGTAACATATCATATTTATCACTTTTAATGTCCTTTCTTCTTGCCTTTCTAATTTAGCCATGATTCCACTTGTAAAAATTATATGACTCGCATCCAATTCCACAATTAGTGAAATTTCTAAAGTGTGGCATTATGCAGTGAAATGGATATGAAATGACGTCTGTACTCTTTATTTGGATTGAATTTAAAAGTATTAAACTTAAAGAACGACATCTGAAAATGTTATAACTTGACAAAGCAGTCCTGCCCTTGGGAGAGACCCTACCCCAGGGATCAAAACCTAGGGGAAAACATCTCCACCTTCCTACCCTTTGTCCAGCACAAGGGACTGACCCCAGGACCTCACACATGCTATGTAAGCCCCCCACCACTAAGCTATACCCACATCCTCTTTTTACTTTTAATATTGAGGCAAGTTCTCATAAAATTGCCCAGGCTGGACTTAAACTCACTCTGTAGCCTAACCAGGACCTAGATTTGTAATCTCTCTGACTCAGCTTCCTAAGTAGGTAGCTAGCACTGCCGGCTTGTGTTATCTTAACTTCTGAGACCTTCTGAGCATGCACATAGATGTGAAGTAGAAAGGCCATTCTAACTGTACCAAACTTCACTGAGGGATATAGTGTTTGGGACTTGATTGATATTTGAGCAACTTCCTTAAAGCAGTTGTGCCATGTTTATATTTGTGAGTTAATTAGAATAAAGTTATTTTACTTAAATAATTAATAAAATGAGTTCATACCTCAAAAAAAATAATGGAAGTTTCCAGCTGGAAAATATCCTAAAGTGTAGGACCTGAGATGGTTAATACCAGTGAGTATGTGGGAGGGGTAAGGAGAGCAGGGAGGAAGTCAAAAATGATGTCTCAAGGGACAACTTGATCCATTTTTATTGTAAGGTAATTGTATCTATCTATCTATCTATCTATCTATCTATCTATCTATCTATCTATCTATCTATTTGCTGTTTATGACTCTTCCTCACCATAGTGGCGGAGTTCCAACAACTGAAACTATTTACGTTTTTGTCCTTTTGCAGAGAGGGTTGATAGCCTCTCATGTCTGGGATGATTGACTTGCAGCCAGATTCGGTTCCTCCACCATTTTGTCTATGTCCCCACCCTTCCCTCTGAAGGCCAGGTGTTCTGGAATTTGTGTACTGTTGTCTCTCAGCACTGGTGGTGGGAGGTGATGAACTGGAATCGCCCAAATGTGGTCACATTGATTGAAGCTGGGAATACTGGTCTAAGCCAGTTAGGACAGAGAAAACCCTTAGCCACAGGGACTGTTCCAAAGATGGTCCTGAGATCTAACTGAAATCATATGGGGGAAAAGACTGCTCATGGGTTTTGGAAAATCTTTCTTTCTTTGCTTTTAATAGAGGCCAACTAGAAGATGTCTCTGTCCTCTCCGGATGGCATGTGTGTGGTGCTGTAGCCATTTAGTTATAAGGAGAAAATGTGGACAGCTCAGAGCAGAAACAGATCTAGGATGGAGACTCTATTGACCTTGAAGACTGACTTTGACTCAATTAATTTAGTTATTGTGAATTATCCTTGATTTCATTATTGATAGTTATCATAGGTATTTTTTTGTTATGTGAAGAATCCCACTCCATTTACTTTATGAAAATACAGTGGGACTCTTTATTTATTCTGTTTTTTTTTCAATACTAGAAATGTTTTTATATAAAACTTTTATTTAATTGTACCAGTATCTCTAAATGATTCTTAAGGAAACAAATCAAAGCCCTCAAAACTCAGAGCCCAAAGTGTGTGTGAGTGTGTGTGTGTGTGTGTGTGTGTGTGTACATGAGTGTGTGCTATGCCTCAAGTATCTTAGAACTCAATTATAGTTCTCACCACTTGTATTTTGTTTATGGGTCAGAAAAGCTCCACATGACCCTCTCAAGCTGTCAAATCTCATCTTCTGCCTATGTGATGCCTTCAGGATGCAGCAACATACTTTGTATAGCTGTAAGACTCCAACCCCAGAGTTTATCTCCTGTCCACCCCTGCAGACCAATCCCTGCCGCAGACTCTTTTGGCTTTCTGATCTACACCTTCTTCCTACTGTTTTACCATACTCTTTTGCATCGCCAAACATAAAGATACACTCACTGTTCTGTTTCCCTGAAATATTTCTCATTCTACTTTGTACCTACAACATTCTTGTTCATCCGCCCCTCTCTGCCTGATGGTTGTATCCCCAACCGGTTCCCAAGATCAGCTTAGCTCCTGCATTGTATATCTTCCGGCTTTCACAGGAGTCCTTTATCCATGAAGGTTTGAGATCAAGGCTCCATTTGTTCACTACTAGGCCTCCAAAGATTAGCAAAGTGTCTGGCATAGAGCTGGCCATGACATACAGCTCTAGACTAAATAAAATTTTAAAGATGAAGTTATGGAAAGTACTCATGTTTAAATGCAAAGTACATTACCAGTGACTCGTGACTAAATGGCTTGACGAGCATGCTGGATAAACACTAATAAATTCTTATTCTATGACTGTTTTCCAGAAAACATTCAGAAAATTATCTTTTTAATTTGAAAACCATTTATATCACAAAAGATATTAGGTTCCTAAACAAGTTTTGAGAATGTTCTAAACTCCAGTAGAGTACATATTAGTAATCCCATTTTGATGGTGATAAAGTTCAGATTCTCTACAAATAGTGTAAGCATCTAGACCTGCTTCTTATCAAAGAACCAGTATCTATGGACATCGTGAGCACCACGAACACTTTATTGTGGTCATCATACCCAGGATACATATCTCCTTAGCTTTCGAGCGTGAAGAATTTGTGACCATCTGGATCACCACGACTCAGGGTTAGACTCATTGTCCATGCATATGTGTGTGTGTGTGTGTGTGTGTGCCCTTCTCTGTGTTGAAAGTTTACCCTCATTGTGTAGAAAGCCAAGTGTTCTACAGTCCTATGAGCTCTTTCTTGAACAGGATACACAATGTAGTTGGAGATTAAGCCTTTGGGAAGTAATTAGTTGAGATGATGTCATCTGTATGGGGCCCTGATGACAGTCTTAATGACTTTATAAGACATTCCAACAGAGCTAGAGTTCCTCTTCTCCTTCCTCCTCCTCCCCTTCCTCTTCCTTGTACTCTTCCTTATGTGTCCTCTTCCTCTCCTTCTCTTCTCCTCCCTCACTTCCTCCCTTCCCTTCCCATTCTCCATTCTTTCCTTATCTCCTGTTTGAGGTCCCAGTGGGAGGGGCAGTGGTTTATAAGCCAGGAAGAGAACCTGAGCAAGGTAGCATTATAATCTTGAACTTCTGGCTTCCACACACAGAGAAAACAGATTTCTAATGTTGAAATCACCCAGACTATCACAAACTTGACCTGGACACAAAACAAACCTCCAAAAAAAGTTTTCCTCTTGATGAAGGAGGAAGCTTCTTCCACACTCACCTCCCTGTGCAGAACCTTGCACCTTTTCTCCTAGGTAATTATGAACACCTCTTTCCTCTCTGGCTAGCTTATTACATGAGAGACCATCATAGTATACATCTTTGGGATATTGTCAACAATAGCCCAAAGGCATTGCAAATACTTTCAATCATTTTAACATAACTAAAGCAAGTCAAGATCTCTTCCAGAATTATCAGATAAGTAAACCAAAATTAAGGAACAATATAAATATTCACATAGAGAATAGTTAAATGGGGCTATTGGGACAGAGACCCATTATCCTAGCTTTTAGGAACTGGGACAGTAGAATCTTGAACTTGAGGCCAGCCTGTTAAAGTATTAGATAGATACATAGATAGATAGATAGATAGATAGATAGATAGATAGATAGATAGATAGATAGATAGATAGATAGATGATAGATAGAACATCACTCGTAGATAGAACTTTGCAAGATGTCTGAGTTTGAAAGTTGTGTAAAAAAAATCTCACATCCGTTGATACAAGGTCTGATGCCTGTCTCCATTTTACAAAGCTACACTGAATGCAGAGTAAAGCTTGCTCCTGAAGTCAACCGGATATTAGGTTGCCTCAGGAAAGGAACCCATTGAGTAAGAGAATAATTAAGGGAACTAATAGTAAAAATGCTTTTTATTAATTATCCATGGTCAGGACAGTGTTCCATGAGCTTGGTCTGTGTCTCAAAGACAATGAAAAACTGCAGATAGTGTCACCCTGTAGGAAATACAAATGAACCCTAACAAAAAGAAGGCAGAGAAACTGGACATAGGGAGAAAAGGAAAGGAGATTCTTCCTCTCTCTTCTCTTCTCTTCTCTTCTCTTCTCTTCTCTTCTCTTCTCTTCTCTTCTCTTCTCTTCTCTTCTCTTCTCTTCTCTCCTCTCCTCTCCTCTCCTCTCCTCTCCTCTCCTCTCCTCTCCTCTCCTCTCCTCTTCTCTTCTCTTCTCTTCTCTTCTCTTCCCTTCTCCTCCTCCTCCTCCTCCTCCTCCTCTTCTTCTTCTTCTTCTTCTTCTTCTTCCTCCTCCTCCTCCTCCTCCTCCTCCTCCTTCTTCTTCTTCTTCTCTCTCTCTCTCTCTCTCTCTCTCTCTCTCTCTCTCTCTCTCTCTCTTCCTTCTCACACTCCTTTGGAGCACCCATAAACATGCCGTGTATTTTCGTAATAAAATTGTAATAATACACTATTTCAGTAAAATGGTTAATGAAACAATCTAGGACAGTGGATATATAATCAGAGTGGGGTGTGTGCTGTTTGGTTTTTGTCAACTTGACACCAACCTAGACATATCTAGGAGGAGGGACTCTTAATTGAGAAAATACCTCCATAAGATCGGCCTGTATGCAAGTCTGTAGGGCATTTTCTTGGTTAATGATTGATGTAGAAGTGTTCCGCCAACCTTTAGTGGTACCATCCATAGGCAGGTATAGTATATCTGAAGCATATGAAAGAGTGAGCTCAGCAAGCCATTAGATGCAAGCCAGTGAGCAGCACTCCTCCAGGGCTTCTTCTTCAATTCCTGCCTTCAGGTTCCTGCCTTGAATTCCTGCCCTGACTTCCTGCTGTAGATAGCGGACTACAAGATGTAAGCTGAAACAAACCCTTCCCTCCTCAAGTTGCTTTTGGTCATGGTGGTTTGTCACAGCAATAGAAACCCTAACTAAAGTGGGCTCATAAAGAGTGAACTAAATTGAATGAATCTACCCTAGGAGATGTCTGCATATGCTAAGGGACATGAAGAGAATCTGAGTTTCTGGGGAGAAGTGAGAGAGGGGGCTATATTATGCCTTATTTCTAATGAAGGGAACGATGGCAGTCAGTGGCCCACTTAGTAGACTTGGAAGGCAGTTTCTAGATCAACAATTAAGATAATTTGGGGACCCACAGATTCTATGCCCAACATTTCAGGAAAATGTTCACTTATGTAAGAACAGCACAATCTGCAACAAGGATGCTGTGGTCCCAGTCAGCCCCACTGGGTCAGAGGACCCAGACTTCACTTGAGCACAATATAATCCTTGAAAAATTAGACAGCGATTTGATGATGTACAAATTCAAGTGGTGTGACAGATTTATGCGTCTTGTAATGATCTGTGGTTTTGAACTGTAACGTGACAACGCCAGACAGTGAGTAGTCCGAGACCACCAGCATCGGAGCGGCCTTTCCACACGGGCTGCCCTATTATTTATGTTAAGTCCATTTTGCACATTTAGCAGTTTCGTTTGCAAAGAGAAGACCAAGGTCCTCAACTTCTAAACCCAAGTCCATGCTGACCCACCCCTCACCCCTATCTGACCCATCCCTCACCCCCTAGACATACACCCCTTCCAGCCTCTGCTGACTGGATGGTGGAATTTGGACCCAAGACACACCACACAGTTTGCTTGCAGTTGTTTGACGTTGTTTTATTTACAAATCATGAGCACATTTGGGTCGCCCAGCACGTTTCTCAGAGGCTCTTGCCAGCCCAGACAGATGGAGACGTAAATCAAATCCTGTCTGCTTCCCTCTGCAGATGGTTGCATGGAAGACTGTGAGCCTCGGGTCCCTGTGTGTTAGCAGATGGCTGCTGTCTCCCATGTGTGCCTTGGGCCTCTGGGAGACCAGGAGCCTCCAACTGGGGCTGGAATTAGAGCAATTAGTGGTTATGGAGGAATTCATACTGTGCAGTGGGGTCTTCCCTTCTGCCCCTTGGTCCCTTGTTGGGTTCCAGAGCATTAGGTATGCAGCACATTCTATTTTCTTACCACTTCCACTTTTACTATTTAAAATGTGCACTCACCTGCTCTGGAAGACATACATATTTCTTACATGCCTAGGCTTCGGTCGTTCTTATTGTATCAACCAAAATAGAGACCACCTAGAAGGTAGCATTATTACTACTTGCTTTGTGGTTTTTCAGTGTAAATCAACTTTGTGAAGACCCAGTTTGCAAACAAACACTCAGACACAGGCATACACTTGGGTAACGTTTGACAAATGGATGTGACCATAAAAGGCTACCACAATCAACATGTAGGCTCCCTGCTCTCCTCAGCCCCACAGTCCCACTTTGCAGGTAACTGCTGGTCTCTTCCTTGACAGGTTTGAGGATGTTTCTTTTTTCTAGAGGGTCCTTTAAATAGAATCATTCTGTGGATATTGGTTGTGTCTGACTTTGTCCATTGAACACAGAGTTCTAGGAAAAGATCCCTGTCTTCACACTTACTTGTAGCCTGTGTCAATGGCTGTGTAGTATTATGTAATCCTAGTGTGGCTTAATGTGTTAACCTTTTCAACTATGAATGGAGACTTATGTGACTTGCAGTTTGGAATTACTATGGATGAAGCTGCTAAGAGCTTGTATGTGTCATGTTTATAGCATGTTTCATCTTTGGGAAAATGCCTAGAAGTGGGATAGCTGGGTCTCATGTAGCATTTCATATCCAGAGCTACACAGGCTATGCCCTTTGGCCTCCCCTCCAGTCATGAAGGTCTCAGTTGTCAATAGGACAGTCTGAGTAAGGCCGAAGCAAAACACACTATTTGTAAATAGTGTCTCCCATTAACCTCTAGCTGTAGTTAAGTGGCACCCATAGATTTATATGCAATAAATAGCACATGACTGTATTTTTTTTCACCAACATACTTTTGGCATTCCTCACAGCAATAATTTTCCTCTTTCCCTGATGATATCAATTATTCTAATATCAATATTTTTGAGTTTCTAATAGTGAACCATTGTACTACTAAGTAAATACCAGTGAATCAATGTGCGTGCATTTCCATGTAATTGTTGCTGGGATATCATCTCTGCTCCTTTTGTTAACGTGTCAATGTTCAAATGAGTGAAGTTGCTCTTTGGTTTTTTTTTTTTCTTTATGAGCAAAACATTTTCACAAATTAGAATAGATTGAGTGCCGCTCAGAACCTTGCCTCTCTGCCTGTCCCCTTTTCCAGACTCATGACTTTTTGGGTTGGTTTTGAGATCCATGAGTTGGCCAGCTGTGGACCTTGGGATCAGAGCTACCCTTTAGAGCCTGATGGGATCACCAGTAGAAACAACTGACGGCAATGGCTGCCCCTTTCCCTGAATCCAGTAGGAGATAGTTTAGCAGTGACTGGCAGTGCTCCCTGGACCCCTCCTCCACCCACAGCTGGCTGTGGATGGGCCTGTTTTTATGTAGATGTGAGCTCTCAGCTACTACCCCAACACTATTCCTGCCTGCCTGCTGCAGTGCTCCCTACCATGGTGGGCATAGGCTAACCCTTTGAAGCTATAAGCAAGCCTCAGCTAGATGCCTTCTTTCAAAACTCGCCTTGGTCATGTTGCCTCTTCACAATAGTAGAATAACCAATACAAAATGCAGTCACTGTAGCACACTGGGCAAAGAGACTCCAGGAGAAAAGTCCTACCACCACTTCAATAGATGAAAAGGTCTTTCACAAAACCCAACACCCTTTCATGATAAAAGTCCTGAAGAAACACAGAATAGAAGGAACACACCTTAACATAATACAGGTTATAAGTCCATAGTCAATATGATATTAAATGGGGAGATATTCAAAGCATTTCCTATAAAATCGGGAAGAAAACAGGGTCTTCATTCCATCTCCATTCTTAATTAATATAATACTGGAACTTTTAGAGCAGTAAGACAAGAGACCCAAACATAAGGGTACAGTTTAGAAGGACAAAGTACAAATGCCCTCATTTTCACACAATTTGGTTTTCTATCTTAGAGTCCTTAAAAAAAATCCATCAGAAAGCTCTTTGAACTAATAAACAATTTTAGCAAAGTATAAAAGTAAAATACAAATATCCCTAGCCTTCCCAGACATCAATAACAGCATTCTAAGGAAGAAATCATGGAAACAATCCCAAATTCAAAGTTGCCTCTGAAACTTAACATACCTTGGAATAAATCTAACCAGGGAAGAACTTCAAAATACGCAAAATTGAAAACAATGCTAGAAGACAGAAAAACCAAAAAACCATCCATGCACATGGACTGGAAGAATCAGTATTGTAAAAATCTCCAAAAGCAATCTACAGATTTGAGGAAATCTCCATCATAACACCAATAACATTCCTCATCCAAATAGAGGAAAGACTTTACTATTCTATTTGAAACATGAAACACCTTTGATAATAACACTTAGCATAAAATATACTACAGGGATGGGGGTGGAGAGATGGTGCAGCTGTTAAGAACATTAGCTGGTCTTCCAGAGCACCTGGAATGTATTCCCAGCACCTGCGTAGCAGCTCACACACATCTGTAACTCTAGTCCCAGGGACTCATATGCTCCCTTCTGGCTTCAGCAGGCACCAGGCACACATGTAGGGCACAGACAACTATGTAGACAAGATGCCCATACACATAAAATAATTTTTAAAAATTTAAAGAAAAGAATTCTGACAGAAGCATCCTGATTTGCAATTATATCACAGAGTCAGTAATAAAATCAGTGTGCTCATGACACAGACACAGAAATGTAGATTATGAAGACAGACTACAAGACTCATGCAGCTACAGTCACCTGAATTTTGAGCAAAATGCTAAAAGTCCTTATTGGAGAAAAGGCAGTTATTTTCACTTAATGGGCCTGGAGAAACTGAACATTCATATATAGAAGAGCAAGAATAAACCCTTGTCTTTTACTTTGCACACACACACACACACACACACACACACACACACACACACACACACAATCCAAATGAATCAAGGATTCAACAAAAGACCTGGAACTTGGAACCCTTGAGAGAGAGAAGTTAAAAAACAAAAAAACCCCACATCCTGGGGTAAGAACAAGTTAAGATCTGATGAGAAGTTATTGCTCACTTATCTGATCCCTCACTCTTCACTTTTATGGCCCTGGAAAACAACAACAGTTAAGAAAGTAATAGGAATTATTTACACCTTGAAGCCTCGTGTTATCTGAAGCCTGGAGTCTCAAGATCTCACATTCGTGAGAAGGGGCCAAAAGAAAATTTAAAGACCCACAAAACCATTTTGTCTCTGCTTAAAAGAGGCCACAGGAAGCACGAGTCCACTCTAAAACTCCAAACGTCAGTGCTAATCCCGTCGACGCAGGTTCTCCAGGTTGCTGTGCTCTGTACCAGTGTCTGCCTAAAAGACGGGCCCACTGTGAGTTCTATTCCTGCGCATCTCTGTGAAATATTTAGGGAAAAACAAGAATGCATGAGGGTATGGATGGATGAAGCGAACTGAAGCTAGCTAGGAAACAGTAAGGCTCACTCAGGTAAGACACACAGAAGGACTAAGAGCTTGAATAAAATTGAGAAGCAATAGAAATGCCAAAACTACTGCAGCCAGGAAAGGTTTGCCAGCGTAAACTGCCACAAGCATCCAAAGCACAGGGAAGCAAGCGTTCTGTGAAGCACCACGTTGCATCACGATATTCTGCTTTCTGTTATTGAGAGCGCACCGGCAAGTGCTGGTTAACTTATGCTGCATTTTGTTATCCCGGTCATAGAAGAGAAATCAAAAGAGACAAATGGAGAGGAGGGATGTTGAAAATAGTAAGGCAATATTGCCTGGCTTGGATAGAGAAGAAGAGGAGGGTAGAGAGCAAGTCTGAGAGGAAGCTATGGAATGATGAAGCTACAGAACCTGCCAAGGAAGGAAAACGCTGCAGGCGGTCCTCTCCGGACAAGTAGGAAAGAAAGACAGAGAGAGAGCTGGAAGGTGGACCCAGGAACATTTCTATAGCACACCCCAGGTTTGTCAGGTTCCCAGTGAAGGCAGAAATCACACTCACAGGACATTTAACACCTCCCCCAGAAAGCCCGCGTCATGGCGATAGTATGAGCAATCCCTAAGAGGTGAATCGGAGGATGATCAGGGAAACACTAGGGAGACACAAGCAGAAGAGTGTGCACGGAGAGTCAGGGCTCTCGTCATGGGCTCTCTGAGCAGGAGGTTCTCGGGGTGACTGTGGATGATTGGCCAGACTCTGCCTTCAGAGCAATGAGATAGCGGGTTGACCCTGGGTCAACTTTCCTCTCACAGAGCAGAAAATGTGGGTGCTTGGGTGAATAGTTGGCTCTGGGGACTGCTCTTCTCCATGGGGTTGGGGAGTCTTTCAGTCTTGGAGATCCTTCTACCTCTCACAAAGCCCATTATTTGTGTTGGTGAGGTTTTTGTTTGTTTGTTTGTTGGTCTGTTTTACAAGAGGGAACTCATGCCTGGCACTGTTATCCTAGTCAAAAGCTTGTGGCCATGGGGCCCCAGAAGGGAACCTGCTACAGTTACCTTACTAAACGAACGTGTTGTCAAACTGCCTTCTACATGTGCATGCTAGTAGACATAGATTATCAATTATGCTACTTGGCCTAGATTAGAACCTTCTCAACCTTGGCCAAAGAAACTTCTCTCTGCAATGGGCAGCCCTTAATGCAGAGGCTCACAACTGCTCAGAATATGGAGAAGTGACTGTGAGCGCTTGGCTGTGGATGGGACAGAGCAGCCCTCCCTCTCCCCCATAGGCTTGGGGAACATCTCTGAAGAAGGAGCAGAAGGAATGCAAGAGATGGAGGCAGGAGGAAGTGCTGCGGAATGCTGCCCTCTACACAAATGGCCATCGGAACCCACAGCTCACTGCACTTGTGGTTGTTTGCACAAGACCAGCCCAGGATCAAGTCAACAAAACTAGTCAATATTCCAACAGGCTGAATGAGTTAGACCCAGTGGATTACAAACTGAAAATAAAAAGTTAAATCTATATATCGTATAGTGGGCAATGAATTTTTTATATTTTACTAAATGAAACAAGCAACAAAAGAAAATGGATAAATTAATATATTAAAGTTTACCTGAAGCAAAAGTTTTTTTCTTGAAAAAGAACATTATTAATAAAGTAAGAAAGAAAATCTACAGAAGAGTGTAAAATACTTGAGAGTATTTAAATAGTATGTGTTAGAAAGGGACATAATACCCAAAATACATTTAAAAAATTTGCCCCTCAGTAACAAAAGACAGACATCCCAGGGGGCAACTGACTTGAATAAAAACTTCCCTAATTAGAATATAAGTTTTGTGTTGTTTTATTTTTATTCCTGTGTTTGTATGTATGCACATGAGTGCAGTGCCTGTGGAGACCAGAAGATGGCGCTGGATCTACCGCAGCTGGAGTTACAAGCAGTTGGGAACTGTCTGATGTGGGTACTGGGAATCGAATCTGGGTCATCTGGAGGATCACAGTGTACTCATACCTGCTGAGCTGTCTCTCCAGCCCCTGAAGCTTACCTTTATGTTCCTAATTTGTCATTTGATCACTCTCAGTCAAAGTATTTTCTTTGTTGCTGCTGCTTTAATTCTTTGCTACCCTTCCCACTTTCTTGTCCCCTCACCATGGTCCAGAACTTGTCTTTAAGTGATGTGCTTTGATCAATTCCTCTTATATTTATGCAGCCACTGTGGGAAAAAGTTAGCTAGGCTTTCCAAGAGTTAAACGTAGAATTATTCCCAGTGACTCAGCAATGCCAATGTAAGGCTAGAGAGCTGGCTCTGTGGTTTAGGGCTCTTGTTGCTCCTGAAGAAGACCCAGGTTCAATTCCCAGCACCCACATGACTGCTGACAATTTTCTGTACCTCCAGTTCCATGGGAATCTGATGGCTTCTTTTGGCTTCCCTGAGCACAAGACACTTTCATGATGCAGATGCATACATGTAAGTAAAACATTCACGTACATAAAATAAGCTAATCCAAAATGACTTTTAGAATATATATCTGTATGAGTTTGCATGAGCATTATTTATGTTACCCAAAGGAAAATAATAAATTGTTAATTATAAATATTTATGAATTATGAATTATTAAATGTGTGTATAAAATGTGATAATTATAATAGTGTAGTAAGTTTTTAAAGAGCACAATACTTAGGGACTTACCTTGCAATATAAAGGAAGCTTGGTGACATTTTGCTAATGAAAGAAGCCAGACAGAAAGATCATGTGTGTGAGTCTCTATATATCAGCATATTTCAAACTGAGTCTCAACCCTGTTGGGGGTCGAACAACGCTTTCACAGAGGTCTCCTGAGACCATTGATAAAGACGGATATTTACATTATAGTTCATAACAGTAGCAAAATTATAATTATGAAGTAGCAACAAAGTAATTCTTTGGTGGGGGGGGGAGTCACCAAAACATGAGGAGTTGTACAAAGGGTCGCAGCCTTAGGAAGGCTGAAAGCCACTGATAGATATGAATCAGTCAGAACAGCTAAATGTGCAGAAGTAAAATCTATCCGTGGTTGCCAGAGACGGCAGGGAAGAGGAGCTGGCTCCATTTTGAAAAGTTTGAAGATGTCCTAGATCCTGATAGAGGTGGAGGTCACACACAGTTGTGAATGCCACAAAGGTCAGTGATGTACTTCTATGTGGTGGGGTTTTCATTTCCAAATTTTTTTTATAGAAGTCTTGCAAACGCCTTATTTATAATAGCCAGAAGCTGGAAAGAACCCAGATGTCCCTCAACGGAGGAATGAATTCAGAAGATGTGGTATATCTACACAATGGAATACTACTCTGCAATTAAAAACAATGAATTCACGAAATTCCTAGGCAAATGGTCAGATCTTGAAAATATCATCCTTAGTGAGGTAACCCAATCACAAAAGAACACACATGGTATGCAGTCACTGATAAGGGGATATTGACCCAGAATCTCAGAATACCCTAGACACAATCCGCATATCAGTAGATTTCTAAAAAGATGGTAGGAGAGACCCCTGGTCCTGGAAAGACTGGATGTAGGGGAACACCAGGACAGAGTAACGAGAGGGGGTTGAATGGAGAAAAGAGGAAGGGAAGGGGGCTTATGGGACTTTCGGGGAGGGAGGAAACGGGAAAGGGGAAGTGATTTGGAATGTAAATTAAAAAATAAAAAAAATATATACAATTCTTAATAAAAATCTTCATAGTTTAAAAAAAAAGAAGTCTTGCAAACACTGCAGTATAGAAAGCATGGCTGAAACCACAGTTTGTGCTTCCTTGTTCCATCCGGGGAGTAAAAGAAAAACAAAGCAAAATCTCATGTGGAATATTTAACTTGTCTTTTTAAAATAGGGAGAAAAGGAGAGGAGGGAGAGGGAGAAAGGCTAGGGTTCATACTTTTGTTCCATGGCTGAAAACCATTAAGCAAGCAGAGAAACCCAGACCTATATTGATGACCCAGAACCAGGAAATAGTACCCAGAGAGTGAGGGAGACGCAGCATGGAGGCCTTGTTCTGGAGTCCTTGTTCTGGAGTCCATGTTTCTGCTGGGTTCTTGCTCTGTCCTATGCTCTTTCTGAAACTCAGCCAGAGGAAAGAGTCCAAAGTCTCCATTGAAGTTCCCAGTTTCACGACCTGGTCTTTTTCAGATGTTTAAACTACAGCAACGGGAAGCTCACTCACTCCTTGCTATCTGCCCAGTTCTACCAATATACGATGCATCTATTTTTAAGAAGACTCGGTGAGTTGCTGGGGGCCCTTGATAGTTTGGAACACAGAGCCAAAAGATTAAATATTTACCTTGCAAAAGGTTCTGACATTAGGTATTGGTTAAACAATGAGATTCCAGAGCTGGCACACGGTGACAAGGTTTTGCACTATGGAAAATCCACTCACTTCCACCTGGTGAGATATGCCAGGCCAGGGGTGGCATCCAAGTGAGCAGGCCCAGAGACCAGTTTCCAATAAACAGGAGCTCTGAACAACAGAACGCAAAGCCAGCAGCCATCTGTGAAGATTGTCGGGAGGGAGGCTGAAGCCAGCACCTCACATGGAGGATTTAAAATTCAATTTTCTCACTATGAGACTATAACATATTAGGTCTCGAAGGCATTGGAAGGAGCTCTGTGGATCAACCAGGTTCTTGCTGGCCCTGAGGGAAATGTGGCATCTGAAGATACCAAAGGACAGGACTTGAGTTTTTAAACTAACATGTGAATACAGTCCCCGTGTAGCCAGCCTTGTGGATTTCATCTGAAGATGCCGTAACGTGAAGGTGATGTATTGGAGAGCTTATGACAAAACACAGGGACACCAGTGTTTATTATAGTAGTTTCAAATTCTCCCAAATAGAGACATTGTTACCCATATGACTGGATCTCAGGACCCTCTGTCACTGTGACTGGTCTGTGGGACTCACTTAGGTGATAACTAATCTACACTGTTAAATGCAACAAAAAATTGATTAGAAATAAGCCTTTTTGTCCAGAGTATTTGTGTCATGCTGTGTCTTGAACTACAATGGGGGAAATTTAATTGCTTACCCTGCTTGCTTTAACTGGGGCCAGTTTTAACTACAGCATGAAGGATCTTGAGGTTTCAGAAGTGTAGGTACCCCTCATCTGCACAGGATACACTCTAAGATCTCCACTGGGTGTGTCAGTCTTTAGGGAGTATTGAGCCCTATGCATGCTGGGTTCTTTTTTTTAATGTGTGTGGGTTTTTGCACATGAATGCAAGTGCCTGAGAAATCATTATATTCCCTTGAACTGGAGTTAGAGACATTTAGGGGCCACTCGATTTGGGTACTGGGAGCTGAATTCAGGTTCTCTGCAAGAGCAATGTGTGCTCTTAAAGAGGGAGCCATCTCTCTGTCTCCATTGCTCTCAATTTATTGCAGTGTGGCAAATGAATGTGAGGTGTTGTTTAACCACACCCTTAGGGGAGGACATTCATGTCCTTTCCACCTCGGGGCTATTATGAGTAAAGCTGTTTATTTCTTGCTTGATTTATGTTGACTTTTGTGAGTTCTTTATATATTTGAGATATGTGTCCTTTGTTGGAAATACAATGTGCAAATGTTTTCTTTTCATCTGCACCTTATTTTCTCACTCTCTTGACAGGATTTTTCTCGGAGCAAAGTTTTAAAGTGGGATGAAATCCAGTTTACTAATTTGGTTTTATATGATTTATACTTTTGGTATGCCACGTCTGAGAAGTCTTTGCCTTATGGTTAATTGTTACAATCTGTGCTGAATTAAGAATCTCTGTAAGAAACAATGCATTATTTACTATATTTGCCCCTTCACCTGGTAAAGCCTGAAGAACCCGTGTAGCAGCACAGATGAAACACCATGTCTAAAGCAAATGCTTCTCAAAATGCAGCATGCATGTAAGATTTTGTTGCACTTCAAGCTATGATTCAGTAAGTCTGGGGTCAGCTGGAAATTCTTCACTTCTAACAAAGTTTGCAGCTGATTATAAGACTGATGGTCCAAGGGCCATGCTTTGAGAAACTAAAATTCAGAATTCAATGTTCCTCAAATATCTGATAATGGGGCTAGGTAAGAAATCATGGGTTTCATCAGGAAAAATAGGGCATAAATAAATTTGAGACGTAAATAGTAGTCATGGTTTGACTTCTCTGACTTTTCTGTGAGTTTTTTTTTTTTTTTTTGGCCCTGTTGGATTCTTATTTATTCAGCTTTGGCTGTTATTACTATAATGAATATGTTACATTTTCTCAAAGCCTTCTTAGAATAAGGTTAGTTAGAAATGAAAGTAAATGCTTGGAGGTTTGAATGTGTTCTCTGTTCGCATATCAGGGATGGATCCTGCTGCTTATTTATTTTTCACTCCCTTTGTTAAAATTACTGTTATACTTGTGTTACAAATGAAGAAATAGATCACTTTGGGCAATATTAGAAATTTTGAGTTGCAGTTGTCTTTCTCCTAAATTGGCTGCTAAGTACACCTTAATATTAATTTTTTTTTCTTAAATATAATATGCTGGGCAGTTGTACTGGCTGGTTTTGTGTGTCAACTTGACACAGGCTGGAGTTATCGCAGAGAAAGGAGCTTCAGTTGAGGAAATGCCTCCATGAGATCCAGCTGTGGGGCATTTTCTCAGCTGGTGATCAAGGGTGGGGAGGGGAGTGGGGAGGTCCCATTGTGGGTGGTGCCATCCCTGGGCTGGTAGTCTTGGGTTCTATAAGAAAGCAAGCTGAGCAAGCCAGGGGAAGCAAGCCAGTAATTAACATCCTTCCATGGCCTCTGCATCAGTTTCTGCTTCCTGACCTGCTTGAGTTCCAGTCCTGACTTCCTTTAGTGATGAACAGCAATGTGGAAGTGTAAGCTGAATAAACTCCCCAACTTGTTTCTTGGTCATGATGTTTGTGTAGGGTTTTTTGATAGAAACCCTGACTAAGACAGCAGTGTTCAAAAACAGAGTAACCTTCTCCTCCTCTCCTTCTTCCCCCTTCTCCCCTCCTCCTCCTCCTTCTCCTTTTCCTCCTCCTCCTCTTCCCTGTGCTCCTCTTCCTCCCCTTCCTCCTCCACTCCTCCTCCCCTTCTTCCTCCTCTTCTCCTTTTCCTTACTCTCTTTTTACCCTAGACAAATACTCTTCCAGCAAACTACCCTCAAACCCACTTCAAGACACAATCTTAAACATGATGTTGTGATCACAGACAAGAAATACGTTTGAAGTGCTCTGTAGATTTTTTGATGTATGTTTTATGCTTGCATTTAAACTTGAAATGTATGAGCGGAATGAGACAATCTTTACAATCAGAATTGAGAAGTGTTACAATTGAATGGCCTTGTGCTGCAGCAATAAAATGACCAAGTGCAATGACTTTAATAAAATCATCTTTCAAAAAAAGAGTGATGTTGTTTAATAAATATTATGCAATCGAACTATGTCTTGCAAACTGAGCAACATTATTGTGAGCTGCACAGACTGAAGATGAGGTAGTACTCAGCTCTTTTAAAGCCGGTTTGATAAGAGAGACACCATCCTGCAACCTATTTAGACACTTCCTTCTGGCATTGCTATGCATGTATTTCTACAGTGATTTTCTTTGTTTATTCTTTACCCTCTTATGTGATTATGGAGACTACCTTATTAGAGTCTTTCACATTTTGTTGTGAGCTGTTTGGATGAAAAGCTGTTGCTTGTTCACATGTTAATCCCCCGTAACAGGTGAATTGAGTGTCACTTGCTAGTTACTAGGACTTAAAACCCTGGAATATGCTTTGCATTGCATTGGTGTGATTTTTATAAATGACATCACCTTTTAAATAGAAATAAACTCTGACAAGCATTAAAAATGGCTTCACACTGCCAAATACATGCTGGAGATATAGCTCTACATCCACTAGAATATGCAGCTTCCTTCCAGCTCCATCATTGGCATTGCCTAATATAGATAGCTGTATTGGTCCCACAGATGATGTCTCTAATGGATTTCCAAATTCTGTTTGCATGCAGGTGTGGCTGCAGCTTTCACACACAGGCTGCTTTAAGAAACCTCTGGATGTTTGGTTATTTTGTGACACTGGGGGTCAATCCAGGACATCATAAATGCTAGATTCATTCTCAACTCCATCCTTGGATACTGACCTTATATCTCAGGTCTCTTCTTCTTCTTTACATGGCCCACCCTTTGAAATCACACGCACCTTAGTAGAGACTCCTGACCCATTTCACATCTTTCCTAGACTTCAGCTCAGTTAATACCAATTCCCAGTCAGTAGCAGTTCCTGCTCTCTGTGTGACAACTGCTCTCCTCCTTGGAAGTTCCTCCTTCCAAGAAATAGCTTTCAGGTTCCTTTTAGACATGAAGTGTATCCACTCACATTTGAAATCTCTGTATCGAGGGAAGGGGTGGCAAGTCTGCAGGTCATGGTGGTGTTGCTAATAAAGCAATACAGAACCCTTCTTATCCTCCTCAGGGAGTTTATGCACAGCTCTCTCATGACAGTCCCTAATCCATGACAAATGTCCTTCCTTCTTTAGGAGGAAGCACACAGTGCATCTGCTCTTCATACCTTCCAAATGTCAGAGGACAGGTGATGCCTGCTCATGGAGCTCCCTGTATGTGAGCTCTTTCCAGTGAAGAACACCAAGGGTCTGGTAGATGTGGGGGGATGCCTGGTCTAACTAGCTTTAGCTTAGAGCCAGCTGCCTTGGCAATGACATCAGTACATAGGAGCAGAGACTGAATTATACACAATAAATTAAGAGAAACCATAAGCCTGGGCACTTACACATGGAAAAAGAAAACATTTCAGCTGGCCTAGTTACATAAACCAGACAGTTGTCATTCCACAGAGGACAAAGACTCTTCAGACTACATGGGGCTGATTTCCAGTGACTGCCATAAGGACGAGAATAAATGCCCCAGCCACCAGCAGTACTTATGTTCCCCTTGTCTTTCAGGCCAGGTAGAGGAACTTGACTCTCAGCACCAGGAAAACACTTGCAGGCAGGACCACAGGATTGGTGGTATAGCTAATTCATGATGGCACCATTCCAGGGGAGAGGGAAAGGGCCCAAGATCTTGTCACCTCCACCCAAGGGGGCTGCTGGTATATATCCTAAGGCACAGGATCAAAGTGCGTAGAGTTGTGGCATGCATTGACAGAAGGGCTATCTCCTCCCAACTGCAGGGAGGACCATCTCCTCCCAGCTGCAGGGAAGACCATTGGCTCCCAGCTTCAGGGAGGATCATCTGCTCCCAGCTGTGAGACGGTGCCCCCAGTGCCTCTGGGTTTTCCAGCCAGACTATCAGCTATGCCATTTTTACTAAGTCCACCGAGTCACATGAGGGGCTTCTTTGTATACAGCCTCACAGATATACCCGGGCACCATCTAGGAGTGCCATAATCTGGGAAAGTCAATGCTGAAGTTAACCGCCACAGCCTCTTATTTGGAGTCAGAAATGAAGCCTTTGTACTGAAGTTCTTGGATGATGTAAGCAGGAGGCTTTGCAAGATATTCTCATCAGTGGATGTGAGTTCCTTTCCCGGGGTGAAAGTTAGCTGTGATGTGGATCAGATTGCCAACATAATCTCATAAACACATCATTCATAAAATGCTATACAAGATTTTAAACAAGGATGCAGAGATGGTTTCCACACAAAATTACCATTAATATCAACCCCTCAAGGATTTTCTGGGATTGGGTGTTCTCTACTGAGTCCAAGGTCATGAAATGGTATGGGTTAGAGTGAAACTCAATTTGGGTGTAATTATGGATAAATTATACCTTAATTTAATTTATTAATTATTATTAATTACTGAGAATATAAATTAGGTACCAGCTCTGTTATAAAAAGAAAAGCAGCTAAGTGAGTAAAATCACATTAAAATGGTAATTCTCAAGTAGAAATTGAAAGAGCAGAACAGCTGGGCATTTGGAGTGGGTGTAGGGCATGGGCCTCACTCTTCTCTGTAAAGATGCTTTAATGCAGCAGCTACACCTTAGAATTGCAAAAAGGGGCTCCTTTCCCTTAGAGTCACACAAAGGTCCAAGGAAATGTCTCAGACCAGCTTGCGGTAGCATTCACATCTCCAACCAAACATGGCTGAAGGACGGACTACTGGACCAGGTCATGAAGCAAAGTTAGGGCTAAAGTGTGTTGTGGAGGAGAGAGACCCACCCTGCAGGAAAGCTTGCTGGACACACAAATCCATAGCTGCCTCAGGCCCTTAAAGATCTGTTTAGAGACGATTACCCAGGAATAGAGATGGCTATCGTTCTTATGAACTGCCTGCTGTATAATGAACTCAACTGAATACTTAGCTAATAGAACCTGATGCTTTGTCTGATTTCTCCAGTGCCGCTAGGAAGAAAATGTTATTATTTTTTTTTAATTTAATTTAATTTTATTTTTTTAATTTACATTCCAAATCACTTCCCCTTTCCCGTTTCCTCCCTCCCCGAAAGTCCCATAAGCCCCCTTCCCTCCCTCTTTTCTCCGTTCAACCCCCTCTCATTACTCTGTCCTGGCGTTCCCCTACATCCAGTCTTTCCAGGACCAGGGGTCTCTCCTTCCATCTTTTTAGAAATCTATTGATATGCTGATTGTGTCTAGGGTATTCTGAGATTCTGGGTCAATATCCCCTTATCAGTGACTTCATACCATGTGTGATCTTTTGTGATTGGGTTACCTCACTAAGGATGATATTTTCAAGTTCTGACCATTTGCCTAGGAATTTCGTGAATTCATTGTTTTTAATTGCAGAGTAGTATTCCATTGTGTAAATATACCACATCTTCTGAATCCATTCCTCCGTTGAGGGACATCTGGGTTCTTTCCAGCTTCTGGCTATTATAAATAAGGCTGCTATGAATATAGTGGAGCATGTGTCCTTATTGCATGCAGGTAAAGTCTCTGGGTATATGCCCAGGAGTGGTATAGCCGGATCCTCCGGAAGTGTCATGCCCAGTTTTCTGAGGAGCCGCCAGACTGCTTTCCAGAGTGGTTGTACCAGCCTGCAATTCCACCAGCAGTGGAGGAGTGTTCCTCTTTCTCCACATCCTCGCCAACAACTGCTGTCTCCTGTGTTTTTGATCTTAGCCATCCTGACTGGTGTGAGATGGAATCTCAGGGTTGTTTTGATTTGCATTTCCCTAATGACTAAGGATGATGAACATCTCTTTAGGTGCTTCTCAGCCATTAGATATTCTTCAGGTGAGAACTCTTTGTGGAACTCTGTACCCCATTTTTTAATAGGGTTACTTGCCTCTCTGGAGTTTAACTTCTTGAGTTCTTTGTATATCTTGGATATTAGCCCTCTGTCGGATGTAAGGTTGGTAAAGATCATTTCCCAGTTAGTTGGTTGCCGCTTTGTCTTTTTGACGGTGTCTTTTGCCTTGCAAAAACTTTGTAATTTAATGAGGTCCCATTTGTCTATTCTTGATCTTAGAGTATAAGCTATTGGAGTTCTGTTCAGGAAATTCTCCCCTGTGCCCATATGTTCAAGGTTCTTCCCTAGTTTCCCTTCTATTAGTTTCAGTGTGTCTGGTTTTATGTGGAGATCTTTGATCCACTTAGAATTGAGCTTAGTGCAAGGAGATAAGGATGGGTCAATTTGCATTCTTCTGCATGTTGACCTCCAGCTGAGCCAGCACCATTTGTTGAAAAGGCTATCTTTTTTCCACTGGATGGTTTTAGCTCCTTTGTCAAAGATCAAGTGACCATAGGAGTGTGGATTCATTTCTGGGTCTTCAATTCTGTTCCATTGATCTACATGTCTGTTACTGTACCAATACCATGCAGTTTTTAACACTATTGCTCTGTAGTACAGCTTGAGGTCCGGGATACTGATTCCCCCAGAGGTTCTTTTACTCTTGAGAATAGTTTTAGCTATTCTGGGTTTTCTGTTATTCCAGATGAATTTTTGAATTGCTCTTTCTAACTCTATGAAGAATTGAGTTGGGAATTTGATGGGGATTGCATTGAATCTGTGTATTACTTTTGGTAAGATGCTCATTTTTACTATATTAATCCTGCCAATCCATGAGCATGGCAGATTTTTCCATCTTCCGAGGTCTTCTTCAATTTCTTTCTTCAGAGACTTGAAGTTCTTGTCATACAGATCTTTCACTTGTTTGGTTAGCGTCACGCCAAGATACTTAATATGGTTTGTGGCTATCGTAAAGGGTATTATTTCTCTTACTTCTTTCTCAGCCTGCTTATCCTTTGAGTATAGGAAGGCTTCTGACTTGCTTGAGTTGATTTTATATCCGGCCACTTTGCTGAAGTCGTTTATCAGCTGTAGGAGTTCTCTGGTGGAGTTCTTTGGGTCGCTTATGTATACTATCATATCGTCTGCAAATAGTGATAGTTTGACTTCTTCCTTTCCAATTTGTATCCCTTTGACCTCTTTTTCTTGTCTAATTGCTCTAGCTAGAACTTCAAGTACTATATTGAAAAGATATGGAGAGAGAGGGCAGCCTTGTCTAGTCCCTGATTTTAGTGGGATTGCTTCAAGTTTCTCTCCGTTTAGATTGATGCTGGCTACTGGTTTGCTGTAAATTGCTTTTACTATGTTTAGATATGGGCCTTGAATTCCTGATCTTTCCAAGACCTTTAGCATGAAAGGATGCTGAATTTTGTCAAACGCTTTCTCAGCATCTAATGAGATGACCATGTGGTTTTTTTCTTTGAGATTGTTTATGTAGTGGATTACATTGATGGATTTCCTTATATTGAACCATCCCTGCATCCCTGGGATGAAGCCTACTTGATCGTGGTGAATGATCGTTTTGATGTGTTCTTGGATTCGGTTGGCAAGAATTTTATTGAGTATTTTTGCATCGATATTCATGAGAGAGATTGGCCTGAGATTCTCTTTCTTTGTCGGATCTTTGTGTGCTTTTGGTATTAGTGTAATTGTGGCTTCATAGAACGAGTTGGGTAGTGTTCCTTCTGTTTCTATTTTGTGGAACAGTTTGAAGAGTATTGGTGTTAGGTCTTCTTTGAAGGTCTGATAGAATTCTGCACTAAAACCATCTGGACCTGTGCTTTTTTTGGTTGGAAGACTTCCAATGACAACTTCTATTTCTTCAGGGGTTATAGGACGGTTTAGATGGTCTATTTGATCCTGATTTAATTTTGGTACTTGGTATCTGTCAAGGAAATTGTCCATTTCCTCAAGATTTTCTAGTTGTGTTGAATACAGGTTTTTGTAGTAGGATCTGATGATTTTTTGAATTTCCTCAGTTTCTGTTGTTATCTCTCCCTTTTCGTTTCTGATTTTATTAATTTGGATACTATCTCTGTGCCCTCTGGTTAGTCTGGCTAAGGGCTTATCTATCTTGTTGATTTTCTCAAAGAACCAACTCCTCGTTTTGTTGATTCTTTGTATGGTTTTATTTGTTTCTACTTAATTGATTTCAGCCCTGAGTTTGATGATTTCCTGCCTTCTACTCCTCTTTGGTGTATTTGCTTCTTTTTGTTCCAGGGCTTTCAGGTGTGCCATTAAGCTGTTAGTGTATGCTGTCTCCCGTTTCTTTTTGGCGGCACTCAGGGCTATGAATTTTCCTCTTAGCACTGCTTTCATTGTGTCCCATAAGTTAGGGTATGTTGTGCCTTCATTTTCATTAACTTTCAAAAAGTCTTTGATTTCTTTCTTTATTTCCACCTTGACCAAGTTATCATTGAGTAGAGCATTGTTCAGCCTCCATGTGTACGTGGCTTTTCTTTTGTTTTTGTTGCCATTGAAGACCACCCTTATTCCATAGTGATCTGATAGGAGGCATGGGATTATTTCTATCTTCTTGTATCTGTTGAGGTCTGATTTGTGACCAATTATATGGTCAATTTTGGAGAAGGTACCATGAGGAGCTGAGAAGAAGGTGTATTCTTTAGCTCTAGGATGAAATGTTCTATATATATCAGTTAGTTCCATTTGGTCCAAGGCTTCAATTAGATTCACTGTGTCCCTGTTTAGTTTCTGCTTTCCTGAACGATCCATTTCAGAGAGCGGGGTGTTGAAGTCACCCACTATTATTGTGTGCGGTGCGATGTGTGCTTTGAGTTTTAGTAAAGTTTCTTTTACGAATGAGGGTGCCCTTGCATTTGGAGCATAGATATTCAGGATTGAGAGTTCTTGATGGTGGATTTTTCCCTTGATCAGTATGTAGTGTCCTTCTGTGTCTTTTTTGATGACTTTGGGTTGAAAATCAATTTTATCCGATATTAGGATGGCTACTCCACCTCGTTTCTTGGGGCCATTTGCTTGTAAAATTGTTTTCCAGCCTTTTACTCTGAGGTAGTGTTTGTCTTTGACACTGAGGTGCGTTTCCTGCATGCAGCAAAATGCTGGGTCCTGTTTACGTATCCAGTCTGCTAGTCTATGTCTTTTAATTGGGGAATTGAGACCATTGATATTAAGAGAGATTAAGGCATAGTGATTATTGCCATCTGCCATTCTTGACGCTATCTTTATGTTTGAGTGGTTATCTACTTTTGGGTTTGATTCAAGAAGGTTATTATCTCATTTTTTCCAGGGTGTTGTTTCTCTCCCTGTATTGGAGGTTTCCACCTATTATCCGTTGCAGGGCTGGATTTGTGGAAAGATATTGTGAAAATTTGGTTTTATCATGGAATATCTTGGTCTCTCCATCTATGGTGATTGAGAGTTTTGCTGGGTATAGTAGTCTAGGCTGGCATTTGTGCTGTCTTAGTGTCTGCATGAGATCTGCCCAGGATCTTCTGGCTTTCATAGTCTCTGGTGAGAAGTCTGATGTGATTCGGATAGGTCTTCCTTTGTATGTTACTTGGCCCTTTTCTCTTACTGCATTTAGTATTCTTTCTTTGTTTAGAACATTCGGTGTTTTGATTATTATGTGACGGGAGGTATTTCTGTTCTGGTCCAGTCTGTTTGGAGTTCTGTAGGCTTCTTGTACGTTCATCGGCATCTCTCTCTTTAAGTTAGGGAAGTTTTCCTCCATAATTTTGTTGAAGATGTTTACTGGCCCTTTAAGTTGCAAATCTTCACTCTCATCTATACCTATAATCCTTAGGTTTGGTCTTCTCATTGTGTCCTGGATTTCCTGGATGTTTTGGGTTACGCGTTTTTTGCATTTTGCATTTTCTTTGACTGTTGAGTCGATGCTTTCTATGGAATCTTCAGCACCTGAGATTCTTTCTTCCATCTCTTGTATTCTATTGTTGATGTTTGCATCTATGACTCCTGATTTCTTCCCAAGGTTTTCTATCTCCAAAGTTGTCTCCCTTTGTGATTTCTTAGTTGTTTCTACTTCCTTTTTTAGTTCCTGGATGGATTTGCTGAGATCCTTCACTTGTTTGTTTGTATTTTCCTGTATTTCTTTAAGGTATTTTTGCATTACCTCTTTCAGGATTTCTTCCTGATGACCCACATTCTCCTGCATTTCTCTGAGCGATTTTTGTGTTTCCTCCTCATGGGATTCCATCTGTTGATCCATCGTCTCCTGCATTTCTTTAAGCAGTTCTCGTGTTTCCTTTGTAAGGGCATCTAACCGTTGATTCATTTCTTTAAGCAATTTTTGTGTTGCCTCCTTATGGGCATCCGTCTGTTGACCCATATTCTTCTGCATTTCTTTATGCCAATTTTGTGATTCCTTTGTGAGTGCATCTACCCGTTGATTCATCTCGTTAAGCGATTTTTGTGTTGTCTCCTTGTGCGCCTCCATCTTTTGATCCATGTTCTCCCGCATTTCTCTAAGCGATTTTTGTGTTTCCTTTGTAAGGGCTTCTAACCGTTGATTCATGGTCTCCTGTAACTCTTTATGAGATTTATTTGTGTCCTTCTTGTGATCCTCTAATAGCATCATGAGAAGTGATTTTAAATCCAGATCTTGTCTTTCGGGTGTGGTGGGGTATCCAGGACTTGCTGCTGTTGGAGAGTTGGGTTCGGATGGTCCCACATTACTTTGATTACTATTAGTAACATTCCTACGTTTGCCTTTTGCCATCTGGATACCTCTGGTGTTAGTTGGTCCTGCTGCCACTGGCTGTTGGTTGGACCTCCTGTGAGCCTGCAAAGCTATTTCTGCCCCCCCTGGATTACCAGGATTCCCCTGGCACCGATTTCTGGGGCCTGCCTGCTCCTGAGTGACTTTGGAGCCCTAATGTGCTTTGCCCCAAGTGATCTTATATTGGGGAGGCCTTGCACATCTAAAGGCTCAGCCTAGTGGATTCCTGGAGCAGAGGTCGCCAAAGGGAGGCTGGCAGGCTCCTGCCCTGTGCAGGGGTGTGTGATCTCTCCTGGGGGGGGGAGGGGGCGTCCCTCTGCCAGGCAGAAGTCCCACAGCAGATCTGGCGCGCTGGTCACTGCAGATCAGCCCAGCACCTGGGAGCAGGTTACACACAAGCTGCCTGAACCCGAAGCGATATTATGCCTGTCTGTCTCTGAGCCTGGTGGTCCCAACTACCTGGTCACTGGAGCAAAGATGGCGGAGGGCACTCTCCGTGGCGCTGCTCACCCTGTGGTCACGATGGCCCGCCGATCTGGCACCCAGATGACCACAGCGCCAACCCGCCCTCGGGCACAGACGGAAGCCCCAACAGGCCGTGTCCCAAGTGATGTTATATCGGGGGGAGAGCCTGGGTACCGGTCTTTCCAGCGCAGTCCGCGGGAACAGAGGTCGCGGAAGGGAAGCTGGCAGGCTCCCTCCCTGCGCGGGGTCCCTCCACCAGGCAGAAGGTCCCACCGCGGAACTGGCGCGCTGGTTACTGCAGATCAGCCCAGCACCTGGGAGCAGGTTACACACAAGCTGCCTGAAACCGAAGCGATATTATGCCTGTCTGTCTCTGAGCCTGGCGGTCCCAACTACCTGGTCACTGGAGCAAAGATGGCGGAGGGCAGTCTCCGTGGCGCCGCTCACCCTGTGGTCACGATGGCCCGCCGATCTGGCACCCAGATGACCACAGCGCCAACCCGCCCTCGGGCACAGACGGAAGCCCCAACAGGCCGTGTCCCAAGTGATGTTATATCGGGGGGAGAGCCTGGGTACCGGTCTCTCCAGCGCAGTCCGCGGGAACAGAGGTCGCGGAAGGGAAGCTGGCAGGCTCCCTCCCTGCGCGGGGTCCCTCCACCAGGCAGAAGGTCCCACCGCGGAACTGGCGCGCTGGTTACTGCAGATCAGCCCAGCACCTGGGAGCAGGTTACACACAAGCTGCCTGAAACCGAAGCGATATTATGCCTGTCTGTCTCTGAGCCTGGCGGTCCCAACTCGAAAATGTTATTATTTATATAAGATACACACACACACACACACACACACACACACACACAGAGAGAGAGAGAGAGAGAGAGAGAGAGAGAGAGAGAGACAGAGAGACAGAGAGACAGAGAGACAGAGACAGAGACAGAGACAGACACAGAGACAGACAGACAAGAGACAGAGACAGAGATACAAAGCAGGTTGATATTTCTTTCTAATATTTTATGGTTCTGGGCATGAAACCTGGGGCCTCAAGCCCATGTTATTCAGGTACTAACCATTGCAGCACATCCCAATCTATAACTTGAGATTTTCACGAGGTTTTTTTATTTTTTTAAATCACTTACCTCCCTCAGAAAATGTGCAATCTAACTAAGAAGGGACTTTGCTTTGAGTCTCTACATCCCTAGTGGCTAGGAAAGAAGATCTTAAGATAAAATTCCTTGGAGGCTTGAACCAGTGAATGGCTGGAGTTGCTAGGCTCACACAGTTCACAGAGTGATGGAGCAGTAAGTACAACCCACAATGCTTTGTTCCTGAGCCATGTTTGTAACCATGTTGAATTTCTCAGAGAAATTGAGGTGAAAATTTGGTTCTGCCGGTTGTCTCCTGAAAGCTCAATGAGAATGCAAACATGTCACTCAAGAAAGGAACATCAGGGAGCTTCTACAGACAACCCCATATCAGCTTGGAGTACGCTTATCTCTCAGCAAAGATACTTGGCTGGAGATGAAACCCAGAACATGGAAGCTGCAATGGGAAGTGGGGAAGGTGCGTGGGGAGTGTTTCCATAAATGAGTGACAAGTTGTTCAGCACAGGAGATACTCGGCTGAGGGTGGGAGGGATGAGGAGGAAGGACTCTGAAGGGCAGAGAAGACCAAAGGGAGAAGAGAGGAAGCGGGGGGAGAAGACAAGAGAAGGTGACTTCAGGCCCAGAATCTCCACTGTCACTCACTTACAATGGATCCTGCCTGTCCTGGCCTTCTGAGATTCAGCAGGTCTCTCTGGGCCCCAGGAGTGATGAAAGAGCCCCATGATGCTGTCTGGCAACACATTCAGAGGTTGGAAGCAGGCATCTGTCTTATGCCAAGTAACACATTCTCTCAGCTTAACAGGGGCCATCCATGCAATGGTGCAGCAAGTGAGGAGCAGGCAGGGTCATAATCAAACTCCCCGGAAACCCTCACTGCGACTTAGGGTATTGGAAAGGAAGTGGGACATGTACCCTGACTACGTGCAAGGTAACTGTTTGGAGCTTCCCTTAACCACTCACTCAAATCATGCAACTGTGAACCGGCCATGTATTAAAGCTTCCCTGAAACAAAAGAGAGCCAAACACACATGCATAACATGCATGCGCAAGTGCGTACGCACGCACATGCACATATACAAATGTACTATGTCTACTATTGTTGTATGGTTGTGTGCATGTAGATATCAGGTAGAAGTGGAATGGCTATCTCTCTGTCTCTGTCTCTGTCTCTCTCTCTCTCTGTCTCTCTCTCTCTCTCTCTCTCTCTCTCTCTCTCTCTCTCTCTCCATTTTACACATGAACTCACTCTAGTTTCTCTTTCCAGAAAAAGGCAAGAAGATAAGGAATAAAGAATGTAGAAAAATAGGGCAAAGTGGGTAAAACCAACTCTGGTTGATGAAGGTGGAGAAATGGACAGATGGGAGAGTCTGTAGCTCAACAAACACCTTTCATTATTCATTTATTTACTTACTCAAGGTGTAGCAGGTAAAAACCAGGGTCCATTCATTATACACTCAGCAACTAGTCTTTCATGAAATTATATCCTCAGTCATTAGTCCTCAGAGACTGGGTCTAGCTATGTAATCCAGACAAACTTTTAACTTGTGACAATTCTCCTGCCTCTGCCTCCCACATGCTGGTCTGACAGGCATGACTTGCTATTCCAGGGTCCCTCAGTACATTTTTTTAAATGTAAATTTCTTTCTCTTGTTTTTCAAGATGTAGTTTATTAGCTAGGTGTCTTAATTTAGATTTAAACACTGTCCAAAGATAGGGGAGGGAGACACTGGGAAAGACCTTAGTAACCTCTCTGAAGTGGGATCAAGGAGCAAGTCACTAAAAACTCAACATTCATTTCAGAAGGACAACAGTAATTGCCAACTGTGCTGGAGTTTCCTCATAGAAATCTGTGAGGTAATCACCTGTTAGATTATTGCACAATTGCTTTGGATGCCTAAATAAGCTTGAACTATCTTTAAAAAAAAAAAGGTTTCAAGGACCAAGATGGCTCTAATTACTGAGTTTGTGCCTCAGTAGTTAGAAGAACTGTGTTCAGCTTTCCAGAACCCACAACTGTCTGAACTGTCCAGAACCCAACTGTCTGGAGCTCCAACTCTAGAGGATCCAGCTCCCTTCTTGGCCTCTGACAGCACCAGCCACACATGTAGTGCACACAAATATTTGCAGACCAAGCTCTCATAAAATTAAGTAAGTCCAAAAAGTATTTCCTAGAGATGTGTAAGCTACCTGTGTCCTATTAGTCTCTCAGATCCTATGAACTTCAATGAACTGTTAGAAGGAAAGGTACAGTCAAAGTGAAGAGGCCAGTGGGCAGAGGGAGAGTGCCGTGGGGTCGAAACAAAGACCATGAAGAGGAGGATGATGTAATTAGATCTAGGCCCAAAGCTTGGTTACCTGAAAACAGTGGGCAGTCAGGGTAGAGACAGATCTCTAACTTAGGAGATTTAGGAAGGAAGGAAGCGAAGGTGAGCTGAATATGTGGAATTTGAAAGCACCCAGAAGCTGGCCAAGGATGCAGAACATCAGCCAAGCCAGAGGCATGAAAGCTGTATAGTGCAGCATGGTGACTATGGCTAACAATAGTATCTTCTGTGTGTGCAGTTTGTGAATAGTGCAGGTTTTTTTTTCCACACATGCAGAATTAGATGACTCTATTATGTTCCAGAATGTGTATGATTCTTATAAGTAAATATCACAGCTGGGGTAATGGAAAAATGAGAGTAACTAGTATACACATGTGTTTGTAATCTACAGACACTTAAGACACCACATCACACACACCACATACCATATACACACAGCACATTCAAGCATACCACACACACACCATATACATATATACATATTACACACCACACACAGTCACACCACATATACCACACATAACACATAAGACACATAAAGCACACACACACACACACACACACACCACTACACACATACATACACCACATGTACAGTACATATACAGATACATAGAACATATACTACATAATATATATATATACATACATTACACACATACTACACAGACACACACAGTACACAGACAGAGCACAAATAGACCCACACACATGTACCATGCAGACACACACCCCACACAGACACTGATACAGGCATACACATTTCACACACACACACACACACACACACACACACACACACACACACACACGTACAGCACAGAATACACAGACACTATATACATATTCAAGACAAACACATAGGCATACACATATACCACACAAACTCACACCCACACACTAGTCAGTGCTGCAGTCATGGAGAACAGTTGTGGATTGGTGTTCTCTTCCTGCCTCCCCCCATCCTGGTGATTTTCCACTGGAAACAGGAACAAGGTTCTAAAGACTGGTTTGCCCTGCACTCCTGTTCCTTCGAGGTGCTGACTATCATCATTCTGCTCCAAGTGCTGGGATTAGAGGTATAAGCCACAACACGTCACACAAGCCTGTTCATCTTCAACAGTTTGACCTTTTTTTTCTCTTCTTATTTTTTGTGAATTTCACATCATGCACCCCAATCTCACTCATCTCCTCATACCCCCATATCTGTCTTCCACCCTCGCAACTTCCCCCCCAAAAGAAAATGTTTTTAAAAAATAAAACAAAATACTCCCTCTCCCCCCAATCTTGTTGTGGAAGCTGGAGCATGTCACAGTGTGTCACACAGCTGAAGAAGATGTGCGGACAAACGGTTCAACACCTTAAACTTAGTAATAGATAGCTTAGCTCCAAAAAATAGAAAGTAATAGCATTTTATCGGGTGACAAAGAGTTGTGCTGTTGATTTGCACAACGCAAATACGTGTTCTATAAGTGCTTATTTTGCTGCCGTGGGGAGAGCAGGAAGGGTGCTGGGAGCCCACTGCCTGAAACTCTACCATCGGAGCTGGACTAGGTCTCCTGCATTCACATGCACGCTCTCCCTATTTATCAGCATGAGCTTTCCTTGGGAGGCCATGAAGCTGGACCATTGATTTCAAGGAAAGAAGGATTCCCATCCTTCCTCCAACTCTGTTTGCTTCCTAACACCATGCCTGTGCCCCTTGACCATGCTCTGAGGAAGTCACAGTAACCCTTTGTTTCAGAGCCGAGTCATGATGCAGTCCCTTTCTTGAGGTTTTAGAAGGTTATTAAACGCTACATGTTTAACACCAGCAATGGTACACTGATAGTTCAGCTGAATTGATGGCAGAAACGAGAGTTTTGTTCATGTTTGTAGTCATGCAAACAAAAAGGCTTTCTTGTCTGCCAGCAGTGGTTTCAAGGTGGCCTTACTGTAAAATACCTCTCCATTCAGAGGCATGTTGGTGCTGACAAATACAGGCAGGTTGACTCCCTCTTATCTTTAGTTTTACTTTCCATAGCTTCCATTACCTGTGGTCAACCGTGGCCTGAAAATGTTACAGAAAAAAAAATGAGAGAGTGATGGGGGCGGGAGGGATGGTGGGGGGGATGGTGGGGGGGATGGTGGGGGGATGGTGGAGGGGTGGGGGGATGGGGGAAGGGGTGGGGGAGAGCGCTCAACTTACTTATACTACAGCACATTGTTACCAGTGATTTTTTTAAAAAAATATTTTTGCTAATCTTTTACTGTCAGTTTTCTGTCATGATAACAACAGCATAAAACAAAACAACAAAAAAAAAAAATCTGAGCTAATTACACTTAAAACATTTCGGCTCACAGTTTTAAGGATTCTGGCCCACAGTCACTTGGGTCCATTGCTTTGGGACAGAATGCAAAGCAGCTTAGAGTTGGATGGGATGACTGTGTGGTAGAAAAAAAATCTGCTCTGTTCCTGATCAGAACCAAAAGAGAATGAAGGGAAGGAGCTGGGCTCCCACCCTCTCCTTTAAGGACACATCTCCATGGACCAAAGACCTCCCAGAACATCTTCATTCCTATGACTCTTCTGCTTCCTCTAAGTGCCAAACCTCTGGTACATGGGCTTTGACGGACATTCCAGATCCAAATGTCAGTGTTCACGGTGCCTGATTTCTAGAGTTAACTTTATCATAAGTATGCAGAGCAGGAGTTGGGGGTTGGAAGAGGGGAGAATCCTATAGTATAGAGAGAGCTTGGGATTCCGACATTTTAGTACCTGCTCTAGGGTTTAGAACACAGCCTTCTTATCCAAGGGAAACATCTGGCGCTGCTGTTTATTGTGTTTCACTTTCACTAGCGTGTGAGCACCGCAGTTGCAGGCGCTTAACTATCTCACAAGTCCATTTCTGCATCTCACTTTTAGAAGGGAGTCTGGCACAGAATAGTTGCTCAATAAAATCTTGCCAAACAAATGAGTGAGTGAATGGCTCATTTAGCAAGCTCTGGGAACCAGGAACATTTCAGTACATGCCAAAAAATCTTTGAGGAATTGCTGCTGGAAGGTCCACCGGTCTGTATGGAAACAAAAGTCAGTATGACATATAAGCTCCTGTCGCATTTATGAAAGAGAATGGACGAGACCATGAACCCTTCATGACTTGGAGTGTGCTGGAGGTGCCGGCTGCCTGTGGGCTAGCCAAGGACACATCTGGGACATATCAGCTGCTTGGCCCTGGAGGTGACTGGGGTGGAGAACTCATCATGCTACTTGTTTTTGACCCTGGCTGACATTCTAGGAAAAAATAAGATCACCCTAATGGCAGGCTCTCAATGAGGGATACTCTGCCCAGTGAAGAACAGGGTTTCTGCCTCAGGTAGCTACTGAGCGCTACAATAAAGATCATAGAACAAATCTCTGGGTATGGGGAGGGAGGCAATATTACCCAGGATACGTCATCCAGCTTGGGCTATGTCCTCTTCCCTAGGTTTTTAGGACTTAGCATTTGTCAAGTAGAAATTTTTGTAAACCCTAAACATTTCTGTTCTTCCATCCAGAACTATCTAACTATAATTCAGTTCCTCCTATGAGAGGCGCATTAGATGCATTAAACATCCAATATAAAGTATTAGTTCCTTCCCAGGCCCCATTCCTTATCAGACTAATAGAAAATGAAGGCACCAACTGCATAAGAACTGTATAGTTCAGAATGACAACAATAACCCAAGTTATCAGAAAAAAAAATCACCCCAATTGAAAACACTCACCAGTTGCCTTCCCATGGCCCAAATCACTCCTTCTGGAACCATAACCTGATCACAAAAGATGCCTGAGACATGCTCCTACTAGATTTAGAAGCACATCATTGCTGCTAGTTTCATAACGTATCCTGGTATCATCTTCCCAGGACACACGCCCCAGCTTCTCACTAAAACGCCAGTGAGATTCAAACAAGAAGAAAACTTCACTCATAGACATGCTGTCAAATGTAACAGACAGACTAGAGAAGTTACATCTGCAGTGTGGAAAGGGGTGGCTTCATCACAGGAGAGGGATTGGGGGTGAGGAAATATACAAGTCCTGTTTTTAAGATGTAGCTCGGTACTGCTTTGTAAAGTTGGATCTGCCAACAAGGGACATCAGAGCTTCAGGACTGTAAGAAGTGAGTGAGCCCCGACACACAAGTGGGAGAGTTAAACAGCTGGATGCACAGAATCAGGGGACCTCAGTTCAGGACTTATACAATGGGGGAGGGATTTGTTAGGGGAAAGAATGAGGAGCCAGATACAAATGTAACTTTGTTTGTGATGAGAATGACTCACAACAAATTAAAGACTTAAAAATTTGCAAACATAAATAACATGATAAAACCCTCAAGACATGTGTATTATTATGAAATAATTAACCACTTAAGTGATTCTGTAATGTTTCCTACATTTTTGGACTGTTAGACTTAATCACCTTCTCAGATAAGAACCACTGAAAGCTTCTTTTGGCTTCCTAGGATTATTGGTAGGAGAGCTGTTCCTTGACTGATCGTGGAGTATGTCCATATGAACAAACTTTAATTGTAAATGCATCAATATTGCACCAAGTATCACCTGCCTAGAAAAAAAATCAAAATTCAAGATTTGGGCTCAGAATACGGCCCAGCTGTAGAATTATTGCCTGGCAGAGCCCTGTGTTTAGTCTTCAATATGGCAAACAATTTAAACAGAGAAGGAAGGAGACTCAAGATCTGAAACTCAATAACTTCTGAATGGGTAGTATTTTTCTACCATTTTAAGATAGAAAAGACAAGTCATCCTAAACTGGGGGCAGTTTGGATTAGGCAAATTAATATCATCATGAATTTGGGAAATCAATACAGGGATTCTTTTATATTTTATGATGCAGGGGGACTTTCCATTGACCAATTTTTGGTTCCACATATTTTCATCTTCAGGTGCTTAGTGGCATAGCACATGGTCCTGTCATTATGGGAGGTGGCTTGATTCATCTGTGTGGATGATGTTGGCAACACAGCTCACAGGAGCTTTCCAGCAAGCCCTTCCCATGCAGGGTGGTGAGAGGTAGCATCATTCACATAAGGGAATCACACGCATGTACATGCCACTTCATTCAAATTAAGTGAGTTCTACTGTTCACGTCTTCAAGTCCCTGGTGCTATGCCATCAGAGATGGTGACAGTTGATAGGTAGGAGGAGAAAGAAACAGGAACCTTAACATGTCAAAATATTTTACTTGTGTAACTTCCATCCCTCCCAAAAACCATTCTCATGAGCATATGGCCATTATGAGGAGTTAATGTTTTTTTTTCTCCTTGATGCTAGAGAGGGTGTATGTCTGGAGCGTAGTCATCCCTCAGTATCTGTGATTGCTCCCAACCCACTCTACAGATTTGCACATCAAAGGATGCTCAAGTCCTTTGTGTAATGTGGTGCAGCATTTGCATGTAACCTGTGCACACACTCCAGCATACTCCATAGAATATTTGGTATATTGTCAATGTGTGACTGTCATACCAGTATGGATTATAGAATGGCAGAAGAAAGGTTAAATGTACTCAGTATTGTTCATGCTTCAGTATTATTAACTGTATTTGTTCTACTACACCAGAGTCCTTGGTTTCCTTAAATGAGGACTACAAGTTAAACCTTTTAACCAGTATCTCCTCTCTTTCTACCTTCTCCCAACATGGGTAAAACACCATGCTGGTCTAGTTTCTATGGCTTCTCAAAGTGTTAAAAACAGAAAGCACATATAGCACAGCAATTCCTCTTTCGGGTATATACTTAAGAAAAAAGCAATTGGAACCACATAGTGCTGTCTCTGCACAGCAGGATTTGCAATAGCCAGGACATGGTAACGAGGTATCTAGTAAGGTGTATTGGAAAAGGCATTGCGATACATGTTGTATAGTGGGATGTTAACAGCAAGAATTCCATCTGAAAGGCATGGGGCTCAGTTTTATACATATATGTATACAAGTTTATGGAAAAACAATATGTTCAAGTAGAGGTCAAAAATGACAGCAGTAGACATTTTCCCCTAGCACTGCAATTTTAGATTTCCAGTAGTATTGTTATGGAACTATATTTAGTACACTCATTTATTTATTTAATCATAGATATACATAGACATTAAATAATATATATGCAAATAATATAAGTTAATAGGAATAATAGGAACTAATTATGCAAAATTGCATGTGATCTATAGTATAGGCAATTGGTTCCTATCCCAAATATCTAAGACAGTGTGGAAATACAACCTATAAAGTAATGATTCTCAACCTGTGGGTTGCAGACCCTTTGACAAACCTCTATCTCCAAAAAATATTTACATTACAATTCATAACAGTAACAAAATTACAGTGATGAAGTAGCAATGAAATAATTTTAGGGTTGGAGTTCACTACAGCATGAGGAACTGTTTTAAAGGTTGAAGCAGTAGGAACATTGAGAACCACTGTTATAAAGAAAAATGACGTGAGCAGGTACTTCCCAGCAGCTCAGGTGATCAGCCATACAGTAAAGAGGAGATGTATCAGTCTCAGATCAATACAAATTATAACAATCAAATGCTCTTTTCAGCTCTCAGTGTGACAATTTTAAAAATGGCAATGTCTGGTGTTTGTCAGTAATGAGGTAAGGTCAAGTTGAGGCTGCCGGGGAGCAGAGGATCCCCAGCCCTTCCCAGGGAACTATGTAGTGAAATACTTTGTTAAGACCAACAATTGGTCATTCTTTTTTTGACTCAGTGATTTTAAAAACCTGTAGTAAAAAAAAAATCACCAGCTCTCTATAAATATGTTTGAAACAGAAACCAAGCATGGATGATTCATCAGGCATGCGTTCCCTGAAAGTAGGAGAAAACATAAAATAACGCTTTGTGATAAGGGAAGACGGAGCAACAGTGATTGTTGGTACAAGACAACACAGGCAAAGTAAAAGAAAACAATGATCGCACCTCCTTCTGCATAGTGAAATATTGCAATTTATAATCTTACTCCACCATTTGCTATTTTCTGTTTGTTTCTTGTATACATTACTATCATTCTCTCATAAATGATTCTATTTCTACTGTTACTGTGTCATTATCACAAATGTAACTCTTAACACAGATTTATTATCTTAAAATTCTCTAAGATAGAAACCCTACCTTGTAGGAGTTTAGGGGTGGGGTAGGCCCCAGCAAGATGGCTCAACAGATAAAGGCATTAGGCACACAAGATTGGCCACCTGAGTGCTATATTTAGGACCCATGCATAAGTGGGAGGAGAGGATCAACACCACAAAAGTGACCTCTGACCTTCACACACATACCATGGCATGAACATTTGTACAAACCATGCACACACACACACACACACAGAGAGAGAGAGAGAGAGAGAGAGAGAGAGAGAGAGAGAGAGAGAGAGAGAGAGAGAGAGAGAGATGGATCCCAAGGAACTAAATCTCAGTGTTCTGCAAGACCAGATTCCTTCCTGGAGGCTCTAGAGAATTTCCTTCTTCTTTTCCAGATTTCTGGCCACTCACACTCCTTTCAAGGTTTGTGGCCCCTCCTCCACATGCAAAGGCAGCCACGGTGGATTGAGTTCTCTTCTTACCACTCCGTCGTCACCTCTGCTTGTGCCTCTCTCATACTGTTGAGGACATTTGTAGTTGCAATAGGTATATTAGACAATCTCCCTGTTGGACTCTCAACCGACTGATAAACTCAGTTCAAACTTTCATTGCCCCCAGCCATGTGATGTAACACATTCAAGTTTTGTTCAGCTTGTGGGCATTTAGGTTGGAGGGTGCAGGAGGGTATCGCTGCGCTTATTACAAGTGGCAACATGTCATTTTTATAGAAGGAATCTTCATAAAGATCTACTTCAAGGATTCAGGAAGAGCATTTAACAAATCGAAAGGGACATCTTGTGCTGAGGGCAAAAGAAATACAGTCAAAAACACCAGTAGCATGTACTTTGTCTCCAACTTGCCTAGAGAAGCCCACTGGCCCTTTTTGACAATTGATCCTGGCAAACACCATGTCTAAGAGATAACTCTTGGGGAAGTGGGTGTTGATGCACTAAGGAAGGGCTGCTGGTTTGCTCTGAAATAACTTACTCCTTAATCCTGGGCATAGATTGTATTTCTGTTTACTTCCTAGACAGCTTTGTTAACCAATCCATAATATTAAAAATGGCGATTGATTTTTATTTCTATATCTTCTATATAACATGTCTTCTTTTCTACCCTGAGGACAGAGACAACTGAATCCCTCAGGCACTAGGAAAGCCACACTTAGGTTTTAATTGCCAGCCAGTAAAAATTGCCATAGTCTTCAGGGTGAGGCTTAGTAATTAAATGCTATTAAGAGCTGGAAAATATCCCAAGGTCATTAAACCAAAAATATTGTGTATTGAATCTGAAATGGTGCCATCGACAGGCTTATGCTTCAAATGCTTCTCCTTCAGCTGGTAGTGCTGCTTTGGGAGTCTATAGAACCATTAAAAGGTGGGGCTTGACTGGCTAAAGTAAATCATTAGTGGTGGGCATTTGAAGGTTACACCAGACCCCTGGTTTCTGTCTCATTCTGTTTTCTGGTGTAACGTAGTGTGAATGTGGCCCCTACACTATTGTGAATGTGCTTTGGACACCACCAGAAGGCTCCACAAAAGGGACTGAAACCATAAGCTAAACAAGAAAAGCTCTTTCCAACTACAGTTGTTTACATCAGGTGTTTGCTCACTGGAGTGACGAAATGACTAATACTAATATTATCACTTGATTGATGGAGGCACTGTTCCCTTTTCAAAATTACTCAAAATCTCAGACTGCCCAAGTGGTCTTCATCATCCCAGAACACAGGACAAACCAGACATAGAAGCCATTATTCAGTATTTCTCAATCCAATCACATGGGGCTGTTGTCATGTTCCCTGGACAATTCAATGGGTCTCTTGGACACAGGACATCAGGAGGTGGCAGCGGAGAAGACACCCCACCTCCCACATTCTCACCTCACCTTCCTGATGTAGAAAACACCTTCGCCTAATGAGCAAATCTGGCATGTGTCAGCTTTTTGTAAGCAAGCATTTCACAAGGTTTACAGAAAAGTAAAGTAAACAGAGTTCCGAGTAACAAAGAGTGGCGTTTATGCATTCTTTAATTCACTTTAAAGGATGGTATAAACTGACTTTTTAACCAAGCATTAGGCAAGATCTGGGCCCAAGCCATTCTATAATAAACAGTGACATGGCTATATTAAAATATTTACTTAGTGTGCTAAAGTGACTTATAGGAAGAGTGGCTACTACATAGAAGTCCTAAGTATTAAGGCGTCAGGTGCCACGGGCGGCATAAATATCCCATGTACACTTGTTTATAGGAAAACCCCATCTGGATTCGGCTAAAACATCAGGCACCCTGGTGACCCCAGTTTTGCTATTGGAAAATATAACACAAGTGTTCACTCATCTAGAATAACTACAGTGCTAAGTGCCAAGTGACAGATGGGAGGGGATTGGCTTTTCTCAATAAAATCCAGGCACTCCATTGGGAAAGGTTTCATTGTAAGAGCTCCTCGGCATTTACAGACTCTCAGTGCAGATATGTAGCTAGACAAGGCAAGATTCTGGGTCAGACTGACCAAGCCCTGCCTTGTCAAGAGAGATGATCCCACATGTATCCATGCAAACCAGACAGGGCTGGGGAGACAGGGCTTGGAATAGTCCATACACATTAACATCAAAAGTGCCCTCCTCCCCCCATCTCCCCTAAACTAGTTATGTTGAATAGAGACCAGCAGACAGGCTGGGATAACAACCATGGTTTGATCCAAGGAACACAGCATTTTGAAACCAGAAGTCTGGATTAGTCTGGCCCTCCACTTACTGAGCATTCCCTTCAGGATTAGAAAGAGCACTAGGGAGAGGACACTGTCACTCACTGCCATGGATGTTTTCATGTGTGGCCTCACTGGTTCTTCATGTTCATGCTAGGCTCCAAGCAGCCCTTCCCCATTCTGAAGAGTCACACAGGTGATCATAAACGTTTTTCTTACCTCCCTCATCAAATGAACACAGTGCTGCCTCTCAAGGTTGTCCCTGAAAAGTTCAACTGACTTCTAAGACTTGACAATTGAGTTGGGGAGAAAATACATCAGCATGGCAACCTATCTAGTCTACTCCACACGAAGAGAGCTTAAGAGCTGGAGAGATGGCTCAGTGGTTAGGAGCACCAACTGCTCTTCCAGAGGTCCTGAGTTCAATTCCCAGCAACCACATAGTGGCTCACAACCATCTGTAATGGGATCAGATGCCCTCTTCTGGTGTGTCTGAAGACAGCAACAGTGTACTCACATAAAATAACTCTTAAAAAAAAAGAAGAGAGCTCAAGAACAACAAAAAGCTCATCAATAGAAACTCATCTGCAATCCAAGAATACTAAGTAATAAGACAGAGGGGCTCCCTACACACAATTGCAAACCCCACCCAACTGCAATTGATGAACAGATTTCGTGCGTCCCACTCAGTAAAGGTATTATGAGCCTCTACCATGCTTCAAAGCATCTCTAGACAAGGAGACTCCCCCAATGAAGACTGTCACACCTCCATGATGCTAAACATCTATCTGGATCAGAAGAAGATGTTTGGTTAAGTAAATGCCCAACATGACTTCAAGAAAGAGGAAGGAAAGAATAGAGAAAGGATAAGCATAGATCATTCTCATAGTGCTGGAATGTGCTAAGTGGACCACATTGAAAGAAAAGCTATCAACGGTATTACCCAGGGGTGAACCCTTTGTGCTACAATATTGACCTATCAGGTAAGAGGTGCTCACTGGTATAATAATTGTGCAAAGGCTTAGTGGTACAGAACAATTTTTGCATTGGATTTGAGGTCTGCTCCACATGAGGGAATTCAGGTCTGGTACTATAAATTTGATCAAAGTTGTGACTGCAGAGGTCACAGGCTTACTACAGTTTTCTTGCTAAATGAACACATTGTCAAACTGGCTTTTAAATACTAACACTTATTCATGTAGTCTAGTGCTTCTCTCAGTATTGGAAGGAGAATCTTCTTTGTGCAGTGGGTGGCACCTAATTCAGGGATTCCGAATGATCACCAAGCAGTGAATAGGAAACTAGAGAGACTCTGCCTACCTGGGACATCTTCATCAAGTCCTTCCCCCAAGGCTCAGGAAAGATCACATAAGGTTGGCAGAGGGGAATGCTGAAAGATGGTAAGAGCCAGATGGTTGATGGGAAGGAGTGTTGTGACATGCTGTTTTCTGGATATGACTTGGCCATTGTATTCATGAACTCCAACTATGGCTACCTGCACAAGATCTGAACAAAATCAATCCAGCAAGGTTAGTCAACATTCCAGCAGGCAGAACTAATTAGACTTAGTGGGCAGGAGTCAGAAGATAAGAGTGGAAGGTTGTGTGAGTTACTACTAAGAGTAGGAAGGAGGAGTTAGGGATTGAGGTGATCAAGACTTGTTATTTGCGTGTATAAAATTATATAAAATAAGTAAAAGATGCTTTTAAAATAACAAGAAGAGAATATTTAATTTGTATGAGATTTATTTATCTATCTATTTATTTATCTCTTTTGGAAAGGACATACATGTGAGCTATGATATACATGTGGAAGTCCAAGAACAACTTGTGGGTGCCAGCTCTCTCCTGCTATGTCCCAGGGACTAAACTCAGGTCATCAGGGTTGGTGGTAGGCTCCTTTTAAGTCATCCCACTGGCTCAAAAATAGAGAATCTTTAACTATCATTTCATGTAGGGTAGTCAGATAATCCACAGACCTCAGTTTAGAAGGTTTGGACATCAAGAAAAATGTTTTAATTTAACGTATGATCTTTAACTTCATGACTCAAAGATTAAATGGGTAATTGCACCGTAACAGTGAAACAATCAATCCAGAACTGAGAGCTGCTTAGGGCACTGGCCTACACCTCAGTATTAACTATTAAGCTAAGAGACAGTTGCAGAATCTCACAGATAAGGCACACAAGATCCAGAAAGGTAATGTGAACTGTTCATGGCAACGAAGTTGGTTCCATTTCATTCTTCATTTCTAGCACTGTGCTGTTCAACAAGGAAGCCACTGTCCACAATTAAATGAATTAAATTAAAACAATCTAAACAGTTAGAAATTGTTTCTTCCATTGCACCAGGCATATTATAAGCACCATAGCTACATGAGGCAGGGACTGCACTGACTACGGACTCCTGCAGAACATTCTGGTCTTTGCAGAACACATTCCCTATGAACACTGCCTGGGATTCAATGAATTCTGGCAGCTGTTGTTGCGGGGAAAGACATGGTCTGTTTATTCAGTTTTCTGTTTTTATAAGGTAAGGTGATTTGGCATCCCAGAAACAAACCATTTTTGATGATATTTTTTAACCCAAGAATTATATACCAAGTCAAGTCATCTTTCATTTACAAAACAAAACAAAACAAAACACTTAACGATTATAGGATGAAATAGTCTTCAAAACAGTGATTTAAGACAAGCTGGGAAACAGAAAATTGAAGAGCTCAGTAATGATTCTCACTATCTGAATGTGTCCCTCCAAACCTTAACAATCAGGAACATAACTGTTACCATGATTGTATTTGGAGGTGAGTTCCCTCTTTAGTGGGTGTATCTTGTTCCAGGTCACTCTATCCTGCTCCTCTGCTCCTTCTTGGCCATGATGTGAGCAGCCTGCTTCTACCACATCCTTCTGCTATGACTTCGAGCCTGACCACAGCTTTAAAGCTATGGAGTCAAGGGACCACCAAAGGACACCATATTCCCAAATGGCTCTTTTCTCTCTGTTTTTCTTAAGATATTTTGTCATGGTGATAGAAAGCTGAGTGACACATGATAAAATGTCTATTAAAACCTATGACTCTGGAAGAAATTTTTGTGGGGAACATTTCTACTAGAATATTAAGGGTGAAAAAAAATGAATCAATGACAGCAGCTAATATTTTATTTAAAATTATTATTTTATTGTACATGTGTGGGCACATGCATGCTATAACATCCATTTGGAGGTCAGATGATAACTTGTAGGAATTGGTTCTCTTCTTTATCCATTTGGGTCCCAGGGTTCAAACTCAGGTCACAAGCCTTGGCAGCAAGGGCCATCAACTTAGGCCAGTGTTTCTTAGTATCAGCCACCTTCAGGTTTTAATCTATTTTTCATCCACCCTTTGGGACATGTATCATCAATTGGTACCTACTATAAGGAGGCAGAACTTGCAATGTGCCCTATACCCAACAAATCACTAGATGACAAAGCCAGACTGTAAATAAGGGCCACATCATGAAAAACTGGTAGTTTTGACAACCTTCTTTACAGGACACTCTCAAAGCCATATTCTATCAAACGACCCTTCCCAATTTTGAAAAGTCTATGAACATTCAGCAAACATCCCAGCTGGAGATGCACCAAAACCTTAACAGTGATTCTCTCTGAATGGTGGGATTACAGATCATGTTTATTTTCTTCCTCAGATTAGTCTCTATTTTTAAATCATTCTGGCAATGCGCATTATTCAATCAAAAAAAAATTAATGAAAAGAGAGGCTATCTCCATCCACAGATTTGTACACCAAGGGGGAAAAATAATAATTCAAAAGGCGAAGCTAAAAATGGAATTCCAAAGTGTTGGCTGGAAATTAGTAGGAGTTCAAAGAAGTTAAATAAAAGATGGAAAGTTGGAGGTGGGCCATTGCTAAACCCTTCAGCTCTTCCAAAAGGTTCCTGGTCACAGTTGTTAGCTTCTCTCTCTCAGACCTCTGCTTAGCGGAGGAGGATTTATACAATTACTGAGCACTTAAGGAACCACTCGGGGGCCTCTAGCCTGATGAGTTTGCCTTGCTATTTGTGTTATTTCCTTTTAATGAGTTTGTTATTAGCCTAACAAATGGATTTACTACCCACAGAGCCTTTCTTCCCTCTTACTTTTATTGTCATTCTTTAAAAAAAAAAAATCAGGCAACACTTTGTTGAAGAGACCTGCTCCTGAGGAATGCTTGCTGGCAAAACACCCAAGGAGTCTAGCAGAAGTCTGACTATCTCGATGCACGAGCACAGTTTAGTCTGGTCTCTCGTTTGTTGAATAACACCATCGTCCACCATCTCTCTACTCTCCCTGCAAAAATAGAAGCACTGGTATTACCTTGCTTGGGTGTTCATCAACCGTGTGATCTGAAGGAGTCCCAGAACACAACCTCATACACTGTCAAAGCCAGTGTGCCACAGCATATCTGTCACCTTGACTAACATGCATGAGTTTGACAAGCCCTCCTCTGGACCACACTAAAGGTCTGTTCTTCTGTCACATTCTTAGATGCAGAGAAGCAACATCTAAGTCCTTGATTTAGAGTATTTTAAATGCTCTGGAAAGTAGAATATTCATTATGTAAAACTTTCAGTAATTTCTCCTTCGCTCTCCTTATACTTTAGAGCCAAGGAAACAAATCATGGAGAAAGAAAAATAGGTCTATAGAAGGCTCAGGAATTCATCCTCAGACCTGAGTCTGAATTCTGTCCTATTATTTACCAGATGAAACCGCAATGAGTCTTACTTTCCTAGGAAGAAGAACTCTGGCATCAACACTTGAAAGATAACATAACACCACCTGCTGTGGTGACTGGCACATAAAAAGTGTGTAATAATGCACTCTTTTCTGACCCCCCCCCATCACTCTCAGAAACATACCTGCCTCTCAGGGAATTCCATGGGATGTAACACACAGGAATGATTTTCTAAGGACACGCTCTTTCTTTCTACTTCCCCAGAAATGAGAGAGTTTCTCAGAGATGAGAACATTCTGTCTTGTAATAGGGAAGCAAGAATTCCTCAGCTCTCTTCTAGCTTCCATTCTTTCATACTGTGCCCTGTGCTGAAGAACTGGTTGGAGAGGATTCATGGACACCAAAATCATCTGTGTAGTAAGACAATTCATCCAAGTACATACATTAGCACTCAAGACAGTGTCCTGGGTGACCCCAGTCTGCTCATTTCCTCTCTTCTCCTGATGCAAGACACTGCAGAGTTTGTTAGTCCTTGTCTGGATAACACAGCCCCCAAGCTCACTCAACTTGCCAGTTCAGTATTATACCTCCCATTTAATAAAAGTCGACATGCTTTGGAGTGAAAAGTATCTACCACTCTTTGTAGCAAACAGTACAGGGTGGTCTAAAGACATGATGATTTTCATAGTTCAGACAAACACCTGCTAGCAAAACCACAGTTCTGGCATCATTTTTGTTGCTGTGGAAAAATGCCCTGATGAAAAGGGTCTTACTGGAGAAAGGGTTTGTTTGGCATTCAATTCAATGAGATGGTCCACCACTGCGGGAAAGTCAAAGCAGGTATTCAAAGACACTGGTCATATCTCACATCAAGTTCCAGAACAAAGAGAGAAGAAATGCATGCATGTCCACTACTCAGTTCATGTTTTACTCTTTTACAGTTCAGGGCTCAGCCATTAAAATGATACCTCTCACATTCTGGGGTTGGTCTTGCCCACTTAATTTAATTTCCACACAGGCATGCCCACACATCAACCTGATCTACACACATCCCTGTTGAGTTTCTCTTCCTTGGTGATTGTAGGTTGTGTCAAGTTGAGAGTGCTTAAACTGACTATTGCAAACAAGGATGCTGAGGTCATAGATTGCTCTTATTTTTTTTTCTGGCCCACCTTTGCTGTGACACAATGTTTTCTGAGATGTAACTATGCTAAGGAAATATGTGTGGCCTCTGTAATTCACCTGAGAATTCAGCAGACTGGAGAAATCAAAGACAAGACAACAGAAAGCAGAGAGAGAGAGAGAGAGAGAGAGCTTCAAATGTTTCTGGCACCCCGCAGACCAGCAAGAATGAAAAATTCCTCATCTCTGAGAATCAAAAGCTGCACATGAGCCAAACACATCTGTTGAATGTTCACCGTGACAACACGGGGCTAAGAGAGAATGCACTGAATCATTTAAAGGATTCCTAAGAAACTTCACAAGTACATCTAGGCACTGCTCAACTATGTGCTCACGTGAAACATCCTTGGCAGACTCAAGAGCCTGTAAAAAACAGCTTTCTCATCCATATGACTCACCAATGGGAGACAGCAGGAAGTCAAGGCAACCATAATTGGGAGTCTCTGGGGATAAGATAAAAGCCTGTAAGCCTATGCCTCTCCTGAGGCATTTGGAAAAAGTAGGGTAAGACAGATGGATAAACACAGTGGAGTGTGTCGATTCCTTCAAAACTTTAATACATTCAAAATTCAAATTTAAAAGTGCAAAGCAACATGTCATGAAAATCCTCCCACCTCCTCCCGAGTCATCCTGTTCATTCTTGAGCCAGTGATAAATTGCTGGTACATTCATCTATCTACATTTTAACACAAAGGCAAACCTTTTAAAAACAAATGTCTTCCCTTTTAACACAATTAATAACTTAAAACTTAACCAGTCTGCACCTTGCTTTTGAAACTTAAGATGCAGCTTAAGACTGAATTTTAAAGTGAAACACACATAAAATCAATTGAATGACTCTTCTCTGTCAGTATGATGCGAGTATAGAGAAGGCAGAACATAATTACTACAAGCAACTCTTGAAACCACTATTTTCTAGCCCTATGCTCTCGGTGGCATATGCTTTAAGGATAAAAGAATTGAAAAGAACCCTGAATTTCACTAAGATTATGTTGGTGGGAGTGATAGGTAGTAGTTATTAAGAAACTATTTTGGATATGTTTAGAGAAGAGAAAAATGAAAGATTGTGCACAGTCAAGAGACAGGTGTTGTCGTGTGAGAGGAGGGGACTAACTCAGATGAAGGCAAGAGAGATCTTGCAGCTGGGTTAAAATGAAGACTATTAAGAGAAACTAGATTTTTGCAAAGTTGAAAGGAAATACCAGAATTTAAATGCATCCCAGAATTAGACACCCCAGAAGCAGAGAACATTCATTTCTTTTGAACGCAATCTTTATTCTAGATGTCTCATCCAAGAAGACTCTGGAAATGTTACAGAAATGGTGATTTACAGGTCAGAAATAAAGAGAGTGCAAAATGGTGCAGGAATATTCTATCACATGTCAGAAAGACTAAGACAGGCACCTGGAGCCTATAGGATCCAGCTGCAAGGGACATCCAATGATCGAATTTTAAATTAACATTCTACCATGTGTCAGAAAAACCAAGACAGGCAAAATAAAGGACTTTGACATTTTATGTGTTATATAGTCATAGGGGAGGAATGTATAGTATCAAATAAGCTAGCTAGATTCCAATTTGGAAATGATCATCTTAACACCTCTTATGTTAGTAACTAATCCAAGTGATATAGAAGAGAGACAGGAGCTAGGGATAGTATGGATTTTACAATTCAAGTCAGCTCCCGTCCATACTGTGACTAGGCCATCATTTAATGAAATCTTCTAAATATGGCCATCCTTTAATATCCATAAAGTGTTCCTTTTGAGCCTCCCACAGATGCCATAATTAGTGGGTGCTCAAGTAGTTTATATTAACGGCATAGCATTTACATATAAACTGCTAACACCATCCCCCATACTTTACCGTCTCTCCATTGGACACAATACCAAATATACTATAAATACTATGTGGATAGAATATACCATTGAGGAAATAATGCCAAAAAAAGGAAGTTGGTATATGTTTAGCAACCACTTGAACTTTTCCAACTACGGTCCAATTTCAGTTTAGTAAATTCCCAGATGAAGAACCAGTAAACATGGAATCTGTGGATACAGGGATCTATACTGGCTAATTTCGTGTCAGCTTGACAGAAGCTACAGTCATTTTGGAAGAGGAAACCTCTGTTGAGAAAACACCTCCAATAGATTGGTCTGTAGAAAAAGCCTGTGGGATATTTTCTTAATCAGTGATTGGTGTGGGAGGGCCCAGCCCACTGTGGGTGGTGTCACCTCTAAGCTGGTGGTCCTGCGTGCTATACAAAAGCAGGCTGAGTGAGTTATGGGGAGTAAGTCAGTAAGTAGCACCCTTCCATAACTTCCAAAAGCTTCTACCTCCAAGTTTCTGCTGTGATTCCCTCAGGGATGAACTGTGATATAGAATAATACTATAAACCCTTTTCTCCCCAAGTTGCTTTTGGTCATGGTATTTCATCATAGCAATAGAAATATGAACTAAGACAGGGACCACCTACATTTAAATTAGATTTAATCTTTTTTATGACAGCCAATGATAAAACATACTCCCACATACATACCTTTGAATGTATTCAAGTGTATCTTTCTGATAAATTCTTACAAAGTGAATCATTAAAATTGCTTCTTGATATCTCAATCAAGACTAGATTTCTAGGCACTATTTTTTTTCCAGTTCACTGGGATTCTGCATCAGTTTATAGGTTAGTTTTGAAAGGGAAGCCTTCTTACTTCCCAGCGAAGAGCTGAATTCTCCAATGGTTTATCTTAATTTTTGAGTTATTTAATTTTAAATGCAAAACCTGTGAGAGTGTTCTACAGAAAGTGGATGTGGGCATTCATCCAATGTGTTAGAATAAGTGAATGATGAATGAATGAATGAACGAACTAATGAACAAAAGCTTCTAGACACCAGCAGCGTTAAGTGTACAACTATAAAATAAACACAGCCTCCCTCCCCACATTCCAACGGCACTGTGGGAATCTTAATAGCATCTAGTTCTAACACACCCACAAATTAGATGGTGAGGCACATCTCCCATGGACCTCATCCAAGTCACCAAAATGACTTCCTCTGAATGGACTCTCTCGAGACAGAATTATAATGAAGCAATGAGGAATGTAAAGTTTGCGAAGCAGCGATTCTCCAGTTCTTCGCCTCTGTGCTTCTGCTCACTGCCTCTCCGCTGGGCTCCACTTTCTCTGTCATGTTGCCCCATGTCAAGGCAGTTTAAAGGAAATGGAGAATTCAGACTTCACCATAGCTGGAGTCTTTTAGTGTAGACAATTAGGGAATCTTTGGCCAAGTCATTTTATATTTCAACATTTCTGCCTCATCGCATAAAAATAGACGTTAAAATATTAGCATCCTCCACTTTCCTTATCTTAGAGAGATGGTGTTCTTAGCCAGGCTTTGAATGATATAATAACTGCATATAGAAAAGCAGTCACAATAAAATATCAACAAACACACTAACACAGTATGTCAGGATTATATACACACACTCTATGAGAAAATGTTTCTTAAATCAAGTTCCAAATGAGCTCCTTGTCTACTTGGGTTCCCTCGGCTTCCTGTAGGGAAGTGGGTGTCATAAAGCCTAGCAGTCCTCTGATCCCAAGGTCCACCGTGGTACTGCACTATATCCTTCCTGCCCTGAGCACTGCACAGCATCAGTTCTTGAGCCTGTATCACTGACTCGGTGCTCCGAATGCATTTGCAGCAGACTAGCAAGTTTAGAAGGCTTTCTGAACCTCCCCTAATCTGTGCTGTGAGCCTCACTGAGACTATCAGGGAGGTCATGGTGGCAAGGTTCACCTGATCTTCAGCGTTCCTGACCAGTGGCTACTCACCTATCGCTTTCAGGCAGGGGAGCCTAACTGTAAGAGCCCTACATATTTTATCTCCGACTTTCATATTTTTTAAGAAGTGTTAAAAAGAACCCAGATGTCCCTCAACAGAGGAATGGATTCAGAAGATGTGGTATATCTACACAATGGAATACTACTCTGCAATTAAAAACAATGAATTCACGAAATTCCTAGGCAAATGGTCAGATCTTGAAAATATCATCCTTAGTGAGGTAACCCAATCACAAAAGAACACACATGGTATGCAGTCACTGATAAGGGGATATTGACCCAGAATCTCGGAATACCCTAGACACAATCCGCATATCAATAGATTTCTAAGAAGATGGAAGGAGAGACCCCTGGTCCTGGAAAGACTGGATGTAGGGGAACACCAGGACAGAGTAAGGAGAGGGGGTTGAATGGAGAAAAGAGGGAGGGAAGGGGGCTTATGGGACTTTCGGGGAGGGAGGAAACGGGAAAGGGGAAATGATTTGGAATGTAAATTTAAAAAAATAAAATAAAATAAAATAAAAAAGTATTTCTACAGTGATGCGAAGAGCCGGTTTACAGCCTTTGCAAGTCACCTAATGGGATCCTGAATATAGAAAGAGCAACAACAACAAAAACACTAAGCAAAGGAGCAAACGACATAGTCAATAGGTAGTTAGTGAAATGAACAGACAATCCCCAAAAGGTGAAATACAAAATGGCCTATAAACCCATGAAAAATGTCCAACAGCACAATAGCTACTACAGAAATGTGGATCAAGATCACACTAAGACTCCATCCCACCCCGGTGTGAATGCTACGAGAGCAAACAACAACAAATGTTGGTGACGATGCAGGCAAAAGGCAACCCCTGCACACTGCTGCTGGGAATTTGTCCAACAAGGTTGAAGTCAGTAAGAGTGTCCTCAAAACACTGGCAATGGATTGTCCATATGACACACTCATGGGTATTTGCCCAAAGGCCTCCAAGTCACCAACTCATGCTGACACACATACATGTCTATTACAGCATTGTTGACAACAGCTAAGCTATGAGATGAACCTAGGCATCCAGAAAAGAACAGAGGGAATGTGATGCACACACACAATGGAATAGTGTTCTGCCATGAAGAACATTATGTTGTTTGCAGTGAAATGGATGGGACTGGAGATAATTATATTAAACTGATTAAGCCAACTACAGATAGACAAGTATCATGTATTCTCTATATTTTTTGATTTCTAAATTTTATATAGACATACAAATTTGTGTAATGAAAGTGGAATATGTATATTTGTGTATCTATCTGTAACTCTGTCTATCTCTCTATGTATGTATTTATGTATGTATGTATGTATGAATGTATGTATATCTGGGTATCCTTGGACTGGCGGTCCTGGGTTCTGTAAGAAATCGCCTGAGTAAGCCAGGCGGAGCAAGCCAGTAAGCAGCATCCTTCATGGCCTCTTCATCAGCTCCTGCCTCTAGAATTCAGCCCTGTTTGGAGTTCCTGTCCTGGCTTCCTTCAGTGATAGACTACATAATTTAAAAATATAAGCCAAATAAACCCTCTCCTCCCCAACTTGCTTTTCGGTCATGGTGTTTCCTCACAGCAATAGAAACCCTAAGACTGGCCTCCTAAGGTAATGGAAAATAATAATGAAATATGACTAGCTGCTGGGGCCATAAAAGGCATAGAGAAGGAAAAACTTTCACATTCACTAAGAGTTTTGTGGCTTCACAGAGTGAAATGGTTAGTTATCACTCAGCTCCCTACACAACCTCTGCTCTCCTAGGAATTACATCTCCCCATCACATGCTGTAAGGAAAGCCTCAGGCTTACAGGAGGCCACCTCACTTCCACTTGGTCTTCTACAGGCTCTGACTCACTGTGAATCATACCCAATACTTAGAGTCGCAAGAACCTGTGGAGATTACACTGTGTTAATAAATATAGACGTGTATTAGTCAGCTTTCTATTGCTGTAACAAACCCCTCAGCCAATCAATGTCAAAAGAGAAAGGTTATCTTGACTCACTGCTTTGGAAGTTTCAGCTGGTGGCCTTGGGGGTGGCAGCATATTGACAGTGAGGGACATGTGGCAGAGAGAAGTCTTTCCCTATAAGCACTGAAGGAAAACTGAGGAAGAGGAAGAGCCTGCGTCCCCTTCAAAGACACATCCCAAGACTGGAGATCTCCCCCTGGCCTCACTTCTTAAAGGCTGCACCACCTCCCAATAGCATGGGCTGAGGATCAAGACTGGGCTTGTGTGTCCAGGAGCAGCACAGATTTCACATGCTTTGGTAAACTTCTAAGGTTCCCTTCTTCAGAATTATGTCTATTTTTTCACTTTCTTTGAGGCAGAGGACAATTATTATTGATTTTTAATTTTTTAGATCTATGCCTATATTACTAATGTATTAATGTATAAATTAATGGGTTTCATTATGACATTTCCACACATATGTATCATGATTCCTCCCCTGCTGTTCTCTCTTACCCTGTCTCTACTCTGATCTCAAATTCCTGATCTCAAGGGACCCATACTCCTCAACCTTCCTAGTTGCTGAGACAAGGTGTGTTCTCTCATGCCAGTATAGGTATCTTCCTGCTAAAAATGACAAGAAACACTCATGTTTTGTAAGTACTTAGCAGGTATTAACTCATCTTTTACAGCAAGATCACTAAATAAACACTACAGACACACCCAGTTTACGGGCAAGGTAACTGAGGCACAACTACCTTAAGTAACTTACGGATTATGTCTGAGCAACCAGGCTTTCTGTGTTACTGCTTTTTAGAAAAAATAGTTTCTGATTCAAAGTTTTGGGTCTCTCTCCCCTCCTCCCCTCAACTGTAAGGTGTTTTCTCACCCACATGATTCAAGAGGAAGCTAGTTAGACTGAATCCTTAGTTAAAGTATTCTGAAGAGTATTGCCACGTAAGACCCACTTTACAAATGGTAGCAGTTGACATTATGATCACCCTGTGTATCATCTGAAGAGCCATCTTGCCATGGATGTGCTGGAAGAGATTTTGATTTGGGGCTGAGCATGAAGCTAACTTGGCAAGGTGCTTGCCCAGGCTTCACCAAACCTTAGCTTGCCCATCCTTAGTATAGTAAATAATAATAAAATAAAACAAAAAGCCAGGTGTGGTGGTATATGCCCACAGTTCCAGCACTCAGAAATCAGAGGCAGGAGGATCCAAAGGTCAGGGCCATCCTCTGCTACATAGTAGGCTTCATGCCAGCCTAAGCAGCAGGAGAGCCTGTCTCAAAAAAGAAAACAGACTGATTTTGATACATGCAGATATCTTACTATTTTCACAGGTCTCATGTTGATCCTCTTGCGTTTTCTGGAGACCTAATTTTCAGTCAGCCCCTCGCCGTCTCCTTTTCACTTTGTTTGCACAACCACGTCAGCCTCCTGGCTTTTCTGCAGCAGGATGAAGCAGCGCACTGAAGGGAGACATCTCACTCAGGCTCCTGAGCCCATCTCCAACAAAGGCCTTATTGATGTCTCTCTGTTGATTATTTAGCTATGTTTCAGAGAGTCTATCTAGGAGTAAGAGATTGACAAGAAAGGATCCTTCTATTGCTATTAGGTGTTGAGGGCTTGGGTACCAGCTCAGTCAGTAAACCACTTGCCTGGAAAATACCAGGACATGAATTTCATCACCAGAGCCCATGTCAAAAAGTGCCAGGGACGGGAAACCAGAGACATGGCTCAGAGGTTAAGAGCACTGATTGCTCTTGCAGAAGACTTGGGTTCCATTCCTAGCACCCACATTATGGCTCACAATCATCTGTAACTCCAGTTCCAGAGGACTGATGCTTTATTCTGGCCTCCATGAGCCCTGAACATATATGATACAGACCCAGAGATGAAACACTCATAGGCATAAAATATACAGCTTTAAAAAAACCTCTGCCAAAGTATGGTGGCACATGTTTGTAATCCTATACTAGGAAGATGGAACTAGAAATATCCTGAGGGTCTGCGGGCCAGCCAGACTGGACTGCTTGGTGAGTTCTAGGCTAATGAGAGACCTTATCTCAAAAAATGATGGTGATGGCGATGACGACGATGATAATGATGATATATCTGAGAAACAACACCTGAGGTTTTCCTCTGGTCTACACACATACAGAATGTATATTTTTATCACACATAGTTAAGGCATTAATTCCTCTAAATATATGTTTTTCCTTTTACCAATTACAGTGTTGGTTCACAGAGTAAATTAGCTAAAATGGAACCATCCTTCTTTGCTTTTGACTAAAATGTGTTTGGTTGTGATGTATTATTCAATGAATTCACCTATGAATTCATTCGGTGACTTCTATTCTTTAGTATGACACTGGGATTTTGGCCTTAATATCACCAGAATTAGCCTCTAGTCCAAGGGGTTGTTTGAGGGGGCTGTGTCTAGCATATTCTATTGAATTTGCAAAAATAATTTTCTTATCTTCATTTTTTTTCTGAGGTAATAACAATATCAGCCTCCTTCTTCTCCCCCACCTTCTTCCTCTGCTCTCAGGTCTCAGGTAGCCCAGTCTGGCTCAAACTCATTATATACCCAAGGATGGCCCTGACTTCCTGATCCTCTGGTCTCCCTGTCCCAGCTGCTGGGATTACAGGTATGTGACTCCTCACTACCCAGTAACTATCACTGGGTTGATGAAGGAAGCGTCTATCCTTTAAGAACTAAAATGTTTCCTTTTAGTACATGGTTACTGGGTTTTCTTGGGGATATGCAGTGTTGGTTTGGTTCCTTTATGCTTCCCCAGGAAGGGGTTTTCATTTATAGCGAGTTTCCAGATTCTTCGTGGAGTTTAACAACGCACTGTTTTACACTTGTTACCAGGTCTTACTGTGGAGCATGTCTGTCTCTTTCCTCAGCTCTTCTTTCCTTTAGACTATTCTGCTTCATTTTTAACCAACGTCCACAAATGGGTGCACTCAGGAGGCCAAGGCTGCTCTCGGCTCTCTGGTTTGAACGCCTTATTTATTACTATATTTTATAATATGATTGAGATCCTGAAGTTCTCTTCTTTCGCAATAATATTCTCTCCTCATACGGTTTTAGAGGGTTTTTTTGGTTAAGAAAATGAAGTGTTCTAGTTTGAATGTTGCCCTTCACCTAAAAGAGACTTAAGATGTTCTTTCTCACCTCCCCCCCCTTTCCAGGTACTTTTGATTCCTGTTTGCTTGTTGTTCTTTTGCTTGCTTCCTGTACTTACCATTTCGTATTTTATTACTACATAGTTCTTAAAATGTAGATCTGTGTTTCTGCTGACTCACCATAATTTATTGAGTTTTTAATGGTCTAATATAATGGCACTCAGTAAAATGCCTGTAGTGGTCTCATTGGCATCTGGAGTTTCTTCTATGTTTGTTCATTAGCAGTTTTTGGTTTGTTTTATTTTATCAGCATTCCTGGGTACTGACTCTGACTTGGGAAGGGGTAGCCGCCAGGCATCCCCATCTCCCTCCTTTGTCCCTTCTTCCAGGGTTTCTCTGTGTACCTCTGTCTGTCCTTGCATTTGCTCTGTAGACCAGGGTAGCCTTGAACTCCAAGATCCACCTGACTCTACTTCCCCAGTGCTAGACTTAGAGGCATGGACACCATGCCCTACTCGGGAGGGTGACTTTCCCTCAGCTGTGGAAGGAGAGTGGAGAATGATGGAATGCTAGTTTGTGACCTGTTCCCATCATGCTGGATGTGGGACCAGTATTCTTGGATGACAAACCCGTTTTGTTCTACAGTCTCTCCCTGTGAAGCCTGAACTGGCCTTGAATTCATGCTCTGACTGCTTTGGCCTCTCAAGTGCAGGGATTAGCCGTCAGTGCCATCACACCGAGCCTGAATGCATACTTTTTATTTACACGGTCCTTTAGAGAAAGCCAACAGCCGTATCTGGAGCTTAAGAAAGAAAAAGCCCTATGTATATACTTTTAATCTTAACTGACATATAAAAATTATAAATATTATGAGGTGCAACGTGATGTTTTGATCTATATATGGTTTGTGTAAGGTTGAAACCAGAGAAAACCTATCCATCATTTCTTTACAATAAAAACACTGGAAACCCTTTCTTATAGCTTAAAAAAAATAAACAATATGTCATCATTACCTAGAGTCCCCCTGTGTAATAGCTCACTAGAGTGTCTCTCTACTAGTGGACTATGACTTAGCACCCATTAGCTAACTACTCCCAGCCTTCTGTTCCCTCTAGTAACAGATGGTGAACGTTCCACATTTCCAGATGGTGAGAATGCAATGGCTGAGGTGAATGTACAGAGAAACAATAGGCTGATTTCCAGTAAGACACTTTCCTTCAGGCGTTTGAAGCAGCCTAGATCATTGAGTCTGCAGTGGGCACTGTGGCTGCGACCATGTTCAACTTTCATTCTCTCGATAACGAGCCTCATTTGCTCATTCGAATCTGTTCTGCATCAGCATGGTTCCGGAATGTTCTGAGTTGTCTCCACACCCCGTTCTAGGAGTAAAGCTGACTCACCCTTGAGTTGGTCTGCATCTTGTGATCACCTTCATCGTAAGAGAAATAGTGTGGATACCTCAGTGAGAGCCAAAAATGAAGGGCTTTGCTGAGAACTCCCTGGTTGGGGTGGGGGGGGTGGGGAGAGGACAGCTCTTTGCTGTTTTTGAAAGAGCTGAAGGAAGATGGTCTGGTCTGTCTGGGTCTTTGGATAAGGGCGTAGACAAGAAGGCATCTTACAGCCAGGTCTCTAGGTCTTCTGATAGGAAGCTGATTTACAAACCAGAAGGAAACCTAGCTTTTGAGAGCAAGGCTGTGCCCTGCTTTAAGTCCGCCATGGTGGCTCACAATGGTGTGCTTGGTTGTCTAGTGACTCAGTGGCTCTCACTTGTTAAAGTTGACTTGAGTTTGCCTGACTGGTTTTAAAACAGTGCTTTGTGAAGCATGATATCTTCAGTGCTGGCCTGTGAGTCCAACCTGGCCACAGACATGGGATCCCACTGTCTCTAACTCTTCTCAGAACACAAGAGGGACAGAGCTACGCCTCTCAGATCCTGGATAGGAACCATGAACATACCAGCTCATTTACACTCTCTCACAGCCTCTGGTTTCTTCCTGATGAGTTTTTGTTTGTGTTGGTGAGAATTTTGTGCCTTTTATATGTATATCTGCATATTAATGTCCCACGGTTTTCATTTAAAGCAGTGGTCTTCGACCTTCCTAATGTTACAGCCCTTTAATACAGTTCCTCGTGTTGTGGTGACCCCCCCCCCAACCATAAAATTATTATCATTGCTACTTCATAATTATAACTTTGCTTCTGTTATGAATTGTAATGTAAATATCTGTGTTTTCCATGGTCTTAGATGACCCCTGTGAAAGGGTTGTCCAACCCTCCCCCAAAAGGGGTTGTGACCCACACGTTGAAAACCCCTGATTTTGGGTTAGTAATATGTATTTGTGATTTTCTTATTTATTTTAGTTTTTGCACTGATACTTCTCATTTTTCCTCCTTAGGCCTATGTTAAAAAAGCAGGCTTACATGCCAGTGCTTTCAAGTTCTGGCTTCCATTTAAAATGTCCTTTTTTGTCACAAAGTAGCTCTTATGTAGATAAGTTTACTCAAAAAGTTGATCCCCCAAAATTCTTATAACCTGGTTGCCAGCCTTAGCAAACAAAATACAAATCTCCCAATGAAACTGGAAGTTTAGATTAAAAGATTATTCTTTTTTAAGAATAAGCATGTCCCTTACACTATTTGGGATGTCATTATTAGCCTCAGGGTAACCGTTGTTATTTATTTGAAGTTCAAGCTTAATGGCTGTTTTAAATTTTGTCTGGAAATTTTACCTTGTGTGAAACATACTAAGCCCTTGATTTTGTAGATACTCAGACTACGATCTTTTACAGCTGAATGACAGATAGTATTGAACATTCTTGAGACTAGACAGATTACTCTGGTCACGAGTACTAAGTACTTGCTGCTCTTCTAGAGGATGTGAGTTCAGTTTCTAGCATCCCTATCAGGCAGCTTCCAGCCTCCTTCTTCTCTAGTTCCAGGATACCCAATGCCCTCTTCTGGCTTCTGTGGGCAACTCCACACCCATACATACCTGTAGATATACACACAAACACATACATTTAAAAATATTAAAGGAAAAGTCCTGGGTCACTTTATAAAAACATTTAGAATCCCATAGATGTGATTCCTCTGTCTCTCAGTGAATATTTTCATGAGACTCAGAAGCGGCACAAATCCCTAGCTCCCTACCCACCCCCACCAGAAGCAGATTGCTTTCTTTGGCTGGATGCCTACAGAATTCTTTCTCTATCCTTGAAGCTCAGAATTCTTAGGCTCTGTTTCACCACAAATTGTTTGTTCTAAGTGTTTTCCTAGAACACAGTATGCCCTCTCCTTTGCAGACTCAACTGTTTTTTTCCACTCTCTCAACAGAGAGATTCTTACTGCACTTTCTACTCCGTGTGCTGCCCCCATTGTTTGTTTTGTGTATTTACAATCTATCATCTAGTTGCTTTTTCGTTGCAACTTTTTGCATTTTAAAGAATGCTTAGTGTATAATAAATCTGCATGGTTTTGGGGGATATACTGCTCTCTCTCTCTCGCTCGCTCGCTTGCTCTCCCTTCTCACCCCATCTCTCTCTTTCTTGAGAAATCTTCAAACTCATCTCATCCAGTTCCTTCTAAATATGCAATGGGTTGTTTTAAGCCACAATCGCCTGTCTACCCCTGCTCAGAAACAGCAGCATGTCTGTGTTTTGGTACCTGTCCTTCAGCATGCCCCTAGACCCTCTCTCCTCTCAGGCTTTAGAAATTACTTTACTGTCCTCTACAAGAACAACTTTCCTAAATTCTCAGTGAGAGCATGCAGTATTTTGGATTCTTGTTTTCTGCTGTTATCTCGGGCCTTTCCAGCGCACTGATTCCATTTCAGCTGTATCTAATCATTGTCCACATAACCTGGGTCTATTGCTCTCTGCTGCTCTCCTCTATTTGCCCCCACCCCACCCCCACCCTGTATCTCTTTTGCTTTCAGCTTGCCTTTCCATCACTTTTAGCAGTTTGATCACTTCATGTATCCCTTGCAACATGGGGATTTTTGCAGGTTTAAATCATTTTAGAAAAGGCTTAAGAGCAGAATATTTGCACCTGGTTCTTGGTGCACACATTGGAATGAATACCTGCTGAGCCTTCTGTCCCTACTTAAAAGGTTGGAAGTACACAACATGTTTGTATGGCCTCCACTGTCATTTCCAGTCCCTCTGCCATAGCAGAAGCTATATACGGAATCTCTAGGGTGAACATATACTTTTTAAAATTCTTGATAGGTTGGTAGAGTTTGGTGTTTGAGTGGAGTAGGGAAGACCCCTGCTTGTGACATCATCAGTAACAACAGTGACTTTGTCTGTACTGTTCATTTATTTACTTCTTTTAAGGTGTGTTTGTATTTATTTTATGTGTCTGTGTGCCACATGTATGCAGTTCCAGAAGAGGACAGAAGAGGGCTTAGAATCCTCTAGGATTTGAGTTATAGACAGTTGTGAGCCACCATGTAGGTGATGGGAGTGGAACCAAGCCCACTGAAGAGCAACAGGCTTTCTTAACTGCTGAGTCATCTCTGCAGCACTAATTTTTGTTGTTGTTGTTTGGTTTTGTTTTTTGTTTTTTATTTAAACGCTCCATGCTTGTATTTCCCTGGTCCAGCTGAGGAAATGTCCATGACTAAGTGATTTGCTGATGTCTGTGAGTTTTGCCCCAGTTATAGGAAACTGGTTTTTTTCTTTTTTCTGTTGTTGTTGTTGTTGTTTATTTTTTAGTGTCGTTGATTTGTTCATAAGATAGCTACACCACAGAACAAAACAGTGTCCTTGAAGGCAATTAATTTTCACACATTTTTTAGCAAAATACAGGCAGCCCTGTAAATATATTCCCCCATACTCTCACCCTCTTTTTAAATGTGTATTAAATCTCTCTCTCTCTCTCTCTCTCTCTCTCTCTCTCTCTCCCTCCCTCCCTAACCCCGCCCTCAGTGAATTCATCCTTTGCATAGTTTCTGATGGAGTTAAAATGTGGATGATAAAATACAGTGATGTGTAAATGTTATATCTTAACGCCTTTAGTGGCCCATTGTTTTGTTTCAAGATGAGGCTTTTAAAGCACTCATTAGACTTTAGTTACCTTTTGGATTAAATTTTACTAATATGTCAGGTGATGCGCAGTTTGTGTTGACAATTTGGTAAAATCTGGTATCACCTGGGAGATGGGTCACTGGGCATGCCTGCGGAAGATTATCTTAATTACCTTAACTGGTGTGTATGCGTGTGTGTGGAGGGGGGGTGGAGGGGGGGTGGAGGGGGGGTGGTCCTTAACTGCTGTGTGTGTGTGGGAGGGGTGGATTTAGTAGATATCAGCTAACTACTCTCTTCTAAAAAGTGTTTTGGGAAAAAACAAAACAAAATAAGCACCATTAATTTTTACCTCCTGCATTTTACCCTAAAAATGTGCAGTGTCTCCATGGCATAGACTAGGTACACTACAAGCAAGTCTCCTTGGTTTCATTTATTAGATCAATAAATAAATGAATTTGGAATCACAAGAGGAGTCTTTACTCCAGGGCTAAATGGACAGAGCAGATTAACTTCTCAATATCTGTATTAATTGTGAAGCCAGGGAGAAATGCCTGACCATTCCTCTAGATCCCTCTAGTCAAGAGAGATTCAAGGCACTTAGAATAGCTTAAGAATTTAGATTAAACCATAGCAACAATGTCAGACCTCCCTCGGGCATTTAGACTGTTGACAAGCAACATGAATAAGTTTATAAACAATCCTTATAAAATGAAAAGTCCTAAAACAATATGGGGGGGCATGAGAGTACTGGGAACAGATGTTAACATAATTCTTAGAAAATAGAACAAGGGAGGGGTTGAATAGTAAAGAAATCAACACAACTAGAGTAAAAACAAATGTTAACATTGTCGCAACAGAAATAATAACACCAGGATCTTGTATGACATTACAGTGAGCCATGGTTCATTCTAAGATTATATGGCTCCCCATCCCCATACATCTTCATTAACTGCATCTCTGCCCCCATCATCTCTGTGCCCATCCCCACCCAGTCCCCATCCCCATCCTCATGTGCATCCTTATCCGCATCCTCATCCACATCCTCATCTCCATCTCCTCACCCCATGCCCATGAAACAATGTACAAGAATGTTGTGTTACAAGGAAGCAACAAACAAACCAAGTCAGAGCTAAATCAACCCCCCTCCCTTCAAAGTATAGGGGGGAAATCCAAACACATTTCAAGGGAGAATGATGGAGAGCTGTGTTCATTGTGCTGAGAGAATGGAGATTGTGGAAGGGAATAATCTGGGAGAAATGACAGGGTTCAAGAAAATTGTTGGAGAAAAGAAAATTTCATAATGACTTTGTACTGTTTTCTGTGGAGCGTGCTGTCCCATGTTCTCACAAAATGTGCAAAAGAGGAGATATGGTATGCTGATTTGATTAAGGTGTGAGGACCCCAAAGATAGAGCACCCTGGGTGCTTCCTTCTACAAACTAACTTTACCTTCTTCATTGTTTAGGATTAAAGGTGTGTGCTAAAGGCTGAGCCACATCACAACTAGAAACAGGTTTCTTCACAATCTTGGAATTCACAGGGTAACCAAATATCCTGCAACACTGGTGAGCTGAGCAATACTCACCCACATTCTTTACTCTGTCCATTTAACTTTCCTCAGAAACGCCTCAAAGACCAACTCAGATCTGGGCATCCTTCAGCCCAGCTAAGTTGACATATAAAAACCAAGCACCAAAATACTGAAAAGAATATTCAAAAATATCTCAACTAGTGCAAATTAGAAAAAAAAGAAGAAGGGCTGGAAAGATGGCTCAGCGGCTAAGAGCACCGACTGCTCTTCTAGAGGTCCTGAATTCAATTCCTAGCAACCACATGGTGGCTCACAACCATCTGTAATTGGATCAAGTGCCCTCTTCTGGTGTGTCTGAAAGAGGAGATATGCATACTCACATACATATGATATATAAATCTTAAAAAAACTTTATTAAAAATAAAAACAGCAAAAAAGAAGAAAAACCCATTAAATAGACTACAATTCCTTTGTGTTCATGCCCCTGCTTGAATCTGTTTGAACACTGGAGCCAGGATGATTTTTTTCTAGTGTCTGTTTTGACTGTGTATTTGCTTTAGTTCTTATCTAGAAACAGGGTGTGTTTGTGTGTACCCATGGTCCATGCTGCATGAAAGGCTGAGGTAGGAGCATCACTTAAGTCCAGGAGTTCATTAGTTCACAGTCTGGATAACAGGGCAAGGCCTCTTACCACAGCAGCAGCAGCAGCAACAACAACAACAAAAATAACAAGGTAGTCTTTATTAAGAAATAAAAGGACATGGACATGGTTAGAGCAGGCTGGGGATTGAAACGCCAACATTCACTATAATTCATGAAAAGATAAGGAAGAGTTAAGGAGAGAGAGAGAGAAACTATCAGATTTGATTCATCACTGTCCTGGGAATTCAAATCCTCATCAAAGCTTTAACAGGAATCAGAGCAAGCAAAAGACTGGAAGTAGAGTTGGCCTTCTGCATCTGTGTCCATATCCACAGGTTCACAGGCGGAGTGAAAATGGGAAACATTTTCCTGTAGCTAACATGAACAGATGTTTTATTCTTTCCCTTGGATTCTGGACAATATAGGTGCAATGACAACCTAGAATTTAGATTGTGTTGGGTATTATCAGTGCTCTGGAGATTATTAACATCTTCAGGGAGAAGTGTGTATGTTGGCTGTAAAGAATAAGTCATTTTGTATAAAGTGTTTGAACATCCATGGATTTTTGGTTTCTTTGTAGCTAACTTGATTGGATTGAAAGGTGCCTACAGGGTAGTGAATGTGTTACCTCTGGGTGTGTTTCTGAGGGATTTCTGGAGCAGGTTAGATCAGGGAGGCTCTGACATAACAAATGGCGTTTCATCCTTTGATAGATGAAAATCTAAACAGACTGTTAGGAGTTGGTGGAACTGGGACAAGTGAGGCCTGGCTGGAGGAAGAGATGGCTGGGAGTGTGATCTCTGGTGATACATGTTGCCTGGCCCCTTGTTGCTAATGTTCCACTCTATTTACTCTCTGTCTTTCACGATGTGATTTGTTCCATCACATGTCCCCATTAGAATGGATGGAAGCTTCGGTAACTGTGAGCAAAGTCGGTATTTCTCCCTTAAGTTTCTTCCAGTGGCTCTTTTGTTATGGCCACAAGAAATTGTGGCTAATAGGATATCGGTAGATGGTACTAGACCTGATCTTCCTCAGATCCCAAGGGGAAAATAGGCCAATACATCAGGAGATCATCCAGAACCAATCGTGGCGAAAGTATAATGGACTCTGTGGGCCAACATACCAGCAAAAGGTATAAGAATGATGTTCCAGAGTGTGAGAGGGTATTGGACCTGTGCTATGGATATATGGATACCCAGAGACTAGGCCACTGTAAGCCTAGGGGCAGTTATGGACCCAGATCTCTCACTGCCTAGAAAATCCGAAGGATGATAATTCTGCCTTTCTTTGTGTTCTATTTCTGTGAAAAGGCACCATGACCATAGCAACTCTCATAAAGGAAAACATTTTATGCAGTGGGGATTTCTTACAGATTCAGTGTTTAGTTCATTACCATTACTGTTGAAAGCACAGTGACATGAAGGCAGACATAGTGCTGGAGAAGGAGCTGAGGCTTACAACTGGATCTTCAGGCAGCAGGAAAAGAAACACTGAGTCTCTTTGGCTCTTGAACCCCAAAGCCCACTCCCAATAACACATGTCCTTCAATAAGGCCACACCTCCTAATAGTGACACTCCCTGTGAGCCTAACGGGGCATTTTCATTCAAACCACCATTCCCTGCCCCCAACAGGCTAAGAGCCATACCACAGTGCAAAACTTCATTCAGTCCAACTTTAAAAATCTCATCCACAGTCTATCAGAGTCTCAACACTGTTTAAAAGTCCAAAGTTCAAAGTCTCTTCTGAGACTCATGGTAATCTCTTAACTGAAACCCTCTGTAATAACAAAATGAAAAAGCAAATCACATACAGTAGCATAGCATATATATTCCAAAAGGGAGGAAAGGGAGCAGAGTGAGGAAATACTGGACCAAGCAAGACCAAAATCAGCTGAACAAGCTCCAAACTCTGCATCTTCATGTCTAATGTCAAAGTGCCCTGCAGATTTCTTATTCCTTTTACCTGTGTTGATTGCAGCATACTTCTCTCCCTTGGGCTATTTCCATTCACTGTTAGCAGCACTTCTTGGCAGGTATCTCACAACTTTGGCATCTCAACATCTTGGAGTCTCCAAGGCAATCTAGACTTTACCTTCACATTGTTTGCCAAAATATTACAAGAACAGCCTCTAGACCACATACTAACATTTCTCACCTCTGAAACCTCTTGAGCTGAGCCCCCACAGTTCAAGTCACACTCAGAACCACTGTCTTCCATGCTCCTACTAGTATGGCCCATTAAGCCCCACTTAAAGCATTCAACTGGTTTCTGAATCCAAGGTCCCAAAACATGGCAAACATTATGCTAACAGGGCAGGAAGCAATGAAGGATGCCATCTCCTTAACAGAGTCTATTGTCAACCCAAAGAGGCTATCTAACTCCTTAGGCAAAATCAGGAGCAAAAGAAACTCAAGAATTAGTTGTGCGTGCTCATACAAGAATGACAGTATGTGAAGAATCCATTACACCTGTTTGACCATGCTAAACATGTTAGTCCATTCTGCATTATTACAATATGATACAGGAGGCAGTTACCTTCTCAAAGAAGATGGTTGATCACATGGTTCTGGATGTTCAAAGTCTGATAAGCATGGTACCAGTTCTGAGAGCATCTTCCCTTGGCTGTCATCTGATGGTCTATGTGGAGGTATCATGTGTGTCTTAGTCAGGGTTTCTATTCCTGCACAAAACATCATGACCAAGAAGCAAGTTGGGGAGGAAAGGGGTTATTCGGTCACACTGCTGTTCATCACCAAAGGAAGTCAGGACAGGAACTCACACAGGGCAGGAAGCAGGAACTGATGTAGAGGCCATGGAGTGATGTTCCTTACTGGCTTGCTTCCCCTGGCTTGCTCAGCCTGCTCTCTTATAGAACCCAGGACTACCAGCCCAAGGATGGCACCACCCACAATTGGCCCTTCCGTTTGATTACTAATTGAGAAAATGCCTTACAGCTGAATCTCATGGAGGCGTTTCCTCAAGGGAGGCTTCTTTCTTTGTGATAATTTCAGCTTGTGTCAAGTAGACACACAAAACCAACCAGTACAATGTGGTATCCTGAATCTTGGGAAGGGGATGTCTGGGAACCTGTTCATAAGAAACATCTGTTGACAACTAATGAGGTTCCATGAAACATACCTTAAGCCCTTCACCTCCTAAAGTCTCCTAGTATCTCCCAGTCCCAGTCCTCAGGGAACTAAGCTCCAACAACTTTAGGGAACTTTAGGGAACAAATTGGATCTAAATAATAGCACTCAAGGGAAAGTGATAATGACTGAAGGTAAAGTTTTCCTGAAACATAAAAAAAGAATCATAGAACACCTAGGTGTGATGTCCTAGAACTTAGGAGGCCAAGAGGATGATTGTGAACCCAAGGCCCTCCACAGTGAATTTGAAGGTATCCTATACTACATAGTAAGAGCTTGTCTCAGCTCAATCCCTCCCAAAAGAAAAATGAAAAGAAGAAAGCAGTATTTTCATTTACCATTTATTGATGTTACAAAGTGCATTATGAATTTGTTCCTCAAGTAAACAAACAATGGAAACATTGATAGGGCCAATATGTCACTTGGTAACTTGTTTAGAAAGAGTTGTTATGCTCCTGGACAGTAGTTTTAAAAGTCACTAAGGTACATGAAGAAACAAACAAACAAACAAAAGAAAATCTGGATAAGGGATTAAGATGAGGATATAACTCACAAAAAGATCTTTGAAAGTCTAGAAGGAACAACTGGATCTGGCCACATTACAATATAGCAGGTGGTAGCCTATCCAAAATAATAAGAAACAAGGATTCATGGACCAAGCTTGCACTCATGGGAACTGCTTCACTCTGTAAGACCAGCATTAACCCCTTCCAAGAGTGGGGCTCCCAATGACCTAATTGACTCTCTCTCTGCTGCCCCACTTGACTGGGTACCAAACTCCTAGCACACATACACCTTTCATGAAACACATGTCTAAATCATAGCAAACTAAAACAGGGAAAAGAATGGTTAAAAGAGAGCGAAAAGAATATTCCTTTTTGTTCTTTATATCAGCTTATCTTGTTTGTCCTCAGCATGATCAGTTTAATATTAGCACACTCAAATTAAATTAGAAGCAGATGCCCCTGAGCAGTCGCTTAGAGTAAGGGGGGAGTCTGCTGAGCATCTTTGGTTCCAATGCCAAGTAGATGGCATCACTAAAAGGAAGAGGAGAAGCTGAATCTCCCAGGGACCAGCTGATACTACCCCCTGACCAAAACAGACAATCAAGGCAACTGTGTCTATAGATCCTGGGAAGAGATGGAGGTTTAGAAGTGGGATCCCTTGTGCTCATCCATCTCCTAGTAATGTCTCTCATTGACCAAGCCCAGATGGAAGTGTAAGCCCACCAAATGTAAGAATGGGATTCAGTGGGGTCAACCTCAAAAGGCACAGAGGCGGAAAAGAAAAGAGAATTAATCCAGAGGTCGAGCAGAGAGCACTGGATACAGCTGGGCACATACTCCTATACACTCTGCTGCCAAACACAGGCCATATGCCAGAGCACAGGCCATCCAGAATGGACAGTACCTTCCACACACTACATTCCTGTGTGTTTTTTCTGAAACATGTACAGCAGCCCAACAGCTGCACTTGGGTGGCCAACACAGTACCTGAAAAGAATTTGTTTTTCCAATTTTCCAAAGAAATTAAGAAATTTCCATCATCCTCCCGAAGTCTGTGATGTCAGACTGTTTGAGTCTCAGCTAAGCTACTTCAAACACTGTCACATAGTTCTATAAACTTGAGCTATGGGGGTTCTGCCTTCCCCGGTTCAATATACAGTGCAGAGGCAAAGGCTGTGTCTATATGTCATGGATGTTCTGGTCACAAGAAACAGCACTGCACAGCTGAGAGACAAGCCAACGGGCCCTGCCAAGCCATGCCGACCTCATTGTGCAATGCTGGCTTTGAGGGATTTTGTTTTAAAACCTGAGTATTTGTACAGTTTGCATTCTTTCAGAAGTGATAGATTCTATCAGCTTTCAAGAGCTCTCGTTTGCTTTATCTTTCTTGCTAAGAGAAGCCAGGCTGCCTGGCTGGAAGGACCAAGAGGACTTGGCTTAGCTCAGCCATACCTGTTGTTATTAAACATGGAGCAGAATTATTTTAAGTTCAGTTTTATATTAAACATAATAATTTTTGCTCTGTCTGGATTCCTGAGAGTCCTTTGGACACTGTAATTTGTTTAATTGTTCTGATGCTTGCCCCAACCTTGAAATCCCTTCTCTGGACTGAGGGAGTTATTAGTAAGGGGCTTTGGCAGGATGGAAAGAATGGGAAGGAAATGTCAACAAGATTCTGGCCCCACTGGTGGGGGATAGAGACCAGATTTCTTGGACAAGAATCTACAGGCTGGATTTAGGAAAATGAGGGACCCTCTTCCCCATCATTTGAAACCCACTAGTTTGGAGAGAACTGTAAAAATAGTCCTTTTATAGTTTGTACCCATAATGCACAGGTGCCTGAATACTGTACCATGGAGAAGATACCCAGGTCTCACCTATGGCGTGACCTTCGGCCACCTTCTCTGAGTGTGCTGCTCATATCCCTGCTGCCCAGAGAGCATGGTGTGGACATCCCAGGTTCACACTGAAGGAGGCAAGGAAACCTAGAGGCAGCGTTAGAAACTGTGTAGGAATGTGGCAGTGCTGCCACACTGAAGCCTACAGCCTTGAGCTCCTCTTATTGAACAGGGTACTGGTACAGGAAAGAACAAATTGAAAGACACCTGACCGTTTCCTGAAGAAAGCTTGAGAATCTCAGGGAAGGAAATTCAAATAAGATGCAGTAAACATCAGAGCGATGCCTGTGTACAGATAGTTCAGCAAATGTCACGCCAGCTCACTCTTCCGTCTACAAAACCTCAAAATCTGCAGTTAGTGCTGGCGATCTTATGAAACCTGACTTGTTCCAACTGAATCTTGAAATGAGCCCCACTAATGTGTTGTGTAGAAGTCTTTGATCAAGAGGCAAAATGGGCATGTGACTGCTTTCTCCAAAACCATAGAGAACACAGCACAGTCTCTATCAGCAGCTTCTTGCCTCTCAGCCAACATTAATATTTCATTATTGCCCAAAGGCCCCAGTCCTGTGTTAGGATTTTCTCTTAATGTTGTAGGTTCTGAGAGGTTGGACAGATGAGTTAGGACATATATTCCTCATCACAGAAGTCTGTGGTTCAGACATACTTGGATTCTGACACGGTTCAATTGAGAGATGCTAAAACTTCATGATTTAGCCCATCCAATGCAGCTGAAAGTTTCCCTTGGACTGTTTGATCTTGTGCAAAAAACAAATTACTTACCCAGGTTCGCTAATGTCAGAAAAGCATATCTTCCAGGCGCTTGCCTCCCCTGCCCCCTTCCAGCCCTATCAGAGTTCCCTTCGTCATACTACATGGCAGTCATCACAAAGATAGCAAGAACCTGGAAAGTTAAGGAAGTCGTAAAGTTCAGCAAAGTCAGTGTGCTTGTTAACCTTACTTTCCAATGACCGCTTGTGTACACCACTTCAGAGGAAAATAATGAGCATGAAATTGAATTATACAAACACCCGCTTAGCCATCTCAACCAGAATTGTGTCCCTAATCTTTTATTTTGAAGATAAAGTGAAAATCTAAAGCTACTTTCCTTATAATGGCATTCATTCTCTTTGTAACTCGGCCAAGAGAATTCCCTTCAACCTAAGGCCCTAAACTTCAAAGTCAGCTCCCTCTTAGCTGCTGCCTGGTTTCTGAACTTGAATTTATGTTGTCTCTACAGGAAGAGAGGTAGACCAGGCTTAACCCTCCAACAAGAACTCAGGAGCCTGGGCCTAGAAAGGGAGCCACTCTGGGCCTGAAGCACAAGAGGCTAAGTCTCACAAAGAATACTCCTGGAAAGAGCAATGTAGTGTTCCTTCACTACTGATGTGTGAGTTGCAGACCCTTAGCACAGGCTATAATGCACTTCAGGCTTATATACTAAGCCTAGTGGTCAAGAGCATCATTACACATGACTTTTCTGAGTGTACTCTTCGGTCTGCCTTGCACACCTTCTTGCCTGTGTGTGGAAACAGGCCTCACCGACTTGAATAGATGGGGAAGCATCAAGCACAAGCCTTGTCCCTAGATGTTGTTATTACATGTTTACTAAATGGACTCTCTACAGTTTTCCTTTTTTTAATTTTGTAAGCACTGTGCAAAATGATAGACTTCCTGTGACACTTTCATAACTACAGATGAAACACTTTGATCATTTTCAACCCCTGTTACTTTTTCTTGCTTCCCTACCTGAAGGTCCTCTTCCTCTTCTCAAATAGTCTCCTTTCTAGTTACACACACACACACACACACACAACTTAGATTGTGAATATGAAAACATGGGATATTTGACTTCCAAATATCATGTATTGAATCTGACTAATTTTGTTTAACATGATCTCTAGTTTCATCAATTGTCTAATAAATGGCTTAATACCATTCTTCTTTATGACTGATAAAGCTCCATAATGTGTGTTTGTGTATATGGGTGTATATGTGCATACATGTATACATTCATATATATATACACATACATATACATATACATGTATGTGCATACATACTCATGTATCACATTCTCTTTATCTGTTCATTTGTTGATGGACACAAATCAATTCCATAACTCAGCCATTGTTTCACTGTTCCTCTATACCTCCTCATTTTCTCTCATCCATGTGAGGGGCATCTACAACACGGAGCTGCCATGGACCTAAAGTATAATTTGGTACTTTACAGAATCATTCAGTATCTTTCAGTGAAAGCATAACATTGAAAGTATGACACTTACTGCTCTTTACTTGCATAACTCCCATTTTCAAATGAAAAGATTTGTAAGGATTGCAGGCAGACTCTCCAAGTCTCCCAGTGATGGAGGTAGAGATGAGCTGCTGTTGGTGACAGAAAAAGGGTGGATTGTCTTCCCTCCTGGCCAGACATGTTCACTTATCAAAGTCTTCCCTTTCATCCAAGGCCCATCTGTGATGTCCACAGAATGTTGTTCTCACCCTCTCAATGAGAGTTCAGATTTGTCAGTGCATGCTACTGCATGTCTGCCAGGGCAAGATACTTTTCCACTTTGGAGAGACGTAGAAAGTCATGATGTCATAGAAGCCTCTTTACCAAGAACTGGGGAATGCAGGATGATGCGAAAATAAACATAGAAAATGTTTTAAATATTAGAAGTGGTAATGAGTGAATGGAACAGGAGGAAACTGTGCATGGGATGGCGAGTGCAGACTCTGCAAGCCAAAGACTAAGAAAGACAGCTGTGCTGAGATTTTAGACAAGGTATTCCAGGACCTGGAAGAGCAACTGGACTTGGTGGACTTGAGGAACATGTACAAGGTATTGAAGATGGACCTTTGGAGCCCAAGTCAAGGAAGCAGGTGGCTTCAGTGGTCCTTTCCAAGGTCCTCTTTGCTTCTTTCTCCCTGATGGCTGCATAAGCATTTTAAATATCCCTGGCACCTTGACAAATCTTGGTATGAACTTTATGTGTTTTCTTCCTCCAAATTTATATATTGAATCCACGACCCCAGTGTAAAGATGCTTGGAAATGGGGCTTGGGTGGTAATTTGTGTTAAATGTGTCATGACAATACTCCTGGCCTCGTGGAACTGGTGCCCTAAGAGATACCATAGATATTCTGTTCATTCTCTTTCCACCATATAGGACACAGAAAGAGCAGTGTATATGTGTCATTAGAAGCCTGAGAACAAACCCTATTGCCCAGTACTTTGATTAATCACTCTGCAGCTTCCACAATGCTGGGAAATAAAGTTTTGCCCGGAGTCCAGCTCCCCACCACTCAGCCCCAGTCTATGGTATTATGCTATAGCAACCCAGGCTGACTGACAGTCTATTATGTTTAACCTCAGTAGAGGAGCTGCAAATAGCCTTTTGATGAAATAGTGGTAGAGAAAGAAGATGTGCTACTGCCCCTTAGCCTTTGGTGGCTCTTCTAAGCCTGTGTAAACAGGACCTCTAGTTCCTCTCTCAAGTTTAACCAGGTATTTTCAGAAATCTTGATAATCCTGCAGAAGTCCAGAACATTCTGTTCCATGTTCTTCCACCCTAGAGTCCTGTGGCTTTTCGCATTATCCCCGAAGTTAAGACATCAAGGGCAATAGTCACCTTCTGGTCCCAAAGCTAAAAACACTTAAGATGCCCACATGGAGCTGTGGTCTTCACAACTTCCCCTAAGTTACATGCAGGGATGAAGGGAAAAAAAACACTTCTATTCCGGGACTTTCTGCCTGGACTCTTAAGAAATGTTCCTCCTGCCTCAGTTCTCACTGAATCTTCTAAGGAAATGGACACTACAACTTCACTTTGCAGGCCTGTTTCCTGAGCTTATGCACAGCCCAAGATTTATGTCAAGTGAGCAGGCATCCGTGGTCATCCACTCATCCCTCTAATCACTCATGTCTTCTATGGTCAAGTCACAAGGTCACACCATAGCTTGACTCAATGACCTAACACATCTGAGTCTTGGACTCTGCTCATACCTAGCCATGGAGTTTAGGAGATTTATTTACTGACTTATTCGTTTAGTGTTTATGGGAAAAGTCACATAGAAGATGAGAAGAAAGTGATTCTATCCCTTGTAGAAAAAGGCATGTGTATGAGTGTATGTGTGCAGGTGTATATGAGTGTGTATAAGTGTGTTTGCACGTGTGTGTGAGTGTGGCGTATGTGTGTGCATGCACACACACGCACGCACACCTCAGTTCTCCAGGGTTAGAATCAAGATCTATGTCCCCGTTGCGCTGCTGCCAGTAGACGCTTGACTCGCACCCCTACGCGTGACATCTGTTTGTTCAAATGTCACACAATTCATGTTCTGTGTGGGATCGTGGCGGTGCTGTGACACTGAGCAGCTGAGGACTCCCAAGCTTGGCAGACTCCCCGGCGTGCTGCACCGTGGCAGGCAGCCAGGGGACTGCAGGCTTAGAGCTCCATCCACACGTAGAGGCAAGCGCTCACATAGACCAGACCAGGTGAGCCAGTGAGCCAGCCATGTTCCTCTTAGGTAATCCTGCCCCCCCATGGACACTGTCTTGTTCTGGGGTCATGATTTCTTTCATGTGGTTCCGTGCACTAAGAAGATTAAATCAGTTCCAATAGGTACTGGTTTAATGGAGATGATAAACTTTTATTGAACTTGAGCACATTAAAATGAAATGTAAGCATAGGTGATTTTGGCGTTTGCCTAGGGTCTCTTCCAATCTGAACAAAGCCAGCTTGCCTTCTCTGGAAAATAACAGCTCCAAGCCGAGCTCACTTTATGTGCTTAATTAAAATCTATTTTTGTGGTATAAAAAGAAGCAGAGCGATGTAACAACCCTTTGCTTCTTTAGCTAGCCAAAGAAAGTATGCTTTCTGCTCCGAAGGCGGACAAGTGCCCTCTTCCAAACAGACACTCTCCTTCCTGCAAAGTGCAGGTACCCGGCTGTTTTACAGCAGCATGTCTGCTAATCTGTGATCTGTTTTGTCTGTGAATGGGATTATCATTGTGGTTTATTGAACAAGAGCCAAAAACGATATTAAGTAAACTGTTTATGTAAAGCCACCAGGCTGCAAACTCCAAACTCAGGCTCGTTGCAGGTTTTAATCAAAATAAACTTTATTATAGGTTCAACTGGACAGTTAAACCTTCCAGGGTCTATTCAACTTGCTGAATGTATAAAACACGAGACCACAGCTCTCCGCAGAAATTATGAAACTGTAAATATCGCGGTTAACCTCAGAAGGGTGCCTTTCTCTGCAGCTCTCTGGAACTCTCTTGCTCGGCTTTCGGTCAGCCGGATGTCAGCCAGGCTCCTGGGCCAGGCGCCTGTCACTGACTCTGCCAGTCCTGTGAGTTGGGGGGGGGGGGTTTGGCGCTCCAGCACAGCAGGGGGTAGCCATGGAGCCTGTCACTAACCCGGAGCCCAGTTCTTTGGAACAACATCTTTATGTCTCTTGGGGCTGGCAGGGATACACCCGGACCCTTTGACCCATATAGTGGTCCCCAGTTCCAAAGGGTCCAAATGGTTTTTTATTAATGTCTGCTCTTGCCCTTGGTGAATCTTAAATTCTATTCTGGGGCCAAAACATTTCACAAGCAGTCTTTGATCTGGGTGAAAACAGACAAGAGACCAAAGGAATAGAAAGTCAATCCGGGAAGCCGAACATGAATGCATTGTTTTGTCTCCTCATGGGTTCTGTAGCAGAAGGCCAGCGGGTTCCAGTTTGGATTCACTATGTCCAGGAAAGTGATGGGAAAGGCCTTTTCTCCAGGGCTTCACAAAGCATAAGATTGGTACCCAAGAAAAGAATAGGTTCACCCAATTCATTTTCCTACAACTATCTTCTGTGGTTCTATCCTTTTGACATCTCTCCAATCATCTCCTCACCTCTTTGGTCTTATCCATCCATCCATCCATCCAACCATCCTTCAACAGCTGTTCTATGGCAGCATGGTGAATAGCAGTTATAATATTCTGCGTGTGACTCAAAAAGGCTCTTTGCCTGGTAGGACAGGAGGGCATCTTTAGGCACCATCTTCCAGGTCTTCTTGGTTCCTAATGTCCAGATGCTAAAGACTCACCAGACTCAGGCAGGGTCCTCTTCTTCCTCTGTTTTCTTCCCCTGAGCAAAGCTCTCCAGTCTTGGATCTCTGAGCACTTTTAGGTTATGACTCAATTTTGCTGTCTCTAACCTTGACCTGAAAGGACCAGAGATCACACAGAACGGGGAATAGCTCCTCTTCTTACCATCTGGCATGCAAATCCCAAAGACCGAACTCCTATCAGTGGCCCGAGCCTCCCCCTATAACAAAACACAACACCAGAAAAGAATACACTAAACTCAGAGTAACAGAACAATGGAACATTAGAAGTAGAGTGAATCCCAATTAGATATAATACTTTTAAAAGCTTTAGTAGAGAAGATGAATGAGATCAAAATCTGGAAATTTGAAAAGATCAATGAAATCTTTTGTGGCTATAGTCAGGCATCATCATGGAGAAAGTTTGGGATTCACAAATTGATAACATTGGGAATGAGAAATGGCACACATGAGGCATCACTAAAAATATGTAGACATGAAAGGGATGTCAAAGGGCTGTTATAAACAAGTTTATGATAGTTTAGACACCTTAGAAAAAAAGGGCAGATTCCTCAGAAGACACAGAACCAATAACCATTCAAGGAAAAAGTAGATAACCGGAATACACAATCCCTTATCTACTTTAGAAAACTGAAAACTGACTTTGTATGTAAAACCTTCTACTAATGGAAATATCAGCCCTGAACCTAGTGAAATTTCCCAAATGCTAATAAAAATTAAATCACACCAACAAATGTGTGTGTATGTGTGTGCACACATTTGCGTGCATGTACTCACATGTTCATGTATGTAGCTTGTCTGTGGACCAGTGTACATGCATGTGTGTACTTAGGTGTCATCCTCAAGAATGTTACCTATCTACCTTGTTTGACACAGGATCTCTCCCTAACCTGAATTGACCACTTCATCTAGACTGGTTGTTCAGTGATTCTCAGGACCCTCTTGTCTTTCACTTGCCAGAAATGGGATTTCAAATGAGACTACCACACTTGGCATTTTTACATGGGTTCTGGAAATCAAACTCAGTCAGGTTCTCATGTTTTCCAGGCCAGACTGACCAATGACTAGAGCCCAAGCTTGGATGAATTCCTAAGGAAAAATGAACTCATTCTATGAACCTAGCATTTCTTTCACACCAAACTTAGACAAAGATATTATAATAAAATCATACAGATGCACATTTTCTAAACAAAATTCTTCTTCTATTTGGTTAACTTTATCTATTTGGTTCCTTTTTATTTTTTTCAAGTTTCAACTTAAGTATCACTTTATCTTCGCATATAAGACTTCCAAACTCTTCATCTCTCAACTGGATATTGTGACTCTCAGGTGTAATCTCCATTACCAGAAAAGTGAAAGAGGAAAATCTTGAATTCAAGGTCAACCTGAGTTGTATACTCGCATACTGTTTCAAAAAGGAGGAAGAGAAGGAGGCAGAAGAGGAGGAGGCAGAAGAGAAGAAGGGGGAGGAGAAGGAGAAAAAAGAGGAGAAGGAGAAGAAGAAGAAGAAGAAGAAGAAGAAGAAGAAGAAGAAGAAGAAGAAGAAGAAGAAGAAGAAGAAGAAGAAGAAAGAGGAGGAGGAGGAGGAGGAGGAGGAGAAGGAGAAGAAGGAGAAGAAGAAGAAGACTGAAGACTGTTAGGATTGTTTATTACACTGGAGGCACCTCCACATGTGGGCTTCTCATAGCCTCATGCTTGCCTGTCTTATCCTTGAGCATGCAAGCTCCAGAAGGACAAGGGCATACTCTAAGCTGTTTACAGTATATGTCAAAAGGACATTCTTAGAAAAGTTCATTTCTGAACTGGGGAATGAGAATAATGGCTATGAGAAAACAGAAGGAGTTTCCATAAGGAGTAGGATGTTGATGCTCAAGCTTGGAGAACAGGTTCTAAAATGGCTCGGGTGAATAGGGGTCTCTGATGCCAATGGGCTTTTGAAGGGTCAGGTTCATCCTAGATAAATTTTAAGAATTGTGTCACTTTAGATAAGATTACTTTAAAAACCTATGTCATTATTTATAGAATTAAGACTATAAGAAACTTTCAGAGGCTGCTGTTAGACTTGATGTCATTTGGAAGTTGAGACTCTAGGAGTTAATTGGCTCCTCTCTCACAACTGGGATTAGTGTTCTTATGGGAGGTGGCCTCAGGGAGCTCCTCAGTATCTTCCATCACATAGAGATACAGCAAAAATACAGCCACCTATGGTCCAAAAGTAGGTCCTTGCCAGACAGACCAAGGGTCTCTGCCTTGATCTTGGACTCCCAGGCTTCTAAACTGTGAGAATGTTTATTTAACCACCCAGTCTGTGACATTTTTGTTATGGAAACCCAAATGAATTAAGACAACATGTTTGGGAGATCATAAGAAATTTGAATAATTTAGGAGTATAGCAGGAAAAAAATGGAAGTCAAAACTGAAAATGCATATTAGCATCAGGCTTTTCTGGAACTTTGAATCTGTAGACCACAGGAAGTCAAAAGGGAACTAGAAGTAAAGGTATTATGGGGAACTTGGTGGGGGTACCCTACAATTTACAAAAATAACTCTAGTGACTTTAAAGGGGATGAACATGGGGAAGGTTAGGCCCAGAGGAAAGAATTAGATTTTTTCCAGTCACCTTAGACTCCATGAACCATGAAAAGGAAAGACTTAAATTCTTAATAGCACCCAAGACCCTCCTCACCTCCATCCACTTCCAGAGCTGAGGATGCAAATGAGAACAGAGGGAAGATATCTTTACCAAGGAGAAGAGGACAGATCAAAATAGCAGATCAGGAAAACATTGGAAGGGTCATGAACTTCTGATATAATTTTTCATACCCAGAGGTTACTGGTGAGAACCATGGAGAACTTCAATCCTCTGATTAAGGAGGAATAGAGAGGGGTGAAATGTTTAAAATCCCCAAGGCTACCAAGACACAAAACAAGAGAATTGGCAGCAGAGGCTGGAGTAGTCAAGACCAGTGAAAAGCATGTGGATAAACCGGTTAGCAAGGACTTAGCACTGGAACTCAGTCACTGTGGGGTTGAAGGTTGTCAGGCTTTCTTAGCAACTCTGTTAAACAGAGATGTTCCATAGTGACTGACTGGACAGGCAGCTAACTGACCAACTGGGAGTGGAGATAACTGGACATTATAGAGTAGTAGTAAGGGATGAAGCCCTAGTAACAAATAAACAAAAACAAGCTGTTGCTGGCATTGACTCCCAATGGGCCCTCTGTGGAGGCTGAAGCTCTGTGAATCTCTGTATGCACTTATTCCCCATCCTTCATGCTTCAGTCGCCATTGTTGTTTCTAACTAGCCACCACCAGGAAGAGCCATGTGCCTAGCAGTGCGAGAAAACTCACAGGTGAAGCGTGATAAAAAACACTGCTGGCAGGGACTGATTTAGTAGATCTGGAAGAGAGTCCGACATGTGAATTTTAAATAAGTTCTTCAGGTTTTATTGATGTGCTGCCAAGCTTGAGAATCACTAATACAGATCACTGCCTTGTCCAAACAGAGAGATTTTGCACAGGCCCAGAAAACTAAGTGTTTGAAAATATCGTCTGTTTTTTTCGTCACAATAGATCTGTGAGAAGAAACATGATCCTCAATGCCTATCTTGACTATATAATCTTAAAAACATGTAGTGCCCTTATCTAAGTGAAAGATCATGACAAACAGCTATATGAAAGTCACTAAAAAAAATTCTTCTCAATTTCCTCTAACTCTTTAAAACAGGGAAAGATGATCGTCAAGAGAAAGCTTTGATTGTGAGACTTGGAGAGGATAGGAAAGGCTTGGAGGAAAGCATAAGGTACTGTGTCCAGAGTTCTGCTCTAGAGACAGAGGAGGGGGGATTCCTGGGGAAGAGATGTTGATATGTTGAAGTTAGTGGCTCTTCAAGGAGACAAGGGTGGGTAGGGCTTCCAAGCCTGGTGAGAGGGAAAGAACTGCTACCCCTGCAGGGGTTCAACATATTTTCTGTCTTGGGGACTGTAGCAGTCCTAAGTCTGGGTAACATGGAGAAGAAAAGAGGTTCTGTTGGCATAATGAAAGTCTTCATCTGGGAGGTGGTGGTGGTCCCCACATGGAGGTGACCTTGTGATGTTCTCCTGGGGAACATTGTGGCACAGCTATTTTATATGGTGTAAACAACAGGAATTGTTTTCTCTTGGTTCTGGAGGCTGAGAAGTTGAAGATCAAGGGGAGGTTCTCTGTCTGGGGAGGCTCTATCCATTGATCCTGAGGCAGTGTAATTTTACTATATTGTCTTATGGTGGAAGGGAAAAGGTAGCCTAGAGCTGTGTTGAGTCCTGTCTAGAAGGGTTGTCTAAAAGAGGAATGGGCTCTAGCAGAGAAATTTTTTTAGAGTAGACAACTAGTATTCTAACAGCTCTTTGAAGTATAGCACCCAAAACAGAGGACAAGAGGGACCAGTATCCTCAGTCTCCTGAGAGCTATAAAACACCAGTCAGCCTTGGTCCTCATCTGGACCATGAGGAACAGAGCCATCTTGCCACTCTGTCAGTGAAGGAAGATATTTCAATAATCCTTTCCTTTAAAAATGAATTCTTTTGTAGTTTAATGATGTGCATTTAGACATGCATGTGCACATGCTTATAGGTACCCTCAAAGGACAGAAGAGGGAGTCAGATTCCCTGCACCTGGAGTTACAGGTGGCTGTAAGTCCAATAAGTCTGTACTGGGAAGGTAACTAGGGTCCCCTGGAAGATAAGTAAGCACTTTCACACATGGATCCATCTCTCCAGCCCCTCCAATAACACCCCTGTCTTCTCTTCCCATGTTCTAGCCCTGGAAGGACATGCACTAAAGTTATTGAAATAGTAGGGCAGACACAAATGATAACTAATCTTGACTATCAACTTGATTGGATCTAGGCTCAACTAAGAGATGAGCCTTTTTTAAAAGGCAAGTCTGTGAGGAAATTGAGGATGGAAGACTTTACCCCAGAGTAGAGGGTACCTCGCAGCAGCAGCCCATATATAGAGAAACACCAGGAAAAGCATTGCGTTGCTGTATGTTTGCTGACCTTTGTTTCTCTAGTAAGACAGAAATGACTACCAGAAGAAAGAAGTATTTTATATGTGTAGCTCTTTAGAAACAAAAAGCCAGGCATGCTGGGGAGGGCCAGATGGGGAAGCCACATGATGCACTGAGGGGTATCAGGAGAAAGCAAATATGGAAGATAGCCTGTATTATGATTTCCATGGAGGCAGGGACAAGGCAAGGTAAATGGAGTTTGACTCATTGTGGTAGACTCTGGAGCAAGAAGCCAATCAGGTTGATCAATTAGGTTGATTCCTAAGTCTCAGGTTGAGGAAAGTGAAGGATACTGGTCCTAACTGGGATCTTTAGGGAGGAAATGGTTGGAGTTTGCATAGAAAAAGGATGTTGTAAGGTAGGTAGGTAGGTCCTGTGCTGCCTCCAGGCATTGGCTAGGCTAAGGAAGGATTAATTGTTGTTTAGAGTCAGAGAAAGATATGGTTAAAATAATCTTTAAAGCTATACAGTAGGGTCAAACACAGAAAAGAAGTTGAGGTAGCTGGGAAACAAGAAAATGCAGGATTCCTCAGTAGATAAACAGTTGTGAGAGAAGAACCTGGCCCATGTGGTAACAGCAAAACTAAAGGAGGAGGAAGAGGAGGAGGAGGAGGAGGAGGAAGAGGAGAAGAAGAAGAAGAAGAAGAAGAAGAAGAAGAAGAAGAAGAAGAAGAAGAAGAAGAAGAAGAAGAAGAAGAAGAAAAGAAAGAAAGAAAGAAAGAAAGAAAGAAAGAAAGAAAGAAAGAAAGAAAGAAAGAAAGAAAGAAAGAAAGAAAGAAAGAAAGGTAGCCGCTATGTCTGGGATGAGGTCAGTCATAGTGTCTTAGGATTAGTCACACTTACACACTCACTGTGAGTTCATTTCCAACCACAGACACTAAAACACACAAATAGTACACCGGTGAATGCACAGGTAACTAAAAGATGGTACAGACACACATGTGAACATCATTCAGCCTTTAAAAAAAGAAATCCAGCCATTTGCCACAATGCACACACTATCTACCATGTGAAGTGAAATAAACTAGACCCAGAAGGACTGCCTTACTTACTGTCTTGCTTACATGTGGAATTTAAAGACAGAATCAGAAACCAAATGCACAATTGGCTTTCCATGATGAGGGATTCATCTCCCCAGGTTTGTGTCTGCAGACTCAGCTAAACCACATATTGAGAGTATTAACATAAGCCTTTATTGAATTGTTATGAACACAATTAGAAAATTTTATAGAGTCCCTAAACAACACAGTGCAACTGTGTATATCATGTTTATGTTATGTTAGGCAGAAATCATATAGGAATGATTTAAAGTGCACCGAAGTGGCTGGGTGTGGTGGTTCATGTAATTCTTGCGCTTGGGAGGTAAAGGCAGGAGGATTAGAAAGCAAGGTCTGCCTGGGTTAGACCTTGTCTCAAAACAAACAAAACAACAAAACCCTCTACAGAAAGGTGTTCATAGGATATATGTCAACACTGTTTTATATAAGAACTTGAGCTTCTGCTGATTTAGGTATCTACAGGGGCCCTTGAATGAAACCCTACAGTGAAGAATCCATAATAAAACAAAGGGTGCCAGAGACAGGTAAGGGGAGGAAATGGGGAGAAAGTACTTAAAGATACAGAGTAGAAGACACATAGGATGAGAGCCATTGGCTAACATGCAAATCAAGAACTGCTGCTGGGTCAGGGATTTTGGCAGAACAAGTAGGTCAAAGGTAATTGTCACAAAAATAAAAGTTAACCATGTGAGATGTTAAATATGTGAGTTTGATTTACCATAAGACCTTTTTACTATACATACCTAATAGAATCACATGGTAAGCCTCAGATACAGCCAATATAATTTACGGTATAAAGAGAAACTGTGTCTGATAGTGCCAGCTACTGATACGGGACACTAAAACAATAGACAGAGGAGCAATGTGACTCTGAGAGAGGAGGATAGAGCAAGGGTCATTTTCTTTAGTTAGATTTGTCTTTGTTTTGTGGAAAAGTGTTGGGCATAAGAGAGTAAGCAGGACAGATATACTGAGTTATAAGTTCTTGGGCTGAGTTTCTGCGGGGAGGGGAGACTCCACCGGTTTTGATATCTTACAGTGTTGAATTCCGGTGCCAGGGACCTGCCTCGAGATATGTGCTGATCTGACCTTGTTCTGCAGCATTGCGATTGTGTGCATTGAGACTGAAATCAGCTGGCTGCTTCACAGCGGAGTGACACCAGACAGATTGAAGTAGGTTCCCTGAAGGCTTTTTATCTGGAGATTGTCCTCATTGTGTGTGTCTAGTTTTCTACAATTGCATACATAAAACCCAATAGACAAGACAAAAATGTTAGCTTTCCTTCTAATGAGAGAAGGTTTACCTTGTGTTTATTCATTTGCTCCATGTTGAGAATATGTTCCCGGGGTCAAGTGTTCCATAAACCCATTCAACATAAAAGTCAATGGATATGTGTTTAAAGCACTGTGCAGAGTCAGCCAAGCCATTCTGATTTAATTAACAGAGCACCCTCCATGGACTCATAGGCCAACAGATTGACGTTTTAGATGACGGGGACCCACTATACATCCTCAGGACCAATGGGATTGCTATGTACAGCCCATCAAAAGTGACCCATTGTATTGCACCTCTTTTGAAAACTGTAAAACCGCCAGGTGTGGTAGCTTTTAATCTCAACACTTGGGAGATGGAGAGAGAAGGATTGTGTAACTTGAAGCCCAGCCTGGGTGACATGGTGAGAGCCTGTTTCAAAACAGACAAGCAGCATCACTTCTCAGCAGCAACACTGACTTACCTATTTATAGGTAAGAAATCTTGGCAGTTTGATAAGCCAACTACTCTATAAAGATTTATTATCTGTTTCATGAAGAAATCCCAACAAGCCTGAGGAGCAAGACAGGAGAATTTCCCTTTGGATTGTGATTTCTAAGTTGACCAGGCATTTGCTAACGTCATTTCACTTACATTTCTGTCACCATGGACATGATTACCATAATTACCATTTTTACAGAGTGAAAGAGCAATGCCTCAAAGAGCTTATGTGATTTGATAGGATGCAAACACTAGAATAGAGCAAGTGTCATGAGGCACAGTTGAGATGTCACAAGGCACAGCTGAGATTCCAGGACTGGTGAATGGTATAAGGTCAGGAAGTCATAACAAGCTAGACATAAAAAGCAATGGCAAGTGGCACTTGGGGTTTATTTCCTGGGGCATCCCTAATAACAGCAGGCTAGAGTAAGGGGCTCAGCATAGCTTACACGGAGGTAGGGGGGAGGTGGAGAGGAGCCAGAGAGGAAGTGTGTAGAGGGTCAAGGCAGGGCATCCATCTGCTTTATCTGCTGTTGATAAAGAGGGCTAGCTTAGCCTAATCCCCAGTGAACCCTGGCCTTCTGGCAGGAGTGTGATGAGAAGACAGGGGCATGGTTTCTTGTGCCTCAGGCTCTGAGCTCACTTCTTAAACCTTGAGAGCCAGATTTGGTATCCACTGAAGTCCTGGAATGAAACCCCATGGGTACTGAAGGATGATTATTCAGATGTACAGATTAAAACAAGGACGCCAGAAATGGGAATTGGGAGGAAATAGGGAGATATTGGTAAAAACACCAATGAGAAGAGAAGAGAAGAGAAGAGAAGAGAAGAGAAGAGAAGAGAAGAGAAGAGAAGAGAAGAGAAGAGAAGAGAAGAGAAGAGAAAAAAGGAAACACATGCACACAGGAGGAGGAAGTAACAGAAAAACAAAATACATGTACATACATGCATATGATTACATATGTACACATATATATCCACAAACTTACAGGTACATAAATATATAAAAATGATACATTCACACAAACATTAATGTGTCCATGTGGGCACACACATTCACTTGTGCACATGGACCCAGCACACACTTCCATGTGTAATCTTACAGATTAACAAATACTCATCTGTCACCAGGGCCCTTAGTGTCTGCTGTCTATCATTGAGACTGTTCCTTGAGAGCTGATGCTGAACAGAGACTTGATGGAGTATTACCTTCCCTGCCATAGTAAACCCAAGATAACACACACCATATTTCCTGCCTCACTCTCTTGAATTTTTTTCTTACTAACAAGAAAACAGGAAAGATAAGTTGGTGCCTCAAGAAGGCAATCTCCCAGATAGAAGAGAGTCTAATAGAAAGCATATTGCAAGGGCTTAAGCCCATAACATAGACATACAGAAGGGCCACTTACTTAGGACATGACCAGTCCAGAAGTATGTGAGAGAGGTGGAGCTTATGCCATTGTGTGGCTTGTCTGGCTTGTGCCAAAGGGCACACATGCTATCTATCCAACACAAGCAGATCCCGGGAAAGGTCGGAAGATGCCGAGGTGGCTAGTCTGTCATGCCACAGGCTCCTCCCTGAAGTTCCAGGGAGAGGACTCCCTTCTCAGGAGCCAGAGTATCAGCAGCAGAAAAGAAGTAAATAAAAAAAAAATTAAAACACTGTAAGTTGTAAGGAACTTTCCCTCCAGGAGAAAAATAACCATGACAGAGTTTGGCACAGAACCCAATATCCAGAGCCTAATCATCTGCAGGCATTTTAGGAACCAGCCTGTGCCTGAAGACTCCCAGAAAATAAACAAGAAGACTCTGGTCCTCAGAGGTCCCTTTGCCCTGCTCCCATGTGACCTGACTAATCATCTTAGTAGGTGTTGGGTCAGCAGCAACAAGGGATCTGATGAAGGTCGTTTGCTTGCTTTGTTTGCACAGCTAATTTTATCACTGCTTGGAAAACTAATGATATGATTTCTGCTTTAACTATGATAAATGTCCAGCTGAAGCAGGACTGGGGCACTTTGGAGACCAATACAGCAAATCTAAAACTTTCTGATGTGGGAAATATTATAGTCAAACTCACTCTTTTGTCCAGATTCCTCTTCTCAGTGATAATAAGTAGTCCTTCCAGCCCAGTACTTCTCTCACTGTGGACCATCAGTCTCACACTCCCTCTATGAACTGGAGCTTGCAGGTAAGACTTCTCTTGAGCTCACTGAAGTCTGAGATCTTCCTTCTTACCTCCTGTCTTTAGGAACAATGCTGATAAAAATGAATTTCAAGGTAATGACCCAGAACCCAGTTGCTAGCTGCAATCAAAAGCATTTGTTCCTGCTCAAGACTTACAGGGACACTTAGTGGCTTAACAACTTGCATGATTGACACAACTTGTCAAGCTGTAAAGTATGTACAAATCACCGAGACTCTTGTTAAAATAGATTCTGTTTTGAAAAATTTGGGGAGGACCCTGATATTCTACACAAACAACTCTACAATATTTTCTTGGGTCTAAGGCATACTTTCAATAACAAGACTCAAAAGGGAATGGACAGACAGATCAAGGCACAGTTCAATGTATCTATTGCATATTCACCTTCAGAAGCTTCTTCAGCTTCAGAGAAAGATTTATTTTCCCATAATCCTCAGCATCATGATTTCTTTCCTCTGAAATCTTTCTGAACTAGGGCTACATAACAATTTCCTCCAAATTGAAACAGTCTATCTTGGAATGAATTTCCTTAAGATTCAGAAAGATTCCAATCCTTTATACTCTAGAGAAAACAACTCAAAAGTCTCAGGAAGTCCCTGAAACAGACCACGTGCACAAAGATATTCCCTTCCTATGATTATAGAAGCAGTAAGAACTGAAGCAAGAAGATCCTCCCACCTGCCTAACTACCTGGGAGCCATGCAAATAGTTCCAGGGTTCCAGCCTTCATGAGTCCTCACGCATGCTGGGATGAGCTTTCAAATGCAACTGCCTTTGAGTCATTCATGCTCCTATTCAGTAGGCTCATGGGTTCCCAAGTTGAACTTCAATGGTATCATAACAAGTCACATGATTTCTTTTTCCAAGTAAGTGTTCATATTACTCTCCCTTTCTAGAAGTTTCCTCCTGGCCAATTCTAACTATAGAACTTCAAACTAACCTATTCAGATCTTCCTCAAAAAAGAAAGAAAGAAAGAAAGAAAGAAAGAAAGAAAGAAAGAAAGAAAGAAAGAAAGAAAGAAAGAAAGAGAAAGAAAAGAAAAGAAAAGAAAAGAAAAGAAAAGAAGAAATTAACCACTCTGAGTGAAGCTTGATAATTATCATCTCCCACCATTCTACCATCAATATTGGATTAGGAAACCACATGGTGGCCAAAGGAATCCATCTCCAGTCTCTTTATAGGACTACTACATTTTCAAGTGATGCAAAACCAATATGACACAAGGGCTAAGGATGCCTTGAAGTCCACAGAGGCTAAAGCATCTTCAAGGATGCAGGGATGGTTACTGGAGGTGAATGAAAGTGAGATGGGCAGTGAGAATGTTCAAGACCATGTATAGGCACCTAAGGCCTAGGGAATATAGGACAGAGGATGCTGCTTTGTTAGAGGCAGGGACAATTTTCTCCCACTCCATAACATTGTCATCTTCCACCAGATAACATTGTAGTCTCATATTGTGGATAGGCTTGGTGCTGTTCTTGTGAACGAATCCCTAATGAATAAAGGAGCCAATCACTGGGCAAGTAGACAGGACTTCCAGGTTGGACACAGGAAGAGAGGAAGCAGGAGAGAGAGTGACTTCCCTTTGGAGCTAGGACAGCAGAGGGGTAAGATGTAGTTGCTATAGTGTCCTAGTATCGTGGTGGATCCACAAAGATCCACCACTGGAGGGATCAGATTTTAATAAGGCTTACAAGATTAGGTTTTAGTTATTGCACCCAAGATTGAGTTACCATTGTTTCTGAACTAAGTTTGTGTTGCATTTTCCTTCACACGGCAGCTCATCTGCTTTCAAGAGAGATAGGTACTGTAGCCAAGTGTGAGCTTGCTTGAGGTGCTCCACAAAGGTCATGGGGGATTTGAAGCACGGGGTTGGAATGGTAGCAACCTGCCATTGGGAACCTAATGAGCTGGGTGGAGACATTCTGGGAGCACCGGGCCAGTGAATCTCCATGAATCTCCAGTGCATGGCTGGTCAGGCCACAGGGGCAGAGAGTTAGAGAGGCACAAGCACAGGAATGGGCTGGTTCAAACTTTTTTAATATATCACACAACGGTCTCCTGCTTCAGCTGACACAAATCCAGAACAGAATATCTGATGGTTAATAGACCTCTGGCTCTTGAATTCAAGTCAGCTGGACACACATGGAAAGACCATGCTACACATATTATTACAGGCCCAACAGCTCCAGGTTTCTCCAATAATGGGCTATAAATAGTAACTGAAAATTGTGTCCATAGTCACCATGTTCAACCTTCATTCATGTTATTCCCTAACCCATGAAGTATAGCAACTATGTGCATATCATTTGAATGGTATTAGGTATTTCAAGTAATGTAGAGTTGATTTAAAGTCTTCTAGGAGCATTGGTACAGGCTATTTTACATCAAAGACCTAAGCAACTGAGAATCTTGCTGTCAGTGTAGGAGGGAGTGTCCTCAAACCAATTGCCCATAAGGATGACTCCAGTATTAGGCCTGAGTTATATAACACAGGAAGAAGAAAAAGTGAACCTCCTAGATGTTTTTCTGTCTGTAACCATCTCTGTATGAAAGAGTGCAAACTGGTCAGAACTCTGACATTTAGGGTCATAGGTTACTGGTTAGGTGGTTCACTGAGATTTAAATGCTTAGATTTAAGTACAGTTCACGACTTCCTGACCCCTCTCACAACTTTACCCTCCTTTCCACTTTTAGTTTCTTCCAGCATCTGCTGTGTCTAATTAGAGCATCTTAAATTGAAGAAAAGAACCACACATCTGGGAGGAGGTGGGTTGTGTATTCATCTGTAGCAGGTAGGTGAGTTCCAGGATGTGGATAGTTTCGGGTTTGTTGTTTCTTTTGTTTTGTTTGCTTTCTCTTCCTAGCCACTGAAAAAGTATGACACAGGTGCTCAATCCAGCCACCAAATCCCCGGAACCTGTTTGTTCCCTCCCTATTTTGTGGACCCCAACAACTAGCCCCTCTACTAGCTTTATCATGTGCAGCTCTTGGCTTCAACATCTTACTTTGGTATTGTTCCCAATTATACAGTTATAAAATTGAAATTGTCAAAAGTTCCTTAGAAGAAACTTTCTTAAGGTTTTTTGAACTCAAGTTGCCAGCCATGGCCAGGAAAGATTCATAATGTGTGTTTCTTTTGTGATGAGTGAGAACAGACTATTGAAGTGCCTAGGTAACAGTACACAGGCCTTCACCCAGCAGCATAGGTATCAGTTAATTGCCATCCCTAAAACAAAATGGAAAGGAATCCAGATGAGAGCTCAAAGAGACACGCAAATGGCGTGTGAGTGCATGAGTGCGTGCGTGCTTGTGTGTGCTTGTGTGTGCTGTCTGGCCCGTCAGGAGCACATTCAAAATTCTAAGATGTTCACTCTTGTAATTCATATTGTTGACCCTGTTGCTGGACTGAATTCCAGGAAGGAGGAGTCTTTCCCATCACTGCTGGCTGATAGACAGCAGCTGGGAGAGACCTCTGGGAGGCAGCTACAGTTTGGCAATGGCTGACATCATGGGCGATTTTAGGGAGATGCACCCTAGGCTTTCTCAGAGACATGTTATGTCTAATCGAAAGTCCTCTTCTGCCTGCCCAAGTGCCAGACTCATTGTGGAGATGCTTGTTTGCTCTGGCCTCTTGGGAGGTCCCTCATGCCTCCTTGGTGACCTAATCATTAGTCCCCACGTCCAGTGTATTTAATTTATGTGACTCACCACTAGGCAAGACAAGAGATCTCCCCAGAACATGGAAGCAGAAGCACTAATAATACAAATTGAACCCAGAAAATGGATCTGTTCATTCATGTTCCATAGAAATTCCATCAAAGCTAGACAATTGCTTGAGCATACATCATCCTCATATATTCCAAAATCTTGATCAAAACTTTAGCAGAATTTGCCCAGAAAGCAAAAAAGTAAACTCCACAGAAGACATAAATTAAGTGCCACACTGCCCACGAGCATCATAATTTCCACAATCATAAGTGTGTCAACCTTCCCCTCGTCCCAAGCCCATCTCATTTATGTAAGTGTTCCTGTGTGTTTCTTGGGAAATGGTGCATCTCATACCACTTTTACTGTGCCTTTTTTTTTTGAGGCTGCTTGTGCGATGAAATCTCTTTCCTATTGCATTTTTCAAACCATAATTGTCTTATTGTAGCAGCGCTGAGATTTTAACTGACCATGACTGCAGGCACCTAGCAACTTGAGTATTTTAAACATATCTCTGCTTCCCTTTCTTTTTACAGTGAAGTGTTTTGTTATTAGTGTGATTTTAATAATCGGAAAAAGTAAGTTTTAGAGAGACTGAATGTTCTTCATACAGGTTAAGAAAAACTATTCTGAAAGAAAGTAACCTTCTCACTGTGATAGCTCTCTGCCCTTTGAAAACCTCTAGACTCTTCTAGAAGCAGGTCTAGACTGGATGCTTGCATACCCGTCAGTGTCTTGCTTCCTTCTGCTTCCTCCTTGATTAAATATTTATTTCAAATCTCTTACTTTACTAAATACTTTAATGTATATTTTGTAGTGCTTTCCATATTTTTCAGTACCTAATGCTGTTTTTTTATGAGTAGTCCTTATTTTTACTTTTTTTTTAACCATACGAGCTAAGTTCTTTAGTATTTTACTGTTCTGTTGCCTGCAAATTCTAATCTATTTATTTCTTTTGTTATATTCTTTGCTATAGCTCCATTTTCCAATCCCCCCTTTTGTTGTTTGTATATGATTCTCTGTCTTTCAAGAGATATTTAGGATACTTCACTAATATTTCCAGTTGACTGGGGGTTATTTCATTATGTTATTGCAGTTCTTTAGTTTTACAGATTTACAATATGAGTCCCTGGATTCTAGAATTTCTGCTGAATAGACAGTTCATCTGGTGAATCTATTCAAAATATAATTGCATCACTTATATTTTCTCCATATCTCACTCTTGTTCACAGTGACTGAGTGGGACGCGCAACCTTCTAAGCTTTGCTGTATTCTGGCAGCGATTCCTACAACTTAATAATAGTTTTTGATTTATCTACTGAATGGTATTTGGTGATACAGATGTTCATGGCTTTCTTTTTCTTGCGGAATGTAAGTCTTATGTGGAGACGCCTTTGTGTGTTTCTCCTTGAACTTTACTTCTAAGTTGTATCTCACACCTCTATTTCATTTGGATTTGGGTGGTTTATGATTTATTTATGATCTTTTATGTTTAGAGTTTGTTTTATATGTGCTTTTAACAACATAAAATGTCCAATACTGTTAAAGACTTAGAGCAAAAGAAAAAAATAACTTTTTTTCAAGTTTACTGTTGCCAGTTCAAATTCTAAAAAGCAATTCCTTCAAAAGGTTTTAACTCTATCATTGTTAACTCAGCCTATGTTTCTGAATTACATTTTTTTGTTTTACTTCTTATTACTTATTGGCTCACTGTTACTCAGCACCTTCCTCCCTTTCCCCCTCTGTCCACTCTCCCAAGATAATAATATCTCATTTTTTTGTGAAAATCTATATTCAGTCTTTGTTATATTAAATGGTAAATACTGTTCTGCCCTGAATGGATTTTATGCAACTTTAGTTTTTCCATCCATTAATAATTGCTTCTAATTTTTCTTCATTACCACCAAGCATTGAGAGGACCTCCTCCAGCAACCTTATAAACAAAACTCACCACCCAGATGATGCAGATTTGAAGAGTAAACCCATGGGCCTGCTGGCTTGTGTTGTCCAGCCTCTGCTCACAGTATGTTGACTTTCTTTGGAGTTCCCGAGAAAAGGACTGGTCATTAGTTTACTTCTGGAGCCCTTTCTATAATGAACTGGTTCTAGAGTAAAAGATTTGCTACTACTTCTGCCGCTGTAATGAGTCCTGAGTGTGAATTCTGCCAGCACATCCTCTCCCTCTCTATCCTACAAATGTGTGTTTTCCACTTTTCTTGTTATTTTTGACAACCTGGCAGAAGAAAGAGAAAACAAAAGTAAACCAGGTATGGTAGCATCTGCCTAAGATCTCCTCACTTGCAAACTTGAGGCAAAAAGATTCAAGGCCTGCCTGGAGGATATATAACAACACCTTGTCAGAGGGAGGGAGAGAGAGAATCATGTAATTCATATGTTTAAAGTTACAGATGCTGTTTAGGTAGGGTGACGATTGTTGTGATGAAACACCATGATTAAAAGCAAGTTGGGGAGGAAAGGGTTTGTTTCTCACACAGTTCCATATAACAGTTCATCATCACAAGCAGGAACTTAACCAGGAGGCAGGAGCTAATGCAAAAGCAACGGAAGGGTACTACTTACTGCCTTGCTCCCCTTGGCTTGCTCAGCCTGCTTTCTTATAGAACCTCAGGAGGGACCCTGCCCACAATGAGTCGAGCTCTCACCCATCAATCATTGACTAAGAAAATGCCTAACAGGCTTGCTTACAGCCCTGTCTTATGGGAACATTTTCGTAATTAGGATTCCCTCCTCTCAAATGACTTTAGCTTGTGTTGGCATCAAACTATTCAGCACATATGCCTCTATACACACATATGTAGATTTGAGTGTGTGTTTGTGTGTGTGTGTGTATGATAGGTTTGTACATAATGGAAGCAAAAAGGCTGTATACTTAGAGTATGAAAGTGTACAATCACGAACTGAATATGCATAGGTTTCACCTTTGGGCATGAAGGAAGAATGAAATTGCTGCTTTAGTAATTAACTCATGAAAAATACCTCCAGTTAGGACCAGAAGTACTGAAGAAGACAGGAACCTAAGGACTACTTGAAAGACCTCCCTACCCTCCAGGACTGGACGTGCTGTGTAAGGCGTGGAAACGGCAATGCTGCTTGTTTGGAGACCTAGGGACATAATGATGCCTTTTATTAAAAATTTGGGGATGTGATCTGGTTTTAGGAACATGATGGCAAGGTTATTTGTATACCTTGGAATTTCACCTCTCCGTTAAAGGTTTTTATTGAACATCAAATACTCAGATCCTGGCAAGTGGAAATTTAAAATAGATATTAACACAACAAGGTCCTAGGCTGACATTTAGTCTTAAAAGTTGAATCCGAGCAGCAGTGGGCCTGTTTTTATGTTCCAGTATTTGGAGCCCAGACAGTGGAAATGGAATGACATGATGCTCATGAATGTACTAGCTATTGAATAAAATAGGCCTTTGCAGTAGTTAGCTGCACTAGTCTGGGAGGCTATAGAAAACAGTGTAGGCTGCGTGGCTTATAGAGTAACCATGGGAATGCATCTCTCCTAACTCTGGATACTAGAAAAAACTAGATCTAGGAGCCAACAGATGGATGCCTGGTGAGGAGTGCCTTCCTTAGACAGCTTTCTTCTCTGACCTCACATGCAGGGAGCTTGAGTATTCTTTTGGTAATCTTTTTTTTTAATTTTCTAAGTTTTTTTTATTTACATTCCAAATCATTTCCCCTTTCCCGTTTCCTCCCTCCCCGAAAGTCCCATAAGCCCCCTTCCCTCCCTCTTTTCCCCATTCAACCCCCTCTCGCTTCTCTGTCCTGGCATTCCCCTACATCCAGTCTTTCCAGGACCAGGGGTCTCTCCTTCCATCTTCTTAGAAATCTATTGATATGCGAATTGTGTCTAGAGTATTCCGAGATTCTGGGTTAATATCCCCTTATCAGTGACTGCATACCATGTGTGTTCTTTTGTGATTGGGTTACCTCGCTAAGGATGATATTTTCAAGTTCTGACCATTTGCCTAGGAATTTCGTGAATTCATTGTTTTTAATTGCAGAGTAGTATTCCATTGTGTAAATATATTACATCCTCTGAATCCATTCCTCCGTTGAGGGCGGGAGCCTACCAGCTTCCCTTCCGCAACCTCTGTTCCGGTAGACTGCACTGAAGAGACAGGTACCTAAATTCTCCCCAATATAACATCGCTTGGGACACGGCCTGTTGGGGCTTCCGTCTGCTCCCAAGAACGGGACAGCTCTGTGGTCGTCTGGGCGCCAGATATATTGTGGGCCATCCCCTCTGCAGGGTGACCAGCGCCACCGAGAGAGTGCAGAGTGCACTCCGCCATCTTTGCTCCAGTGGCCGGGTAGTTGGGACAGACAGGCATAATATCGCTTGGGTCTCTTGTGTGTATGCGGCTCCCAAGTGCTGGGCTGATCTGCAGTAACCAGCGTGCTAACTCTGCTGTGGGACTTCTGCCTGGCAGAGGGACGCCCCCTCCCCCCCACTCTGGGAGAGATCACACACCCCTGCACAGGGCAGGAGCCTACCAGCCTCCCTTTGGCGACCTCTGCTCCAGGAATCCACAATGCTGAGCCTTTGGATGTGCAAGGACTCCCCAATATAACATCACTTGGGGCAATCTTTTTTTTTTTAAAGCCCAAGGATTCTCTTTGGTAAGGACACCAATTCTATCCCTTTCCTGAACCATCCCTATGATAGATCCCTTTACACCCCAAAGGCCCTACCTCCTAAAACCATCACCTTGGGATGGTGAAGATTTCAACAGGTGAATTTGGGGGGGGGGCGAATGTAAACATTCAGACCATAGTACTTTCTAAGGGACCAATGAGAGGATGCAAAAGGTATGGAAAATAACTGAACACAATTTCAAGAAAATGCAAACTTTCACTCTTTGCAAAGCCCATAAAAACACTGAGGGCTTGAGCCAGATGGATCAGGTTGTGGGGGAAATGGCCACCAGGTAGAGGAGCCTGAAGTTCATGCAGCAGGCGTTTGCCAAAGCTGTGTGTCAGGTGGAAAGACAGACAGCTCAGGGCCAGCATGGGCTGTATCTTTCACCTTGAGCCTTAGTTTTCCTTGTGTGCCTGACTTTGGCCTTGATGTAATTGGGCAGCGGGTCGGTGCCAAACACAGCAGCCCTTGGATGTCTGGGCGATGATTTATAGAAGAAAACCTTCGGCCCTCCTGAGGTCAGAGTCCTTGTGAATAACAAAACATTTTGTCCCACTGGGGGAGCTCCAAACTTGACATGCTCTGCCTCTGTCCGTGCCTCATCAAAGCCAGGGAGAGAAGAGAAGCCAAGGAGAAGAAACAGCTGGATTCAGTTACCCTTAAGATGCATATAGTTTGGAAATAAATTTTCTATCAAAGTGTGTTTTGTTTCTTGCTTATTGCAGCATGTTTGAAAGTGTCTGAATTGTTTGGTTGGGGCCAGAATTCTCCAGGGAGCAAGACTTTCATTTTGTGCCTGTGTCTGTTAAGGTTTGCCGTGCTTTTCCTGCCCGTGCCCCAAAGCAAACAAATCACTAACTTCACATTTGATTTGACAAAGCTCTAAATCTCCATAATAAATTACAACAAAATTGTCGATGTCTCCAACAGTAAATGCAGGTGGCTCTACCTGCAAAGACTGAAAACCTACAGCTTCTCATTGTCTCTCTGCTACTAGCTCGGCATTGACTCTGTTGTCTTTTACCTGGATTATTAAGCTGTCTCAAAAGAGTTTACCACTTCGATCCTTAACCTTTCTGTGACCAAAGTTCAGGCCAGACCCCAGAGATTGATTTAAAGGCTTAACCCAGTCAATTTGTTCTCATGTGTGATCCTCCTAGCTATATCAGGTATGTAAAGAGACAGTCAACAGTATATGTCTGTATAGAAAATTCTTTAAAAAAAACAATTGATTCCTACAATGCAGGAAGCTGAAATGTCTAAATTAGATAGAGGTGAACTGTGGAGCCAGAGACTCAGGAAGTTGCAAATGCTGTGGTTTGAGAGTTCAAGGTATTTACTTGCGGATTTCTTTTCCTCTGGGGGAGATTAGTCTCATCCCCTTCATGCCTCTAATTAACTAGGGAAACACACAGATACACACACACACACACACACACACACACACATACACACACACAGAGAGAGAGAGAGAGAGAGAGAGAGAGAGAGAGAGAGGCTACATACAGATAGAGATATACACATAATTAAAATTAGTAAGTCTTTAATGTTCTCCTCAAAGACCAACTTATATTTGACACATCTCTTGACTCTAGACTGAAGTGCAAACTCATTTCCTACTGACTTACCATGCACTTATATCACTGTCACTTGAAACATTATTGTGTTCGGTTATTTTCTGTACTATTTGCATCCATCCCCTAATATATTTATACTCATGTCATATATGTATATAATATACATGTGTATGTACATACACACACACACGGAACAGGAGCAAACATGTGAGTGCTTTCTAGCAGCCAGCCAGTTGGTACCCGTGCTAGGCAATAAAATGCTCTGCTCTTAAACTGGAATCCAGAGTTATTCCATCAATCCTTGTTTTGGGTAGGAGCAGGGGTTGGCTCAGGGACAAGAGATATTTTCTTTTTCCTTACTACAGGCAAATTTCTCTTATTTGAATAGTTAGAGTGTTATTGCTCCTTCATAACTGTAATTTTATTATGAATCATAATGTAAATATCTGTTTTTCTCGTGATCTTAGTTGACCCTTTTCAAAAGGTCATTCAAATTCAACCACCCAAAAGATGTCTAAACCTATAGGATAAGAACCACTGTATTATAGTATCAGACATACAGCAGAGATCAGAGAGAGAGAGAGAGAGAAAGAGAGAGAGAGAGAGAGAACACTATCACCAGAGAATACAGAAAACAGGACTTGGAAATCATTATAGTGAATAATCATATTGGGAATGGAAGAAATGACCCAAGTCCCCAATGCAATCTTGCTTCAGATTGGGAAAAAAACTAGATGTGGTTGGAAATCACAATGATCTATACAACAGGAGGGAAGGGGAAGCTTACAACAGGATGTGCAATTTAGGAATGAGATGCTTCTGCCAAGGAAGGCATCAAAAAGCTGCAAGTTAGTGTCCTGTTTCTTACTGCTGTACAAGACAGTAATCCAAAACTCGGTGCCTAAAAACATCAGGCTATTTATTACTGCACAATTCTTCAGTTGCAGCAGGGCTCAATGTGGACAGTTTGTTACGGATAGAATTGTGTCTCCACCCTCCCACCCACCCCCCAAAGGGAAATGTTGAAATCCTAACTCTTAAGGATTGGTAAGTGTGACTTTATTTGGAAATAAGGTCTTTGTAGATGTAATAATGTTCTGATGAAGTCATTATGGTGGGCCCTAGTCCAATGACCAGCATCCTTGAAGGAAGAAGTTTGGGCCACAGCTAGAGGGAAAAGAGCCACGTAAAGATGGAGACAAAGATTGGAGCTTGCTACCCCAAGCCAAGGGAGTAGCTGGGGCTATGAGGAATTGGAAGATACAAGGCCAGTTCCTTGCTAGAGCCTTCGAAGGGATCCTGGCACTAACACATAAGACCTTGATTTCAGACGTCTAGCCTCTATATTAGAGAATAAATGTGAGTCTCATATTTTGTGTCTTTGTTTTGACATACTAGCAATCTAGTACACATTTTATCAGGTTCCATGTGGCACCCCCAGAGGAGGCTTGAGTGAGGTAATAGGGTCCACTTTTAAGAGGACCCCACTCCTGTGGCTGGAGTTTAGTGCTGGCTGACAGCTGCAAATATCCAGCTCTGGGGGCTTGGGGGCCTCTGTCTTTGTCCACATGAACTCTTCATGGCTGATGTGGACTTCTCACAGCATAATGGTCTGAAGGTAGTAGGACTTAGATGGTACTGGCCTTCTCAGACACAAAGTAAAAGGTGTCAGGATTTCTGTAGATACAGATGCAGACCAGATCTGCATCATTTCTTCCACATCCTAGTGACTAAAGCAGGTCACAGGGCAACACTAATTCTGTGGGATGGAGTACCCTGGAACATGGGTACCAGGAATCCATTGCCACTGGAATTCCAAATCTAAAACAGGTGAGCACTAAAAACAGAAAATCAGTTAATAAGTAGCCGACAGACAGGAAGAACGGCCAGATGAACAGCTAAACATTAATAATCATTAATCCATGTATCTGCAGTGAAGCATGGTAACTTACAAGTGCCGTGCTGTGACTCCAGCCCCCACCAGCCCCATGTCCTATCCCCATGCACAAATACCCAATGTATAAACAAACTGTTTGTAAATACTTTTCACTGACTTGACTCATCTTTGAACGTTCCTAAGACCATTTGTATATGATACACTGATGTGAACTCTTGTACAGTAATTTCCAAGAATAAACAGCAAAGTGTGTTAGGGATGGCTGATTGTACCACACTGAAACTTCTTTGAAAATAGTAGTAACTAAACTTTTTCATTATATGGCTTGAGTTCCAGTAAGACGGAAAAGTAAGCAAAATCATCTCAGAAAATGAATGCAGCTTCCAAATGAAGAATTTCCCAGATGAAATTTTAAGTCAGTTTTAATGATAGATTATACAGCAAGGATGTGAATCCACAAAATGACACTGAGTCCACTGTCTCATGCTACAAACAGTCCATAGACCCTCTGATTGCATGCTACAGTGTGTATACCCATGTTAAATATTATAAGCTATTGGGGGGGATATAATCCTTCCAACAGAGATATTCTCTCAATAGCTTCCTTGCCATTTCTCTCACTTCCTGGCCCACGTCTCAATGTGGCTTCTGAATTCCTTTTCAGTTTCAAATAAGAACCATTCTCTTTCTGAAATTTCCAAGATAATTAAAGAAAACATTTTAAACGGGTTTTACTCAATTAAATTTAAGAAATATCCACCACTAACTACCAGGTGTCAGGCACGGGTGGATCATCCTTGGCCAAAATAAATACACAAATTATGTCTGTGGTGGCATCTAGCATCCTCAGAGAAGGCCCATAAAAGTTTACTTTGTATGTGGTGATCACCTTCTCCCACCAGCTCATAAAAAACCCATTTAACATATAATGTGTTCTTGCTCTACAAGACTGACTTACAAATAAATCTTTGCGAGAGGTCAGAGTTTGCCTGTGCTGAGAACGGGCCAGGCCAAATGTTTTCAAGCGCCTTCTCCCCTAGGTCCAGCTTAGCAAGTCTGCAGAAGCGCCCAGAAATTCCTGTCCCCTAGGATGCTGACAACCTGGAGCAATGTGTTCCCAAAGCTCGGTACAAATGTGAGAGATGACTTTTCAGAGACACGGGGACAAACATTTTCTATTTTGATAGATATGTACTCATTTTAATGTGTACCTAAGAATTATGACTTGTAATTTAAGTCAGTTTTATCTTGGTATTATTACTTAGAATTGAGTTAAGGAAGTTGTTCAATGTCTTCAAAGAATTATTTTAAGGAAAAGTAATGTGTAAGTACTAATATAAATGGTACATACATGCAGTCATGAAGGGCTCCTGTAGACATGTGAAGCTTGGGAATCACTGAGGTAGTAATGCCGTCACAAAGGTCGGCATAAGGCAAGCTTCTTGAGATCAAATGTCCACTATGATAAGAATGGAAACATTTAGCCAAAACATCAAATATTTTTAGCTGGATGGTGGTGACATACACCTTTAATCTGAGCACTGAGAAGGCAGAGCCAGGCAGATCTCTGAGTTCAAGGTCCCACCATGGTCTACAGAGTGAGTTCCAGGAAAAGCAAGGGCTACACAGAGAAACCCTATCTTGAAAAAAGAAACAAACAAACAAAAGAAAAAAATCAAGAAATGAAAATATCTGTATTTGTGGTGGTTGTTGAGGTCAGATTTTTTCAATGTCTTCATATCAAATATTCTGCTGTTTCCAGATATAGTTTTAAAGCTTAGACATTTCAGCAACCAAACTGGCATGGAATTATATTTGAGACAGTGTACCAACCAGCATGTACACCCTTCAGAAGACCATGAGTCCTGTGTTTTGGAAGTACAGATACATCCACATAAAAACACAAAATGTTTCCTCTGAGGTCTAGAATCCAAGGGTATCAGCTATGCCTGTGCCTGAGGCTTTCATTCCAATGCTCATAGTTTTCTTCACTGGTTCCTCTTAGAAGATAGGACAATTTTTTCCCTTAAAATTAAAATAGTATTTCCTTTGTCATGTTACAAAAACAGTTTATGGTCAGTATATAAAAATTAGGCAACCAATATGCACAAAAAGAAAAGAATCATCATGCCACCATGATTCCAATACCAGTTAACCACATGAAAGACATTGGGTGACTCCTTCTAAAGGTCTCTTTATATTCACATATTTCAAACAGGTGTATTCATATTGATCATTTGAATGTGGCCTCAGGAAGCTTGTATGCTGTAATTGACATTTTTCATTCCATAAAAATCCGTGTCTTTGTGTAAATATAAAAGATTGATGGAACTATTATCAACAATGTGCTGGCAAAATCATTACATCTCTATTCCTTCTTGATTGGTTCCTGGTCATAGAATTTCTTCCGAGTTAAAATTGTTCTGTGGCAAACAGGAGATGAAAGTGGGGTGAGCATATGAAGTTTGTCAGGGCACATTCAAAAGCATATCTGCTGGCTGTTTATACCATAAGGTGTCTGTTGTCAGCTGCAGAACAGCTTGCTTTAGTGACATTGGTAGCATCTCCTGCTATGCATGCCCCTTTGGTGACTCTTTGAAGCTTTGGAAGAGCTACCATTCACACCAGAATGTTGAGAGGAGTAGAAATTCCTTAGGAGGAGCACACCCTCAGAGGTAAAGTCCTAAGAACCTCATTGTTTCAGAAGATAATTCTGTCTGCTTTGTAACGGTACAGGGGTTTGGGTCTGGGGCCTTGCGCTCACTCAGCACAATGGTTAATCTTTACTCTCTACATGACTGGATTTAGGATCACCTAGGCCACACAGCTCTGATGTCGAGGAGGTTTACCTAAGGAGGGAAGAACCACCTTTCAAATAGATGCTGGTGTTCTGAGGGCGGTGACGGTGGACTGAATAAGAAGGGAAAGAAGCTGAGCACTAGGGTTCCTCTCACTCAAGTTCCCACTACCACTGTCTTCCACGCCCTAATGTGCTGCATCTCTACTTAAACCGTGGACCAAAGTAAGCCCTTCCCTCCTTAAAGTTGCCTTTTGCATGTCATTTTGTCACAGCAATAAGAAAGGCTTATTGAAATGGCTGCCAAGTGCTCTGTCACTGAGCCAAGCACCCAGCCCTAAGCAGCTCTTCAATGGCCTTTTCCTCACCCTGGGCCTCTCCTTCCACCCTGGGGTTCTGCATCCTTGGGATCACTTGCTAAATAAAGTGGCCATTCCAAGTCCTGCTTTCAGACTCAGTTTAGGGAATCCCAAACTAAAATAAATCCTTCCTGGGCATTCCTGAGCCCATGCTAGCTCTTTTGCCAACTTCCTGCTTATCATACAACATGTATTTGTTATTACTCCATTGTACAAGGGGAGTGTGTAAATTCTATTGCATGTGTTTGTCACTCTCTTGTATTACATAAGCCGTCACATTAACGTGCTCATGAGGATGGAGATTTTGTTTTTGTATCCACCGCAGCACCTAGAATACTTCCCAGCACTGAGTAGGTGCTGGCCAACATTTGCTGAATGCTAAACAACCTACTTCACTTTAGGAGCAAAGCAGTAAGTTTCGATATAGTATTCGATCATTCAATTTAAAGTTCAACATTTCAAACCTTTCATTGATTAGCTGGGTAACCTGGAGGGAACTAACTTCTTTAAGACCCCATTTCCTCCGTGTTAAATGGGACAATGATGTTCACTCTGCCCCCAAAGACTTATTCTGAAGAAAACATCTAGAAAAGCTCTGAATAGTTCCAGGCCCTTCTTTTTCTCTCAACCTGCTTCCTGGAATAAACAAATCCTGGTGGGAAGCAGCTAAACCCTGTCAGCATCTTGTCCCTCTGATTCTCAGCTCAGGGAAGACTCCTCCAAAGCATATCCTTATGCCTAGGGGGAGGTCAGGAAGCCAGGCTTCTTTCAGTCCTCCAGCAAAATGCCAATTAGAAGGACATAGCCAGCAGGAAGAGCTACTGGAGAAAACCACACACTTGTTCCAAAACAAAGATCACTCTGCATGTCATAAAAGCTCAGAAATGCCTTCCAGATGTTGTATACTGGGTCTGCACAGATGTTTCCGATGTCAAACCATAAATGTTGGAAACATAAAACATTTGTGCCCCACAGATGTAGAGATTTAATTATACAGTGAATGTGATAAATCTTTAGGTAATAAAAGGAGACCACAAACTGGCTACATTACATTTTTTAAAAATCTGTTTTTCTTCTCCTAACATTGGCGTCCTACTGGGTTATTCCCAGATTCCTTGTTTGCATTTTGGTTTTGAGATTTGACGGAGAAAAAAAATGGGTTAGGTGAATGTACATATTCACAGCTATGCTCACTGAGTTTCCCTGTATTGACAGCTGCACAGCCTTTGACAGCTAGGGAGCAAGATGAAGACTGATGATAAGCTTGTCTCTCCAGTCTATGTCCCTTAGTGGAAGTGCTGAGTTATTCCCAGTGATCTCCTAACTGAATATTCTGATGCAATGAACAGATCCAGCAGGGATTCAGCACTGCCGCTCATGATTCCACATCGCAGAAAGTCATAATCTGGCATCTGCAAAAATCAGACCTTCCATCATCTCCAACTCAATAAACGTGCATACACACGTGCACACAAATATGGTGGAAATTTTATCTGCCACATGCACAGGAGAGTGAGAACACAACCTGACAGACATGATACCTTAGGACGTGGTACAGTTCCTCAGTGTTCTCCTTTTATTAATTGCAACATATTCTCTTCTCCCTAGGAAGATTAATTTTCCAAACACTGCATTTATTATTTGTCTTAAGTTACTTCTCTATTGCTATGAATAGGCATCATCACCAAGACAACTATTAAAGAGAATCTATTGTGAGCTTACAGTTTCAGAGGATTAGTCCATAATCATTATGGCAGGGAGCATGGCAGCAGTCAGCAGGCATGGTGTGGAGGAGGTAGTTAAGGGCTTATACCTTTAGATAACAGCCTCAAAAGCAGAGAGAGAGGGAGAGAGAGAGAGAGAGAGAGAGAGAGAGAGAGAAACAGAGAAAGACAGAGACAAACAGAGACAGAGGCAGAGAGAAATAGACACACACTGAGAGAGACAGATAAACAGAGACAGAGAAAGAGAGAGACACACACTGAGAGAGAGGGAGGGAGGGAGGGAGGGAGGGAGAGAAGGAGGGAGGGAGAGAGGGAGGGAGGGAGGGAGGGAGGGAGGGAGGGAGGGAAGGAGAGAGGGAAAAGGAGACAGGGAGAGGGGACAAGGGAGAGGGAGAGGGGATGAGGGAAAGGGAGAGAGGGAGACGGAGAGGGAGAGGAAGAGGGAGAGGGAGAGATCACTAACTGGGAATGGGAAATGGCATTGGGTTTTGAAACCAAAACCACAAAGCTCTCCCCCAGTGACAAACCCCTCCAACAAGGCCACACCTCCTAATTCTTCCCAAATATTTCCACCAAGGGCCAAGCATTTGAATATATGAGCCCATGAGAGCCATTCTTACCAAACCACCACATTTTTGTATGTTGTAATTCAAAATTTTAATACTGTATCAGTGTCTTAAAGTGATACTTTAAGTTATCAGTATCTTAATTATATGCTATACTATTTATAGTATAATACTATATTATATATCTGTTAATACTATATCAGTATCTTAAAGTGATATCCAAATTTACAAGGTTTTGTCAACTATAGTAAATAAAGTCAGAATACCAAAAAGGTGTTTAGGGAAACAGGACATACCCCCAAGTCTCATCACAAGCTGGTGCCTCTCATAACATTTATAAAATAGCAAACAGTAATAAAATGAAAGATGTGTTATCTTTTCCATGGATGTTTAAAGTTGTGTTTTGAATTTTCTCAATGACTATGATTTTATATGGACAATCTGTTGTGTTATTTCGAAATTTTTCATTACTTGGACTGTTTGATTCTCAGGTATCTGAAATTTACCTTATAATCTTTATTTTGTGGAAAAGAAAACCTTTTGATAAGAACATACATGACCATAACTGCATAGATTTGGTGGCATATGTTTAAAGTGTATTTTATTTTTGTTCTCTGATTCACCAATTCTGAAGGAAAATAACATGTTTATAGGCTACCAAGTTATTTATAAAAGTATGGCCTCAGAATGTATCTTATTAAGTGAGGTCATACCGTTTTATAAAAGGATAAACTGCATGTTCTTACTTATATGCAGACTCCAGATAACAATACATGTATTGTACAAACAGATGCACATAAGGTACAGCGTTAACCTGTAGAAAAGAGAATAAGGAAGGCTAAACTAGAGTTTGAGGGCCGACTGAATAAAGGTGATGGATACAAGTTATTAAAAAGGATGTAAAGTTAATTGTCTATGTAGCTCTAATGGAGTTTTGGTTTTCATAGTGGATAAATGTACAAATATATTCTGAACGGGCAAAATTTAATGTGTACCTTCACAGTTTCCATTTTGAATGTCAATTCTAACCATATATAAATCCATTAAGTTGTAGACTTTGAATCTACTTAGTTTGTGTATGTGATGTTTTTATTTATTTGTCAGGGGTTTTACATTTATCTTTTAAAATATCTGCATGGTTTGGAAGCATAAGCCTTGTCTCCACCATAAATTTTTATCATTTTATTTTTATTATTTTTATTTTTGGCTTTTAATTTGTTTATTTTTTATTTGGTGTGTGTGTATGCGCACACACGCACACACACGTGTACATTGCATAAATTTATGGGTATCACACATGTGTAATACAGGCAGCAACCAGAAGAGGGTATTGGATAAGGAACTACTGCCATGTGGGTGCTGGGAACTGAACCCAAGTCCTCTGCAAGATCAGCCATCTCTCATCTGATCTACCTCTCCAGTCTCTGATAGGTACATGTGTATATGTATTTTTTAATAAAAATATATAGATTATATATATAATTTTTTAATCAGCTTCAAACATCAATAATAAAAAATGCATCTTCTCAGTGAATGTTCTTGAAACACTAGGAAAAACACTACTCTTTCTGTATTTTAATAGGTTATAGTGAGAAGTTGCAATAAATAGAAAGGATACATAAATGATTGTCAGGAAAATATGCACAAAAAAATAGCTGTTAGATCCAATGTGGGTTTGCTAATCATATTGGTAAACACACTACGGGGGCATTTTTCTAAAATTTATTTTCCCCAAATCTGTGATTTAAAACATAAAGTATTTTACAAAGGAAGTATGGAACATTAGCCAATAAAGGCTTTTAATAATTTGCCTCAGTTGGCCATGAAGCACTAAAGGGGCTGCAAGGGGGAGAGAAGTCTTACAGGATGGGTGAGTACTGGACATATGATGACAGAGTAAAGGGAGAACTGCCAAGGGCAGAAGGACTTACAGGAAGGTGAAGGCAAGGGAATGGGGGAGGAGTTTGGGGAACTGACCACAACTAAAGATGTCTGATAAAACCATGTGGAAAACTATTGTTTGTAAGCTAATTAAAAATATATAAATAAAAAATTCTAAGCTTGAACAGAGGTACTGTGTATGAGTAGACAATGTTGCCCCCAGATACGATAGGTTATTAAATGAAAATTCCGCTTGCCAGGCATGAGAGAGCGCCACACGAGTTGTTAGTCAAGGAGGATCTAAAGCGCTCCCCCCCCCCACAAACCTCATAGAAGACTGCCATTGTCCCTGTTGTCCACAAAAAATGAAATAGTAAAAGCCTACTGCTGGGGCTGGAGAGAGGGAAAATGGTTAAGACCAGATGCTATGCTTGTAGAAAACCCGAGTTCAGGTCTCACCAACCAAGTTAGGCAGCTCAGTGCCACTTGTAACTCTGATTGCAGGAGACCTAGTGGCTTCTTCTGACTGATCTAGGTAGGCATTTGCACACATGTGACATATATCCATACAGATCCATACTCATACACATGAATACAAATAAATTTTTTTTTTTAAAAACCCTATTGCTGAAGACATCGACTCTGGTTGCAGGGAAAAGGAAACAAGCTCAAACTGAGCTAGAAGCCTCTTCTCCACTAGCTGGTTTTCATAGTCCTGGAATGTGGAGGAAGAGGAAGGAGGAGGAGGAAGGAGGAGGAGCAACATGCTTGTGCAAACAATTCTAATTAAATTCAGTCAGTCATACACAGAACAAGACATGAAAGTAGAAGGAGGATATGTTGGGAAGTGGTCCAGTAGGATTAGGAGGAGGATAGGAAGAGATCATAGGTAGGGAAAATTATCAAAATACATTGTACACATATATGAAATCATCAAAGAATTTAAAAAAAATAGAAAATGTGCCTCAGTTTACACAGCTGAGACATGAAGTGACAAAGACAAAGATATAGATAAGTCTCTCAGGAAATTCTCATGTGGTAATGCTTTGTTTTAGAACATCTCAGACAAGATTGTTCCTTCTTATAGCTAACGACAATGGCTATTGAGAAAGTAAGCTGGTCCCCTGTGAACTATGACCAGGCTACTTTCTGCCTCTTGCTCTTGACAGCAACACTAACCATAAGATGCTGTATATATCACCACCATCACTTAGCATAAAAGCTTAGGGGATTAATAACAAACTGCTATTTGTTTGCCTCTCTTTGGAGGTGAGGTGTTTAGCTGAGTTTCTAGTTTGGTTGGTGGGTTTTGAAGTTTGTTTGGTTTGTGTTTGTTTGTTTTTATTCAGGATATCATTATGCAACTCCCCTAGCCTTAAACTTAAAATTATTTTGCCCAGCTTCTATGTCCTGGGTTGACAAATGTGTACCCCCACATTAGACCTTAAATCTCTCCATGTTGCCAATGCTATATCATTGAGAAGCAATCCAAGTTACAAACAGCAATGTGTTTGTGCAAGGGGGATGCTCCAGAGTTTAGCATGTCTGTTACCCTGTAAAGGAAATGACACACTTGAGTCCTTGAAACAGGAACACATTCTGAGGGTGGTGTCATCAAGTGATTTAATTATTATATAGACACAGTAGAGTGCTTCCACAGGATAAGATGGCTGAAAGATCACTAGGGAATAGAATCTTCAGGAGACCACAAGGATACATGCCATCCATCCTTGACTGAAACATCCCTGTACTACAGAGTATAGGATGTCATAATGAAATCCATTATTATGTGGAATTACTAAGCTAATAAAGAAACTTTTAAAAATACACAAAATCTGGCTCCTTCAAATGGAAAAATATTAAGGCCCTCCCTTGACTGTTATCTGGAAATGATAAAATTCCTGACTCTATAATCATCATTCCTTATATGATTTGATCATGGCCAAGAAGAACCAATCAAATTTAATTAAGAACAAAACCCAGAGAGATAAAAGCAGCTAGAGGGAATGTCAAACATGTAGAACCTACCCAAACCTTGTCACCTCTGGCTCTAAACATACATGTTAGAAAGAAATGAAGGTGAAAATATAGTTATCTATCCACCTCACAATGCTAGAGATAGGGCAACAAAATAACCTCAAAGAAGGTGAGGACTGGGAGCAGTTAAGATGAAGACAGAGGATGAAGTAGGCATCAAATGACACACAGAAAAGGTATTATATGACCTATAAGCCATCACATATCAAAGTCAAGACAAAAGGGATAATTCCTAGAGAAAATCCACGACTAACCTGCCTTAGGCTATACTCAGTATCTAGAGCAGTGGTTCTCAACCTTCCTAATGTTGCTCCCTTTTAATACAGTTCCTCATGTTGGGGTAACTCCCCCAACTATAAAAATATTTCATTGCTACTTCATACCTGCAATTTTGCTACTGTTATGATTGTAATGTAGATATCTGATATGCAGATGGTCTTAGGCAACCCCTGTGAAATGGTCCTTCAGACCCCAAAGGAGTTCAGCAAGTCTCTTGTTTTACAGCAAAGGATCTTCCAGGCCTAGATCAGGTCAGTGCTTAATGTTTTCAAACATAAGGAAATGAAATTGAACCAACTTCACAAGTCCCTCCAGAAAATGGAGACTTAACTTATTTTGTAAGTCCAGCATAGTACTGCAAATGAAATTGATGCTATAAAGACTCCAGAGTGGGACATTTTATGAACACAGACACGGAAGTGGCACCAGTCCCTGGCCTCACTGTTTGTTCTGCCTCTTTAGCTTTTCCTTCCCTGAGCCATTCTCCTGAAGTTACAGTGGGTTCCAGGAGGTACAGTGCTACTCAATAAAGATCTCTGTGTCAAGCAACTGAAATGACCCTGAAACAATGACAAGCCTCCCAGGACAGACCTCTGATTGGATGAAGGCAATCACCTGTCTCCTGAAGCCTGAGTGGTCACCGCATGAGAGCCAGATTGTTCCCAGACAGCCATGACAACTTCTGTGAAGCACCCTACAGAGCCAGAATGAAGACAATGGTCAACCAGACACACAATGACAAGGGGCCCCAACTCTTCCTCTATTTAAACCTATAGCTGATAGGTCTGATGGCGGTTCCTGCCCGTATCAAAGACAGATAGACAGACTTGGAGATCAGGGCCCTTTGGAGTTCCTTTTCCCAGTGTGTCCCATTGGTTCAATCTCTGTTCTCTGCTTTTTCATTACTGTCTCTTTAATTGTCTAAGTGAGACAGTGGCTCAGTCCTGTTTATAGGAGTTCCTCAAGCTGAAGCTTTTCCTCCTAAAACTCCCATAAACAGATACGGTAGCTTAGATAAAACATTCGGGGGAAGAAATAAGTAAACAGAGATAAAAAATGAATAATACCCAACCAAATAGAGAACATTTCAGAAATACAAAGTTGGCTTAACATTAGAAAATAGTCCATGTAAATAACATCACTAGCAAAATAAAAAATTACATGATTATCTCAACTGATGCAGAAGTCTTTTTAACATAAAATTCAAAATTCCTTCATGGTTTTAAAAAAATGAACACTTGGCAAACCTGACATAGAGGATCTTTCTTAATCTAACAAAGGCTGTCCATCAAACCCTACAGTTAGTGTCACACTCCATGGTAAGACACTGAAAACTGACATTCAGAATGCAAATATGACAAGTATGTCGTAATTGCCCTACTGATGAGCTCTTTCAATAATAAAACAAGGGAAAGAGGAATAAGCATTAGGAAAAAGTAATTGCTCACGAGGTTGTACTTGAAAAGCTAGAAGAACCTACAGATTTTTTTTACAAGTAGTAACAAAAATTAAAAAACAAAAATGCTTTAAAGTTGAAAGACACAAGGTTAACATATAAAAATTAAATGTATTTCCTTTCACTGGTACCAAACAATTAGAAAATCAGCTTTAAATATTTATTTGCAATAGCATAAGATAATCCCAGTAATCAAATACTGATTTGATTGCTAAACTTGTTAAACGTCTAATAAACTTGTTAAACTCTTTGAAAGACTATATAAAACGTTGAAACCAAAGTAACTTTAAAAGAAAGGACATATCACACTAACAAATTAGAAGACTCGCAAGTATAAAGATTAAGTTCTTATTAAAGACATATGTAGATTTGCTGTCATCTCAATAAAACTCCAGCAAGCTTTTGTGAAAATTCCTAATCATATTCTAAAATTCCTAAAAATACATAAAAGGCCACATATGGCCAATGCAGTCAGGAAGAATAAAGGTGGAAGATGGTCACCTGTTACAGGACAATCGTCAAAAGCTGGGCTCATAGAGTACCATGTGCTTCAGCAACGCCTGCTGCATGGCAGAAATAGCCTTGAAGAGAAGTGAGGAAAGAAAAGGCTATTCTACCAGTGAGGCTAAGTAAACTTGGCACAACATGAAAAGAAACTAAGGCAGAGATACGTTCTGAGATGACAGATCTCATCATGGGAACATAACAGAGGCACTCACAGCACTGCATGGTGGAGGTCCATCCCTCTATGTGGTCGCTTGGCAGGAGCAAGAGACTCAGTACCAGATTATGAACTTCTGTCAGTGTAACATGCTACATGCTTCATGAGAAATGTGTTGGTGTATTCCTTAAATTGAACCCAAAACAAATCACAGCCCTTGTTATATTTTGATCCTGAGTCTAAAATATCATTAAACCATAATATAGTTAAATACATGATGTGGCAACATGGCCACTTTCAGTATCAAATACTGTATACTGTACATTATTGCATGTCCTGTACTTTTATAAGATCTCGAGTTCAATAGGGCTATTAACACCAACATTGCCCCTATGACATTTATAATGGCTACAATGTCACAATTTTTGGTGATCATTTTTTCAGTTTGCTTATACTGTCATAGGACCACAATAACATGTATATTCCCTAACTGACCAAAGCATAGCATGACCTGTAGTTTGCCTTCAGTGAAAAGAATATAGCAAAGGTGTCAGCCTGTGATATTGAATACACATTATTATGTTAACATGGTCTCCATCATCTTTTTTTCCCTTTGAAAGCAATTATTACATTCACTTATTTGTGCATATTTGTGCTCCTGCATGGTGTATTTGGAGTTCAAAGAACAACTTGCAGAAGTCATTACTCTCTTTTCAACACGTGGGTTCCAGGGTCTGAACTCAGGTGTCAACCTTGGCAGTAAGGGTCCCCACCTGCTATTTCATCATACTTTTATTTTTGTACCCCTGGAATAACCTGGAACTTGTGACAACTCTTCTTCATCAGCCTTACATGTACAGGGTAAACCACAATGCCTGGATGCCTGGTCTCTCTTCTCTCTCTCTCTCTCTCTCTCTCTTTCTCTAACACATACACATGCACACACACCTCTACCTCTTTCTATTATCTATCTATTATCTGTAATCTATTATCTATTATTACCAATCATCTATTATATACCATCTATTATCTATCATCTATATCTATCAACTTATCTATCTATTATTTATCATCTGTCATCTCTCTATAAATCATTTATTATCTATCATCTATCCATCCATCTATCATCTATCTATCTATCTATCTATCTATCTATCTATCTATCTATCTATCTATCATCTATCTACTTATCTATCATCACCATCTATCTCGCTGTGTGTCCCTCTCTCCCTTCTCCATCTTTAAGAAGGCAGGGCAATTGTTTAGAATCTCACATAACAAGAAACTGGGGTTATCCTTACAGAACCTCCAAAGTCTTGGAGGCAATCTTGACTTCCTAGTAAGAGGCAAGGAACAAGAGTTGTCTTAGGCCACTAAATCTGTGGTGATATTGTCACGTAACAGTTGATAATTAATATAAGGTATGTGCCAAAGAGACATTCCCAGAGTGCAGTGCTAGCTGACCATGGAGAAGCACAATATATTCTTTTTGTTTTAAAAGATAAATGTGGAGAACAAACAACAAATTGTCAAGAAGAGAAAGCATGAGAAAGTTTGTTAAGAACAACTGTCACATCGCCTCTATCTGCTTTATGGCTTACTAAAAATTTATAAGATGAAACTCAGATGTGCACAGTCTGCCCAGATCATCTCTGATTTTATTCTTTGTCATATTAATCTTGTCACTCATTCTTAAACAAACCTGTTGGACTTTGTTTTTCTTTATTATTCTTTTTTTAGTTAGCATACAAAATAATGGGTTTCATCATGACATTTTATACAAATATAGCATTGCATCTTGTTCTGGTTCTAACTGCCCCAGCCTCTGCCCTCCTACATCATCTCCCTCTACCAAATCTTCTTCTTCTTCTTCTCCTTCTCCTTCTCCTTCTCCTTCTCCTTCTCCTTCTCCTTCTTCTTCTTCTTCTTCTTCTTCTTCTTCTTCTTCTTCTTCTTCTCTCTCTCTCTCTCTCTCATGTGTGTGTGTGTGTGCGCGCGCGTGTGTACGCCCACGCATGCGCATGAAATAGAGACCCTGCATGTGAAACAAAACATGATTTTTGTCTTTCTCCCTTCTTGTCTTCCCATTTAATAACCTGCTCATAGTTTCATTGAGCACAGATATGCTATACAAGGAAACAAACAATACTTGTCTCATCTCACTTAATGTGATGATTTCCTGTTGAATCTGTTTTCCCATAAATGATACAATCTCATTCTTCTTATAAAGAAGAATGGCCAAATAAAATTCCATTGGGCATTTTCTTTACCCATTGATCTGATTATGGACAACTAGGCTGGCTCCATGTCTTGATTATTGTAAATAACACAGTAATAGAGATGGGTGTTTGGATATCTCCATGTGGTGCTCAATTCAATTCCTTTTGGTTTGTAGCCAGAAGTGGGAAGCCTGGATCATATGTTTTACATTTTACATTTAGCTCCCTACAGAATGCTCCATGCTAACTTCTATAGGGGTTACACCAATTTGCACTGCCATTAGCAGTTGTAGGTTTCTCTTTCCCCACAAACCTAATCTGTAATGTTTTGAGTGGGGTGAGGTAGTTTGATTGAGAACCTTCCACAGTAGACTCACTTCCTTGAACACTCATCCCTGCTTGGTGGGACTGTTTGGGGAGTTTATGGAACCTCAAAGACATGCAGCCTTGCTGGAGGAAGCACATCAGAAAGGAGTCATTCCCTCTACTTTGAACTCTTTTTCTCATCTTCCTGTGTGACAAAATGTGGTCATCTTGCTTCCTACTCCTGCCACCATGCTGGCCACTTGCTGCCATGCCTCTACACCATGATGGACTCTTATCCCTCTGGATCCCCAAGCCAAACTAAACTTTTCCTTCTGTATCTTACTCTCAGTCATGTTATCAGAGCAACAGAAAAGTTATAAGGGAGATTAGTAGTTATCTTTTGAGCAGAATTTCTTGGAATAGTTGTTAAAAAGACAAGATGGTTTCTGGTTTCTTGAGCCCTGGAAATCTAGTTCTTAATCTGAGTGCTATTTTTTTCATGGGTATTTTCTTCACTTTGATGATTTGTTGTGCTGTGGGTATGCTGCATACTAATTTAAATGTTTATTTCAAAAGCAACCACACTTATCGTGTCTCTTCCTGGATGCCTGCTGCTGAAACAAAGACAACTTGCTGTTAGCCACACCACATCCCCATATTCGACTGCTACACAGACTATGTTCAACCATAGAAGCCATGTGGGAACTACATATACTTCCCAGCTTCCCTTGCAACATTCCTGACTAATGCTAAATGGCAAGTGTCATTTTTTGTGCCAAGTAGCAAAACCAGAATACTGTCCACACTGTCTTCTCCTTTGCAGAAGCTGGATGCTGTAGTAAGAACTGGGAGATACAAAGTCCCAAGAGAAAGGCAGCCAGATTGATGGCTTTTAGGGGAGCTGTCCACACACCAAGCATGCTGTGATTATCTGAAGAAAACACCTTTTGCTACGTGGCAGCCACTGGCTTAGGTGTTCTGTTGAGGCCCCATGGCTTGGTCCACCCATACCTAATAATTTTTCAGGGGAAAGTAGAAATTTCCTATTTTATTCTTCCCTTTTTCCTCTCCCAAACCCTACTTTCCCTTCCTCTGTCCTTTCTTCCTTCCTCCTTTTCTCTTTCTACCCTTCCTTCGTATTCCCTTTCTTCTTTTTATCTTTTTATTTTGACTAGTTTTACCAAATTACTGCTGTAATTTGCTTTTTGGACACCTGATGTATAGTGTGGCTTACAAACTCTGCGTCCACTTTCATTTCATACCTCAGTAACTTAGTTTTTATCTCAGCAGTACTACCTGGATTTTTAAAAAGACCTTGTCACTTTGTTCATTGTTTGTTTTCATTCTTGGAAGATACGTATATATGATCTTGTCTCTCTTTTTTTCCTTAAACACTGCAGAAAACCATTATTGCATTACTCAGTGTTAGGTAGTTCCAATATCTAAACATATTCTGCCAGTTGTTCTTGCTGCTTCTGACTCACAGTGAGGAATTTCCTTTGGTGCCCAGTTCACATTACAATCAACAGACCCTTTCCCTAGAAATTTCTCTGTAAAGCTTCTGAGCTTCTGAGATGCAAAGAGATTGTACTTTGCCTCTGAGAGGCTTCTGGAGGGCTCCCAGGTCTGCAGTTTTCATCGGATCCATCAGATCAGGCATTGCTGACCATCAGGTGCCAGTGGCCTAATTAAAGAAGGGATGGCTTGGGGTCACCACTGTCTGGGGATATCCCTGGGGATGACAAGATCTGTTTTTCTTTTTTCCTCTTTTTTGGTGCTGTTATTAGTTCTGATTGCCAGGTGCTGAGCAGATCTTGTGGTCCCCAGGGATAACTGCATCACTCCCCCGAGGGGTTGATTTTTGAGAATTCGAATCTATGGCAGAAACATCTTCCTTGATCTCCCCATTGAGGAAGCCATGCTGCTTTCTTTTTTAACACCCTGTCTTTCCATCCAGGGTAGATTTGCCTAGCTGTAAACACCTTTGAGGTCAAAGTTGCTTCTGACTCTGCTTTCCTCTGGCATCTCCAGATGAAGGAGCCCTGGCCTCCGACAATTTTGTCACTTTTTTATGCTGTTGGGCATAACTTTACTGAATGTGTTCCCTAGAACCTTTACTTTCTTGAAGGAAAACTGGTCCTCCAACAATACCCTCTGCCATTATACCAGAATGGCTAATGCTGATTCCTGGGGAGAAGGTGGAACAAGAGAAGCAGAGAGAAAACCTCAAATACGGGTCTGAAGTGTAAACTTCTAAATTGTCATAAAGAGGGGAGTTGGGGACCTTGAGGATGGAGAAGATAGAATATTCTAATTAGGGATGGGCCATAGGTCAGTAACAGAGCACTTTCATGGAGGTACGTAGGACTTTTAAGCCCACACATCCATGGGGAAAAAAAAGTTTGATTAGCAGTCAGGAATTGGAAGGTGACCATGAGCCAAAGATAGCAAGTAATGCAGCAGGGCGCTCAAACGAACAAGAACAGAACAGACTGTGAAGAAAATCACCTATGAAGTGGAAATAAACACAGGGGTTACACAAAGCAAACAAGTGGCAAACAGAGAAGTGAGGGTCATGGCTTACATTAAATGTGAGCAGGGTGGATTGCCCCATTAAGAAACTGAGATTGTCATTTTGAGTTTAAAAAAAAATAAAAAACAAGGAGAAGATATACCTTGTTTACAAGGAACACTCTTAAAACTGGAAAAGAAGCATGGCAAACAGAGGGATGGGCAAAGAGATGTCAGGAAAGCCCAAACAAAAGGAAAGCAGAAATAACAATATTAATGTCACATGGGCTAGAACTTAAGGTTACAGGCACCAAACGAAATAAAGAGGAACAATGTGTAATAATAGGAGTTTATGGTGGAGATGCACTGGCCATAAACTTGCATGTCCTGGAGACACACAGCACCTAAGCATATGATATTAATTATTAAACATTTGAAGATGCTTTCATTCTGAAACATCCATCTTGAAAGACTGGTATGTCTTCTTCAGCGGGTGACAGCTTGAGATGTTTTTTGAAAAAGACATTTCCCTAACACAAAAGTCAAACAATACACGAAGATATGCCTATTCCTCCTCACGGTCACGGTCCTTTACAGTAACAGTTGGCACAAAGTAAACATCACAAATTCGAGGAGGTATTTTAGGCTACGTCTGTGAGCATGATACAATAAAATTCGAAGTAGAAATAAAAAACAAGATAGGAAGAGCAATAGTTCTTTGAAAGTAAGAGACAGTCACCAAACTGACTGATACACAATAGGAAATCAAAAGGAGACAGGAAGTTAAAACTGAGTGGCAGATGATCTGGGTAAAAGATGAGTAGTAGCAAATTCAGAGCAGTAGACATAAGCCATATGTTCTTTATATCCAGAATAAAAAGTTAGAATTGATTTATCTGTAAATATAAATTTGAAAAACAACAAATAAATCATTAAGTTTTTCTGGAGGAAACTAAGACAAGCAAACTTTGGGTAAATCTAATTAGTATAACAGCACAACATGCATGCAAACTCAATGTTAGACTCCAGGACCAGAGGAAGTGAACAACCACCATGTTCAAATCAAGCCAGAAGATTTCCAGATGAACTATAGTGAAACAAGCAAACAAACAAACAAAAAACAAAGTAAAATCACTACATTGCTCCCCTCGAAAACCCCTGCAAAGTCCTAGAGAGTAGAAGGAATTGAGGAGATTCTCAAAGGCTTCACCATGTGACAGGGCCTAGAGCTTTGAGTAATTGTAAAGAAACCAAACTTTTCAAAACAGTGTGAAAATGAACTGATCATTGTTGTAGGCAAGGTTAGAGGACAATGTAATATGTAAAGATTTTTTTAAGTCAACAAAATACTCATAAAAACGCCGGGAGATGCTCAATGAGTAATGTGCTTGCTATGCAAGACTGAGGGCCAGAGTTCAGTGCCAAGAACTTAAGTTAAAAAGTGGGGAAGAGGGGGCTGGAGAGATGGCTCAGCGGTTAAGAGCACTGACTGCTCTTCCAGAGGTCCTGAGTTCAAATCCCAGCAACCACATGGTGGCTCACAACCATCTGTAATGGGATCCGACGCCCTCTTCTGGTGTGTCTGAAGACAGCTACAGTGTACTCACATATAATAAATAAATAAATCTAAAAAAAAAAAAACTTTAAAAAAAAAGTGGGGAAGAAGAGGGCTCAGTAGTGAAGAGCACTGGTTGCTTCTCCTGGGGGCTTGAGTTCAGTTCCCAGCACCCACACAGCAGCTTACAAAGCCTCTGTAACTCTAGTTCATGGGGATCTGATGCCAACTTCTGAACTCCAAGAGTACTACACACACCACACATGGTTCACAGATATATGTGTAGTAAAATACTGAAACATGTATTTATTAGAAAAAAAACCCTCATAGCTAAGTGTGATGACACATACATGTAATCTCAGTGTTGGGAAGGCAGAGACAAGTGGATCCCTGTGGTCTACTGGGCAGGTTCTAGCAAGAAGACAGGAGGTGGGGGAACAGAGACAGAGAGACAGAGGAGAAAGAGAAAGGTGGTAAATTGGTAGATAGCACCTGAGAATGTCCTCTGATCTCCACATGAACACACACACACACACATACACACACACACACACTATACACATATGCACATAAAATATTCAACTATTCTCAGATCAAACATAGGAGATTGGGGATGATTTTAACAGAAAGTATAATGTCTGTCTGTCTCTGTCTCTGTACTTTTCTGTGTGTGTGTCTCTGTCTCTCTCTCTATCTCTCCTCCCCCTCATTTGTGTTAAGGCTAGTAACAGATATCTGAGCTATTAGCATACCAGTCATCTTTCTGTTATAACAGATACTTATGATAAATCAAATTAAAGAGAAGAAAGGTTTATTTCAGTTCACAGGTTTGAAGATTTCAAATCCTTCAGTTTTCCATGCTGATTCGGACTGTGGTAGGCAGCACACCATGAGAGGGACGGTGGTATGGTAAAGCCATTGGCCACTTGGTGACTCAGGAAGCCGATGGAGTTTGGAGAAGAGCTGGGGTTTCAATAAGCCACTCCCAGGACATGCACCCAATAACCCAACTTCTTTTAACTAGATCCCACATCCTAAAGGTCCCACAACTTCCCAGAAATGCCACTAGATGGGAACTATGACCTCAACAGGTGGACTTCTGGGGCAGGAAAGACATTCAAAATCCATAGTTGTAGACAGTGAATGCTACAGCTTTTCTTGCCTTGTGGGTGCCATAAATATAAACAAACTATGAAATAATCCGTTGTGGATGATTGCAGCAATGAGCAACCAAGGAAGACTGAGGTGTAGTTCTAGTAGACTTGCAGTCAGGATCAATTCAAGGATGGGAAGGATTGAATAGCTGCCCATTAAAGGCTTAGTTGTGGAGCAGGCACTGAAAGGAAGAAGGAGGAGATGGGAGGATGCGAAGACCTTCACATTCGGACAACAAACTTGGGCTTTCAAAGGAAGAGTTCTGAGACTTTGGTACCTTCAACTGTGCTCTGAGTCCTGAAAATGACCAATTCTTCCAGGGTACGAGCAGCTGGGTTTGTCTGGCTAATCTTAGGAAGTTAACAGAGGATGTCGGATTACGGGAATAGCAACTGTATTGCAAACGTAGTCTGCAGTAGACCCTTTTTTAGGTAAATAAAAGTCACTTGGCTCTCCCTGGCTGTATTACACATAGTTTCCTTGGATTTTTCTAGTACTAAATCCTTGGAAATAAATATAACTGGCTTAGAAAAATAAAATATGGCTCTCATTCTGCCCATTCCCTTGCTATTGTGGGTTTGTCCATGTTAAGACACTTTTGTAAACAACTCTCATGGCAATTGAAATTGGAAATATAAATAAAAGGGGTCCCAGCTTCTAGACTGGCATCAGAATCAGCCTACAAAACTTATCGTATTCCAAATTTCAAAATTAACATGAGGGGGCTGTGGCTTCCTAATAAAGCTGGAAACCAAGCAGATGGAATATACTAGAAGTGAAGGAATAAAGTAGAAGCGTAAATGTTGTATTTGCAAATGTCTTGGAAGCTGTAAAACATTACCTACTGCATAAAAATAAGTTCAAAGATTTTTCTCAGAAAGTTGACATTCTCATATGCAGATAACTTTCACAATAAAATTCAATGTCCTATTTTATGAGATTTCACACACACACACACACACACACACACACACACACACACACACACACACACTAACCTTTATAAAAGTTATTCATGTTCAAAGAGAAGAGACACGGTAAAGCATGAGTTTTGGTTGACAGAAAGAGAGAGAAATGGGTGTCACTATGAGGCAATCTGGAGAGCCAGGTTATTGTACATACAATCTCCTTTGGGGAGGAGATAAACACACTAAAATAGCCGGTAGCTGGAATAAGCTACTCCCAAGCACTGAAAAAAGAAACTAAACAAAAAAGCATTTTACAGAGGAATAAAATATGTAAATATGAATAACAGACTAAACTCTCGAAGCTAAGTCCTTGATACACAGCCTTCAATAGAGCAATGGCACTTTTATAAAACCTGACTACCGTGTGGGAAGAGGAGTGATCGCGTTTTTCCATTTTACAGGCAGGATATGTTCTAGACTTAAACTTAGATTTTTTTCTATTAATATGATATCAGTAGAAAAATTATTCCAAAAATAATTTGAGAAACACAGCGTAGAAGAGGACTTCAGAGCCAAAAAGAAAAGGGCGACTTCCTAAAAACACAGGTCTGTGTGTTGGAGGTGCTGAAAATGGCCTAAAACTGATTCTTGTGGCAGTTGCATAACTCTGGGGACACACTAAATCCACTCAATTAAATGTTTTAAGTTAGTGATACATGGATACACCTGAATAAACACACATGTGCAGGCATAGATACACACACACGGTCACACATTCTAAAGTTTTGTTGTCTTTTCAAATATTTAATTTACAAATTAAAATCATACATAGTTGAAGCGTACCATGTGAGACTTGATATGTGTACATCATGTTCTTAACTAATGAAAAATACAGCAGCACCGCAGTTACCATTCTTGTGTAAGGGGATGGAAGACACAAAAACCTCTCTCTTAATAACCATAACAGTGTCTACAGTTTCTGTGTATGTATCAGCCCCCCAAGAATTTGTTTGTCTTGTAACTGAAAGTTCATAGTCTTTAACCAATACCTATTTTGTTCTGTGGTCAGAAGCAAAGACTGGTCTGTGAGAATTTAAAAGAATGTATATTTGGAAATTTCCAGAGGCTGATTTCCAGTATGCTATGGGGGAAGCAGACAGGTCTCAGTTGGGTGGGTTCAGCAGCTAAGCAGGTCTTTAGTCTCATTTTCATCTTACCTGCTCTGCCCGAATATCCATCCTGAACTGCACACGGCTCCCTTCCTCAAGCTTCTCCCTATCAGTAGTGTATTCCCATTTATCTCATTTCTGACTTGTTCATCATATTGTATTATGTCTGTGCTACTTGTTGTGGTGCGTGTGTGTGTGTGTGTGTGTGTGTGTGTGTGTGTGTGTGCTTGTTTGTTTTTTGAGACAGGGTTCCCCTGTATGTAGCTCTGGCTATCTTGGAACTTGTTCAGTAGACCAGGCTGACCTTGAACTCATAGATCTTCCTGCCTCTGCCATCTGATTGTTGGGATTAAAAACGTGTGTGTCACCATAACCCAGTAATGTTACATGGTTTTTAAGTTCTTGATTTCTTAGATAAAAACTTTTGAGTGAAAAATATCTATGTTTCCTATTTGTTCTAGGCAACAATTCTCTCTCTCTCTTTCTTTCTCTCTCTCTCTCTCTCATGAGTGTGTGTGTGTGTGTGTGTGTGTGTGTGTGTGTGTGTGAAGTTCCTTTTAAGTGCCTTAGACTTAGAGTGGCTGAAATTCATACACCAGTTATCGTAGCTGAGACAATCCATGAGACAACTGAAATGGACAGGTCGTTCTCTTGATTTAAAAGAGGCCAAAATTATTTCTGGGTCTCAGACACTTGTGAAGAATCATGAATATTTAAACTTCAGCTGCATGCAACTCACTTCACATTAGGCTCAAACTTCACAGACACGATCCATCCTTAAATAGGACCATTCTTTTAAACTCCAGAGTTTAAGCTTGGGAAATAATTTAAACCATACTTGTGAGGTCAAAGGGACTCTCAGTGTCATAGTCACTGAGTGGTGACTTGTTTCATAAACCTTTGCCATGTAAGTAAAGTCACCCAGTTTCCTGGAATATATAGTTGATCCCCCTGTCTTAGAAGACTGTGGTAAATTCGCCTACTCCCTCCTCCTCCATCCAGAACAAACTGGCTCCAGAAGAAGCACTCCCAAACCCCATCATTTCGTTAAAGCTTCTCTTTTTTAAAACTTTTTTTCAGGCATGAGCTCATCACTTTCAGTTAATAGCAGTAAGTGATTTGTAAGGAGCAAGTTACATCAGTCAGTATAAATAACCACCAACGGCTGCGTCTGACTTCCTTGAAACGTTGACTCAGATGCTGGATCAGAGCATCTGAGTAGCAAGGCATCTGGATCTGAGCATCTAGGTAGCAAGGCTGCAATCTCTCAGTCTTTCATTGTCAGCTAAGTTAAAGGAAGGCCACAGATGCCAAGGCACAAAGCACCACATTCCACAAGTGCAGACTCTTTAGGTAAGAAAGAAGAAAGGTGGACCATGTTCCTGGGTTCACTCAGACCACATAGATTTTTTTCTTACAAATAAGAACCTTTTTCTTTTGGTAAAAACCCTTCATTGCTGTTTCTTCACAGGATGCTCCTAAGAATCCAGACATTTGCTGTTGTCAGCCACCCTGGGACCAGAGCATAGCTTCTGACATTGACCCATGCTTTACTTTCCCACTGCTCAAGAATGAAGAGGCAAGAATCTTTGTTTGTAAACACAGCTGGTACTGGAGGGTAGGAAGGCTAGAATATGGCTTGGGGGGTCACCATTATCATCTAGTGAGTCTCAAATTTTAATTAAATCAAAAAAAAATATTTGAAAGGAGTAGGGTTTGGGTTTCAGAGACAGAAACCCCTGAATTGATAACAATCTCCAATATTTACTCATTCAGTTCTTGGCAGGATTTCTCCAACACAGACAAGACAGCAGGATCTAGACATACAGTGTCCTCATATAGGAACTGAGATTGCCTAAGATATCTCTCCCATCCACCAACTGCTCCAAGGAACCACATGGACAGAAGAACACACTTTGATCATAGGAAATGCTATACCAATAAATTTTGTGTAGGCCCACCACACATCCAAGTAGGATGTGAAACTATCTCCACCAGATAAATATAGAATTCCTGGTTCTAGAGCGATATGTGCCACCCCGTGGTCAACTGAATAACTGATCCTAATCTTTACCTTAATTTTAGTTCATGGTTGTACAACTGTATCACCTTGCAATTCTCCAACTAAAGTTGGGATACACTTTTCCTGGGGAACCAACCATCCAAGTTTGCTTGAAGCTGACAGATTTCCCACAATGTGAACTTCCTACGACCTAGACTGTCCCTAGAAAGTTGAGGTGGCTTTGTCAGTATGAAAGGCTCCTCTGGTTTTATCTCTAGGCTCAGCTATGTAACTTGCATTAGCCACTGAGATTTTAGCAGACATGATACGAGTCAAGTTTAAAGCATGCTTATATGCTGATGTTTGAGGCCTTTCATCTCCATCATTTCTCTGTAAAGAGTTTCCTTCCATTGAGTCGCTGCTGTCCCTTACTGTAGGGCCTGAAATATATGTGAAAAAGACCTAGTACAACTTGCAACTAGAAGCCAAATCTGGGAGAACAGTCTAGATATAGCTAAGATCAATCAACTCCCAACAGACCTACTGACATGTGAACAAGCAGGAATGATGGTTATTTCAAGACACTGATTATTGCAGTGGTATGTTACACAGCAGCAGCTAACTGATATCCATCATGTCTTTCTAAGATCAGCTAGTGTTTCTATTCTCAACAGTAAGTCTTATGTTCTATTATTCAGGGAGGCTAGATATACCCTTCTTTGATAGCACAGCTTTGTCGTGAATTCGAGAGGAAAAATGGAAACTCTGTGGTTTCTCCCTTTGTGAAATGAAAGAACAGGCATACTTTTGACTCACGGTGCCTTCAAAGTCAATTATTAGAGATAAATTATCTCCCTCTCAAAGAACTATTCTAGAAACAAGCAAGTTAAAGGAACAAGCTTATGTTTCCCCCAAAGCATAGAGGCTTCAGGATGCAGGCAACCATGCTGCAAAGCCCCCAATGCCCCCCCCAACACACACACACCTCATAACTTTTCAAAAAGGAATAAGAAATCTAAAGGTATGTGACAATCCTTACAACTACAGGGAGCCCTCTAGCTTCTTGAGGAGATTGAAAGCTGAGGTGCAGTTGCTTGAAAACCTTCCCTATGAGGGAGGAATGAATGTGAGAGGGAATGGTACAGAAGGGAAGCAAGATGCTGAGAACACATTTCTGATAAACCAAACTAGGGGCTTTGTCTTTGAAGGTGTGTGTGTGTGTGTGTGTGTGTGTGTGTGTGTGTGTGTGTATTTAGAGAATTAATTTGGTGTCACAGAAAATTGTTAACATTGGCTTTGCTTCTGGGGTATTGGAGGCCTCACAAAGAGGAGGAAAATCTGTAAAAGCTCAGCTAAACTGTGCAAAGAAACACAAATTACAGGCCTTTATGGGATCTGGTCACCATTCATTCGTGAAAGCTTCTCAACACAATAACAATTATCCATATTGTTAAATATGTAAATGCAGCCAGATTAGCTATGTTGTAAATTTTAATTAATGGCAGCACAAAACTTGGCGTGTTATCAGTCATCACTTTTGGCTGTCCCTGAAGTGTTGTCAAAGGCTCCCAACTTCGAGGAGCTTCGGAGAGCATTGGCAATGATGGAAAGAAGCTGAGATGCTTCAGAATGTCTTTTCACTGTGTGAGGTCACCATAGTCCTGTGTCCGTCCACTTACCAGGGTTTTAAGGGACACACCCGTACTAGCTAAACACACTTTCTTTTCGAATTTCTCCCAATTAGCTATATAGTTCTCTATTGTGCATCAATATACCAGCCAGATGGCTTATATTCATCTTATTTACACTATTTTCCCTAGCCAAACAGCTTTAATCCAACAATATAAACCAATCCATGTAAACTTGTTGCTCTGGAGACCTACAGCAGCCTCTTCTCTTCCTTCTCCCCCTAGTTGGGTCACCTTGTGGTCCTCCATCCATCTGTCTAGTCTCTTCCTCTGTAGACTCTTTCATCCTTCTCCAGGGTTGTCTCTTCTTTCCACAGCAACCTTTGTGGGTGGTCCTCCTAGCTAGGCTTGGTATCCTGTCTACTCTAGGACATTTCCTCAACTTGATATGGCCCATTCCAAAGGCCATTTCCCGAATCATCCATACATGTAGATGACACGATCCAGCAGACAGGTCATTCTGGAACTCAAAATGATGTCTGATTGGTTCTTCACTTATGCATTTTCTGACCCTGCCCTTACAATGACCTCCTCCACAAGTTAATCATACCCACCAAGGGGCTAAGCTGGGCCTAATGTTTTGCTTGGTTATAGACAACACTGAAGAGTTATTGTCCCTGAACTGGGGGTGAAAAATTTACTTTGGAAAGGGGAAGTTGGAGGTAGAGGGAGCTCAGGAAAGGGTTAACAAGAAATAAAAAATACTAACAACATATATATGAATGGACACATACATGCTGGTCAGTCTGATGAACTCTATGTATGATAAGACATAGTCAGACTGATTCTATACCCAGGTGTGTCAGAGAAGTATGAGAAAAGAAGGTTAGAAAAATGAGTCCTAAGGGGGGAAGATTTAGAGATGAACTTGAAAGCCATTTGATCTTGATAGACAAGGAGCAAAGCTAGTATAGATTCTCCAGTGGCATATGCCAAAAGGTGGGCATTAGAAAGATGCCTGGAGGCCTGGAGAGATGGCTCTTGCTGATTTTCCAAGGGACCTAGCATTGATGTGGTGACTCACAACCTTCTGTAACTCCAGTTTCAAAGGATCCAATGCCCCTCTGGCCTCTTCAGGAACCAGAAATGCATGTGGTACGTGGACATGCATGCAGCCAAAACACCCATACACAGAAAATAAAAATAATTAGTCTAAAATATATTTACAAGAACATTTCTAGGATAGTTCTTCGCACAAGACACAGCATTGTGGGAACGGAATGTTGATTTTTGATAACCTTTTAGCTAAACAGTTCTAATGACTGCTCAGTTCCCACCAATTCACATTATCCCTCCAAGCTTCAGTACTGATAAGAATGGTTTCTGGTGCTTGTAACTAAGACTTCAGGTGCTGGGTTTGGGTTATTATATAACAGCATTACACCTCAGTGATGGGGCACAAAAGAGAATAAAACTCTTCATCTTCTTTGCCATAGATACGCAGGGACCATAAAACAAAATGTGCCCAGAATCTGAATTCCTCAGAATTCTTAGTACTGTCCATCTTTAGTACTGTTCATCCTTAGTATTCTCTGGATAGAGCCAATAGTTGAAAGAGACAGGCTCAGGAAGGGCAAAGATTTACCAAGAAGATTCCTTATGAATTTTCCTCATGAACTCTCATAACTGAAAGCTTTCTCAAGAGGTCTCCAGCAAAGGACAAACGTTTTAGCTGCATACAATAAAGTGTGTGTGTGTGTGTGTGTGTGTGTATGTCCGAGTGTGAAAAATACTGACTTAAATTAAGATATATATATATATATATATATATATATATATATATATATATATATATATATATACATACAAACCTATATCAGAGAGTGCTTCTGGGCATGAAGAACAGGTTGGGGGATAGGATATAAGAAGTAAAAGCCACACAAGGAGATAGGATCACAGGAAGTGATAGACTACTGATAAGAAAACATGGGGTGACCAGAAATGACAAATTTTTGATTGAGAGGATGGCAAGTTGCCATGCCTATCTCTGTCTGTTCTTCCATTTCTTTCACCAGTTTTCTGAGATTGAGTAATTTATAAGGTAAAAAGGGCCAGGGGCTGGGGAGACAGCCATTCACTGTAGTGCCGCTGCACACCATGCTGTACTGGGTTTAGATGTCCAACACTCACACAAAAGCCACACACCTGTAATCCCACCACAGAGGACTCAGAGTCAGGAGTATCTCTGGGCCTTGCTGACCAGTAGCCTAGCTGAAAAGGGGAGTTCCAGAGAGGGGGCGGATCCTGACTCAAAAAACAAGTTGAGAGGAACTGAGGAAAACACCCGAGTTAACCTTTGGTTTCTACAGGCACATGCACAGGCATACATGCAGACACAGATACATGCACACGTACACTCATGAAGGAAAGGGAAGAAGAAGAGAAGGAGGTGGAGGAGGAGGAGAAGAGGGGGGAGAGAGAGAGAGAGAGAGAGAGAGAAGAAAGGAAGAAGAAAGGAAAAAAATTATTTGGCCCATGGCTCTGGAGTTTAAAAGGCCAACACCAGTGGGCAGCATCTGGTAAAGACCTGCTGAATCCAGAGCAGGTCAGCGGGCACACACAGAGCATGAAAGTGATGTGGTCTTAGAAAACCTAGTCACGCAACAAGAAGGCTCTGTCCCCACCATGAGGATACTCCCCACAAGGTCCCACCTCCCTACCCTACTGCCTTGAGAAATTAAGCCTTAGCGTGAGTTTTGGTGGGAGCGAAGCATGGCAAAGCGCCAGCTAGTGGAATCATCTCCTTCTTAGCTAGTCTTCTGAAGCAAGAGCATTGGGCTTGGCTGGGAAGTCAGAAACCCAAACAGACTGTCTGGTAGCAGAGGTCTTCATGTGGTTATACTGAATACACACACACACACACACACACACACACACACACACACACACATACACACACACGCCTGTCTTTCTCCCAAGTGCCCAGCTGCTAGGTCCTCTAGCTAAGTCAAGCTCTAACTGACTCCTGACTCCCCCATAGACTCTCCTTGGATCTCTAAGACTTGATGCTCTCTGCTAAAATGACTGCTGTTCCCACTCTACCTTTGGAGTCCAGCATTACACCGTCCTCAGGAAGTAACAACAGTAACTGTTCACATCAGTTGAATTAGCTAAGTACATCCTGTGGGGCTGCTCTCTCTCGCTGTCCCTTGGAGAATGCCTTCCAAGTCCCTTCTCTCCTCAGCTTCAGAACGCTCCAAGGCAGGTAGTGCAGTGCGTATGTGCTTCAGATGTCAGCGCTACGGAGTCCACTATCAAAACATTGGATTCATTCTGGTACCGGATGCCGGTGTGAATCTCCTGAAAACAGCGTCCATGAGGTCAACTCTAAAGGAGTAAAACTCATACAGCCTTTGTTTGTTGCGTTTTTCTAATCTCGCACAGTAATGCTTACTGAAAAAGAAATAACAGAACCGATCCCTCTGTGCAACCCACTTCAAATCTACTGAGTGACATTTTGCAAGAGAACCAGTCACCAAATAAAGACAATACAGTACTGCCAAAGGCTGTGTTGAAACCCTTTTCCTAAGCATCTATTTTGCATGGTATTGACTTCCTGGGGTTTTTTTTGTTTGTTTTTTGTTTTTTGCTTTTTGTTTTGTATTTGACATTTCTCACCTCACCTGTAATTGGTTTTAGTGTGTGAGCCATAAAAAAAGAAAAAAGAAAAAAAATAGCACTGTTGTTATTTGATAGAGAAGCAAGGAGCAGAGGGCAAAGCTCAGAGGAGGAATTCAAGGCAACTTGACAGGACATCCTTAAAGGGCCCTGCGGTGCCAGATGTAGAGGATAGCAAGGCGCCCAGACACCAAACACAATAGCACTCAAGGCCAGGAGCAAAAAAACCCTCAGGAGACAGAGCAGACATGAGCAAAATGTGTTCAGCAAGAGCTGGAAAGAGAAAGACTTGATAAAGGAGGACTAGGCAAGAGGGAAGAGAAACATTATGTCAATATTTAGACTACCAACAAGAGACAGTTGAGACCTGGAAAAGATGGTAGAGTTGTGGTCCAGAAAGACAGACCTCAGCCACTCCAGGGCCAGCGTCAAAGGAAGCGAGCTGGTTGGTCTGAGGCCGACTTAAAGATGGAGCATGTTGTATCCACAAAGGAGTCTAAGCTAAATAAAACAAGTAACATATACGATACAGTTTGTTTGAGCCTGTAAGGCTTCCTCTCATTAAAATGCAGTGCTTTAGGGAACCTAATTAGCAAACTTCATCTTTGCCAAAGAAACTCCAGGAGCCTTGGGTTCTAGAAAGGTAGCTGAGCTGCAGGGAGGGGGTCCCTGAAGCCAATTTCTCCAAAAGAGTCTTGGGAGGGGGGGAGGGAGGGTAAATAGTAGCAGCAGCTGTGTGTCTACGACAGAATACATGCTCTAAATATTGTTCTGACCTCTGCGGTTATGGCTTTAGGAGCAGAGAGGACTCCGGGCCTCTGTTCTGCGTCGCCCTCCCTTGGAAGCCTCAGATGGGAGTAGACCGCAGAGTAGCTGAAGAGACCGAGACAGCAAACCACACGGGCTTTGGCAGCCCCGGCTGGCCACCGGAGGAGCACTGGAGGGGCGAGTTTGTGAAGAAACCACTATAAATCTGTTTAAAAATCCTTGTTAATTTTTTTTTTTTTTTGCTTTTTGCTTTCTTTTGTTGTGTTTAAATGTTGTTTAAACATCTCTGGTTCTGGAAGGGAGGCCAGCCCTAAGTAATCAGTTCTGAGGACTCCTTACTAGAGCTCAGTGCATCAGATGAAGTATTAGAATCTTGATAAAGAGAACATTAAGGAGAAACTAAGTGTTTAATGTAAAATCCTGGCGGCTGTGGCTTCATTTTCCTTAGAACTACCTGTCAGGAGATGAACGTTCTCACTTCATTTTGGTTGAAAAATTCCTCGCCTTTGATTGGAAAAACACTGTTGCTAAGGTCTGCCTTCTTCCCCTTTTCTTTCCCAGCACAGGGAGCCATCTCCTGAACTGTCCTGTATCCTATTTGTAAACCTCAAAGGAAAAGAATCGCTGATAATCTCAGGAACTGCATAGTTTAATTAAGTGCCAGACAACATCCATTTGGGCTTGTCAGTGTGACGGGAAAATGAACTCACAGCTAAGAAAATATGCAGGCTAATATATGAACAAAATCCAAACAGTGCCAAAAGACTGCCTGCCAATAGGGCACCAGTGGTCAGAAACAGAGTCAGTGCGTAGAGCCACCTGCAGCATACAGCAAGTACATACTGAATGTCATCTGAGTGAGAGAAGCTGAAGTTTGAGAACAGAATGGATGAGGTCCCACTAAGCCAATCATTACTGGAACTTGGTGAGGTTTTTTGGAATTCTGTTCATCTTTACATATAGAAGTGATGTTTCTATGTCAAGACACGCATGGACAGTATTATAATAAAAGTCTAGACTAAAGAAAAGAAATTATACAGAGACATAAGTGACCATGCTAGGAACTGCAGACACACTGTGACCCAGCAGTCCTCCAAGATTAACAGTTTATCTCTTTGCAAATAAATGTCTTTGCAAAGGACCCTGCTCTGCGATAGAGAAACTGACCCACACCAGACTGTCTAGAGAGGTATACAACATGGTGGCTCCTTGCTTGCTTTGTTTCTGCAGTCATTTTTTTTTAAAATAAATGATTACAGTCTCTTGATGTCAGAAACCTCATTACCTCCTAAGAAGAGATTTTCTTAATGATAGACAAAGTATCTGAGAGGAAATCAATTAGCCCCCAACTAATCTAAAACTGTATCTCCCTAATATTATGTTGATAACACTTTCCTAAGTTGGTGTATATAACAGTGTCACCCAGGCAAACTTTAAGTACATTGGACTGTTTTAACTTGTGGCCTTCCATCTAAAGCATCCTTTCTGTTTCAAGTCTGAGGTTTTAGTTGATGGCCCAGGTCATTTTTGTCTGTCCGGTATCAACACTAGTAAAGAAGTTTGCCAACCATCTTTCTCTATGTACCATATACCTTGTGCTCATTGCCCAGAGCACCCTTGAACTGGTTAGTTTTATGTCAACTTGACACAAATTAGAGTCATTTGGGAAGTGGGAACCTCAATTGAGAAAATGCCCCCACCAGAGTGGCCTGGAGGCAAGCCTGTGGTGCATTTTCTTGATTGATTATTGATGTGGGAGGGCCCAGCTCACAGTGAGTGGCACCAGCCCTAGGTAGCAGTCCTGGGTACGATAATAAAACAGACTGAGCAAAGCAGTAAGCAGCATTTGCCTATGACCTCTGCATTAGCTCCTGTGCCCAGGCTCCTACCCCATTTGAGTTTCTGCCCTGATTTTCCTCCATGATGGACTGTGATGTGGAACTATAAATGAAATAAACCCTTTCTTCCCAACATGTGTTTTGGCTGAGATCTTTTAACACAATAATACTAACCCTGACTAAGAAGGCTCTCTTACTGTTAACAAATCTGTTACTCTCATCAATGCCAAGTCATACTCAACTGACTCAAACAAACAAACAAATAAATCATTTAAGTTTGCCTTCTGTCTTTCTGTTCTTCCCTTTGTGGAAGCTGAGTTGAAAGAGTATCACAGCAATGAGCCTGGATCCCTGAATCACCACATGGAGGAAAACTCGCCTTCCCTCTAGGAACCACCACTGTGAACTGCCATGAGAGTCAACCTGAATTTCTATATAGTCTCTGGGTCATAGGACAATATGTGTGCATTTGTTAAAGCCACTGGCATTGACTGGGGAAAAAACCTCTACACAGCCACTGGTCTGGAAAGGCCAGTCCTTAGATGCTTAGGTTGCTGTTCTCCAGGCCTGCTACATAGCTCTTCTGCCATCTGCAATAGATCATAGCAGGCCTCTCCCAGATTCCCATACCTAGGAGCCCACTGCTCCAAACAGCTACTATAGTGACTTCCGCCACTGCCCCTGTGTCACCTGAGCCAGAGGAGAAATCCCAGTGTCCTGGTTCAAAGCCCTGACAGCTTCATCCCAGCGCCATTCATATAAGTGGGATCTCCCATCTGCTTTATTGGCTGACACCATGAAATGTCCTGGCCTCAGATAAATTTTATGTATTTCTACAAACATAACATTTCGTGCCATTGTTTAATTTGAGATGTCTTAGGGATTTATTAATAGTTTCATAAAGATATTTTCTGTTTTATCTGACTGAAGTATTTGCCGAGGATAAAAAAAAATGTTCTTTTTTTTCCATGCATTTTTTTTATTCTCTATTTGCTCTTGGTGTCCATGAAGCATCAAGTCCACATTTGACTCAAATACCAGGTAGAAAACACTCACTCACTTTTAGAACCATGACAAAAACAAGTCAGACCTCAGAAGAAAGAAAGCTCAGATGATTGGTATTTTGGTTTTTTTTGATTTTTTCCTGTATGATCCTGGGGGTGGGGGAATAAAAATTATTTAGAACCAAACTGAAAGGAGAAATAAAGTCAGCTGCATCCTCGGAGTTCCACACGGACCAACATCACCCCAGAGCCTGTGAGCATTGCAGACTCTCAGGTGAGGCCCTAGACCTTACAGGCTCAGTGTCTCTATACAGACTCAATAGACAGCAGGTAGACCACTATCCAAGCGGCTTCCTGTCAGGCATCTTTATCCAAATGATAACAGAAAGTGGAGGCCAGTTTTCTCATAACGGGATGGATTCTACTGAAGCTGAGCTCTTCTGGATGTTCACAACCTCCTTGTCTTGAAGTTGATTCCACTTAAAATTGCAGTGTGACTAATCAGACGCCACAGCAGCCATGGCTGTGCCATATGTGTGAACTAGCTGGAACTCTGGGCCACAGAATCAGAAAGGGACAAGGAACTGAGCTGGGGGTATAAGGGAGTGGACAGGACACGTGGAAACATTGTACTATGGGCTTTTACTTTGTAGACAGGGTCCTCTATACTCCTAGGCTACTTTCAAAGTCACTGAATAGCCCAGGGTGATATCAAACTCAGTCTTCCAGAAGGTCCTAAGTACTGGAATTATAGGTCTGTGCTTCTGCCTCTGGCTTTGGGTATATTCTTGGATGGTACATGGTGTGAATAGCATAGAGTCTTACGTTTCTTTGGTTTTGTACTCCTTTTGAAACGTAAAATTAAATCCCCCATAAAAGTAAGTATTTTGGTGGTTGTATCATATTTCATTCTATTCATAGTCAGTGCTGCCTTAATCTATACCCTAATGACATTGGGTTCCAATGTTGTTGGCGAGGATGTGGAGAAAGAGGAACACTCCTCCACTGCTGGTGGAATTGCAAGCTGGTACAACCACTCTGGAAAGCAGTCTGGTGGTTCCTCAAAAAACTGGGCATGACACTCCTGGAGGATCGGGCTATACCACTCCTGGGCATATACCCAGAGGCTCTACCTGCATGCAATAAGGACACATGCTCCACTATGTTCATAGCAGCCTTATTTATAATAGCCAGAAGCTGGAAAGAACCTAGATGTCCCTCAACGGAGGAATGGATTCAGAAGATATGGTATATCTACACAATGGAATACTACTCTGCAATTAAAAACAATGAATTCACAAAATTCCTAGGCAAATGGTCAGAACTTGAAAATATCATCCTTAGTGAGATAACCCAATCACAAAAGAACACACGTGGTATGCAGTCACTGATAAGGGGATATTGACCCAGAATCTCAGAATACCCTAGACACAATTCGTATATCAATAGATTTCTAAAAAGATGGAAGGAGAGACCCCTGGTCCTGGAAAGACTGGATGTAGGGGAACGCCAGGACAGAGAAACAAGAGGGGGTTGAATGGAGAAAAGAGGGAGGGAAGGGGGCTTATGGGACTTTCGGGGAGGGAGTTAACAGGAAAGGGGAAATGATCTGGAATGTAAATAAAAAACTTAGAAAATAAAAAAAAATACAAAATTACAAATTATAAAAATTAGAAATATTTGGATCATTGTTACAGTTAAATTTTACTCTATATTTCTGGTTTCTCCTTAAGTTAAATTTCTAGAATTCTTTCTGCTGAGATCTTAATGTTCATGAAATTCACTGTGCTTCAATCGATATGTGAAGTTTTAACCCAATTATTTTAAGTGTCTATCGCCATTGTCAGACGATGTGTGGAGTGGAATGATAGGCATCATTTGGTGCCAAGTTCATATTCTCTCCCGGCTAAACTCATTCTGTTTCCTTTGTATTTAAATGGTAGCTCTACAACTTAATTTATGTTAATGAATGCACCTATTTTATCCTCAAAATATTTCCAGTTATTTTCAAACTCTAAAAAGCATTATGAGAAGTCTTCTCAGAGTTACACTGAACACACTAATTGTTCTCACACCGTTGAATCTTATTTGCTGTTTAACAATGTGTGGTCAAAACTTTGTTACGAATCCTGAAGACATGCTCCTTTCATTTAATCCTAGGTGTGTTGAATTTCTTTTGCTACTGGAACTGAAATTAATACCCTTGCATCTACTGTTGACTGACATGTAGAAAAGCTATTGGTTTTCATACGGTTATTTTCCAATCAACCACTCTATTGGATTCTTCTCACAAATGTAGTTGCTTTTCATTGATTTGAAATTTTTGTAAATTGGGTCAAACTGCAAAGCCACAACAATCAATTAAATTTCTTTCTAATATTTAGTATGCTCCTCTCATCTACCTTTTTCCCCCCCTTATTTTTTTTCTTTCACGTTTCACGTGCTCTTATTTTGACTTCAAACAAGTTACTAATAGGGAGGGTCCTGGAGTGCTGCACTTGGGGAGGGTGCTGCACATGGAGAGGTACTGCACTTGGGGATGATGTTGAGTGCTGCCCTTGGGAAGGGTGCTGGGGGCTGCACCTGGGGAGGGCAGCCCCCAGCACTAAGCTTAGGGGGAGACATGTATAAACATCGTGTGTATGCTTTTCTAGTATTTTCTATATTCTTTTAGACAGGATTGAGATCTCTCTTCCCCTCCCCCTCCCTCCTTCCTTCTCTATTTCCCCCTCCCTTCTCTCTCTTGCTCTATCTGCCCCCATCTCCTGCCCCCGCCCCAGCATAGTCACCAGGTAGCCAAGGCTGGCCTGGAAGTACTAGTCTTCCTGCCTGAGCCTACTGAATGAGAGGCTATAAGCAGGTTCACACAGTGGCACTCCTTTCTGGCAATGGAGCTCTTCAGGCACTCTTGTGCTGGCCTCTCCTCGCCTCTCTGTCCTGCTCTTTCTCTAGTTCTTCTTTAGATCTGGAGTTCCTTGTACCTATAATAGAGTAAACATGTTATTTGTTGTGTTTTTTCAGAAGATTGTGTTTACTGTTCACGTTCCTAAGAAAATAAATAAGAGTGTCTCTTCTTTCTTCCCCTGCGGTGCTATATGTAATGCGTAAATGCATTGATTAATAGCATATGTTTAAAAATACATTCTTATATATGTATATTTATAAGACATGTGTCTTAGTTATTTCCATAAGGCTATGATAAAACACCATAACAAAAAAAAGCAGCTTGGAGAGGAAAGTTTATTTCAGCTTTCAGTTGTAGTCCAGCATGAAGGTAAGTCAAGGCAGGATCTGAAGGCCTCAACCTGGGAGAATATGGCTTACCGGGTTGTTACTCATGACTTGCTCAACCTGTTTTTTTATACAATGCAGAAAAAGCTTCCCAGGGATACCACCACTCACAGTGGGCTGGGACCTTTTCATCAATCACTAACTAGGAAAATGCCCCAGCAGATTTGCATACACGCCAATCAGATGGAAGCATTTTCTCAGTTGGGGTTCCCACTTCCCAATGACTCTAACTTGTATCAAGTTGACAAGAGATTAACCAGCACTACTGACCCTATGTCAGTCAATTTGACTGATGTACCAATGCATTACTATTAAGCCATAACCCTTCCTTTCTTTTTTTAGCCACAAGATCTCACTTTAATATCTATACAAATTTCCTAGCCTCCTAAGGGGAGTGTCTGAGACCAAGTACCCAAGTTCCTTTCATGTTCTTTGTGGAGTTTAATAATTGCTTTGCCGTCACCATTAATCTCAGAGCAGTCTGCTTGCGTCCCAAGGCCAGTAGTTTCCATCTATCTTGGGAAACAAGACCTCTTCAGTCAAGGGGATCAGCAGAAGGCATTTGGCACAATGATTCAGCTGCAAGGTAATAGTAGGAGCTCACCCAGGACTGGCGGCAGGAGACTAGGATCAGTTCTATCTGGGAGACACATTGGAGAAGGTGGTAATGGGAAGCTGCAAGTTGGGGGTCTGTGCAAGCCAAACCACAGGAGTCCATCCAGTGCAAGAGAGCCAGAGGAGGGGTGTCCTGAGCAGCCAGTCACTGATGGGGAGCGGAGGAGGATAAGGAGTGGGGAATAGGAATGGGTCCAAGGGCAGACAGGCCTCATACTGGCACCAGACCTTAGCAACCAAAGACTGTTTTGTTTGGGGCTTTTAATACATAACTAAAGGAATCTGCTGGATACTAAATCAACTCAGCCCATTCTGTTGGTAACTTGTGAACCAGTGCAGAGTCCATTCACTAGGAAGCTCAGCAAACTCACTTCCAGGGAACATCATTGACAAGCAGCATACCGAGTACTGCAGAAGGCTTAGCAATGTGTATATGCGGCTGCATACTTTATAAAACGACACACTCAGTAAGTTACATTCTGGATTCCCCACTGTCACACCATAGCTTTGAGTAGCATTTTAAGGACTGGATTAAAAGAAAGCTCTTGAAAGATACAATTGGTTTTTATCTAGTGGAGTCTATTCATATGGTCCATAGTCACTCCTATGTATAGGGAAGTTATTGCTCATCATCCTAGCATGGAAATGACATTTTGACTTACACCAGCTGCCTGCCATTCTTCTAACTCAGCATTATAACATGTCTATATAATATTTCAACCAGCCTCCATGTGTAGGAATCTTTAAGAAGAATCGTTAATCCTGAACACCTAGTCCTTACAGAAGTATACCAATGCACCATATACTTTCAACTTATTTTATAGGAATGAAATTAAGACTCATTAGTCAGAGTCCCTGTGTTTCTAGAGGGCAGACCGTGGAAGGATGTAGTGGTGGTGGTCAAATGAAAGCACAGAGCAGTCAGTCAGGGTTCCCTGAGTAAGGGCAAAGGGCAGTGGTGACAGCAGAAACAGATCACAACGAGTTGTGATACAGATGGGACATAAAAGGAAGTCATGGCCAAGAAACATGAACATCAAGGGCAGACAGGAAGATCTGAAGCCAGAGTCTACACTTGTTAATCCTGGCATTCAGGATACCGAGGTGAGAGTTTCTAGGTCTATATAACTACATAGCAAGTTCCCAAGCAAAACTTTATTTCAGGAAAAAAATAAAAAGAGCAAACAAGACATCACATCACATGGCAATAGAAAACAAAGTGCATGTGGAATAAAATTGTGTTTGCATCTCTTTATTCAGATCAAGGTAACTGAAGCAAATTCTAAGTTCAAGTTAAGGAGCACGCAGAGATGGAGTGCTTGAGGATAAAGGTAAAAGGTGGGGATCTGAAAACATCCATTTCTTGTGTGAACTAACCAAGTCCCATTTCTGTGAATTTGCAAAATATGGGTCATGAGAACTGCCCTATTTTCCACCCTAACCACATATGAAGGATCAGAACACTGTAGATCAAACAGTATCATTGTCAATGGCAGAGTACTTTCTCATTGCTAACCTTAGGTTTGACTTGTACCGGGCAAGGCTTCCATCCTGATCAGTCCAAAAGGCCAGCTACATAAACAAGTACAAGAGCAGATCCAAACACCCTGTAGAATCAGAGTTGGTCATGGTCTCCAGTTCATAACTCTTAAGAATGGACTCGGTTGTTGAGTTAAGCAGGAAATGATGAGAAAGACAGGCATTCATATCATGGCTGTTTCCCTACTTGCAGTAAACTCTGAAGTAACTGTTCTCACACATAGGATTCATTGGCTACAATTTATTTTCCCTGAAGTCTTTCATACAATTTAATCTCATGATTACCAGACCAATGCAAAGTACCCCTGGCTATGTTGCAATGACCCAGGGTCTTACGTAACAGAAATGCAGTATAGGGCTACCATACTGCTCTACCCTTGGGGTGCTCCTTATAATGCAGCTCATATAAAAATGGCATCCTATGGGACACAACCACAATGCCAGAAGACACTGACCAAAATCAATATTTTCTCTTTCCAGCCTGGCAGAAATGAAGATTCTGAAATGAAGTCAAGAGACACATGTCTCAATATGGCCATCAGACTACTAAAAAAATGGACTCCAAAGAAACGGGAATTTCCCTAGGAATTTCATGTTAGGAAAAAGGAAAAGTGTCAGCCAAAAGAGAGAACTTGTCTCCCCAAAGAGCAGAGTTCTAACAACTTGTCAGACCACTTCACAGGATGAGACTTAGCCCAGACAAGGGTGGGTCAGAGGTGGGTATGACCACACAACTTGGTGGGGACTACTTAGATGTGTACATCCTTGGTACTCTATCAAAACTTTGATCTCACTTCAGGAGCCCCAAAATGGACTTGGGAGATCCTGTGGATCTTTCTGTCCCTCTTCCCAATGTGGCTACACTGAGTATATCTCCTTTGACTGTTTTTCACAATTACTTTGACCCTTTGAATTGGCTTATTGGGGATGGATGGATGAACCTTTCTTGGGGTACTGGTTGTGCTCACCAAGTTTAATAACAAACCAGGGATCATATATTTCCAAGCCTCACTTGCAATCAAGGTGCACACTATGCCTGTCCCATGATTCCTCTTATGATGGGAATTTCTGAGTCTTGTTTCTTGTCTTGCCTTGAAGATCTTGTTAAGTCACTGTGCTCTTATGCAGGCTGTTGTAATACAGCAATCAGACTTCCGTGTTACATGAGTCTGGATCTTAATCCAAAAGCACAAGGCATTGTGGGAAGAGTAGCTCACTAATGTTGCCATAGCTCTTCCCACAGAGCAGGAAAGTTCACTCATCAGGCCTGCTGACAAACTCATGGTTTACACATAATCCTCCTGGATATCTCACCAAGCTCTCTTCTGAAGGAACTTAAAGAGAATTTCCTAGTTTTCAATTCTACCCCCCAAGTCCCCAATCCCTGACTCTTTGCAGAGATAAATCTGATGGAAAACACTCTCAGACCACAATCTGAACTCCCAGGAATGACAGCACAGAGCCAACCACCCTGAGGACCTCAGGCAGGGTTTCCAGGCCAGCCTTCTCTGGAGAGAAACGAGCTCCCAGGGTAGTGGCAGTCAGCCAGGCCTGGAGTGGCCTTAGCGAGGGTTAGGCACTTTCTACCCCATGTCTTCTCTTGAGCTTTTACTATGACATTCAAGCAGGCATGTGCAGAAACCCAGACAAAAGTCTTCTGGGGCCTTCCCCAACCTACCTACAGAATGCTTCAAATGTTTCTTTCTCTATACAGCCTCCCAGGATCCATCCACCTATCCAAGAGTCTTATCCTCCCATTTGCCATCGACAATAACAGCATATAATATTTATATGTCTATTATTGGAAGCTGTTTTCCTCTACAGGATTGTGAGTTTGTTGAGACCAGGAAATTTCCTGGCATCTGATAGAGTGCCCTGCCCCCAGACTTGGGCATTCAAAGAATTTGAGTAAAAAATTCTTTTAAATTTTTCATCCTTGGCAATTCTTTAGTCCATTCAATGATGCCCTTTATTAAGCAAATTAAATGACAAAAATCTTATTAATTACTAAGTAAAATCTATAAGTTTGACATCTTTTGCTCTTTAAAAGTTCAAGGCTAACCTGATCTACATAGCAAGTTCCCAGGCCTGCAAAAGTTACATGGTAAGACTGTCTCCAAAAACAAAACAAAAAATTATTTTGTAATCATTGTTGCAAAAAAGAAAAAAAACCAACAACAACAACTAAAAAAGCAGCCATGTGGTTTTGCTGCTGTGAGCATCCTTAATTATCCCTCTCTGGAAACTACTCACATTGGAGGCTTTACCCAGTATCCCATGGGTTTTCTAGTTTTATGTTGACTTGAGTTTGTGCCATTGTTTAAGACCCTTGGTCAAACTATACCTGAAGATATAGGAGCTCCTAAATATACCTACTATAAGAACAATACATTCACTTTTTATCCTTTTATCCTTGGCTAGTTGATCTGGATATCCACAACCTAGAGCCATCTCAGAGGAGGGAACACCAATAAAAAATGTTCCATAAGATCAAGCTGTAGGAACGTCTGTAGAGCATTTTCTTAATTAGTGATTGTTGGGGGAGGTCCCAGGTCATGGTAGGAGGTCCTGAGTTCTATAAGAGAGCAGGCTGAGCAATCCAGTAAGCAGCACCCCTCCATGACATTGGCAGCAACTCCTGCCTTGAGGATTCTGTCTTGCTTGAGTTCTTACCCTGTCCTCCCTCAGTGATGGAACATTACCTAGAAGCATATATGAAATTAATCTCTTTATCTCCAACTTGCTTATGGCTATAGTGTCACAGCGATAAAAATCTTAATGAAGACAGTCCTCCCTGGCTTTGATTTTATATTTAGAGCTTCCAGGAAGGCTGTGGTAATAGACAGAAGAATCATTAAAAATATATCTACTATCCTTTTTGATCAAGTCTTTCAATTTAATATGAAAATGAAGGCATCTTGAGTTAAGTTGCATTTTTATTTGCATTGATGTTAAACTTATGTTTGAGCAATTTTATCACTAGTTTTACAAACCACTTAATTTCATCTGTTCTGTCTGTCTGTGGACCTCCAGCTCTATCTCTCTGAAGGAATGAGGTTTCTGACAAAGTTTGTCTTTAGTGTGGGAATTAAAAGATTTTTAATTCATCTAGACATCTTGCTTTTGTTGTATTTTTAACTGTCCAACTATAAAATAATGGAAATTCTTTTAATAACAAAACTTGGATATCCAGATCAACTAGCCAAGGATAAAAGGATAAAAAGTAAATGTATTGTTCTTATAGTAGGTGTATCTAGGAGCTCCTGTATCTTTAGGTATAGTTTGGCCAAGGGTCTTAAACAATGGCACAAACTCAATATTTCTCCCCCCTCTTGACTCTGCTTTCTGAAGATCTCACCTGAGGGGTCCTCAGTCAGTATATCATTAACTTAATTGTGATAATATACATTATCATAACTGTATCACATTATCTCTTATTTGGTTGTACCCACCCCTGGATCAAGCTCTGTAGACACAGAATTGTGATATTCTCTTAAGTTTTCATGTTATTTTTCCATCACTATAACAAAATATTGAGATAATTAACTTACAAAGAATAGGGTTTATTTCAGCTCACAGTTTGGGAGGTATCAATCCATGATCAACTAGGCCTAAGACAAAACACTCCATCACAGAGAGGGCACAAACAGGTCAGAATCACTCACTTCAACATGAGCCAGGGAGCAAAAGAAGAAACAAACAGATTCTCACAACCTCCTATAAGGGTATCATCAATGGCCAAGGATCTCCCATCATCTCCCAAGATAACCATATTAAGGAGCAAATTTTTAACAGATGGATCTTCGAGAGAATCTTTTCCCAACATAGAAGTAATGGATTTGCATTCATTTCTTCATTTAGTCTATTTTTAAAATTTTTAATAAGTATATGCTGTGTGTGGAACACATTTTCCTTGTTTGATACCCCATGTTCTTGTGATATACAGCTGCACTTCTCACCCCATCTTTGTTCTCCAAGATAGTTTCATAAATATATGTGTGTGTGTGTGCATATGTTTGTGTATATATGTATATATACATATTTGTATGTACAACATATGTAATATATACATATATGTATATGTGCACATATATACATGTGTATACACACACATATATCTCCGTGTGTGTGTGTATGTGTGTGCATGTGTATATGTGTGTGTGTGTGTGTGTGTGTGTCTTTCTATGTTGGTATAAAATCTAAGAACCACAGAGAAAACATGATGTTTGTCTTTCTGAGACTGACTTTGATTCCCTTCATATGTTTATTATCCACTTTCCCGTAAATGGTTTAACTTTATTCTTTATGACTGCAAAACATTGTGAGTCTACACTACATTTTCTTTACTCATCTCTCTGTTGACAGACACCTATATTGGCTCCACTGTTCTATTGTTAACAATGGTATAATAAGCAGTGATGTGCTAGTATCTCCATGACAGGTTGACTAGAGTCGTCTGAGTAAGTAATCTGGGAATAACATAATTAGGCCATATGGTAGATTCATTGTTAATTTTTTAAAAGAAACCATCTGTATTCACTACTCTTCTGTTGCTTTGATAAAACACCATCACCAAAAGCAACTTAGGAAAAAGAAAGTTTATTTTGGCTTGTAGTTCCAGGGAGATAAGAGGCCATCGTAGTAGGGATGTTCAGTACGTAGCCAACATGATAGCAAGAGAAGAGAGCTGAGAGATTACATCTTCTCCTGCAAGCATGAAACACAGAGATGAGCCAGAACTAGGGTAAGGCTATGTAGTCTGAAAGTCTGCCTCCCCCGCCCTAGTGACATACATCCAGCAGCAAGGCTGTACAAATCCCCAAACAGCTCTGCAAACTGGGGATCAACTATTCAAATCCCTGAGCCTAAGAAGGACATTTCTCCTTCAAGCCATGATACAACCATAAAAATTTGCACAGTATCTGCACTAGTTTACATGATCAGCAACAGTGTGAAAGGGTTCACTTGGTCTACATGTTCATCAGCATTAGCTGTCGTTTTCTTAATGACCATCAGAATGACTGAGGTGAGTTAGACTCTTGATGTAGCTTTGACTTACATTTATCTGAATGCTAATGTGGTTGAATGTTTTGTGTGTATGTATTAGCCACTTGTGTGTCATCTTTTGAGAACTCTCTGTTCGTTCATTTAATTAGCCCATTTATTGATTGAATTGCTTGATTTCATGCTCAGTATTTTTAGTTATTTATATATTCTAGATATTAATCTTTTGTCAGGTGTATAGCTAGCAAAACTTTCTCCCATTCTATAGGCAGCTTCTTTATGGATTTTGTTTTGTTTTGTTTGTTGTTGTGCTTTTTCTTGTTCTTCTTTTTCCTGTTGTTTTTTCTATACAGAAGCTTCTTAATTTCTTGAGGATCTATTTGTTGAGTGACTTGTTTCTTCCTGGCATTTATTTTTAAGTACATGTCCACCCTTTAAGCTGCATTTGTAATTCAACTGCCCTGCAACACACTTTGACCTGAGTCATCCACAAGAAAATAGAGTAAGTGAATGCTGAACCAAAAAAAAATCAACTGACCCATTTATAGGTCAATCTATATGATCAATAGAGGTTACTATTTAGAAATTTATAGAGGAAAATAGTAGTAAGAAGGGAAGTTTTGGTGTACCCACAGAAAAGGCTTTCTATACTAGCTAACCATGAAAAGAAGCTTGAGTGTCCATGAAGGGTAGGCTAGACAACCAGACAGGTTTAGAGAACAAAGCTGCCATGAACTGAGATCATTGAGTTCTCAAAAGGGGATCAAAGGAGACTGTGGTCACCAAAGAAGTCCTGCCTGGAGTCAGTGATTTTACCATGGGAGTGCTTTGAGTAATGATGAGAGAGAGAGAGAGAGAGAGAAAGAGAGAGAGAGAGAGAGACATGGACTATAGATATAGTGTGTGTGGTTGGCAGAATGAGGAGAAAAGGTAAACAGAAAATGAATGCACCAAGAAACTGTTATCCCAGAGAGCTAAAATAGTGGATTGCATCTGCCTGTTAGCCAAATTTACTAAGAAAGATGGTTCCAAAGAAGACTAAGCCAGGGATGAACCCAATAACAAAAGCAACTCTGATTCTGGAGAGATAGCACCAAAGACAATGAGATGGCCATGGGGTAGACAATTTCTAAAGAGCCAGGACTTTTGAAAATATCAGGAACAAACCTTAAAAAGAAAAAAAAGCCCCTTACATCATGGGGGGAAGAGACCAAATGGAGCTGAAAGAATCACTAAAATTCATAGGAAAAAATGAAGAGAGCCAGAAGTTGTGAGTGGCATTGACATATAACATAAATATATGTTTACTCTTTCCTTTATAACATTTGATGAAGTAACACTTAACAAGTATGTAGCTTGACTCTTATATTCTTATAAGACCTATATTTTGAGCCTCTAAGAAATCTGTAAGAAAATAAGGTTTAAAAGATATGGCTAAAAATAAAGGAATGGAGACTAGAGAGATGGCTCAACAGTTAAAAGTATTTACTGCTCTTGCAAAGGATCTGAGTTGGGTTCCCAGCACCCACATTAAGCAGCTCATAAGCATTTAATCACTCTAGCTTCAAAGGATGTGATGCCCTCTTCTGGCCTCTGTGGGTACCTGCATGTACATGGTGTATTTAGATAAACTCAGGTACATAGACCTATACATAAAATTATATGTATTTGTACTTACATAAATATATGATATATGATATATATATGTATATAATGCTAAACCAGTAAGAAACAACTATCAGACAGTACCTGTAGTAACACCAGACCACATAAGTTTGCTGTGTAAAGCTGTTGCTAGAGATGAATAGGACCAGTTCATAACAATGAAAGCATTCATCTATCTTGAGGTTTGGGAATTATGAGCCATGCACCTAACAACAAAACTCCATACATATATAAAACAAAGCAAAAGTAGGAACACACAGTTTGACAGAAATATTTCAGTAATAACTGAAGACTTCAATAACCTACTCTCAAGAATAAATAGAACAAAGAGACAAAAGATTGACAAAAATGTAGACAATCTTAGCATCATGCAGCTTTGGAGCACTGAACCCATTTGTAGCAGAGTACACAGTGTTAGCAAGAGCACACAGAACACTATGGAGGATCTATCCTGCTAAGGCACAAAACAAACTTCAATAAATGGAAAAAGGATTGAAATTCTACAGTGTTCTCAACCACAGTGCAATTAAGTTAGGAATGAAATGAAATCAAACAGAATTGAATTTGGGACTTTTCTAAGAGAGATTTGCAAAGTGAGTAGCTCATACTGCAAAGACAAAGGAATTCACTTAAGGCCCAGGGATAAAGCTCCAGGCTACAGCATGGTCTCTCAGACAGAGTTCCACAGACGGCCATTTATAGAATTGTGGATGCTGTAGAGAATGGGTTGATGCCTGTGGAAGCCTCTCAGTTTTGCTAGATATTTTTGGAGGGATTCATTATTTGAAAATAATAAATTTAAAAGTCCCTAATGTGTTTCCACAGGTCACAAAAGAACAAAGAGGGAGGAGCCTAGACCTGGAGGGAGACGAGAAACCATGGTGGATAAAGAGACTGCATTGGGTGGGAAGCCTAGGGAGCTAGTATTGGGTACATATATAGGTCACAGGAAGACTGAACAGAGTTGGAAAGGGAAGATGCAACACAGGGAAGGTTCCAAGCTAAAGGAGTTCTGACGCTACCACATTCTGTGATCACTAACTAATGTGTGTGCCGCTCTGCCCCATGAACTTTGGAAAGTATTGCTTCATGAAGGTTTCCTGTGTGTATCCTTGAGGCACACAGTCTCCCATCAAGAAAAGACTCCAACCACGAACTCATTCTTATCTACAATGTCTTTAAAAAAAGAACTTGACATATAGAAGGTGAAGAAAGGTTAAAGTTATTTATAAAATGTCAGTAGCAGTATCTGAAGCAACACAAATGAGGACATGGAAATGATTCCCAGCCCTTTCATCTCTCAGCCAAATTTATTTTTTTAAACATTCAAATATATAAAACTTGGAAGCCAGTGAACGTCTTGGAGTCATGAAATCTGTAGGACTGCAAGGCCCTCCATGTAAACACGTGTCCAACAAATCACAGAGTCCAATTTTCCAACCCTTCCTTCCAAGAAAAGGCTTACTTGAGCTAGGGGCCCTCATTCCTCTGTCGGGGGCAGCACTTGAGTGGGGACAGGCAGACCAAAGAGTCTCTGGAAGCTGTGTGCTAGAAGTTTGGTTCTTCCTTCTTGGGAAGGCTTTATCTATCAGCATCTGACCAGGAAGCACAAGCATTTGACTTTTAAAGAGGCTATTGCACCAGACAGAGATGGTGTCTCCCCAGATGAATATGCGAAAGGCCAAAGAGAACAGCAATGCAACCCCAAGATTAGTGGAGGAGCCATTCCTACCACCCCAGTGGAGGGACAGAGAAGAGGCAGAGCCCCAGGTCCAGGCCACCCACAGTAGCTAAAAGCATGATGGCTTGCCTGATGTTGGTGGGAGCCATGAACTTGACAGGAGCTGTGAGAAGGTGTCCAGAACCAAGGGATAAACGTCCAGGCAGGGATTATGGTTTATGGAACATTTGAGTATGTTCCCCAGGATCTCATGAGCAGAAATTTAAATCTTCAAAAAGGTTCCCACAGAGTGGGAAATATGATATTTATGGATAAGACCTTTGGGAGATAATTAAAATTAGATTGGTGGACAACATGATTGGATCCAGATAGTCCTATAAGAAGAGAAAAACCAGACAGACAGACAGACAGACAGACATGTGATCGTTAACTCTCAACATATCATAGACTGACTGAGCCGCCTTGAAATTCTGGTGGCAAACAGGTCATTACTATGTATAGTCATTTAACCTTAGACTAGAATCTCTCTTCTTTATAAAGTGGCCTGCCTCAAGTATTTCATGGTAATGATGCAAAATGAACCAGACACCACCATGCCCCTCTTTCTTTCTGAACACCTATTATCCCATTAAAGATTCTGAACACTGACCCTGGCCCAAAGATAGATGGCTTGGGAGCCCAAATGATACAGAGGTCAAGATGACCCCTCTGTCCAAGAGCAGAAAGGATAGAAAAATAGACTGAGAGTCTTGGTCATGCATACAGTTTTATATAATGAAAGTCAATTCGACCAATTGTTTTTTCAGGTACATTGGACATGTCTGTCTTGGGACCACATCTTTCCTATGAGTCTCAGAGACGCCTTGATTGTAGCTATGTAGCTGTTGGAATGGTAAATCTCCATTTCTTTCTAGTCCCTGAAGAATTTGAACCTTGCTTCTTTTTGTAGCTCCACACTTTAGTCTTGTCTCCAGTGTCCCCCCGCCCCCCGAGGGCCATTCTATAACAAACCTTTGTGCCCAACAGCAAGGTTTTGATTAATGATGCACAGTATGTGTAAAGGGGTCCCATGAAATCATAACACCCAGTGGTATCTCAGCCAGCTTAGAATATGAGTGGGTGTGGGGGTATGTGCACGTGCTTGTGTGACCTGTGATGCTCTCACAATGACAAAATCATATAGTTGGGTATTTCTTAGACTGTAATGCCATTACTGACACTTAAGAGATGTTTAGGTGACTTCTCTCCAGTCGCTGGATACCAAAAGGGCATAAGTGAATAAGTATGAGGAAGTACATAGAATGATTTGCACAGAAGCTGCTCCTAGGGCCTCAAAGTTTTTCTGTGGTTAAGACATCTTACCCACAGAACTTGTCCTCCAGATGTGTGTGAGTGTGTGTGTGTGTGTGTGTGTGTGCATGTGTATGGTGCTGGGGATAGACCCTGGACTTTGCACTTGCTAAGTCAGTGCTCTACCTCCTAACCCCAATTATGATTTGGCTGATCTCAAGTGTTGCCTCATTTCCTCAAACCCCAGTCCATCTTCCATCCATAAAGATCCACTTGTAAAATAGATCACATTATCTATTTGCATAAGTGAAAGACACCATACAAGTATGAGGTGTCATTTTCTAGTCACTGATAGTCAACTAGAGAGGAAGGTATCTGGGTCCTTTCCACGAGAGAGAGAGAGAGAGAGAGAGAGAGAGAGAGAGAGAGAGAGAGAGAGAGAGAGAGAGAGAGAGAGAGAGAGACCCAGCTAATGGCTCCAGAAGAGCAGATGTGGAAGGTTTCACAAAAGCTGAGAGCCCAGAAGCAGGAGACAGTGGAGCCATCTGATCTTGCTTCTCCCAGATAGCACTCACATCCGCTCTGCTTTGATTCACACCCAATGTGCACCCTCCTAGCTGCAGCCATGATATAGTCCCCACGCCTCCCCTTCCACCCTGACCCTGGGCCCCTGGCTGACACCTGCACATCTTCTGCCAGCAGAGTTCACATGAGCCTTCATTTTTTTGAGGGAGTGCCTTGAATATCCTATATTTACCCCATTTTACAAACATTTTTATAGTTTCTTCAGGCCTACTAAGGTCAAAGCCAAAGATCCAGGACAGGGGAAAGGAGGGTGAGCAGTACAGGAGGCTCTGGACTAGGCAGAGATGGTGGAAGCCCTGCCTCCTACCTGGCACAGCACCTGTCCTTTCAGGCTCCAGGCACTGTGGGTTTTCTATCCCCTCCCCACAGCCTCCGTTTCATGATTGAATGATTCTGTTGATTTGCAGTTTCTCAGAATGACTTGCAGATTCTGAGCTTATGTGAACTGAACTATGGGAGGTAGCCTGGAAGCTCCTGGAGGAGCAAGTCAGCTCCAAACAGCCAAAGAGGACCCGTTGAGGGCATGGTGAGCTGGAAGGGGTATCTGAGCAGCTTCCAAAAGCAACTGGAGAGCCCTTCTCTATAAAATATATGACCTTTGCTCCCGAATCTGGACAGGTGGGAAACAACTCCCATGTGGGGAAACTTCACTGTAGAGGTGAATCAACCATAGACTGAAAAAAAAAAACCAAAACAAAAACTAAACTTGGCCTTGTATGGGGGTTGGATTCCCCAAAAAGATAATATTGTAGCCGTAACCCCCCAGTAACAAAGAATATGATCTCATTTGGAGATAAGGTCTTTAACAAGGTAATGAAGTTAAAAATGAAGCGGTCAGGGTGAGTTGTAATCCGGCTGACTGGTGACCTTATAAAAGAGGGAAAATTTGGATACGTCAGACAGAGGAAAGCTGAAGAGAAAAGATTCAGGGATGAGGAGGAGCAGAGGAGGGGGTGGAGATGGGCATCCACCAAGCAAGGAGTGAGGAACCATGAGAAGCTGATGGCTTTGTGGAAAAGACCCTTCCTTCTACCTTTGAGGGTGCCTGGCCTTGATGACACTTTGGTCTCCATGTCTCCTTCCCAACCGCCAACATAAAAAGTTTCTCTTGTCTGCTTCATCCAGCATCCTGAGAAATGGATACTGACCTTAAAGGTCAGCTAAATAGCAGTGGGAAGGGTAACAGCCTGGAGGAATGAAGTGGTGGCAGCAGTGGGGGTGTGGAGGGTGTGAGGTAGGGGAATGGAATTGTGATACCTACAGAGGGCAAGGGTCAGCTGTGTGAAGTATGTGTAAAGTCCATTCTCACATTCTGTAACCATAAGCGCTCCTTTTATTCTGGGAATTGAACTCTGGTTGTCAGCCTTGCCTGGCTAGAACATTTACCTATTGAATCCAGCCCCAAAGTACTTAGTTTGAATGACAATTTGGGGTCTTATGGTTTCCATTTTTGCAGATAGGCAGGACTAGCTAGGCAGCTTCAGTATCCTGTTGCAAAATAAAAGAGCATGGGTGTCTTAGTCTATGTGACATTGCTATACCAAACCACCAAGACTGGGTGGTTTAAAAGGAATAAGGTGAAGGGTCGCCCAACTGAGTATGAAGGGGCACAGGAAAGGGGAGTAGAAGGTGAGTGTAATCAGAAGACATTATATACATATAAGAAATTGTTGAACAATAGATAAAAATTACTTTTAAAAACTGAAAGCTTATTGGACTTACAGTGCTTATAGTCTCTTTGGCATCAGGTGAGAGCCCTGCGACTACACTACAGCATGAAGGAGGGCCTCTCCTGGGGAGAGAGCCTCTGATGCTATGTTGGAGAACCCAGGTCATTACCTCATCTTATCTTAATCAACCTACCTCCCAAGACTTCTGGTCTTGGACTTGAAAAACGTTTCCAAAACAAGAACTTTGCAGGGACATGTTCAAACCATTGTGGGAATCCTCTCTAAACAACTGATAAGATGTTCAAAGTGACAATTGGAGGAAGCCACATGAAGCCGAATGTAGGTCATCTGGACCTCCCTGGCTACAGACTCACTGTGTTGGCTCCTCATAAGCAGGAGCAAGGCCACCCCACGTGCCTGGAACACATTCTTGCAGATTCTTTCACACACGATGTATCTTTTGTGATTTTGTTTTGCATTAAACTCTTGCATCAATCTGGAGTTCATTTGCTTTGTGATCTGATGTCAATTAATTAAAAATTTTAAGGAGAGCCACATAAATGTCCTGACATCTCTCCCCGCCCCTGAGAATGTGAAATAGACCAGATTCTCCACTGTGGTCCTGCCAGTCTGTCTGTTTGGATGCTCATCCCATTCCATCCCTATTGCCTTCTTAGAAACCCATTAAAGGTCGGCCTTACAAGTGGGTCCCTTCCTTCATGTTCTTCTTGACTGATTTGTCTCTTGATCAGTCTCTAAAGTCACTTATTTGGCTTAATAGGGAGGATTTCTCCAGAGCACAGGCTACTGTGTCGAGGACTCATGATGTCATTTTGATCTGGAGATGGTTCTTAGACACAGACAGAGTCAATAGCTGGTTGTATCTGGTCATGAACCCTCAATGAGGTGACTCTGCTCCTGTAAATTTTGTCTGAGGCTCTCCTGGGAATATACTCTAGGTCCATCATGATGCCCCCTTGGACCATTTTAGTTTCAGCTTTTCACAGCTTTTGACTCATTCTCCATTTCTCTTATTCTTGGCTCCTCACAAGCATTTACCCTTGTGCATTTCAGAATTTAATGGCAGGTTTTATAACTTTGACACCTACATGAAGGTGACCCTGCACTTAGGGCAAATCATTCTACTTAATGGTATTTAAATAGCATTTCCTCCTTTGTCAGGTTACCTCAAGCTCCATTATTCCAATGTGGAAGGGTGACAGAACATTTCTATGGTGACAGAACAAAGACAGTCATAAATCAAGGTAATCATAAGATACATTAGTAGAAATATGTAAGCGGCAGCTTACAACAAGATGGGGAGAATCTCAGGCATAGGCCTTGGATTCTGTCTGACCACACCCTTAGCTCTTTGACTGGTTGAAAACTAGGGCCATGTTAATATATTCCAAAAATTGTTCTGTTTGTCTGGATGTTATATCTGCTAGTAATAGAATATAAGGTCAGACACATAGAAGGTGCAGAAAACAGCTAATGTTCACCCAAGGTGAATGATAATTAGGCTCTAGATCTGCAACACTCCATCAGTTAGCCTCTCCAGACACAGTTTCTTGTCAGGAATTCTCCTTCACACGGGCAAGTGGACAATGTGGAAGCATGGAAGACGGAGACATGTTCTCAGAGAAATTCTAACCCCACTCAAGAGAAGCCATATACTATAAGCTACACTAAAAGGGAAATATGCTTTGAATTGATGAAAGATCCTGTTCACAAGCCTTCACAGAAGCTTGAAGAGGAATACATTGTCCCAGGGTGGAAGAAGTTTTACCTCAGCTCCAGTATGAAAGTTGAATGATCTGTGTCTACACAAAGAGAGTTAAAGTTAGACAAAGAAGTTGCTACAGAAAAATCCTGAGCAAAGACAGGCACAACCCCTCAGTATACACAGATGGTGGACTTCAGGACACATGCCGCCATAAATACCAAAATCCAGAGGTGCTTTAATAGAAGGTGCCATAATGTTTACATATAATCTACACATCACTGACTAAATACTTTAAATTATCTACAAATGACTTCTAATGAGGAGTATGCTATGGAGATGGTTGTTATTTTGTATTGTTTAAGGAATAATGACAAGAAGGAATAAGTCTGTATATGTTCAGTATAGATGGTACTGTTTCTCAAATGTTTACATTCTATAACAGGTTGGCTCCATGAATTTGGACTCCCAGATTTGAAGGGCCAGTTATGAATGTGTGTACAAGCCAAGTGAGGGAGCTCAGGATCCAGTAGTGCAAGGTGATCATGGTACAGATCTGGGTCTAGACTGCATGGGCTTTGAGCATAGGCTGTGTCAATGCAACTGAGAGCATCTCAGTCGGGAAAGTGAGGAGTCAGGCTTGTCTCAAGGTGAATGTAGGCATAGTGCATACACTGGATGCTGGTATGAAGGCTTAATGCTCAGTATCAGTGTCCACAAGTTACTTTGGCAGTGATGGATCTGACTGTGAACACTGACACCATCTTGGTAAGCAGAAGAAGGGAGACAAAAGATAATGTCACTGCTAGATACGTTTACTATTCAAAATGTGTCCTCATGGTATTTGTATTAGGTACCCTTGGGTCTGTGATCTAGAAGGAAATAAATGACCATATAAAAGGTTGTTGTTGTTGTTGTTGTTGTTGTTGTAGTAGGTTTATTTACAAAATCACACACATTGGGTTAGAAACTACGTTTCTGTGGCAATAACCTTTATCGTCTAATTTGTCATCTCCTTTTCCAGAATGAAGGCAAAACATTAAAAAAGAAGCTATAGTTTTATGTTGTTTGTCCCAGAGAAAGTTTATTTGCCTTCCCAGCTTTGCCATATCCATCATCAAAACCATAAGGGCAAACCTCTCTGGAACAATTATTCCCCTTCCATCCCTTTCTCCTTCCTAATGTGGGGATGAGGTTTGCATCCCGGTTCTCTCCAAGTGCACCAGTCACTAGCCTGCAGCCTCCTGTGGGGAGTCTGGCTTTGATTACTTGGAGACAAAAATAATCTCAGCTTGAAGAGAGATCCCAATCACAACTTTCTAAATAATAGGCTCCAAAATATCCAATACTCTAAATAGACAAACTCAACCCCTGCTTCTTCTGCAAGAGGCAATGGACAGACGTCACAAAGGACTGTGGTGCCAAGAACGCATTATACTTCCCAGATGCACAAGGCTGACACACTAAGCAAACTATGTACGAAATTTCTCTGGAAGAGTCAAGGAAAATAACAGCCCCCAAACCCCCACCAAAGTTAACTGAAGTAGCTCTGTTCAGAGAAACCAGAGAGGAGACCTGGGTGCCATGAGGCAGATGCTATGAAGGGACTTGTTCTTATTTTCAATGTCTTTTCCTAACTCTCTAAATTTTCCCTTTATTCCAATAGCCACCTAAACATGGGAACTCCTTTAAAAGATGGCAATACCATTATCAATTAGGTTGATGACAAGGCTGTAAAATTCCTTCTGACTCCCACCAGGGGTATGAAGAACTGTTATTCTGTACAGAACCTAAGGGACTAAATCTAGACCACACCTACCAACTCTCACAAAACACACACACACACACACACACACATACACACACAGTACTAGTAATGGATACCCAATAATTCTATAGATGTCAGTCTCAAGAGGAATAGAAGATGAGCTCAAAGGTATTTTCACAGAGGTTTATTGGGAGCTGGGAAGGTGGCTTGGTTGCAAAAGTACATGCTGTATGAGTATGAGTGCCTGGGTTAGACCCCCAGCACTGGTGTGAAAAAGCTGTTCACAACAGTGTGCACCTATGGTTCTAGCACTGGGCAGGTAGAAACAGGGGGCTCCCTAGGACTCGGTGGCCAGGAAGTTTAGCCTAGTTGGTGAGTCACAGATTCAGTGAAAGACTCTGCTTCAAAAACGAAGGTAGAGATCAATTAAGGAAGGTACTCAACATTGACCTTAAGCCTCCACACACATGCACAATGCTTGTGTACCCACATATGCATGTCTTATGAATACATGCACACACAAACACACAGACCATAAATTGCAAATTTACAGATCTATCTATAACTAGCCACTCTTCAGCTCAGATTGTCTTCCTAACTACTGCCCTTGCATGGGGACAATAAAGTGTATGTTAGTGTATGAAGTGTAGTTAGTATGATTCACCCTTGGAAATCCTTCTCAAAAGCATAGCTTGTATAAGTTCTCTTTCATAGCGGTCTTACAACCCCTTCAGTACTTACTTCAGGAGAGGCAAGTGAATGGGATTCTGAATAGAACTAGGACCTAGTGTTAAGCAAGTGGAATTCCCAAAGAGGCAGCTACTACTGTTCTTCTCCAAGACCCACACTTGACTCTCAAAAGGGAGGTACTTAGGAGACTCCTGGTTGGCTGTTTGCTTAGTTTCTAAAGGAGGTTTCCTGTCAAAGATTGACTGTGAGCACAAACAATAATTATATATACACACACAAAAACATTTTTAAACGTGAAAAGAGTAAAAGCAAATGCAATTATCAGAAAGAAATTCATCATCTCATGCGGGGCTACCTTGTTACACGGCTATCCCTCAGCTTCATCTTTCCCTCTACACCCAGGGCATATAACAAAGTAATTTTTTTTTAACTAGCAAAAATGCTAGGATTGGACAAAGTTCAGGTGCCTTGGGGAATGCTGTTCTTTCCAGTCCCCCTTCCTCACCTTGGGAAATGACAAGGTATTCCAAAGCATCTGCTCATCTCTGAGAAGCACCCCGGGATACAGGCTTGAGAGTTTTTCCTTGTATTGTTGTTGGGTTTTGTTGTTGTTGTTGTTTGGGGTTTTTTTTGTTGTTGTTGTCTTTGATTTTGGGCCATGCCATTGTTGCTTGTTAAGCCTCCCTCTTTCCCTTTCTAGCACTCTGCCCTGTGCATCCCTGCCACCTGACAGATCACCCATGCTGGGAGAGGCAATCTGCTGGAGATTTCAGACAACAGTACTCTACCAGTTTAGGGGGCAGCATTTCTCCTCATTCTGCCTTCACACAGCAGCATCCGCTCAGTCAGCCCAACAGCGGGGAACACCTACACACAACTCTGAAATGCTACCTTTAATTTCTAAACTAGTCAACAAATGATTATAATCCCATGAAAAACGTACCCCATTTTTATGAATAGAAACATAAAGAATATGGATCCAAAATTCCCACTAGGAAATTCAATTTAAGACTAAACCCAAATAGAACATACTTTTCAGAAACAGAGTCTATCTGCCCACTACTCTACAAAATTGGCGTGTGGACCCTTCTCCCTGTCATGACCTGATGGGTGTTATATTTTTGTTTTTGTTTTGTGATGAGTGGGGAAGAACATGAAGTTGGATGGGTGGAGATGTGGGAAGAATCTTGGAGGAGAAAAAACAGAATCAAAATATATTGTATGAAAAAAAATAATTTTTAGAAGTAGTAACTGCTTTCCTTATTATTGAAAGCCACAAGATCTATTTCTAGACAAAATTTCAAAAACTACAGTGAAATTTGGTAAATGTAAACAATTCCATTACTGTGAAGAATTAAAAAGACCTAAGATAGGATAATTTTGCTACAAGGATGTGTGTGTGTGCGTATGTATGTATGTATGTATGTATGTTTGTATGCATGTATGTATGTATGTATATATACATATATTATTATTATTATTTCTTCTGTGGCTTTTTCAAAGATAACCAATACAATGTAAGAAAGAGGGAATAATTTTCCCATCAGATATAATCTGTAGTCTTATTTAAGCATAACAAAATAGGGTTAACGGCACTAGATCTATGGTATCAAGAACCTGCCATACTCCAAAAACAGTTTTATACCTCATATCTGCACTTAGCTGTGATACACTAACTTATATCTCTTACACAGAGTCAACAAATTTTATAAAGGGAAAAAAAAGTAATCTGTGTAAAGGAGTCAGAGAGATAAGAAGTAGCCAGGAGATGACTCAAGGAAGGTTACTCACAGACAGAAACGAATCAAGACATTGGCTACCTCATCAGCATATGTGGGCTGAGGTGCTCAGAGGCAAATTTGTCAAAGAATGGGACTGAGATTGTTTGCAATTTTTTATACTCAGTGTCCAATGATCAGCCAGAAAATGTCAGAGATATAAGGATATAGGACCAGGAACCCAAGAAGAGGTAGTTATTAGAATCAAACTCATGATGATACACAAGTTGTCTTCTGTGGCCTCAAGAATAAATGACACAAAGATGTTAGTGAAACAGGAAAAGGGCAGAAAGAAGAGGAGAGAGAAGACATCTGTGAGGAGTACTTCAATAACATTTGTATAAAATACAACACTGGAAAATTGGAACAGGACATTAACAGTTCAGTCAGTGGTTTCAACAGACAAATAACACAGTGATAAAGACAATGGACAAAACGGTGCTGCCAGACCATATATATATATATGTGTGTGTGTGTGTGTGTGTGCGTGTGTGTGTGTGTGTGTGTGTGTGTGTGCGTGCGTGTGTGTGTGTGTGTGTGTGTGTGTGTGTGTGTGTGTGTGTAGTTTAAATCTTAGAAGGAAAAGAAGTAGGGTGAAGTTTTACTTAGAAAAAATTTTGAAGCAAATTTTCCAAACTGAAGTCATCAAACCACAGATTCAAGAAATATGATGATATTCATGTAATTAGAATGAAAACAAAGAGAATGTACCTTCACAGAACTGCTAAAAATGAGAGAGCTAGAGAATATAACCTCTCCTTTGAAGTATCAGTAATAGAACTCACTGATGACTTCTGAATAGAAGAGATTGAATTGCTACAATATCAATCTGTGAGGCCCTCAAAGACACGTGCATTAAAGTTGGTCATCAAGATGATATAATTGAAAAGAGGCAAGACATCTACAAGGATGTTGGGGCTAGAGAGAGGTCTTTAGAAAGACAATGTTCAGTAGCTCTAAATGCCTTTTAGCACAATAACAATACCTCAGAGGTTAAGAGTCTATAAATTAAAGTATACAAGAACACTCATGGGAACATTCACAGTAAAAATTATTCAAGTACCAGTTTATACTCTTACACAAGGGGATCATGTCATTGTCACTTCTAAGAGTAGCCATTGAAGGAATGTAAAAGAATTAGTATCTAACAATAATGGAAATTTGAACTAATAAAAATGCAGGTTCATCACGAAGCTCAAAAATAAAGAAAAGTAAGATATTTAAATTAATTTATTTCAGTAACTGATGAGATAAGACTATAAACTGTTAGTTAAAATATGAAACATTTGTACAAACGACCTGATGAACTTACATGAAACATCAAACTCAACAACTATAGGGGACCCACATCCTCAAATTTACATAGAGCACCATAAAGTTAATTCATGTGCTATACTATAGTCCACAAAATAGATTTCAATGAATTTAGAATCTGGTAGACAAAAAAAATGACTTGGTTGTTTAAAATACCTACTATAGAAACATAGGGCCCAGAATTTGAGTTCCTAGAACCCACATGATATAAGGTGGTTACAGAGGCCCAGCTCTAATTCCTGCATTCTGAAGATGGAGACAGGGATCACAAGCACAAGCAGGCCAGCCAGACGGTGTCTATCTGTGATCTCTGGGTTCAATTCAACTGAGAGACACTCTAAGGCAACTTTGGGCCTCCGCATACTACTGGACGTACATGTGTGTCCACACACACACACACACACATGCAAACACATACACACATGCGTGCACACCACATGCATACACATATAGAGAAGCTGTACAGAGTATGTTCTCTGAGACCAGAAATTGTGAATGAGAACTCCTGGAAAGAAGTTGTGTCAGCAGAAATTGATTGACTGATAAGAGCCGAGGTACATTTAAGAGAATAGAATGCTACAGATTTAGAGGCTAGTCATTTTATCTAGGGCTAGTTGTAGCACTCCAGAACAGCCATTTCTTGTCCACCACTGTGTCAGAACTAATGTCTTATGATTAATACATACAATCATTTAAGAACCTATTAACTTTGCAGATCCCTAGCTACTACTAATCAAAAAGCTAAGAATGTCATCAGATAACATCTTCAACCAATAGCAAAGCTTCCTCCATCTTGCTGTAACCGCCTTTCTGACGTAGCCACCAATTTTAAATTTGCCTTGACTATGACTTTCATTCTTCTCTAAAGCTATAACACTCCATGAAACTGCCTCAACAATATAATATGGAGTTTGTAGTAACCTAAATTTGTGTTCCTGGGCTATGTTCACTCAAAAGGGTTATAAAGTATACTATGCCCTTTTCCCTTTAAAATGAGAGCTATGATTTTCCATCAGCCTCATCAATACATAGATGATAGTTTCTACAAATGCTTAATTCATCAAGGTTTTTCTAAATGGCCAATGTGAAAGGAGACAAAAAGCTGGATATCAGAGAACATATTAGATAGAGAAATGATGAATCACAATGTAACAAAACCTTGGGCTACTATTCATACAGTGTGTGCAGGAAACCTGAATCTTTGAATACATGTGGAATAGGAAGAAGTTGAAAGGTCTAGTTTCTGTATAGAAAAGATGTGTCTCGAGATCATACAGATGAGAAAAGCAAATTAAACTCAAGGAAAACAAAAGAAGGAAATTATGATTAGAGATTCGAGCTTATGACCTAGAAAACAAATATAAAAAGTCAGAAGTCATTATTTTGGAAAAAAACTAGAATAACAGTATTAAAAAATAATACAGCTTGTGAAATGGGAGGAAGAGGCATTTCCAACACAGAACCTGAAAAAAAAAAGCATCACCACAGACCCTACAGATAGTCACAGAGTAAGAAAGATTTTTAACAGATTTGAGTAAATACATTTAAAATCTTAAATCATATCATATAGTCCTAGAAAATTTAATTTAGAAAACTGACATAAGAAAAACAGGAATTTTAAATAATCCTAAAGGTACTAAAGAAATCAAATGCATAATTTAAAACTTTCTCGTGAGTAAATTTTTAGTCTCAGAGAGCTTTATTGCTAAGACCTAGCAAACATCTAAGGAAGAAAAGAATGATTTTAATGAAAATCCTAATGAGAAAGGGAACTGGAAGGGATCACTTCTCAACAATTTAATGGTGCTACCAGTACAATCTCATGACCAGAACTGGTAAGGATATAAGAAATAACAAGAGGTAAAATCATGGGCCAGAAGTCTTTTATGAATGCAGTTGGAAAAGTTCTTAATCAAAGGGTAGTGAGAAAACTTCCCCAATACAAAAATAATATATATTGCCCAAATGGGCACATGGCAGCAAGAATTATAGCCACATATAGTGAAGTGATTGAAAGGGTAGAAATTTTTGCTTGTTCATGGATAGAAGGATTGTGTGCATAGGAAATCCCAAGGAACTGATATTTTATGAGAATTAGTAAGTGAACTTAACAAAACTAAATATAAATTCAGTATGTAAAACCACATTACTTTATTATTCAAAAGCAATATATATGAGAAAACGAAATACTAAAATGGAATCAAAACAGTACCAAAAGCCAATTTTCAAATACTTAGGAATAAGCCAAATGGACAAGAGGAAATGCCATTATTCCCATACAATTAGAAATCATTATTGAGAAAACAGAAAAATATCTAAACAATAAATAAATATACCATGATTATGGAGTGAAATGTTAGATACTACATATCACAAATATATTTCTGGCCATATCCAGGTCAAACCTAAGCTTTGTGAATATTAGTCAAGTGTTCTAATCACAGAGTTACAGGAGCAGGACTTATGTGGAGTGTATCTACTTTTCTAGTCTTTGTTATGCAATCAACAGAGTTCCCATTTAATATTCCAGTAGGGGTGTGTGTGTGTGTGTGTGTGTGTGTGTGTGCATGTGTGTGTGTGCTTGGATGTGTGTGTACATATGTATGTGCACAGGTAATTCTAATGCTAAAGTTTAAGACAATCTTGAAAAATACATTCATGTTTCCAGATGTATAAGACATTATAAAGCTGCTACAACTAAACTGTAATATTGGCATAAAAATAGACCTACACCATAACCAATAGCCTTGAAGACTATACACCATGTTGTGTATTAGTGAAAAATACACCATTAACCACTACTTCTCATCACATATAACACATTCCAGAGAGATAAGAGACCTTTATGTGAATAGTTAAGCATTGTTTTAAGAATTGTAGACATGTTTATTTAAAATATAATTGTATAAATAATTATATGTAGAATATATGTTAAAAGTTTGTATTTTATGAGTGTTTAGCCTATGTGTTAATCTATGCACCACATGTATGCCTATGAAGGTGAGAAGAAGGCATTAGATCTTCTCAATCATAGGTGGTTGTAAGCCACAATGTGGTGCTAAGAATTGAACCTGAATAAGAAGCCAATGCTCTAACTACTGAGCTGGTTCTCCAGCCTCTGGGATACAAAACTGTCTAAAACCATATCAGTCATAGTAATGGAAATTGATTGTGAACTGTGATGCATTCATCTACTGGGTATGGTCTGGGCCTATCCTTATGCTATTGAAATACCATTGAAATTAAATGATTATAATATCCAATGACATGGGTGACACTCACAAACATAATAGAGCACATTAGTTGTGCATAACTGTAATCAAAATTCCTGAGAGAAAAACTTAAAGGAGGGAAGATTTACTTAGGCTCATTTTTCAGATGACTGAGCTCATTGTTTCTAGGTCCCATGGGCTTGGGTGGAAGATTGTAGTGGCCAGAGCATGTGTAAGAGAGTGCTGTAAGGCATACCCTAGTGACCTAGTGACCTACTTCTTCCAGCTAGGCTCCATCTGCTAAAGTTTCTGCAGCCTTTCAAAAGAGCACAACAGTTTGGGGACCAAGTATCCCACACAGGAGCCTGTGGGAGACATTCATCTTCCAAACACATCTCCCCAAACTTCAGATGCCTAAATGCACCAGGCCAAAGGAGTCAATGATGACCAAAGTCAGGACTACATACCAGCCATGTTTGAGGAGGAAATGGTCCAATGGCAGAAAAGAAAGCCAAAGAGAGAGCAGAGCTAAACTGTGTGGGAAACCAGGTCTCGGGGATGTGCTGGGACCCGGGACTCAAGCACATCTAATGCTTTTAGCTCCAGCCCTGAGTTGTTTATCTCAGGGAACTTTTCCTCTCTGCTGAGTGTCTGTCATTTACACAAATCTTGGAAGCTACCTCCTGTAAAACCTGAACCCTGAAAAGATCATTTCCTCCATTTATAACAGAGTAAACACAAGCAGACTTCATTCTTTTTTCTTTTTTCTTTTTTTTAGATCTAGCCATTTCAAAGTTTATACTTTACTGGCCTTAGTTCCCTTATTCAGGAAAGCGGGATTCTGGGTTTGTGAGAAGCCTAAATTCTGTATTTTCACAGCAAGTTAGATTGTCCTGTGTGGGAACCTTCAAGCATGTCCCAGCACATCTCAACAACTAATTTCTTCTAGGTACTTTCAGTTTGTACAGAATACTTATATGTGTGAGCATTCAAAACTCCATTTCATGTGAATACAATAATTGTGTCATGAGTGATGTTAGACTATCTCTTACCTTCTATAATGGTTTCTATTCTGGCCCCTAAAACAATGACCTTAAAATCCTAACTTTCAACACCTGTGAATGCACCACTATCTGGACAAAGAACTAGCCTAACATGTTAGGTGGTGTCACACTGGAGTAAGGTGGGCTCTAATTCAACAAGACTGGTGGCTATGAATAGGCTGTGTGAAGACAGGGAGAAGCAGAGAGGGTGATGAGGTACCTTCTTCATCATCCTGGCTGTTCTGTAGATGCAGGGTGAGAAGGTGAGATGCAAAGTATGGATGGAGAGGGATGAAAATAGAAAACGAGAAGATACACTATAGTTATTGCCACCATGGCAAACAGAGAGAACTCAGAAGTCCTGCAGCCAGCCCTGGCATGCATTAGCTATGCATTTAGTTTAAAAACTTGTAATCCCTAAATCATCTCGTCATCTCGTCAGATGAACAAATGAAGGATTGTTAGTGTTTTAAGTTTTTCATTGGTGGAGGCAAGAGAGGCAAGTGGGCAGAAGCCCTGGTGTGGAAAGAATGATTCTACACACAGAATTTAAAGAGTTAGACCCTGCCAGTAGTCCCACTGATGATTACGTGTGGCACTTCACCTCATTGGAGAAGAAAAGGACAGCCAGGGAGTCTCCTGCTTTAGAATTCGCCAGTGATGCTAGGTCTGGAGAAAGAGAACATCAGTTCAGCTCACAACCGTTTCTTGAGTTTCTGTTGAGTCTAAGACACTGTGTTAAGGGTCAGATAGTAAACAAAGAACAAATAGAGCCCTGTCCTTGAAAAGATGCTTCCCACTTGAAGAGAGTAGGAATCATGTTTTTAACTCAGGATATGAGACAGAGGGAGACACTTCACTAGACTAAGCTGTAAATAGCTGCCCTTGTTTAGGTTGTGTGCTCCATGACTCAGCCATGAGCTCAGGCAGCTGATGCCCATTCGTTCCTTTTAGCCATCTTTACTATTTTCATGCTCATTCTTCAATTAAGACCATAGCTTAAGTTACCTGTCCAGGTGGTATAGCAAGCAGGCAGTCACAGACATGAGTGCCTACGGTTGCCAGAGTTCACACTTAAGCTTCATGCTAGTTCTTACAGAACATGACTCTGGCTGGTAGTAGTAGGCTGTGTTGGTTCATTTTCTGTCAATTTGATGAAAGCTAAAGTCATCTGGGAAAAGGGAACCCCAATTAAGAAAATGCCTCCATCAGATTGGCTTGTAGGCAAGTTTGTGGGGAGCATTTTCTTATTTAATGATAGATGTGGTAGGGCACAGCCTACTTTGGGTGGTCCTGAGTTACATGAAAAGACAAGCTAAGCCAACCAGAGCAAGCCAGTGAGCAGTGATCCTGCATGAACTCCATTTCACGTTCTGCCTTGAATTCTTGTCCTGACTTCCCTTCATGATGAACAGTAAGATGAAAGCAACCCTTTTTTCCCCAAGTTGCTTCTGGTTATGGTGTTTATCCCAGCAACAGAAAGTAAACCATGAGGGTATCCATAAGGGTAGTATCTATAAGGGTAGATGAATTTAAGATTAATTTCAAAAGACAAGAGTATACTTTGAGAGGTGCTAGAGACAACGATGAGCAGTGAGAACCTCTTAAACCATGCTTGAGAGAGGGCAGAAATACCTGAGGAACCCACATAGTCCTAAAATGTGAAGTCTGCCCTGGATAACAACTGATCAACTGACAAAGTCCCTTGTACTTCCCAGTCTGTGACTATACGAGGCCCAAAGTGCAAAAGCCACTGAACCTTAAGGAGCCTAGTGAGTCGCTAATGAGAAAGAGAAGATAGGCCTGGGAACACTGAAGATTCTGACCTAGCAATGACCACTGTATGTGTGAATTTAAAGAGCCAATAACCAGCTCTGTCCATCTGGCTTCATATTGTTAAGGTCTGAAAGTCATCAACTTCTTCCAGATTAATCTTTCTAGGTAAATATTATGTCAGAAAACTCGAGCCATGGAGAACATGCTGGCTGTGTGACATAGGCGAAGGCATTGCCACCTGACGTAGCAGCCAATGTTGTGACAAAGTCCGTCGATATGGACATCCTGAAGATAAATAACTAGAAAGGAGGAAACAGAAAACCAGAGATGTGATTCCCCTTTGGCGCCATTTAGTCTAAGACTCGCCCTGGTTAGAGGAAGAGAAGAGAACTGTGAGTTCCCTATTTTTCCTACTGGGTCGAGGCCCAGTGCCACCACAGGGTCGACATTAGCTCCAATTCTTTATTTAGTAAAACGAAAACTCCATGAAGATTCTGGCACTCCAAGGCACGAGTTGGCTCCTCCAAACTGAGACCTCTGCTATTTAGGGACTCCACAAAACAGAAAAAATGTGTATTACCAAATAACTATTTAGAGAAAATATTGAAAAAAGATTGAGAGGGAACTGTTTGTTTTAATATGGTCTGTTTACAATGCATTATTGCTGGACTGCAGAGTGTGTGCTAACGGAACAAAAATGCATTTGCATTCTTTCAGGGTCAAAATAGCCATGTTCAGACAGCACACAACAATCTCTCTTGTGGTTATTTTTCTCCTCTCTCTTTTTTTCCTGGCATTTGATGGATTCTAGAAGTTCATCGAATCCAACCTTTGGCTAAACTGCCAATATTGCTATGAAAAAAAGAATCCTCCTCTCAATTGTCATGAAGCACATGTTTCTCTACAACAACATCTCCCGATGTTATTGTATGGTGGAAATACCTAGGGGGTTTGTGAAATGGACATCCACTCCCATCCCTTTGTTTTCTGAATCAAAGGGGCTTCTGTGGGGCTGTAGGAAGAGATGATGCAGATGTCCCTGGTTGAATGGCCAAGGTTTGCCATCCCAGTTTCACTCATAGAGCAGAAGATCATAGCTACACAAGCATGATGCAGAAAAATGACAGTGAGAGAGCTGCCTGGGAATTCTGGGCATTACAATAGGTAAAAACCAGCCAGTATGACCCTGTCCTACCTCCGGAGCTCCAGAACTGGAAATGACATTAGAGCCTTACTCAGATCAATGATCCACGATCTTGGCTTTGGCTCCTCTCTCAAGAGAAAAACATTTCATTTGCTCCCAGACATGGAACCAAGACCTAAGCCAACCATCTCCCGACCCTGTGAGAACAACCCAGGCAACAGCAACTATATATAGCTATAGCGATTCACACATCCACAGAGAGACCAGGAGAATCCACTTCCATTGTCTGCACCATGGCATCAACCAGAACCCAATCTTACTGCTGATGTCAAGCAATTAATTACCTTTTCTATTAAAGGGTGTGATCTTTGTGTTAGTTGTTTATATATTACTGCAATAAAACGCTATGACCATGGTAACTTACAGAAGAATTTGCTTATCTGGGTTAGAGTCAATGTTGCTGGAGCAGCAGCAGGAGGCAGACACAGAATCTGGCACAGAAGCTGTGGTCTCACATCTTGAGCCACAAGCAGGAAATAAAACTGAAATAAAGTGAATCTTTAAACTCTCAAAGGCCATCCCTTACTCCCGCAAGGCCACACCTCCTAAACTTCCTGAAATATTATCACCAGCTGGAGACCAAGTTTTCAAATGCCTGACACTGTAATAGGCTTGCATTATTCAAGCCACCACAGATGGGTTTTGTGCCATTTGCAAGAAAAGAATATTGGATAACACATCTGTTTAGTGAACTTTTATAACAGAAATTCTAATGCTCATTAGTGTTCTTATTATTTAGTGTTGTCAAGGGAGGACAATAATGTAATTGCCTTAAATTTATTTTAGTAACTCAAACTCCTAAGTATGTGCTCTCTTTACCTTGTTTTTCCCCTAGGTAATTAATCTAACTCAGAAATATCTACTATTCAACTCACATTCTACCAAAGCCTAACTTCATTGCTATGTCTAGACTATAGAGACCTCTCTGGGTTACTATTGAAGCATACACTCCTCTGTACAACTACATGTCAAAATCAGGGACTGAAGAGATGACTCGGGAGGTTAAAAGTTCATGCTGCTCTTGCAGAGGTTCTGAATACGTTTGCTAGTACCCATACCAGTCCGCTCACAACCACCTCTGACTCTGGGAATCTCTTGTCCTCTTCTGGAATCTAAGGGTACTGCACTCATGCAATATATGTATACAAACACACACATACACACACACGCACACACACACACACACACACACACAATTATAAAACATACATATTCTCTAAAATCAGTAACGCATTGCATCTCCTTACTAATCTACTGTTGAGGGGCTCTGATGACTCTGTTTCATAGGTAGCTCAATCTCTTTAGTCAAAAGCAATAAGAAAGTTATATTTTTGGTAGTTCTGTGATTCCAATAACTTTAAGGTTTTGTAGTTGACTCAAAGGCTATTCTAAAAAAATCTCTTTTCCTAAGAACATCCTGGCACATTCTGGCATTAAGATGAATACTCAACAGTTTTCCCATATGAGTAATTGTTCATGTACGTGTGAGATACCAATCATAGCACACTGCATTTTGTAGAGACTTAAAAAGTGATGAATTAAACTGATTCCAGTTTAAATCAATAAATAGATACAGTACTAGTTCTCAGAAAACACAGCAACTCATAAATACACAGAAGTATAAACACAATTCTTATCCGACAGGAAAGCAAGTCTAATAAGAAAATAAAGACCAGATATTAACAAAAATATGGGAATGTTATTAGTTTTTTAAATATAGTCCTAGAGCATGACTGGCCAAATTGATGCACTCTGACCTGCTGGCTGCCACCATTCACTTTCCAGCCCTTACGGGGCTCTCAGCACAGCCCACCGCCAGATGTGTGAGTGAAGAACGCAACTGGTTACCCATCTCACTCCTCTTTCCTTATTTTGGCCAGAATTCACAAAGCCATTGGAGAAAACAAAGAACTCCAATCTGATCTCTGGATCATAATTGGCCTAAAGCAACCATGACAGAACCATTTGCTATGTTTCCAGTAGGATGCCATTGTGACCCTGTCCTTACCAATGACTCTGGAGTAATCACTGTGAGTCTTGATAAATAGAGAAAATGTTGGCAGTGTCCCTTGCTTTTACTTCTTCTTCTGCACAGGTACAAGTGATGCCTGGGGCAGTAATCATGGCAAAAGACTCAAAGAATTAGAACTTAGCCAACTCTGACATCATCCAGCAGCCTGACAAATGCCAGCAGTGTGGGTCTTCTTGTTACATAAGAAATATTGATCCACTCATTTTGGACATTTTTGTATGACTTGTAACTGAACTCAATGCTGTAAGACATACTACTCTCATTTTGTACTAATTATCTGTGCCCTAAAACATTGTCCCCAAACTTCAAATGTCTTTAAATTATTGCCAAAACATATACTCTTCTTCAAAGTGTAGTGAAGACAGCAGAAGAAATGTATTGTCAACCCTGATGGCAATTTTGCAAGGCAATGTTGAGAGATGTTTTCAACTATGAATGTGTTTTGCAAATGAGTGGCCTCACAGAACAGCCTGGGTGATGAACCTTCATTCAAAAGGAATCATGTATTTAGTTTCACATCTCATATGTACTGCAACTGAAACCAAATGATGACTAATGCCGTAGTAATCCAGAAAGATCTGTGAAAGTACTCTTTGCTTAGTATCCTGGTTTTTATTAATTGTTTAAAGGAAATGCTTATTCTGCATAGACTGTATGGAAGGTGGCTAACCTAAAGTGGACCCCGTTCACTTTCACTCTGTCTCACTGAGATTCATCTACATGATCATTCCCCCAAAATAAAACCTATGCTCTTGGTCCTTCATTAGATATTTGTAACAATAAGACCATGTCAATGTTTTAATAAATGTCACCAACAGTTTCACCAAACCTTCCAGTTCAGGATTTTTGTCAGTGACAAAATGGAATTGTTTTGTAATAGGTATTTTGAAAAATATGAAGTGAAGAAAATTGAGCAGAGATCAATTCACAGGCACATCCCAGCTGTCAGAGAACAAGCCCTCAAATAAGAGAACATAAGGAAAACAGAATTCTAATAACCAATCGGCCCCCTTCAAGTCAACTTCAGAGCATGGAAATCCACGTATAAATCCTAAAACGACCAGAACACTGCTGAATACCCATCTGAGTTCATCTGAATACAATACCAAAGAGAAAGTTTTAAAAGAAGATAATAATTAAGAGTGCCCAAAAGAAACTGTTAGTTAGAACTTCTGCGTGTCACACATAACAGAAAGTGATGCTGAATGCTGGAGTGAAGAACAACTGTGACAGACACTCTGCTTGAGAACAGGCAGAGCAGATAATCAATAGACAAAAATGGGCAGGAACGTATGCGTGAAGTTCGGCCAAGAAGAAATGCACGTCACCAATAAACATGTACTCAATGTGTGCCGGACGCTGAGCCGTAGTCATAAACACCGGGTTCGTGGAACTCGCAGCGGTTACTAGGATGTGGAAAATGGTAAACAATAAAGGAAATTAAGAACTGTGACACAACACCATCACCTGCCTGCTGTGAATCTTGGAGGTGTTGGCAGGAAGGAAGTGAAATGGGTACACAGTAGCTACTGTGTCTTCTAATTGGATGGAAAGCATTCACAAAAAGAGCTAAGTAGAATCTACCAGAGTCCTTAAAATAGGGATGGAGAGATGGCTTGGGAGTAAAAAGTACATGCTGCTCTTCTAGAGGACCCAATTTCATTTCCCATCACCCACTTAGGGCAGCTCCTAGCTGCCTGTAACTCTAGCTTATGCTTAGGGCCTCCACGGGTACCTGCACACATGCTTACATGCAGACAACACACATGTATAATTAAAAATAACAAAAATACAAATTTTAAAGTCGTAAGAAGCCCATGTTCCTTTATTTGGTGAATCTGCTTTTAAAAAAATGATTCTAAAAGAAAACAATAAAATAGTCAATAAAGACACATGCAGTTAAAACAATCACACATTGCTTCATAATAGCATATAAACAACAAACATAAAACTAGAAATATGCCAAATGTCCAGCAAATCTCAGATGACTTGAGTAAATTTGAAGTATTCACAAGTCTACATTTTTTAAAACCTGCTTTTAAAAAAATAAAGGCATGCCGGGCGGTGGTGGCGCACGCCTTTAATCCCAGCACTTGGGAGGCAGAGGCAGGAGGATTTCTGAGTTCGAGGCCAGCCTGGTCTACAAAGTGAGTTCCAGGACAGCCAGGGCTACACAGAGAAACCCTGTCTCGAAAAAACCAAAAAAAAAAAAAAAAAAAAATAAAGGCATAAAAGAAGCATGATATAATTCACAAAACATACTATAAACATGGTGTGTTTGTGTGTGTGTGTGTGTGTGTGTGTGTGTGTGTGTATGTGTGTGTTTCTAAGGAAAAGGTATGTGCCTTCCCAGTTTGAGACTATTTGTTTATTTATTTCAGGCTCATATATGAAAACCACAGCCTCATACAGATTGACAAGAACTCTACCACCATAGCTATAGTCTCTTCTTATAAGGCTTTTAATTTTAATTTTTATATATTTTTGTGATTTTGAGACAGGATTTCTGGAACTCACTCTGTAGACCAGACCGGCCTAGAACTCAGAGATACACCTGCCTCTGCTGCCCAAGTGCTAGGATTAGAGCATGCACCACTACATCCAACTTAATTTTTTTTATGTAAAAGCATTAGCCAATCCTTCATTTGGTCATCTGATAAGAAGCTTCCTTAGCACACTTATAAACTAGAGGCCTGGCTAGTATACGCCAGCACTGACTACAGAGCTTCTGATTCTCTCTGGTATGTGATATGTCTGAGCTATGTATATGTACCATGTACAAGCAGGTGACCATGGAGGTCAGAAAAGGGAGTTGGGCCCCACGGTCTTAGTGTTACAGGCAGATGTAAGTTGCTGGATGTAGATGCTGTGAACAAAACTCAGATCTTCTACAGATCCTTTAGCCTGCTGAGCCATCTCTTCAGTCCCTCCTACAACCTTAGTATGAAAGAGTAAAGATGTCTGCAATGTCTTCTCAGGACTGCTAATACCAGTGGAGATCATTTTAAAGTATAAATTTCAACTTCAATAAAACTTATAATTGGGACCCTGGTCTGTGGTTCTCATATTTCTGGACATTTTGTAAGCAAAGGCACTGGCTGCCATGGGTCTGGACAATCTTTTACACGATGTTTTCATAGCAAACAGTCTGGGATATTAGAATAGTGTCTCCCTCTGAAGCAAAGGGCACACATGCCCACATCCATTATAAAATCTGGAAGCTTGAAGTTCCTGGTGCATCCATTGTGATACAAACCCAGAACACTACAGCATCTACTTGGGCCTTCCCATAGCACACTAATGGGGCTCTGGGTGCCAAGAAGTGGATACAAGTAAGATATTTATGCTGCTCCTTGTGCCCAGAAATTATATGTGTCTTCCACCAACATTAAAGGAACAGTGAAAACATCAAGTCCTAAATGGTTGAAGTATGAGACCTTTCACAATTCTTAATGAGTGTCTGTATGAACCATCATCTGTGAGCAATGGTTGCCACGTGCACTGAAAAGTTCACCAGAGTTTGGGGACATATGAGGAAGCAAATGCTTAGAATCATATAAAACAAAAATATGGTTTTTAAAGGTATGTTGCATGACCAGCTTCATCAGGCAGAATTCCTGCTGGCCTCCTTCCCTGGTGTGCATTCTACACGTGAATGAGAACACCTGCTAGGAATGTAACCCAAAGAAGACAGCAAGAATGAGATTAGTCTAGGTTCGATGGTAAGATCTGGAGAAAGAGGTACACATTGGCAAAAAAGGAAAAGGAAAACAATAAATAAATGACTCACTAAATTATCATTGTTATAGTAGAGCAATGTATTTAATATTTACATATACTAAATGTCATATATTTAATATGCAATTTAATATGGTGATGTGGATAATTTTACATTATTATTAAACAATGATATCTGTTTGTCAGCAATGCCACTGACATCTATCAGATCCTGAAATTATTAACCACTGACATCTACCATATGCATGAGACCATTTTCATACTGAAACTATTAGCCTACATAGACTGTACAGATTCAAGAAAGATATGATGAGACATCAGAAACACCATTAAAAACAGAGTATGAAGCATGATTCAGGAAGAGGACACAGGACCCAAATGCACCATGGTAGAGAAGGGCTACCATGCCCAGCAAACATGAAGGAGAAGACTGAGCAAAGGAAGTAAAATTAACAGGAGATGACACATTATAATTATATTGCATATTAAATATATGACATTTAGTATATGTAAATATACAATATATTGCTCTATTATAACAATGTTAATTTAGTGAGTCACTTCTTTGTTGCTCTCCTTTTTTGCTAGTGTGTACCTCTTTCTCCAGATCTTACCATCATACCCCTGAAGATAACTGCAGAACAATAAAAAAAAAAAAAAAAAAAAAAAAAAACCACAACAACAAAATAGGAAGATATAACTCAAGAAAACCGTCCAGAGAAGATGACTTAACTTTACATATTTTAAAAATTCATATCTCAGAGGGGACACACAGCGCTGGAACTGCCAAAAGAAGAGAGCAAGATATCTGAAAGGGGAAAGCATTAAGCTAGCTATAGACCTCTCAGCAATTAGAAGACAGTTCAGTGGTAGCCGCGCATCTGCACGTGAGGCACGCCCTTGCTCTGCTGCAAAGCATTGCCTACTCTTCTGAGTTCCTCCTCTTCTTCCCCTTGCCTTCAAAAGAGAAAGAAGAATTAAAAAGACACATGATAGCCTGAAGTCAAATGAAGCGGAAGCTTATGAAAGACAAAGATTCAAACTTGGTTAAAGAGAAGCATGGCAGTATGATTATACTGTACACAAGGGTCAGGCCTTGAGGGATTATCTCACTAGGTTAGCCTCTGTGCGTTCCTATGAGGGATGCTCTAGATTGTGGGAAGACAGCTTTCCATGGGCTTCAGACTGAATAGAAAAGAGAAATCAAGCTGAGCACTAGTGTTCACCTCTCTCTGCTTCCTGACTGTGGATGGACACAGTGTGACCAGCTGCCTCACTCCTGCATGGATGACTTCCCTATGGTGATAGACTGCACCCTCAAGTGTGGGTCTATGAAAAATATGAACACACATACAAAACAAACCTTCCTTCCTCCAGTTGCCTTTGTCTTGCTCTTTTAGCACAGTGGCAGGAAATGTGACAAATACAGCCTATCCCCACACGTTGCCAATCACACCGGATGGAGAAACACTAGGACGTCACTGGAAAAGTGGGAATAAGGATGTCTGCTGTCACTGTCATGTTTAATTCTGACATAGATGCACTAGCTAAGCACCTAACCAGGAAAAGAAAAGCATACGTATGTAGCCTGGGAAGACGTAAGGAACATTACTGTTGACGATAGCATCAGGGCAAGCCTAAATACAAAAGGAATTTACTTGAAAACTATTGAACACTAGAAAAAATTTGGCAATGGCTTATTTAAAAAGAACACACAAATATTGTGTCTTCTATTTTAAAAGAAGTTATAAAATACAATGTGGGAAATAGCTTCGCTCAACTCCAGCCGAACAAAGGAGAACATTACTCCCACTTGAGAATAACCATGTTAAAGTTCTGTGAGAGCACCATAATGTAAGGTAAGCTCAATGGAGTTACAGATAAACTAACTGGTGAGATAGTCGACTCAATGTGAAAGAGTCCATTTTTTCTCCATTTTAATAGATTTATACATAAAAGAGAGAAATTGAGGAAAGCTTCATAAATCCACAATGAAATGAATGATTGAAAGGGTCGAGGAAAAATGACACAACTGCCGAGACTCCATCTGTCTGTGGCTTTGGTGGTATGAGGAAACATGGTCCCAGCGGGCCCTGCCAGGCAGCTTCAAGCCTGACACAGCACACACACTGGTCTCTGATGTGCAGCCTGGGATGAAAGTGCCATATGGACCCCAACACCCAGCAGAACACTGCTGGGAGCCCAAATTAGAGACTGAATTGTCCCCAGAAAACATTGGGGATTTCTATCCAGCCCCTTCAAGATTCCAGAGAAACAAGTGAAGTGCCGCATGATTGAAGCACACTACAAGAGAAGACTGGGGCTCTTGCAGGAGCTGACCTCAAGCCACAGGAATTGGCCACCAATAGAGAATGGCTCAAAAACTCCCGATGCAGTTCCAGAGAAAGGGTAAGGACACTGGAGTTGGGAAACTTTGCCACATAGCCCTTCAGAAGTACTGAAAGTAGATGGGGAGAAGAAAGGACTTAGTGCATGGAGATCAGAGTAATAGACACAGAGACCGTGGACTGGAGACAGCGGAAGAAACACAAGGGGGCTGGAAGGTGAGAAATGCTCAACCCACCCCTCCAACACACACACACACACACACACACACGCACACACGCACACACGCACACATGCACACACGCACGCACACATGCACACAAACACACACTAGCTGTAGCAGCAAGAAGCTATACAGACTACAAGAAGATTGTGATGGAACTTGGTGCAGTGTCTTGACGGACAGAATTAGGGGTCCTAATCCTCCCATCTCCAAACCTTATAAGGGACATAAGTGAAGAGTACAGTATCTTCTCCAGCAGCTAACACTGGGACTTCTGTCAAACCATTATAGTTGTGACTAAGGTTGTCTTACTCAGTGAATATAAAACGCACGTGAAGACAAGGCACCGGGAGGAGTCACATAAAATAAAGAAAAACAAAGCTGGTAGGAAAGAGAGAAAAGCTGTGTGGTGTGTAAATACACCCCAGCAGATGAGCACAAGACAGCAAAGAAACACACGAGAAAATGATAACCCTCCCTCCGACAGCTTCACAGCAACCAGACGAATGAGAAAGTAGAAATGCCAGAAAAATATTCCAGAGTTTCAGAGTCCTATTTTTAACAAGTTTCAAGGACCAGATAGACAACTCAAATAAACAGATAGGGGATTTAATTTAAGACCTGGAAACGAAACTCATGAGCTCAGTTCAAGACGAAGGCAAGAATGATACAAAAATGGGTGAAAGGTTCATTAACTTAGAGGAAACTTTTTAGGATACAAGGGGAAAATTCGGCAAGAAAGTAGAGACACTAAAAAAGATGCAAACAGAAATTCTGAAAATTAGAGAATCAATCAAATAAATATCAGGGAGCATCAGTGACAATCATGAGCAAACACAAGCATGAATGTCCTCGGGAATGGAGGACAAGGTTTAGGTGGCAATATACACAGACATAATATAAAGAAAAATACCAATAAGCATAATTAAAACTTCCAAGAAGTCTGTTGTGTACTTGAGAAACGAAACCTAAGAATCCATGAGAACAAAGAAGGAACTGAAATTCCAATCAGATCTAGGAGAGCAACTGGAAGATGGCTCAGTGGTAAAGTGCTTGCCAGACAAGTGTGAAGACCTGAGTTGTAAAATGGGGAGTGGGGGTGGGGCTCCCTGTTGTGTAGCAACTTTTCCAAATTGATATATCCTTTCCTGGAGGGAATGCGGCTCAGAAAAGCAAATAAACCCCACAAAACCAGAAAAGTAGAAACTAACAGGATTCAAAAGGCCCCTCCCTAAGGTTCTAGAGACAGCAAGCAGTTGTTGGGGAGAAGAGGTTCTGACCTACTATGAACCTTGCAAAAGTCTCTGCAAGTTTCCAGTGATCTGTAAGTCTTGCAGAGGGGTGTGAATTGCAGCTTTTGTGTGTCATCAGCCATGCAGGGGCAAGGTCTTTAGTGATGCAGTTGTCTCTGTCTCCTACGTCTGTAAGTAACCTCTCACCCATATTATAGGCAACCCTTCAGGAGTTCACCAACTCCCTCCACAAGTTGGTCTTTGATGGAATAATTTCTTTGGTCTGTCATCAGTGTCCGCTCTGAGAGATGTAGATGTTTTTCACATGTCCCTAGGAACTGTCATATAATATGTGTCTATAATCCTAGAACTCTTATAGTAAGATGGAAAGAGAAGGCTGGAGAATGATCAGAAATTCTCAGACCAGTTGGCATGGAGTTCACAACAGAGAACAAGAGACCCTGTCTCAAATGATGAAAGGCAAGGACCAACATGGGCTTGTCTTCTGACCGTACACACACACACACACACACACACACACACACACACACACATTGAAGAGGTCAATTCAGGACATTTTGGAAAATCCCACCAGAGCCCTCTGGAAGGGGAAGACTACTTAACATTCCACAGGACAGACCTGGAGGTGGGGAAAGCCTAGACCAGGTAAACACATTCTGCAGGGCAGACCCTGCTGCACTTCATTTCCTAGAGTCCAGTCAATTTAAAAGTCACACTGTTCACCAATCATGTTGTACCTAATGGCTGCTTCTCTGAAAAACGGTATAAAGAATGACCAAATAGGTTAGGGGGGAAAGAGAGTTGCCATCTCTCCTTCGGGTGTAGGACAACCCCAACATGTTGGAACAACAAATTTCTCTTGCTTTTTGTATCAATCCCCTCCTCTGCTTGGTTCACTCAGGGGTCCCACAGTAAGCTAAGGCTCACCAGAGTCTTAGACAAACCATTCAATAAAATAATAGCCAAGAATTACTCAAACCTAGAGAAAGAAACAGACATCTAAACTTGGAAAGCATTTAAAGCCCTAAATGGACATGGCCAGAGAAGAACTTATCCATGGCATACCATAATCAAGATATCAAAAGTTCAAAACTGCCAAGAACCAGCCCCAGCTTAGAGAGGGGTTCTGAGAGAAGGGATGTTTGAGAGCAGAGAAACAAATCATGGGTCCAAGCTGGCGGCCTATGTTCTGATCGAGATGACTCCCTAGACAGCTCTCTGTAGTTAGCTCTTGGCTCTGTAGTCTACTTGAGACAGCATTTCAGATTGGTCTTTGTGTTCTTCTCTGTTCTAGACAGCTTTTTATTGCTAATTTCCTTGCTTTCTACTAGAGATAGCTCTCTCTTGTTGAGACAGCTCTCTCTGCTAGTAAAAATTCTGAAAGTTCTCTGGATAGCTCAAGGGTTTTCTGACCAAAGTCAGAAAAGCTGCTATAAAAAATTCTTAGATCTTCCAACCAAGTCAGAAATCCTGTTAGAAAAGTTCTAAAAGTAATTCTTGTGTTTCCCAATCAAAATCAGAAAGCCAGAAAAATTCTAAAAGAGTTGTGTTCACTCTTCAGATAGTCTTCTCTGGATAGCTGCTATCCAGATAGAATATTTGAAAACATCCTAAAGTAGCTGTGTCAGCTCTATTCTTGGGAGGTCAAAAATCCTATTAAAAAAATTCTAAAAGAGCTATGAAAATTCTAAAAGAGTTGTGTTCCCTCTCCATGGGTTTTTCCACCCAAATCAGAAATCCCGTTAGAAAAAATTATTGAAGAGCTGTGTTCTCTCTCCAGAGATCTCTAGACCCCTCAGCTCTCACTAGAAAAAAATTCTAAAGAAAACTAAAGTTTTCTGCTAGTTCACCTCAATCAAACCAAAAGCCCAGTTTTTTTTTTATTTTACTTATCAATTCAGTCATTTATTCCAGGTTTCCTTTTAATTATCCTATAAATCAGCATCTCATGACCCTTGACTCTTAGGAAGAGACAGCAAGCAGAAGCACAGACAATAAGATATCTGGGTGGAACTCTGCCCTGGAATTACCGTTTTGAATATCCCTGAACCTAAATTTGCTCTGTCCCAGGCTGACCTTGAACTCAAGAATCAGGCTGCACATGTATCTGCCTGTCTTTGTATCTTTATGACAAGATGGCTCATAGTATAGCTGCCTCTGTTCCTTTACATCTGTGAAACTCCTTATATAATTCATTTTGTATGCTCATATGTTTGCATAGTTGAGAAATTATATACTTTCAAACTCATGTTTTTAGAGCTCTTTTCCACCGCCTTAATGGTTGTCCTAAAGGTCCCAGCATTTACCATTTTGCTGAGACATTAGCCATACCTTGGCCTCCTGGACTCATGCTGTCTCTGATTATCATGGAGTCATTAATGTTAACAGGTTTAACTTTCCCCAGAGGAACATGAAAATATGTAGATTATTTATACAAACAAGTCTTATGCTCATAGCTGCCATCTCCTCCACAGGGAGGCCTATGCCCTGTTAGCCCTGTCCCAGGGGTGGGAGCCATGTCATTCCATCCCCACCAAGGTGTCAGACTCGGCACAAAACAAAGAAGAAATACTAAAAGCTGTAAAGAAAAAGTGCCGATTATACAGGAAGAGACATGAGAGCAACATCAGATCTATTGTTAGCAATCCTAAAAGCCAGAAAGCAGACATGGTATAATGCTTTCTAAGTCTTGAAAGTAAATAAGTCAACCAATATTATTTTGCCTACTAAGGTTATCTACACAAATAGATAGGGCACATAAGACTATTTTGAGACAAACACAGGTTAAGATAATTTACGAGAGCTAAGACAACTCTGCAGAAAAATGTTGAAGAATATTATACACAGAAGAAGCTAGAAGGTAGTTTCACACATCACAAAACCCATTACATTAAAGCAACAGATGCAAAGAGAACTAGGGAAGAATCAGTCAGGTTTAATACACCAAACCAGCAAATAACCAGCCAGAGAGAGAGAGAGAGAGAGAGAGAGAGAGAGAGAGAGAGAGAGAGAGAGAGAGAGAAAGAGAGAGAGAAGCCCTTAGTTATTTATCCAATGAAAACAAAGCAACAAAATCATAAACAATAGCAAATCCTTCCCAGTTATATCTTTGAATGCAAATAGACCTTAACACATCATGGGGATAGGAGAAAAACCATTATCCAACTCTCTGCTATCTCTAAGAAGCTCACAGAGCTAGGAAAGCCACCCATCAACTGAAGGTCAAAGGTCGAAAATCAATCTGTCAAGCAAATGAAACTCACAGGCAGAGAGTTGGCATGGAAACCCCTGCAGCTGATAAAGTAGGCTTCAAACTCAAGCTTGTCAGAAGTAATAGAGAGGATCACAGTGTTTTAATAAAAGAAACAATTCACCAAGAGACTGCAACTATTGAAAATATTTAAACATAAATCTTGGGGTTCCCAATTTCATAAAACAAATATAAAGAGATATAAAAGACCACATAGATCTGGGTGCAACAGTGTAAGACTCTGCCTAGCCTTAGCTTATGGGAATCAATGCAAAAAGCAAGAAGAATTTACTGTTCCAACATGTTGGGGTCACCCTGCACATGGAGAGAAAGAACAACCATGTGCCACCTGTCCAGAGAGACTTTACACATTTCTCAAGGCAGCAGCCATTAGGCACAATGTGATTGGCAGAACAGTGTGACTTTTAAACTGTTGGTCTTTAGGGAATGAGGTAGGTGGACAGTCGTCACAGAATGTGTCTACAAGCTCTGGATTCCCCTACCTGCTGGTGGTTAGTGGTCTTTCAGGAGGGGAGGGGTCTGGTGGAATTTTCCAAAGTTTCTGAGCTGACCTCTTCAATAGGAGCACGAGACTTTGACATGACCCTCTCACATCTAGTAAGGTCTTCTAGTGTAAGAAGCAGCAGAGAAACCTCAGGGATAAATTAGGCCAGAGATCAAGTGGATATAACAGATATCTATGGCACATTCCATTGTTCCCTCTTTTCAGCAGTTTATGGACTCTTCTCCAAAACTGACCATACTATACTCCACAAAAGCAAGCCCTAACAGATGTTTTAAAATCATAATAATTTGTTTCATCCTATCAGATAATTGTAGGATAAAAAATAAGACATTAATAGCAAGACTAACCTCAGAAAACGCACAAATACTTGAACAGTAAGCAATACATGTTGGATGACAAGTAGATTTCTAAAGAAATTGAGAGGGGTTCATAGAATCAATTGAAAATGAAAGCACGACCTGAAACAAACTACTGTGATAAAGCCATTGTAGTCATAAGAAGGTTGTATATTCTCACACTAAACAATGAGAGTGATTTCTAAACACCCTAGGATGCACCTCAAACCTCTCAGAAAAACAAGATGTCAAACCCAAATGCACCTGATGGCAAGATACAATAAACCTTAGGGAAGACATTAATAACAGAGACAAAAAGAATCCATAAAATTAATCAAAATGTTGGTTCTTTGAAAAGACTAAGAATGATGAGCTTTTAGCCAAAAGAACGAGAAAAAAAAAACTAAATTCATAAAATTTGAGATGAAAGGGAAATAGTTACAACATATTCTAATGATCTCCAGATCATCAGAGAACAGTTTAAAAACTTACATTCCAACAAGTTGGAAAATCTAGGAATAATGAATCAATTTCTAAGTGGATGTTACCTAGTGAAATTAAAGCCAGAAGGCAACCTAACCAACCATATCCATAACAAACTAGACTGAAGCTCTAATTGTTCCTCCACAAAGAAAAACCCAGGTTTAGAATTTATTTTAAATTTGAAGACAGAGACCATATGATCATCTTGACAGATGCAGAAAAGGAAGTTGATGAAGTTCAACAGTACTTAATGATTAAAAATCCTAAAGAAAAAAGGAATATACTGTGCCCTTATCCCAGCCTTGAGTAGGCTAAACAAACTCACAATTGCATTTGCAATTTCCTGCAGGAGTAAACTGCCCACTGAGCTTGCTTTGCAACATAATCCAGCTGAAACAAAGGATGGGGTCTGTGAGTTCTCCCTATATAAACGCAGTGCAAAATATTGAACTTTGATATTAACCCAGAATCTTGGAATATCCCAGACATAATTCGCATATCAATAGATTTCCAAGAAATTGGTCCTGGAAAGACTGGCTGTAAGGGAATGCCAGGACAGAGAAGCGAGACGGGGTTGAATGGGAACAGAGGGAAGGAAGAGGGCTTATGGGACTTTCGGGGAGGGAGGAAACGGGAAAGGGGAAATCATTTGGAATGTAAATAAAAACCTTAGAAAAAAAAAGAAACCTTGTCTCGGCTTCATTCTTCTCTCCCATTCCATTCCTTTTTCAGTTCCAGCCCCCCTTTCAGATCACCCAGTTAATAAAGGGCTACTGGATGGCTACAATACATATAACATATTTCAACACAATAAAGGCTATATATGACAAACATATTCAAATTATATAAAACAGCCTGAGACCATTTCTGCAAAAATCCCGTATTAGTCCAGGATGCTCATCGCGGTGTCTACTCTTATTCTAAATAGTAATCAAAGTCTAAGCTAGGGAAATAATTAAGAAAATATATAAAAGAAATAAAAGGTTTAAAGGAAAAAGTTGGCTATCCGTATTTGCATATGACATGATTTTGTTCTTTTATTTTTTTAATTTACATTACAAATCACTTCCCCTTTCCCGTTTCCTCCCTCCCCAAAAGTCCCATAAGCCCCCTTCCCTCCCTCTTTTCTCCATTCAACCCCCTCTTGTTACTCTGTCCTGGCGTTCCCCTACATCCAGTCTTTCCAGGACCAGGAGTCTCTCCTTCCATCTTTTTAGAAATCTATTGATATGAGGATTGTGTCTAGGGTATTCCGAGATTCTGGGTCAATATCCCATTATCAGTGACTGCATACCATGTGTGTTCTTTTGTGATTGGGTTACCTCACTAAGGATGATATTTTCAAGATCTGACCATTTGCCTAGGAATTTTGTGAATTCATTGTTTTTAATTGCAGAGTAGTATTCCATTGTGTAGATATACCACATCTTCTGAATCCATTCCTCGGTTGAGGGACATCTGGGTTCTTTCCAGCTTCTGGCTATTATAAATAAGGCTGCTATGAATATAGTGGAGCATGTGTCCTTATTGCATGCAGGTAAAGTCTCTGGGTATATGCCCAGGAGTGGTATAGCCGGATCCTCCGGGAGTGTCATGCCCAGTTTTCTGAGGAACCGCCAGACTGCTTTACAGAGTGGTTGTACCAGCTTGCAATTCCACCAGCAGTGGAGGAGTGTTCCTCTTTCTCCACATCCTCGCCAACAACTGCTGTCTCCTGTGTTTTTGATCTTAGCCATCCTGACTGGTGTGAGATGGAATCTCAGGGTTGTTTTGATTTGCATTTCCCTAATGACTAAGGATGATGAACATCTCTTTAGGTGCTTCTCAGCCATTAGATATTCTTCAGGTGAGAACTCTTTGTGTAGCTCTGTACCCCATTTTTTAATAGGGTTACTTGCCTCTCTGGAGTTTAACTTCTTGAGTTCTTTGTATATCTTGGATATTAGCCCTCTGTCGGATGTAAGGTTGGTAAAGATCATTTCCCAGTTAGTTGGTTGCCGCTTTGTCTTTTTGACAGTGTCTTTTGCCTTGCAAAAACTTTGTAATTTAATGAGGTCCCATTTGTCTATTCTTGATCTTAGAGCATAAGCTATTGGAGTTCTGTTCAGGAAATTCTCCCCTGTGCCCATATGTTCAAGGTTCTTCCCTAGTTTCCCTTCTATTAGTTTCAGTGTGTCTGGTTTTATGTGGAGATCTTTGATCCACTTAGAATTGAGCTTAGTGCAAGGAGATAAGGATGGGTCAATTTGCATTCTTCTGCATGTTGACCTCCAGCTGAGCCAGCACCATTTGTTGAAAAGGCTATCTTTTTTCCACTGGATGGTTTTAGCTCCTTTGTCAAAGATCAAGTGACCATAGGAGTGTGGATTCATTTCTGGGTCTTCAATTCTGTTCCATTGATCTACATGTCTGTTACTCTACCAATACCATGCAGTTTTTAACACTATTGCTCTGTAGTACAGCTTGAGGTCCGGGATCCTGATTCCCCCAGAGGTTCTTTTACTCTTGAGAATAGTTTTAGCTATTCTGGGTTTTCTGTTATTCCAGATGAATTTTTGAATTGCTCTTTCTAACTCTATGAAGAATTGAGTTGGGATTTTGATGGGGATTGCATTGAATCTGTGTATTACTTTTGGTAAGATGCTCATTTTTACTATATTAATCCTGCCAATCCATGAGCATGGCAGATTTTTCCATCTTCTGAGGTCTTCTTCAATTTCTTTCTTCAGAGACTTGAAGTTCTTGTCATACAGATCTTTCACTTGTTTGGTTAGAGTCACGCCAAGATACTTAATATGGTTTGTGGCTATCGTGAAGGGTATTATTTCTCTTACTTCTTTCTCAGCCTGCTTATCCTTTGAGTATAGGAAGGCTTCTGACTTGCTTGAGTTGATTTTATATCCGGCCACTTTGCTGAAGTCGTTTATCAGCTGTAGGAGTTCTCTGGTGGAGTTCTTTGGGTCGCTTAAGTATACTATCATATCGTCTGCAAATAGTGATAGTTTGACTTCTTCCTTTCCAATTTGTATCCCTTTGATCTCTTTTTGTTGTCTAATTGCTCTAGCTAGAACTTCAAGTACTATATTGAAAAGATATGGAGAGAGAGGGCAGCCTTGTCTAGTCCCTGATTTTAGTGGGATTGCTTCAAGTTTCTCTCCATTTAGATTGATGCTGGCTACCGGTTTGCTGTAAATTGCTTTTACTATGTTTAGATATGGGCCTTGAATTCCTGATCTTTCCAAGACCTTTAGCATGAAAGGATGCTGAATTTTGTCAAATGCTTTCTCAGCATCTAATGAGATGACCATGTGGTTTTTTTCTTTGAGATTGTTTATGTAGTGGATTACATTGATGGATTTCCTTATATTGAACCATCCCTGCATCCCTGGGATGAAGCCTACTTGATCGTGGTGGATGATCGTTTTGATGTGTTCTTGGATTCGGTTGGCAAGAATTTTATTGAGTATTTTTGCATCGATATTCATAAGAGAGATTGGCCTGAGATTCTCTTTCTTTGTCGGATCTTTGTGTGCTTTTGGTATTAGTGTAATTGTGGCTTCATAGAACGAGTTGGGTAGTGTTCCTTCTGTTTCTATTTTGTGGAACAGTTTGAAGAGTAGTGGTGTTAGGTCTTCTTTGAAGGTCTGATAGAATTCTGCACTAAAACCATCTGGACCTGTGCTTTTTTTGGTTGGAAGACTTCCAATGACAACTTCTATTTCTTCAGGGGTTATAGGACGGTTTAGATGGTCTATTTGATCCTGATTTAATTTTGGTACTTGGTATCTGTCAAGGAAATTGTCCATTTCCTCAAGATTTTCTAGTTGTGTCGAATACAGGTTTTTGTAGTAGGATCTGATGATTTTTTGAATTTCCTCAGTTTCTGTTGTTATCTCTCCCTTTTCGTTTCTGATTTTATTAATTTGGATACTATCTCTGTGCTCTCTGGTTAGTCTGGCTAAGGGCTTATCTATCTTGTTGATTTTCTCAAAGAACCAACTCCTCGTTTTGTTGATTCTTTGTATGGTTTTATTTGTTTCTACTTGATTGATTTCAGCCCTGAGTTTGATGGTTTCCTGCCTTCTACTCCTCTTTGGTGTATTTGCTTCTTTTTGTTCCAGGGCTTTCAGGTGTGCCATTAAGCTGTTAGTGTATGCTGTCTCCCGTTTCTTTTTGGCGGCACTCAGGGCTATGAATTTTCCTCTTAGCACTGTTTTCATTGTGTCCCATAAATTAGGGTATGTTGTGCCTTCATTTTCATTAACTTTCAAAAAGTTTTTGATTTCTTTCTTTATTTCCACCTTGACCAAGTTATCATTGAGTAGAGCATTGTTCAGCCTCCATGTGTACGTGGGTTTTCTTTTGTTTTTGTTGCCATTGAAGACCACCCTTATTCCATAGTGATCTGATAGGAGGCATGGGATTATTTCTATCTTCTTGTATCTGCTGAGGTCTGATTTGTGACCAATTATATGGTCAATTTTGGAGAAGGTACCATGAGGTGCTGAGAAGAAGGTGTATTCTTTAGCTCTAGGATGAAATGTTCTATATATATCAGTTAGTTCCATTTGGTCCAAGGCTTCAATTAGATTCACTGTGTCCCTGTTTAGTTTCTGCTTTCCTTAACGATCCATTTCAGAGAGCGGGGTGTTGAAGTCACCCACTATTATTGTGTGTGGTGCGATGTGTGCTTTGAGTTTTAGTAAAGTTTCTTTTACGAATGAGGGTGCCCTTGCATTTGGAGCATAGATATTCAGAATTGAGAGTTCTTGATGGTGGATTTTTCCCTTGATCAGTATGTAGTGTCCTTCTGTGTCTTTTTTGATGACTTTAGGTTGAAAATCAATTTTATCCGATATTAGGATGGCTACTCCACCTCGTTTCTTGGGGCCATTTGCTTGTAAAATTGTTTTCCAGCCTTTTACTCTGAGGTAGTGTTTGTCTTTGACACTGAGGTGCGTTTCCTGCATGCAGCAAAATGCTGGGTCCTGTTTACGTATCCAGTCTGCTAGTCTATGTCTTTTAATTGGGGAATTGAGACCATTGATATTAAGAGAGATTAAGGCATAGTGATTATTGCCATCTGCCATTCTTGACGCTATCTTTATGTTTGAGTGGTTATCTACTTTTGGGTTTGATTCAAGAAGGTTATTATCTCATTTTTTCCAGGGTGTTGTTTCTCTCCCTGTATTGGAGGTTTCCACCTATTATCCGTTGCAGGGCTGGATTTGTGGAAAGATATTGTGAAAATTTGGTTTTATCATGGAATATCTTGGTCTCTCCATCTATGGTGATTGAGAGTTTTGCTGGGTATAGTAGTCTAGGCTGGCATTTGTGCTGTCTTAGTGTCTGCATGAGATCTGCCCAGGATCTTCTGGCTTTCATAGTCTCTGGTGAGAAGTCTGATGTGATTCGGATAGGTCTTCCTTTGTATGTTACTTGGCCCTTTTCTCTTACTGCTTTTAGTATTCTTTCTTTGTTTAGCACATTCGGTGTTTTGATTATTATGTGACGGGAGGTATTTCTGTTCTGGTCCAGTCTGTTTGGAGTTCTGTAGGCTTCTTGTACGTTCATCGGCATCTCTCTCTTTAAGTTAGGGAAGTTTTCCTCCATAATTTTGTTGAAGATGTTTACTGGCCCTTTAAGTTGCAAATCTTCACTCTCGTCTATACCTATAATCCTTAGGTTTGGTCTTCTCATTGTGTCCTGGATTTCCTGGATGTTTTGGGTTACACGTTTTTTGCATTTTCTTTGACTGTTGAGTCGATGCTTTCTATGGAGTCTTCAGCACCTGAGATTCTTTCTTCCATCTCTTGTATTCTATTGTTTATGTTTGCATCTATGACTCCTGATTTCTTCCCAAGGTTTTCTATCTCCAAAGTTGTCTCCCTTTGTGATTTCTTAGTTGTTTCTACTTCCTTTTATAGTTCCTGGATGGATTTGCTGAGATCCTTCACTTGTTTGTTTGTATTTTCCTGTATTTCTTTAAGGTATTTTTGCATTGCCTCTTCCAGGATTTCTTCCTGATGACCCACGTTCTCCTGCATTTCTCTGAGTGATTTTTGTGTTTCCTCCTCATGGGAATCCATCTGTTGATCCATTGTCTCCTGCATTTCTTTAAGCAGTTCTCGTGTTTCCTTTGTAAGGGTATCTAACCGTTGATTCATTTCTTTAAGCAATTTTTGTGTTGCCTCCTTATGGGCATCCGTCTGTTGACCCATATTCTTCTGCATTTCTTTATGCCAGTTTTGTGATTCCTTTGTGAGTGCATCTACCCGTTGATTCATCTCGTTAAGCGATTTTTGTGTTGTCTCCTTGTGCGCCTCCATCTTTTGATCCATGTTCTCCCGCATTTCTCTAAGCGATTTTTGTGTTTCCTTTGTAAGGGCTTCTAACCGTTGATTCATGGTCTCCTGTAACTCTTTATGAGATTTATTTGTGTCCTTCTTGTGATCCTCTAATAGCATCATGAGAAGTGATTTTAAATCCAGATCTTGTCTTTCGGGTGTGGTGGGGTATCCAGGACTTGCTGCTGTTGGAGAGTTGGGTTTGGATGGTCCCACATTACTTTGATTTCTGTTAGTAACATTCCTACGTTTGCCTTTTGCCCTCTGGATACCTCTGATGTTAGTTGGTCCTGCTGCCACTGGCTGTTGGTTGGACCTCCTGTGAGCCTGCAAAGCTATTTCTGCCCCCCCTGGATTGCCAGGATTCCCCTGGCACCGATTTCTGGGGCCTGCCTGCTCCTGAGTGACTTTGGAGCCCTAATGTGCCTTGCCCCAAGTGATCTTATATTGGGTAGGCCTTGCACATCCAAAGGCTCAGCCTAGTGGATTCCTGGAGCAGAGGTCGCCAAAGGGAGGCTAGTAGGCTCCTGCCCTGTGCAGGGGTGAGTGATCTCTCCTGGGGGGGGGGGAGGGGGCGTCCCTCTGCCAGGCAGAAGTCCCACAGCAGAGCTGGCGCGCTGGTTACTGCAGATCAGCCCCGCACTTGGGAGCCGCACACACACAAGCCGCCTGAGACCCAAGCGACATTATGCTCGTCTGTCTCAAAACCTGGCCGTCCCAACCTCCCAGTCACTGGAGCAAAGATGGCGGAGTGCAATCTGCACTCTCTCCGTGGCGCTGCTCACCTGCAGACGCGCTGGCCTGCAGATCTGGCACCCAGACGACCACAGCGCTGACCCGTTCCCGGGCACAGACGGAAGCCCCAACAGGCCGTGTCCCAAGCGATGTTATATTGGGGATAGGGAGCTTGGGGTACCTGTCTCTTCCGTGCAGTCTGCGGGAACAGAGGTCGCGGAAGGAAAGCTGGTAGGCTCCCGCCCAGTGCAGGGTCCCTCTGCCAGGCAGAAGTCCCACAGCAGAGCTGGCGTGCTGGTTACTGCAGATCCGCCCTGCACTTGGGAGCCGCATACATACAAGCCGCCCGAGACCCAAGCGATATTATGCCTGTCTGTCTCAGAACCTGGCTGTCCCAACCTCCCAGTCACTGGAGCAAAGATGGCGGAGTGCAATCTGCACTCTCTCCGTGGCGCCGCTCACCTGCAGACGAGCTGGCCCGCAGATCTGGCACCCAGACGACCACAGCGCTGACCCGTTCTCGGGCACAGACGGAAGCCCCAACAGGCCGTGTCCCAAGTGATATTATATTGGGGATAGGGAGCTTGGGGCACCCGTCTCCCCAGCGCAGTCCGCGGGAACAGAGGTCGCGGAAGGAAAGCCAGCAGGCTCCCGCCCAGTGCCTTGTTTGTTTTTTTGAGACCCATGATTTTGTTCTTAATTATCCTACAAACTCTATCAGAAGACCTTTTAATCTAAGGAACACTATCAGTGTACCTGCAGAATACAAAATCAACAACTAAAAGTTATTAGTTTTTTTATTATTTATTTTATTTTATTTTTTTTAATTTACATTCCAAATCATTTCCCCTTTCCCGTTTCCTCCCTCCCCGAAACTCCCATAAGCCCCCTTCCCTCCCTCTTTTCCCCATTCAACCCCCTCTCGCTTCTCTGTCCTGGCGTTCCCCTACATCCAGTCTTTCCAGGACCAGGGGTCTCTCCTTCCATCTTCTTAGAAATCTATTGATATGCGGATTGTGTCTAGGGTATTCCGAGATTCCGGGTCAATATCCCCTTATCAGTGACTGCATACCATGTGTGTTCTTTTGTGATTGGGTTACCTCACTAAGGATGATATTTTCAAGATCTGACCATTTGCCTTGGAATTTCGTGAATTCATTTGAGAAAAAAAATATGCCATGTAAATAGCCGAGAAAAAAATCTAGAAGTAAATCTAACCAAAGAGATCAAAGATCTCTATAAAGAAAACTTCAAGACACTGAAAAAGAAATTAAAGTAATTGCTAGATGATAGGATTACCTTCTACACTGCTGGATTGACAGAATTAATTACCAAAAGCAATATACAGATTTAATGTACTCTCATCAAAATTCCAAAGATATTCTTCACAAAATTACACAAACATCCTAGAACACATGTGGAAACACAAAACCACTGATAACCAAAGTAATTCTACACAGAAATAATACAGTTAGAGGCATCCCATTGCCTGCTTCATACTACACTATGGAGCCATAGTGACAAAAAGAGTGTGGTGCTTACACAAAAACAGACATGCAAACTAACATAAAATAATACAAGACCCAGAGGTAAACTTACATTTCTGTAGACCTCTAAATTTTTACAAAGGTGTCAAAAACATATGCTGGGGGGAAAATCAATTTAGTCAACAAATGGTCCTAGTAAGACTGGATACCTACTTGCAGAAATTTGAAATCAAATTCATATATGTCACCTTTCCCAAAAATCAGTTGAAACTGGATCAAATATCTTAATTTAAAATTGAAACACATTGATACTAGGTAATTTCAATTCCCAACTCTCACCAATAGACAAGTCAGCCAGGAAAAAACTAGACAAAGAAATTTGAATTAAACAGCATCTTAAACCAAATAGACCTAACAATATCTACAAAACAATATACCCAAACACTTAAGGATGTACATTTTTCTCAGCAGCTCATGTGACTTTCTCCAAAATAGATGATGTATTAGGACACAAAGTTTCAACAAATACTAAATTGAAATCACACAGTATATTCTATCTGACTACCATGGATTAAAGTTGGGTAACAAGAAAGGAATTTGAAAAGTTATTAGAATTTGATGAAAGTGAAAGCAGTATACTAAAAGCTCTGGTGATTCTAAGAGAAAAGTTTGTAGTAATATGTGCCTGCATCAAAACCTTTGAGATCTTGTATTAATAATTTAATGATATATATGAAGGCCTTTGGAAAAGCCACAAATAAAGAAAATAGACATCATTGTCTCTGATTTTGTGTCTTTCTGGAATGTGTGTGTTTCTTGTGTTTACTCTTTGTGTATTTTTTATTCTGATTTATATGGGGGTTATTTATTTATTTATTTATTTATTGTCTAATATTTTAAACACAGAGAGATAAAAGTTTACCTCTATTTGATCTATTGACAAATGAGATCCCATAACTCCTTAAATGTTATGAGTCATTGTTCTTAGACACCTTCCAAAACATGACCCTAAGACCCTATTGCTGAAGTCAACATTTTTCCTTCACAGAACATAGAGAAATCAAACTGGCATTAACCTAGAAGTTTTATACTCCCAGCTAGATTTCATAATGCTGGAAAGTGCTATGTATGCTACCAGAGAAGAAAAGTTGTCATCAATATCATCCAGCTGTGAACCTTGAAAGCAATAATGAAGGACTGCAATGTGTGTCCACTGGTGCAATAAACACACAAACATCATGGGAGTAGCTATCAATTTTCTGCTCAGATTTAATGTCTGCTCCACAAAATGGAACAGATATATCTGGCATAGTTATGGGGGCAAGAATCTGTACCTAGACAAGATCATAAGCTATGGGGAGAACTATTAACATTAATATTTTACTATTACTATTAATATTTTACTATTACTATTACCCTACTCATGGGACACAGTGTTTAATCAATTCCTACTGATTTCTCTTTATTTCTATAGACAAGTGCATCTCTCAAGCCTCACCAGAGAATCACCATCTGGTGATTAACACAGAAATCCACAACTGGTCAAGGTGTGAAGAAGTGGCTGTGACCATAAATGGGATATCTATATCATACTTCATTCCTCCAAAGGCTCATGGAGCATTGCAGAAGAGGAAATGGAAACCCTATTAAGTAGATAAAGCAGTAGATAAAGATACAGGAAAGATAAAAGTAAAAGGAAATGATGTTTTCTGAATACAGTAGTAGCTACTGAGAGAGGATGAGTTCATTGTCTTTACACATATCCAACACACTCCAGTGGATAGTCACTCACCTAAGAGAGAGAGAGAGTGTGTGTGTGTGTGTGTGTGCTCTCTCTATATGTGTGTGTACATATATATGTATGTATATATATGTATACATACATATATATTTAAAAATATGGTTACTCATGCTAAACTCAATTACCCCAACCACTCCCTTCCCAAAATATAAATTTGTGGAATAGAATCCTATAGAAAGATGTTCATAGATTTTTTAGTGTTCAAAAATAAAATTTTAAAAAAAATATATGTAAGTATCAGGTTTGCACAGGGCCTGAATCATCATGCTGTAAGTTAATAACCCCCAGGAATCCTGGAGGATATTCTAAAACATTGTCCTAAGAGTCCTGGAGGCATCTGTGATGGAGATCAAATGCACTAGATACTTAGAAAAACAAACTCCTTGGCTTGCTGGCTAATGAAGACAAAGCAACTATAATACCTGGTTACAGAAAGATGAGGATATAATCCACAGCAAAATTCAAAACCTGAATATTCTGGAAAGAGATAGAACAGACAATGATCAGGCCACTAAGTTAAGAATCTCAGAAAACCCATACTCTGGAGTCTAATGGTATCACCAAGTTAGGTTCTCGGAGTTTACCTGAGTAAGTGCCCAGCATGTGGCTAGATTACCCCATTGCTCAGGCAATGTACTTACTTATTTTTAAAGGTGTTTGAAGATGCAGAATGATCCCAAATACTTTAGCATATATAGTGTTCTCCTAGGACAGAAAATCTATAGGTCAAATTATATGTAACTATTCCTTTTAGGTAGTGCACCCTTAATTTCTTCAATGAGCTAGAAGGGAGAATGATGGGACTCAGAGACAGGAAGTAGAGGTTCACATGTGTCTGGTGGTCTCTGGGGTTGTCCATGTGACTAGTGCATCATGGAGAAAAATCGATTTATAGTTTCATATTGGGTGGTATGCATAGATAGCATCTACGAACTGCATCATCCCTTGTTCATACACACTGCCAAGCAACCCTGGGCATTGTTGTATGCCCATTGTGGTGGCTCTGGGGACTGGGTGATTTCTTCCTGGGAAAAGAACTTAATATGTTCATTTGGGGTCTTCCCTTACTCACACACATTTTTTCCCTGAGGACAAGCTTTGTGAAAAGCAGAAAAGCCACAGGCAGCCAACACTGAGGAATTTGATTTCTAGGAAAGGGGAAGAATGTGAACCTTACAAGTGGACAAAAGAAGACTACTGGGCTCCCAGACTTGTCTTTTAAAGCAGTGTTTCTCAACCTGTGGGTGGTGACCCCTTTGGGAGTCAAAAGACCTTTTCACAGGGGTTATATATCAGATATCCTTCACATCAGATATTTACATTACGATTCATAACAGTAGCAGAATTACAGTTATGAAGAAGCAACAGAGTGATTTTATGGTTGGGGGTGGGTATGTCACAACATGAGGAACTATCTTGAAAGGACACATGCAGCATTAGGAAGGTTGAGAACAAATGCTCTGAAGAGGTCAGTGAAGCCACCCCTGGACAGGAGCAGGAGGATGGGAGGAAGGGGGGGACTTAACAACTGGGAATGACTTTATCAGAGACTCTTCATGAATAAAACGGTGTCACCAAGTTAGGTGCTTGGAGTCCACCTGAGTGAGGCCCCAGCCTGTGGCTAGATTGCTCCATCATTCAGGCAATGTACTAACTACTTTAGTTGCCTAGTTTTAAAGGCGTTTTAAGATATAAGTTATCCCAACACTATCTATGCAAAATTATAGAAGGCAAACCACTGCCAATGGCCACCAAACCTTCATATGAAGTTTAAAAACCTAATGCAGAAGCCATTCTACCCTGTTGCACAGATGACTGCAGAGTTACTGACCCCAAACTGATGACAAATTTAAACATGAAGTCGGTTGCTGTGAAGTTTCTTTATTGCTGTATTTATAGCTCATTCTGTGTCTTGTCATCATAAAATTCAGTAGCTTGTTTATAAGAAGTCATCCTGTAAAATTCTACTTAATTACACCAGCTACTCCTAATGTTTGTATTACCTCAGAGCCTATGTTTGTCTACCTGTTTGAGATAGAGTATTCCATTTAATCATTAAATGAGTTACAGATATTTCAACCAACATAAAACTATTGTTCAGATCATCTTGAAATTGGATTGGTCGTGCAGATAGGTATTTAGGGTGAGGTAGGGGCGAGGAAAAACTTTCTTTCTTATTTTACTTTAATAAAATTTGCTTTAAATACATGAAGAATACTGATACATTCTCAGGAAAATCTGCTTGCATTTTTGGCTAATTTTAAGTTAGTAGGTCATCTTTAACATTGTTAGTACAATCTTCACAATATCTAAGTTCTTATTTTTTTAATAATAACACAGAGGACCAGAGAGATTGCTAGGGTGATAAAAGGAGTTCGATGCCAAGTCTACCAACTGAATTTAAGTTCTAGAACCCACAAGTAGAAGAAAACCAACACTTCTTCTGGGGTGTGTGTGTGTGTGTGTGTGTGTGTATTTGTGGCACACACACACACACCACATGCAAATAAATAAGTAAAATAAATATAATAGTATACAGTACCTTCTGTCAGTATAATGCTCTAATGTCAATGGGGTACATAGAGATATCATGGGCATGGATGTAGAACCATAGTTGTACACTTTCTAGGCATTCATGATGTCTTGAATTCAAGCCCAGGTACAAGAAAGGATGGGAAGGAGATTGGGAGAGTTGGGAGAAGGGAGAGGTAAACTTCTCATAAAGTTATTTAATTTATTTACTTTATGTGTGTGAAGGGTGTGTGTGTGTGTGTATGCGCACGCGCGTGTGAGTGTGTGTGTGTGTGTGTGTGTGTGTGTGTGTGTGTGTGTGTGAGAGAGAGAGAGAGAGAGAGAGAGAGAGAGAGAGAGAGAGAGAGAGAGAGAGAGGAGAGAGACTTGGTGCTCTCAGAGATCAGAAGAGAGAATCCCCTAAAGTGGGAGTTACAGATGATTGTGAGATGCCGCTTAGGTCTTAGGAAGTGAAAAGTTAAGAAAAGAGTTATGGACTGATGCACTGACTGAGCAGGGACAGGCACTTTCTGTGTGCATCTAGCAACCTCAGTTTGGTCTTAGATGCCACATAGGAGAGACAGAGAGAAACGACTCCTCAACAAAAATGCCTTCTCATTTTACACACACACACACACACACACACTTGTAATGAATAATTTTTAAAATAAAGGAAGGAGTTATGTAAGCAGTGGAGGAAGAGTTAGGTCCAACAATGATTCCAAACCAGGCAAGGTCAAACATCTGTTAGAGAACCTGGTGATCGGAAAAGATTACATAGTCCTCTTCCTCACTGTAACTTTGCAACCATCTATGATCACATCATAGATCAGTGGTTCTCAACTTTCCTGATGCTGCAACCCTTTAATACAGTTCCTCATGCTGTACTGACCCAACTATAAATTTATTTTGTTGCTACTTCATAACTGTAATTTTGCTACTGTTATGAAGCATAGTGTAAATATCTGTGTTTTCTAATGGTCTTAGGCATCCCCTATGAAAGGGTCTTTGTGCCCCACAGGTTGAGAACTGCTGTCATAGAAGAAAATCCTAAGTTTATTGGCCAGTATGGATGATCCACAGCTTTCTATAGCTTAAGCAGGACAACTTAAGCACCTCCTACCAAATTCATGTGGAACTTTCTGTTGGAAAAGGCTAGAAGGGCATCCAGATAGCCAGGAACTTGAGGAGGTAGTGAGCCCTCCAGGTGAGGCTGATTTCATGCATCTGGACCCAAAACTTTAAGTGACACACACATGTGACTGGCCTAGACTTATGTGTTATTTGAGCAAGATTGATGGACCCTCCTATTCTAATTCTAATTGATCAGACAGCTTAAATATCTAACACAGACACCCTCAAACTACTACTAACTATGATTTTAAATACTTATTTGATAAGCCTACTATTGATTCAGATTAAAATACTTCACTGGCTAATGATGAAACACAATGTCCCCTTATATACAAGATTACTTGTGACAAACTGTCTTAGTACATTAATACTAGCAGTGAAGACTCTGTCCGTTCTGCTGGCAAAGGAAGTCCCACAGATTGAGAACTGCTGTCATAGAAGAAAATCCATAAGTTTATTTGTCAGTATGGATTAACATTTTAATGACAATTGGAAAGTTAGTAAGGAGTGGTAAACTAGAGTTAGTAGGAGTGGAAAATTAGGAGTTAGCACTTGGAAAATTAGAAAGTCCTGAACTGTTTAGGTCTTGGATGCTTTACTTGTAAAATAAAAGTATTAATTGCATGATGTCCAAATTCATTGACTTTGACTTCTTCAACTATATGTAATTAATCTTTTTTTTATTTCTGTCATACATTTTACTAGCTTAGTATTCAAGTAATAGAAATAAGGGTTGGTGTGGGATACCTAAACATATAATCTGAGGAAAACATAGATGTACAGGAGCCAAAGGACTTCCCCTTGTGCTAAATACCATGTCAAAAATTGCTCTTATTTGAGCATTGGAGGAACCCCATGAACTGTAGTGGACTGGGATTGTGCCCACTTCACAAATAAGGAAATAGGATTACAGAAACTCACTTAAGATCACATAATTTACTATGATTGTATCACAATTCAAACCTAGGCTTGTTTAATACCACATGCAACATGCACTATTTGAGAAATGAAATGACAAATTTTTTTTGAGTATTGAACTGAGTAGTGTGAATTTAAGTTTTAACCAACTTGTACACAGCAGAAATAAATTTTTCGATCGTAAGTAGGGACAATTTCAAAACAAGGGCTCTAGTTATGAAAAGTGGGGGACAATTAGAAGAGTGATCAAATTTTGTTCTTTGAGAGTTATACAGGATTAGGGCTCTCTTCTTTTATAGGTAACAGAGGAAGGAAGAAAAATAAAGGGAGATATTAATGTTACAGACGGGACTAAGAGAGGATTCATGAATTACTACATAAGTGAGTTTATTTCTAATACACTGGCTCCTGCTCTGCCTGGTAACAGCATGCCTGCCCTGCTTAATGATGTGAGACAGGGCTTTCCTCCCTGGCACATAAAGGAGAGAGAGAAAATCAGTTCTTTATTACTTACACCCAAGGACAAATGGCAGGAAACAAACCACCTAATTAATGCTAGGCAAATTATTCATAGGCAAAGTGCCTATGAGCAGCACTTCCCACAGCAGATGGTGGAAGAATACAGGTGAAACTGCTGGGTATCAGGTGTCCTGGCATTTGCAGCAAGCTATGTGGGGAGACATGTAAAAGGCTCATCACGAACTCTGAGAGAGGGGTGTGTATCCAGCTCAGTGATGGTGGGAGAACGTGCAGGGGATGTGTAAGTGCAAGGGCAATCCAGGTAGAAAGAATACCACTTGCAAATGAAATACATTCATCCCTTTGCATCCAAGGGGGATTGATGTCAGAACCTACACAGACACCTAAAGCTATAGTTGCTTAGGTCCTTTATATAAACTGTCAACAGTGCCTCCGGGTAATTTCCACACAACCTGCTTTGTGTGCTAAACTGTCTCCATACTGATTACAGTACGTATGGCAATGTAAACACTATGAAAATTGCTCTGGCCAACAATGACTGCGATGTAGATGTGTTCAGTTCGCATAGGAATTGTTGTCAATTCATGGTTGGTTGGATCCTGAGATGCGCCAGTGGTTACAGGGGAGCAACTGTGGAATCAATAATAAATGTTTTCATGAGAGATGACAGTTGTTCTAGTTTCTTCTCTATTGCTGTGATAAAGCCCCTGATGACAGGGAGAAGGGAGGATTTTATTTGGCTTACTCTTCCAGGTCACAGTCTACCACTGCAGGAAGTTGAGGCAGGACACCAAAGGCAGTCCTCTTTATTGTTGCACAGATTATCACCTCTAATAAGGAACAGACAGCCAAGGAAGTACTGAAGAAACTATGTAGGAGTGTAGAAGGATGGCAGCTTTCTTATATAGCACAGACCACCTGCCTAGGGAATGATCCTGTCCACAGTGGACTGCCCCAACCCCTGCCGCAATCAATAATCAAGATAATCCTCCACAGACACGCCCATGGGTCAAGGTAATACCTCAACTAATATTCCTCTAGAATATCTATCTAGAAGAATAATCAAAACACAGACCTGGGTGGGGTCTGGAAAAATAAAACTGTGAATAAAAGAGCATTGGTTGCTTTCTGAGAGGCTGAGTTTGTCTCAACACCTGCTTGTGGGCTTTTAACCATCTCCCAGCATCTACATGGCCTCTGTGGAGAGCAAGCTCTCAAGAACTACTTGGATTTACATTCAGACAAAATACCCATACAGGTAAAACTGCCCTAGATGCTACCATCCTGGAGGGTTATTTGCTGTGTACACTCTTAGTAAGGAGAAGGGGCTGAGAGAATGCCCAGAACTTATGCTTACAAGTTTCCTAGAGATTAGATTTCATGATTTGTCCTACAGTGTAAAATGTGTACTCATGATGAGAATTCTCTCAGGTGGACTAAATAGAAAGGAGTCCTCTGAAGTCATGACCCATCTTCACACTCAGAGCAATCATTCCTGGATTGACTTGTGAAGCTGGTGAGAATTCCTCCTATAAGAAGTGAAAGGAGTCTTTTGGAATTTGCTTCTACCAGAGCATAAGGCACTTTCTAAGATGAGAAAACATTCCTGTGCACAAATCTTTAACCATGGATGTCAGAGATCCCTTCTGACTCTCCCCTGTATCAAGACCCATGCAGCTGGGGATCACGAACCCACATGGTACCAGCAATGGCTTTTAGCTGTCAGATTGGCATTTGAAATCTCTGGTCAGTAAATCATTTTGCTTTAAAAAAAATCTAAGGTTTCTTTCTCATATCTCAGCCTCTGCGACTACCCCGAAGGAGCAGATGTTGTTCCAAGCCTGGCATAGTACTGGAATGACTTAACTTTGCCTTTCATTGCCAGCTCATTGTGTTTAGGGTTTGAAGCCTTTTTGGTGTTTTCTTTTCTTCTTTTGATTAAAACGATGTGCCAAGAGCCATATAGAAATCAGAGGCCATGAGCTTGCTAATAGTCTTTGCAGGAGCAAAGATGTTTCCCTGAATAGCGTGGTCTGCTTGCCTGCTGTGATTTCTTCTTTTTTCTTTTTTTTTCCTGGACAGAGCTGGCTCCAAGCATGCTCTCCTCTGGTGCAGCTTGATGCACTGTGTCTAACAGGCAGTGACAGGGCCCACACGATGAGGGAGGGACCACTTGCCACTCATCCTCAGCAATAGCCCCGGCTGGACCTCATTCCTCAGATGTCAGGTATAGTTTGAGGCAGAGAGCATCTTTTGGCACAGGAAACATCTAGAATATTCCTTCCTTAGCCTGTCCATTGATAAGACAATTGCTTCCCTTTTATGTGTGTGTCACGTGGACCTCTAGTTTTTTATGATCCTATTTTTGACACTTTTACAAGTGATGTGCCTGTTTACCAAAGAAAAAGTAGATTGCCCTGCCCTGCGCAGGGCTGATTGACCACGGGCATCCTACTGAGGAAAGCTTTAAGAATTGATGACAACTGGGTTGATGCTGGACTGTCTTTAAACTGCACAGAGCAAAGGACGATGATCATAGGGTGAGTTGTGTAGTTCCATGATGTTTTAGTTATAATCCAAATTAGTTCCTTTTATCTGCCAATGAGGAAACTGAGGACTAGAACAGTGAGCCAACATCTTCACAGTCCTAAGGTGGGCAAAAGCCAGCACAGGCTAAACAAGGACCCTAGTTCTGGTGTCTCATTCAACCTTTTGAAAGTCACAGCCACAAGCATCTAGATCTATGTATGGCTTGATGCTTGCTCTACATTCGTCTCTGTGGCTATGACAAACACTGTGATAAAAGCTAGTGTAAGGGAGGGAAGATTTTAAAGAACCTTCTGTTCCAGGTCACAGTGAATCAATCACTCCTCATTTGGGGTAAGTCACTGAAGCAGAAGCTTAAGTCAGCTGATCACATCACATCCACAGCCAAGATCAGAGAGAAATAAATGTACGTACACTGCCTACTTGCTTGCTAGCTTTCTTCACTCTTATGCAATTCAGGACCCACTCTAGGGAGTGGTGCCACCCACAATGCGCTGGCTCTTCCACATCAATTAACAAACAAGATAATTTGGTCCATAGGGCAATCTGATCTAGATAATGCCTCACTGAGGCTCTTTACTCAAGTGACTTTGGTTATGTCACGTTGACAATTATAACCAATCAACACAATTTTCAACCACATAATGTCCTCCACTATGGACTCTTAGTATCTGCTGTAATGTTTGAAAATGAAGATGTCCAACTAAAACTTGGATAGCAGATGGATGGATGATGGATGAATAAATGATAGATTGATGAATTAATGGACAAAGGAGTGCCCATTGGCTCTTAATGGCAAATTGTCAATCTGATTGTGAGAAAGGTTGACATATGAATGGGAAAACTTGATTTCTTGCTTACATTAGACTTCTCTTAAAATAATAAGCTAAAGTAATACAATTCATGAAGTTTTACCTATGCTCATATCCATTCCAACCCTGCAATACCAAGAACAAAAATATTTTGGTAGTATAGCTTATGAGATGACATGCATATGGCTGTTTATTGTTAAAACTAGAAAAAAAAATTGTTAAAAGCTAGAAAAAAATGCGTACTTCTAAATAGAAAAGAGGTTAGATACAAAGTAGGCCTTTACACCTGGAGATACGATGAAATGACTGAACATAATACCTTGACTAATTTTATCAATCCTGGATTTTTACAACTTGGTGAAAAGAACAGTTGTAAAGTCTTATCATTTACCTTTAACACTCAGCCCCCCAGTGTGCAAACACCTTCATGCATGTCCCAGGAAAAGAATAAATACAAATACCACATGTTAGTATAATATACCTGAGGACCTTGATGCAGAAGAGTAATGACAACAGAGAGGTGAGTTGGGGGAGGGATAGGCATGTAGAAAAGCAATGATGAATTATGGCTGCCTCTGCAGGCTCAGAGGAAGATGGGCTTGTGAGCAACCCGAGACCCATTACAAGTGCAGCAAGTCAGCAGTATATCCGAATATTGCTGTGAGCACTTCACTTCACTATGCTTTGTGATCTCCTACAATGAACTGCATTACTTGGCTAAGACAACAGTAGAAGGATCACAAGAATGTTGGACCACACTAGAAGGGTCATATTTTAGGTCTATATCACTTTTCCAGCCATTGATGCTCCATGGAAAACCAGGGAACCATGGGGGAATATTATATATACCATTTGATTGAAGCAAAAGCAGTGGGGAGTTTCTGGAATCATTTATTGATTGTGCCCACAATGGATAGTGTCCACAAGCAGTTGAGATTGGAGGCTGGGGTATGGGTGGTTTCCTTTCAGACACTGGTGTGTTAAGGATGGTTGTTGTTGTTTTTCACATGGTCATGGTATTGTTTCCTGCAATCTGGTCTCGTTTGGGGTCCATATCAGTTGTCTAACGTCCTCACATTCCTAAAACTCAATAGAACCAGTCTCTAAAGCCTGTGTCCCCAGACGAAATCCTCACTTGCCATGCAGATGGGCAAAGGCAGCTGCAACTGATGGCTAGTGGGATTAACCTCGCTCCCAGGTAGAGTCAGATTCTGTCCCCCATCAGCTCAAATGCTGTCACATATGTTCATTTTAGAAACTGTAGTAAGAAGCTCCATGTTGGGAGGAAACAGAGAATAAGGATGAAGGGAAGACAGGATTCAAAACATAAAACTTGCCCATAGTATAGATAGAAAGAATCAACTTCTATAGGATATTGGCTTTGTATCCATTTCACTCAAAAAATTCTGGCTATCTACCATCACACAAAACACCTTAGCTTATGCAGAAATATTAAAACTGAAATAAATCTAACTGCAAGATACATGGACCTCCAGAATTATTAATATGTCTGGAGGATGTTTTATGACAAAAAATAAGGAAAGAGGATAGATGAAGGTGTCTGCTGAACAGTAACTGTCACTGAGCTACAGGAATACCTGGTAGCAGTCAATGTCTGCCTGTCTTTCTCTGAGGATTCTGTTAAGTCATCACATCTTTTAAATTGTGTGATGTGACCTAAAATCTTCCATTTAAAAGGTATCTAGTGGACAACCAGAAAATGACCTAAGACACTACCTAGCTGACAAAGTTGGAAAAGTTAAAAGCGTGCCATAAGGATTCAGATTTCAAATATGCTGTATTTTCCAGAAGACAGATACAGATACAGATACAGATACAGATGCACATAAAGATACGGAGAGATACAGATAGATACAGATACAGAGAGATACAGAGAGCTACAAATACAGATAGAGAGAGATACAGATACAGATACAGAGTTAGATACAGATACAGAGAGATATAGATACAGAGTTAGATACAGATACAGAGAGATATAGATACAGAGTTAGATACAGATACAGAGAGATATAGATACAGATAGATACTGATAGGTACATATACAGAGATAGATACAGATGCAGCTACACTGCAGCTACCACTGGGATCTGAAGTGTTGTCCACAGTCCCAGGTGTGAAAGTCTTGTTCCTCAGGTTACTTCACTGAAAATGGTGGCACATCCTTTAATAGGTGGAGCCTAGGAAAAGGTTTCAGTTCACTGGGTATACCCTAAAATGACAATGAGATGAGACTCCAATTCTCCTCTCTTTTACCTCCCGACTGACACGAAGTGAACAGCTTCCTCTACAACTTTCTCCAACCATAATGCATTGTCTCATCACAGGGTCACAGGTCAAAAGCAACACAGCCAACGAAGGACAGAAATTTCTATATGAACCAAAGTAAAGTAAATATTTCCTCTCTTTGTTCTCTCTTTCGTGTGTATAAATTGGTAGTACATGTTGATAGAATTTTATCTATACATGGGTAAGAGAACAAATGGTACAGACTGTGTGCAAGGCACAAGTGCCACCTTGTCATAGCTGTCCACCTCACCTCCAGTTGGAGACACATATGCAGATGTGGCCTATAGGCTGAAGATTGTGAACTCTGAGGTTGGGTACTTAGTGTGAGCCTGAAGGTCACTCCAATACTCTAACCTACTTTCATAGTTCTCTGCTCTTGGTGCTATGAATAGACTTATGCTGACATGTAGGCAGCAGGTACCTTGCTAATCAATGCAGGCACGAGGTAAAGAAGCTGAAACCCCTCAGCTAGATTTGCTCTGTTTCTTTGTTTGTTTGTTTGTTTTGCTAGACCGAAACATGACTATACCAGAGTGGAGATGTGGCCCAGCATTAGAGGGCTTGCCTGGTATGTGTGAAATGCATATGCTCTCCACAGCCACGCCAGAACCAAAAGACCACCACAACAAAAGCAAACATGTGCTGCAGTTTGTCCAGCAGCGGGAAACACTAACAAGGTGTACCCTGAACTGCCCCAGCTAATTCCTGTTCCCACTCAGAGTGGGACTTCCGCTTGATTTCTCTTAGTTGAGTTCATATCTGTTTGCATCTCAGCAGAAAACCCAGCTCCTTCCCCAAATTCCTCTTTAGGTAATTTAAGTCACATTCATTTGTCAATAAATATTTTTCCAGCACCCGTACTAAAAGATGAAGACAGCAAGAAATAAGAAAGACATATTTCTTGCCCTCATGGGCTTATCACCAAGTCCCCAGGTCTTTCTCTTATTTTGGTGTATCTAGGACTCACTGTGTACAGCACTCACTGTACATCTGGAGCACATGAACACCAATGGGGTGCTAGGTCTTTTGTTCCTTTCAAACAAACTGTAACAAGTAGATTCATTCCCTGTTATCCCTACTCCTCAGTTGCTCAAAGTTGGGGTGGGCAGGGGCAGGGGGAGAGTATCAGTGAAGACAAGAGGGAGCTTTGGATTTTCCAAAGCAACTACCAGAGGTACATTTTACATAACTAAATTGACCACAGAAATCATGAAATTCAATAGAGATATTTAGTGTATTTGTGTTGCATTGACAAAAGGAGATATTTCATATCTTACAGTTCTGGGATCTGGGAAGTGCAAGGATCTAGTAAGCTCTGTGTGTGTGTCAAGGGTTGTCCTCTCTGTGCCTTGTTGCTGATCCTCTCACGTGGCAGGGATATGAGGGAAAGGAGCTAAAGGAGCTCAGTCTTCTTATAAGACAGTGGTTCTCAACCTTCCTAATACTGCGACCCTTTGATACAGTTCCTCATGCTGTGGTGACCCCCTCCATAAAATTATTTCCATTGCTATTTAATAACTGTAACTTTGCTACTGTTATGAATCATAATGTAAATATTTTCAGAGAGAGAGGGTGCCCAAAGGGGTTGAGAACCACTATATAAGGCACCACCAATTCATTCCTCAAAGCTGAACCCTCGTGACTTAATAGCATCCTGAAGTGGCCCCTCTCAATTCCACCACAGCAGGGATTAAGTTTTGAACCTGAGTTTGTGGATGATTCAGACTGTAGCAGCAAGTGTGTTTGGTTTAAAAGAAGATGGTGGGAGTTTCTTCTAGCTAGCAGGGGCTGGGATGAATTTTCTGGAAAAGGCTCGATAGTAAATTGTTGAGTTTTATGTTGTTGTTTTTTGGTTTTATTTAGAGCTAGATACCTCACTGTCAAAATACTCTCATTATTTTTCTTTTTGCTTTTATAACTCTTTAAATGTGTCAGTCAGACACACACACACACACACACACACACACACACACACAGAGTGAGGGGCATTTATAAACTAGCAAAAACAGGCTAGGGAGCCAGCAGGTTGCCAGACCTTGGTCTAGAGAGATGGAGGGACATAACGGAAGACTATCAGTGCTATCTTCCATTGACTTTGGGAAGGCTCTGGGGGAGGAGGGGGTTGTGGTCTGATTTCTCGAGTGTGCCATGAAACCTGGTTGGACCAGGAGAGGCCCAGAGCAGAATGACCTCATGGAAGGAGCTGGGCAGAGAGTCAGCAAACCTGAGCTGTAGTCCTAGCTCCCCTGCTATCTGTACGGTTCTGGCCAAGTCACACACACCCCCACCCGCCATGCCTCCAGAAACTTCTGTGAGTTATCTCCATGAAAAATGAACAGAAGAGGCAACTCGTGGTGAGAGTCAGATGAGGTCATATCAGAGCACTTTGGAAACTGACGAGCATCCCAGTAAGACCTTGAGAAAATTAGTAAAAGCCCAAAACGTAAGCTCAACTCGAAGGTCCCAAATTCGAAATGTCACATTATTTCACTAGCAAGAGGAGACGGTGAAATGTGAGAGTCAAATATGATTCTTTCTTGTACAACTTTCACCAAAATAGCTATTTTATAAGCCTCTTAACCTTCAGGAGATAAAGTCATGAGCAACAGAGCCAGCAGGCATCATGATGAACTGACACAGTGCCCATCAGTGTAAGAGCACTCAGTCCACGGCCTGCCATCCATGGAGGAAGTCTGCCTGGAGAGTCTATGTGAACCATGTTGCCCTAGAGCTGTGGCCTGAGACAACCAGCACACCAAAAACAGGGGGGCTTTTAGAGATGTGATGCAGAACAGGCATCCTGCTGGTCCTCACACAGGGAAGAAGTAAAAGGCAAAAAGGGTAATAGACACAGCCTTGCCCCCGTGCATGGTTCGAAGGGCCTCGGGTACCCTGTGTCCTCAACTCAATATAATATTGTCCTAGAAACTTAATATGGGGAAGGTAGGGACAATCTGGTAACAGAATTCCAAAGCATTACCCCACACTTCAGATGGGTGATGTAGTAGGTAAGAAAGTCGGGGGAGGGGGGGTTCCCCGCTTACATTTGCTGCCTAGAACCATGAATGTCATCAATCCTGGTAACCAGGACAAAGGTTACCTTACTGTCCTTCATGGGCAACATTGCTAATGTGGTGGGTGAATTCTATTCCCTTTGAAAGATATAGCGCAGAGAGGACCTCATGTGTAAATAGATCCTTCCAGAGATGACTGAGTTAAAGTTAGGTTATTAGGGTTAGTCCTAATCCAATATGGTGGATATTCTTATCCCAAAAAGTAGGGGTGTGGTGAGAAGGGTCAGCAGGTAGAAGTGCTTACTACACAAGCACTATCCCCAGGATCCACAGTAGAGGTGAATGACTCCCCAAAATTATCCTCTGACCTTCACATGCATGCTGTATACATGTGCACCTGCATATGTATGTACACACATACACATTTGTACACAAACACACCCCAACAAAACTACTAGTACATTAACACTAAAATTTTAAAAGTATGTGAGTTCAACAAGAAGACATATGACAGGACAGGATACCAAGAAATATGTTTGTAAGACAAGGAATACCAAAGATGGTCAGCAACCAAAAAAAAAAAAAAAAAGGAGAAAATGTGGATCAGGTTTTCTATTCTAGTTTGCTTTCATGTTGCTATGACCAAAAGTGACTTAGGGGAGGAAAGCGTTAATTTCAATTTACACATCTAGGTAATAGTCGATAACCAAGGGAAGTTATGGTAGGAAATCAAAGCAGGAATCTTAAACAAAAACCGTGAAGAAAGCCAGATTATTTGCTCACTCCACATGCCTCCTGTTTGGCTAGCTTTCTGATACAGCACAGGACCACCTTTTGAAGGATGGCACCACCCAGAGTGGGCTGAGCTCTCCCACGTCAATCAACAATCAAGACAAACCCCAACAGACATGGGCCATGGGCCATGATCTGGGAAACTGGGAAACCCCTCAATAGAGATCCCCACTTTCCACATGACTCTTGGGGGAAAAAAAAACTGACCAGGACAATCTGCATCACAGCTTTCAGCCCACAACTGTTCAGTTCCTTGATCTCTACGTTCAGCTTCCTGAAGTCTAAGCAATAAATATCAGTTGTTTTAAAGCATCCAGCCAGTGCTGCTTTGCTATAACAGTGTCAAGCTACTACTACACCCATACACTTAAGGTTAGTACTAATGGCAGCCAGAACACTCCTGTGCTGACTCTATAAATAGCAGGAGGATTATTGAGAAAAAAGCAGCTTAAGTCTCTTTGACTGTTTACAATTCCTGAATTCTTGTTGGTTAATCCCAGTCAGTTGCAATGAAGAGGGATTAAGGTCTGTCCTACTCACAACCAACCAAATTTCTTGCTGTTTATTACACAAAAACTTATCCCAAATCAGATTCTAGCACACAAGTCAGCACTAATGACCAGATATACAAATGGAGACAAGCCAACTCTCTACCCTAGGAATTTAATAAGCACCAAATGCAGAGCTTTAACTCAAGACAAACACTTGACTCTAGAAGGGAATTGCGGTTGTTTCTCAGGTGGGTGGTGGCTTCCATCACTGATGAACTCACATTTGAGCTGACTCTGGGCCCAAAGCTGGACTAGGCTCCCAAGCTGACTCAAGAAATATATATAGAAACTGGGAAGCTGCTGAAATATCACCTTCTGAGAAAAGGCTTGTCCAGAATTTTATTATCATTTCAAACTTTTAAGGAACAGATAATCTTCCTGCAATATAAACTGTCTCTAAACAGTAAGAAAGAAAGAAAGAAAGAAGAAAGAAAGGAGAGAGAAAGAAAGAAAGAAGAAAGAAAGGAGAGAGAAAGAAAGAAAGAAAGAAAGAAAGGAGAGAAAGAAAAGAAAAGAAAGAAAGAAAGAAAAGAAGGAAAGAAAGAAAGAAAGAAAGAAAGAAAGAAAGAAAGAAAGAAAGAAAGGAAAAAGAATACTTAAAATATTTACTGTGTGAATACCTCACAAAGAAAGCAACTACACAAACGCTGTGGTTGAACTAATGAATTATGAACACAAATTCCAAAGTGCTCAATAAAATATAAGACAATTGAATGAAACTGTGTACTGAAGGACCATCCACTATAATCAGCCAAATCCACCCTAGAAATGCAAAAAAAAAAAAAAAACCTTAAGAAGTCCATTAACAAACTACATCATAACTAGCATGTGGTAACCTTAGTAGTCACTGAGACACTTGTTAAAATGCTATAGCCATTCGGAATGAAAAGGATAAATACACAGAGAATGTTCTTCTTAAAAAGGCAAAGACATTCCGGCTAAATAAATGAGTCATATCCTGAGAGTCAAATACTGACTGATTTCCTATTAAAACCAGGAAAAGACATTTTATTAAGTTTGTTATAAAAATCTGATCAATTAAATGAGATATAATACATTGTTATATATGTATGTATTTGTACACACACATATACATATGTGTGTATATATGTGTGTGTATATATATATACACATTTATATATATAAAACACATTGCAAGAAGCAATGTTGTTAGATCCATGATTATATACCCTAGGAAATCCAGTGGATGACTCAACAGTGATGAAAATATGGGAGCTTAACAGAATGTCTTGATGACATACATGAGTGCAAAAATCTGCAGGTTTACCATATACCAGTCACAAGTGCTTACATACCTTAAGGAAAAAAGATTGCACAGGTTGAATATCACTAATCTAAAAATCCTAAGTCCCAGATACCCCCAAACCTGAAGCTACTAGAGGAATGGCAGGACATTAAAGACATGGATAAACCAGACAGTATGATAAAGCTATGTTCTGCTCAGGACATACCTCCTCCCCAACCTTATACAATATAGCAAAGAAACAGAGTCGGGCTTCTCCAACTCTTCTAATGAAATTGAGATAGAAAGAAATGGATGGGATATGTGAAGAAACCAATCCACATCTGTCACTGTAGCAACAGATACAGGCTTTGGTGCTTTGCATAGACCAAGTACACATGGTGACATAGGGAGGCTGAGTGAGGGGCTAGTGGGGGCTTACAGGATAATCTTCTGTTTGACTTAGTATACAGTGAAAACCTCAGAGACAATCAGTAAATGTGTGGTCTTTCTGTGGGGTTTTTTAGGCTGTAATTATTTGAGAGAGTGTCCAGGCTGCCATCAAACACACAATCCTCCTACCTCAATCTCTTGAATGCTGAAATTTCAAGTGTGAATCTTTATGCCTAGCTGCATAACTTTTTGAGTGCTATGGAATATTAGTGTAAGCTCTCCTATCCACCCATCAATGAAACTGTATGTTTTCTGAGGCATAGAAGCAATGCAGATCATTTTCATGTTCTCTGACTACATGCAATACCCCTGGACTTTATAACAAAGGAGTTCTGAGTCACTGGCAATGTCTAACTCTTTTTATGATGCTTGAAACAAACAAAAAAAAACCGAAGTAAAAATTACAATACAGTATTCATCTATAAATGTCTCCAAAATTTCTTAGTAAATTTCACCATAAGAGGTGAAAAGAGCTTCTGGTTTCCATCTGCACCCAGAGCTGATCCTGTGCTACAGCTCTCCAAATACTGCCAGGAAAGACCTGGTTTCCCAGAAGTACTGACATGGCTGTGAGCATAGGTAAGACCACCAGTTCTGCTTCAAGGAACCCACCGAGGAGTAGCCTGGGACAGAATCCTTCTGGTTTCTGTCTGTGCCCAGAGCTGATCCTGTGCCACAGCACCTGGAGCTGATCCTGGGCTACAACTTTCCATGCACAAATACCACCCAGAGAGAGCTAGTCTCACAAGAGTGCTGACAAACCTGTGAGCACAAGTAACACCAACACTTCTGCTCAAATTCCTGACCGAAGAGGGACATACCCAGAGCTATCAGGACACAGGAAACAAGGAACAACTGAGGACAGGATCCTTCCAGTTTCTGTCTGCATCCTGAAGCTGACCCTGTACCACAACTATCCATGCCCAAATTCCTCCAAGAGATAATTGATCTCCCAGGAGTGCTGACACACAGACTTGAAGGAGGGACAAGGCACAGTCAGAGACAGCAAGAGCAGCTAACTCCAGAGATAACCAGATAGTGAGAGACAAGGACAAGAACATAAGCAAAAGAAACCAAGGCCACTTGGCATCATCAGAACCCAGTTCTCCAACTACAGTTAGATCTGGATACCCTAACAAACCAGAAAAGCAAGACTCTGATTTAAAACCACATCTCATGATGATAATAGAGGACTTTACGAAGGACATAAATAACTCCCTCAAAGAAATACAGAACACAGGTAAACAGGTAGAAGCCCTTAAAGAGGAAACACAAAAATCCCTTAAAGAATTACAGGAAAACACAACCAAACAGGAGAAGGAATTGAATGACACCATCCAGGATCTAAACATGGAAATAGAAACAATAAAGAAATCACAAAGGGAGACAATCCTGAAGACAAAAAAAAACCTAGGAAAGAGATCAGGAGTCATAGATGCAAGCAACACCAACAGAACATGAGGGATAGAAGAGAGACTCTCAGGTCATGAAGATACCATAGAAAACATTGACACAACAGTCAAAGAAAATGCAAAATGCAAAAAGCTCTTAACCCAAAACATCCAGGAAATCCAGGATACACTGAGAAGACCAAACCTAAGGACAATAGGTATAGAAGAGAGTGAAGATTCCCAAATTAAAGGGCCAGTAAATATCTCCAACAAAATTGTAGAAGAAAACTTCCCTAACCTAAAGAAAGAGATACACATAAACATACAAGAAGCCTACAGAACTCCAATAGATTGGACCACAAAAGAAATTCCTCCTGTCATAAAATAGTCAGAATACCAAATGCACAAAACAAAGAAAGAATATTAAAAGCAACAAGGGAAAAAGGTCAAGTAAAATATAAAGGCAGACCTATCAGATTACACTAGACCTCTCACCAGAGACCATGAAAAGTAGAAGATCCTGGGCAGATATACAGACCTTAAGAGAACACATGCCAGCCCAGGCTACTATGCCCAGCAAAACTCTCAATTACCATAGATGGAAAAACCAAGATATTCCATGACAAAACCAAATTTACACAATATCTTTCCACAAATCCAGCTCTACGAAGGATAATAGATGGAAAATTCCAATACAAGGAGGGAAATTGCACCCTAGAAAAAGAAAGAAAGCTATATTTCAACAAACCAAAAGGAAGATGGCCACACATAATTCCACCTCTAACAACAAAAATAATAGGAAGCAACATAAAATAACAGACTGGATACATAAACAGGACCCAGCATTTTACTGCATACAGGAAACTCACCTCAGTGTCAATGACAGACACTACCTCATAGTAAAGGACTAGAAAACAATTTTCCAAGCAAATGGTCCCAAGAAAAAAAGCTGGAATAGGCATTCTTATATCCCATAATTTCGACTTTCAACCAAAAGTTATCAAAAATATAAGGAAGGACATTTGATATTCATAAAAGGGAAAATCTACCAGGAAGAACTCGCAATTCTGAACATCTATGCTCCAAATGCAAGGGCACCCACATTCATAAAAGAAACTTTAATAAAGTTCAAGGCACACATTGCACCTCATGCTATAATAATGGAAAACTTCAATACTCTACTCTCATCAATGGACAGATCATGGAAACAGAAACTAAACAGAGACACAGTGAAACTAAAAGAAGTTATGGACCAAATTGATTTAACAGATATCTACAGAACATTTCATCCTAAAACAAAATAATATACCTTCTTCTCAGGACCTCATGGTACCTTCTCCAAAACTGACCATATAATTGGACACAAAACAGGCTTCAACAGATACAAGAAGATTGAAATAATCCCATGCATCCTATCAGATCACCACGGATTAAGGCTGGTCTTCAATAACATCAAAAACAGAAAGCCCACATCCACATGGAAGCTGAACAATGCCCTACTCAATGATGATTTGGTCAAGGAAGAAATAAAGAAGAGAACGAATTTTTAGAATTTAATGAAAATGAAGGCACAACATACCTAAATTTATGGGACACAATGAAAGCAGTGCTAAGAGGAAAACTCATAGCTCTGAGTGCCTCCAAAAAGAAACTGGAGAGAGCATACATTATCAGCTAAAAAGCACACCTGAAAGCTCTAGAACAAAAAGAAGCAAACACACCCAAGAGGAGTTGAAGGCAGGAAATAATCAAACTCAGGGCTGAAATCAACCAAGTAGAAACAAAAACACTATACAAAGAATCAAAAAAAACCCAAAAACAAACAAACAAACAAACAAAAAAACCAGGAGCTGGTTCATTGAGAAAATCAACAAGTTAGATAAACACTTAGCTAGACTAACCAGAGGGCACAGAGACGGTATCCAAAATAACAAAATCAGAAATGAAAAGGGAGATAGAACAATAGAAACTAAAGAAATTCAAAAAATCATCAGATCCAACTACAAAAGCCTATACTCAACAAAACTGGAAAGTCTGGATGAAATGGCCAATTTTCTAGACAGATACCAGGTACCAAAGTTAAATCAGGATCAGATAAACCCTGTAAACAGTCCCATAACCCCTAAAGAAATAGAAGCAGTCATTAAAAAAGGCCAAGGACCAGTTGGTTTTAGTGCAGAATTCTATCAGACCTCCAAAGAAGACCTAATGCCAATACTCTTCAAATGATTCCACAAAATAGAAACAGAAGGAACACTACCCAACTCGTTCTATGAAGCCACAATTTTGCTGATACCAAAACCACACAAAGACCCAACACAGAAAGAGAACTTCAGACCAATTTCCTTATGCATATCAACGCAAAAATACTCAACAAAATTCTTGAGAACCAAATCCAGGAACACATTTAAAAAAAAATCATTCACCAAGATCAAATAGGATTTATCTCAGGGAATCAGGAATGGTCCAATATATGGAAATCTGTCAACGTAATCCACTATATAAACAAATTAAAAGAAAAAAAAACACATGATCATTTCATTAGATGCTGAAAAGGCATTTGACAAAATTCAAGACCCCTTCATGTTAAAAGTATTGGGAAGATCAGGAATTCAAGGCCCATACTTTTTTTTTATTAGATATACTCTTTATTTACATTTCAAATGACTTCCCATTTCCTGATCCCCCCCCCCGAAAGTCCCATAAGCCCTGTCCCCTCCCCCTGTTCCTCAATCAACCCCCTCCCACTTCCCTGTCCTGGTATTGCCCTACACTGCTGCATCTAGCCTTTCCAGGACCAGGGGCCTCTCCTTCCTTCTTCTTGGGCATCATTTGATATGTAAATTGTGTCTTGGGTATTCCAAGCTTCTGGGCTAATCTCCACTTGTCAGTGAGTGTATACCATGTGTGTTCTTTTGTGATTGGGTTACCTCACTAAGGATGGTATTTTCCAGTTCCACCCATTCGCCTAAGAATTTCATGAATTCATTGTTTTTAATAGCTGAGTAGTATTCCATTATGAAAATACATCATATTTTCTGTATCCATTCCTCTGTTGAGGGACATCTGGGTTCTTTTCAGCTTCTGGCTATTATAAATAGGGCTACTATGAGCATAGTGGAGCATGTGTCCTTATTACATGCTGGAGAATCCTCTGGGTATATGCCCAGGAGTTGTATAACAGGGTCCTCTGGTAGTGTCATGCCCAATTTTCTGAGAAACCGCCAGACTGATTTCCAGAGTGGTTGTACCAGCTTGCAATCCCACCAGCAGTGGAGGAGTGTTCCTCTTTCTCCACATCCTCACCAGAACCTGCTGTCTCCTGAGTTTTTGATCTTAGTCATTCTGACTGGTGTGAGGTGAAATCTTAGGGTTGTTTTGATTTGCATTTCCCTGATGACTAAGGATGTTGGACATTTCTTTAGGTGCTTCTCAGCCATTCAATACACCTCACGTGAAAATTCTTTGTTTAGCTCTGTACCCCATTTTTAATAGGGTTATTTGGCTCTCTGGAGTCTAACTTCTTGAGTCCCCCTCTAAAATCAAGGACTAGACAAGGTTTCCCTCTCTCTCCATATTTATTCATTATAGTTGAAGTTCTAGCTAGAGTAATTAGACAACAAAAGGAGGTCAAAGGGAAACAAATTGGAAAGGAAGAAGTCAAATTATCACTATTTGCAGATGATATGATAGTATACTTCAGTGACCCAAAGAACTCCACCAGAGAACTCCTACAGCTGATAAACAACTTCAGCAAAGTGGCCGGATATAAAATTAACTCAAACAAATTAGTAGCCTTCTTATACTCAAAGGATAAACAGGCTGAGAAAGAAATTGGGAAAATGACACCCTTCACAATAGCAACAAATAATTTAAAGTATCTTGGTGTGACCCTAACCAAACAAGTGAAAGAGCTGTATGAAAAGAACTTCAAATCTCTGAAGAAAGAAATCAAAGAAGATGGAAAAATCTTCCATGCTTGTGGATTGGCAGGATTAATATAGTTAAGATGGCCATTTTGCCAAAAGCAATATACAGATTCAATGCAATCCCCATCAAAATCCCTACTCAATTCTTCATAGAGTTAGAGCAATTCTCAAATTCATCTGGAATAACAAAAAACCCAGGATAGCTAAAGCTATTCTCAACAGTAAAGAAACTTCTGGGGGAATCAGTATCCCAGACTTCAAGCAATACTACAGAGCAATAGTGTTAAAAACTGCATGGTATTGGTACAGTAGATCAATGGAATAGAATTGAAGACCCAGAAATGAACCCACACACCTATGGTCACTTGATCTTTGACAAAGGAGCTAAAACCATCCAGTGGAAAAAAGATAGCCTTTTCAACAAATGGTGCTGGTTCAACTGCCGGCTAGCATGCAGAAGAATGCAAATCGATCCATTCTTATCTCCTTATACTAAGTTCAAGTCCAAGTGGATCAAGGACCTCCACATAAAACCAGACACACTGAAACTAATAGAAAAGAAACTGGGGGAGAGCCTTGAGCACATGGGCACAGGAGAAAATTTCCTGAATAGAACACTGATAGCTTATGCTTTAAGATCAAGAATTGACAAATGGGATCTCATAAAATTACAAAGTTTTAGTGTGTGTATGCATGTATTATGCATGTGTGTATGTATATGTGTATGTGTGTATATGTGCATGTGTGTATATATGTGAGAATACATATATGTGTGAATGAGTATATGTGTATGTATATGTATTTTTGTTTGCATGCATATATGTGTATGCATGTATGTGTATGCACGTTAGTGAATCTGTGCATGTACATATGTATGCAGTCATGTGTTTGAATATGTATGTGTGCATATGCATATGTATATACGTGTGCATCTACATATGAGTGTATGTGTATGTATATATATTTATGTTTCTATCATGCTTGTATTGTGAGTTTTAGCACCAAATATAAATGGTTTTATGGATGAAAAATATCAAATTGTCAATAAGTTGGCATTCTTTAAGGATTATAGCTTCCCAAAATATTAAAACAAAAAAGTGAAAAAAACCTGCTGTCTCCTGTGTTTTTGATCTTAGCCATCCTGACTGGTGTGAGATGGAATCTCAGGGTTGTTTTGATTTGCATTTCCCTAATGACTAAGGATGATGAACATCTCTTTAGGTGCTTCTCAGCCATTAGATATTCTTCAGGTGAGAACTCTTTGTGTAGCTCTGTACCCCATTTTTAATAGGGTTACTTGCCTCTCTGGAGTTTAACTTCTTGAGTTCTTTGTATATATTGGATATTAGCCCTCTGTCAGATGTAAGGTTGGTAAAGATCATTTCCCAGTTAGTTGGTTGCCGCTTTGTCTTTTTGACAGGAGACAGCAGTTGTTGGCGAGGATGTGGAGAAAGAGGAACACTCCTCCACTGCTGGTGGAATTGCAAGCTGGTACAACCACTCTGGAAAGCAGTCTGGCGGTTCCTCAAAAAACTGGGCATGACACTCCCGGAGGATCCGGCTATACCACTCCTGGGCATATACCCAGAGGCTTTACCTGCATGCAATAAGGACACATGCTCCACTATGTTCATAGCAGCCTTATTTATAATAGCCAGAAGCTGGAAAGAACCCAGATGTCCCTCAATGGAGGAATGGATTCAGAAGATGTGGTATATTTACACAATGGAATACTACTCTGCAATTAAAAACAATGAATTCACGAAATTCCTAGGCAAATGGTCAGAACTTGAAAATATCATCCTTAGTGAGGTAACCCAACCACAAAAGAACACACACGGTATGCAGTCACTGATAAGGGGATATTAACCCAGAATCTAGGAATACCCTAGACACAATTCGCATGTCAATAGATTTCCAAGAAGATGGAAGGAGAGACCCCTGGTCCTGGAAAGACTGGATGTAGGGGAACGCCAGGACAGAGAAACGAGAGGGGGTTGAATGGAGAAAAGAGGGAGGGAAGGGGGCTTATGGGACTTTCGGGGAGGGAGGAAACGGGAAAGGGGAAATGATTTGGAATGTAAATAAAAAAAAAATCAAAAAAAGTGAAAAAAAAATCTAAAACTGTGTGGGTTGAAGTTGGCATACCCATGACACAAAATACAAAGAGCTGGAGAAACTCAACGCCTGATCACAGAAATGCTGCACAGCAGGCAGAGACACAGCAAGGAGACTCAGCTTGTCACACACTCAGCATAGTTCATACAGCAAGCACATGCAGAAACCTTCAGGAGGCAGACTGCAGCACAGGGTGACACACTCTCAAGAGGACACAGTCATGGCCAGAATGCTGAAGAAAGGCTGCATACAGTGCAGTGACAGAACCCTCGCCCAGCACATGGGAACCCTGGGTTCAGTCTCCAGGGCTGCAAAAGGTTAAACAAATTCTAAAGCTGCTAAAGTAGTCTTCAATGTAGATGGAAGAGAAGAGCATGGGAGGGGACTGCAAAGATGCATGGAAACAAACAAACATAATGAAAAGTAAAATAATATGTTATAAACTGAGATTCTTGGCAACTCGCCACACTGTAGAGATTATCTAAAAGGGAAAACTGAGAAGAGAAAAAAACCTGAGAAAAAAATATCCCAGCAATTAATGTTAATCACTGACAAATATAATCCACAAAGGCACAGTAGAGAAGTAGAAATTAAAGTACAGTGACACATTCTTCATAATTCATCCATCAAATTCAGAACAGGAAAACAGGGTGTCTTTGACAGGTGCAAACTATATTAAACAGTCTTTCAAAATTCAACCTTGATTAAAACTTTTAACGGAACGAGTATCTTTTCTTAAAATTATGACAACATATTATATCTCAGTAAATGACCAAATGCCAGAAGCACCCCCATTAGCCAGGCAGCATTAATACACTCAATATTCCAGCTAAATACATGCAAATAACTAAACAAAACTACCCCCCCCAAAAAATATCATGATCAAGTAAGCAATATGAGGAACACTGAACTACATCCCCAGCCCTAGGATAACAATGTGTAGAACTGAGAATTATTGCATTAAGTAAATAATCTAGAAGACAAATAATGTCTCATATGGACTCTAGCTTGTGTGTGTGTGTGTGTGTGTGTGTGTGTGTGCGCGTGCACGTAGTGGAACATCAACAAAAATAAATATGCACAGGAATACTACTGTGGGGTCAGCGAGATGTCTCAACAGGTAAAGGAGATTGCTGCCAAGCCTGACACTTGAGTTCAATCCACAGAACTCACATGATGGAAGAAGAGAACTGGCTCCTGACAGTTGGCCTCTGAACTCTGATGTCTGCACAAGCATGTACATGCATGTGCGAGCACACACACACACACACACACACACACACACACCCCTCAGAAAAAATGTTAAAAAGAATACTATAATGAATTCTATTATTTTATACACCCATTTTAAAGTAATATGGAGAATCAGTAGTTATCCTAAACACAAAAATACTTGATACTGTGATATTGCAATGGGTGGGGTGGCACACACCTTTAATCCCAGCACTGGGAAAGCAGAGGCTGGAGAATCTCTGTGAACTGATAGCCAGCCTGGTCCACATACTGCGTTCCAGATCAGTCAGGGCTTCATAGTGAAACCCTGTCTCAAAATAAAGCAAAATATTGCTTGATATTACAATTACATAAATTCTTCCAAATTTATAGCTACTTAGAAAGCAGGTTGGACTTGCTTGTTATGCAAAAGCCTGAGTGAAATCCCAGCATCACATAAAAGGCTGGGCAGCACTTGCCTCTCATCCCAACACTCAGGAGGCCGTAGCAAGGATCAAAAGTGAACACCATCTTCAGCCCTGAGTTGGAGACTTCCTCGGCCCATATAAAACTCTATCTCAAAATGAAATAAAATAGTAAAATAATAGGGTGAATTTAATGGAATCCTTTGAAGATTGTAATGTGAGGGAGACAGGGTTATTTTGAAAATCACATAGAGTGGCCAAGATTAAAGCAAAATATTTTAATGAAAAGAGTACCAGTTAATAACATAAATTTTAACTCACAATTACTGAAATAATATGCCCTAAAAGATAGGATGTGAAAAGGGAAAAAATCCCATAAATAGCAAAGTATGTGTGATAACTTAGTATCTCATTTCCTTAATTGTAACACTTCTGATATCTTGATATGACACAAAAATGTCATGTTGCTATGGTTTCAGAGTCACTGTTGATGCCCACAGTCAGCTGCTCCTGAGAATGGAGAAAAGAAATTTCTACATTTCAAGCAGTAAAGGCGAAATGGATTAACAAATAAATCGTTCTTGAACAACAGGTTACATTAAAAAAAATGAAGGGCAAAGTCCTTGCTCACACTCTACAGCAAATAAATTTCAGCAAAATGATGGTTCATGCCTATAATCCCAGCACCCTGGAGGCTGAAGTAGAATGAAGGCCATGAGTTTGAACCCAGACTGAACACATAGTGATTTCAGGTCAGGCAGAGCTGAGAATGTGACCTCATTTCAAAAAATAAATAAATAAATAAATAAATTTCATAAGGTTTAAGGAGGGAGTTTTTTTAAAAAAAAGAATAAAAAGTGTTCTTTATCATAAGACTAAATAATCCTATAAGAGGCTTGGCAATATTTTGACTGGTTAACAAATGTACAGCCTCTATCATGGGAAAATTTTGCCATTAAATGACTCTTACTGGATATAAACTCTTACCACTGCAGACACCAAAAGGCTCCCAATAGTACCTGCTTTCTGAGACAAAACATTGGCAAGATCGTAGAACAGACCGTTGTATACCAACACCAATCAGATTTTAGAAAAACAGGTAAACTAGACATTCAGACTACAACACTCAGTGAAAAATGGGATCAGTTTGTTAGGCGTGTACTCACACTTATGTGTCTCTGTGCTCTCTTTCAGGTGTGTACTGCACAGTTTCTTATCTAAATGACTCCAAAACTTCATGAAGCTACTGACAGGTCTCTTCTAGAGCTGCAGAATCTGGGGTGATGTTTAATGGCTTCCATAATATTCTCTAAATGCTCCCTGAATCTCCTCATCCTGACCCCACCCAAATTGGCTGGAGAAGAAAGTGAGTCAAATGGCTAGCAATATCGAGTAAAGCCGTTGTGCAAAGATGCGCTCAAACAAAAATAAGATTGATGGATGGAACAAATCAGATTTTCTCCCTAAATAGTTCGAACTGGGAAAATGTTACACAATGGTATGTAGAGAGAGGTCACCAGGGAGAGTGACGAAGTGTGGGGATCACAGCAGGTCAAAAAATATAAGAAATGAGAAGCTACCTGTGGCAGAAGCATAAGGTAAAGAAATACAGGGTTACGTTAGTAGGGTAATAGACAGACAGAAGGACTGAAGTAGGTAGGAGGAGTGGCAGAGCACAGACCCAGCGACTTCAGCTGCTTCTGTTTCCACAGATACTTGGGATCTCATGCCAGGCACTGACCAATAAGGTGGAGGTGCCACACAGATGGGATGTGACCCAATGCTGAGAGAGGAGAGCAGATAGACTCCCACCTCTATTGGCAATTAAAGGATTTGTTTTCTCCAATGGAGTCTCACTGGGATATCAACCACACCTCAGGTCAGGCCGCATGCCCAGGAGACTCTTTAATCTTGAGAACTGCAAGCTATATAAACATCTTTTTAAAATAAGTTAGCCTGTCTCGTGTGTTTCATAACCATAACCAAAATAGAACAGGACACGCAGCATTGACCTTAGAAAAACAAGAAACCTCCTTTTCTCTTTCAATGTTTACAAATAAAAGAACAAATCCATTTGCAACCTATGAAAAATGTATGGTTTATCTTTTAAAATGCATCTACCTACACTGAAAGAAACTGTAAACTCTTGAATGTTAATATTAAATTTTTTTCCCAAAAATAGTGGGGTTATAAATGATTTATTTTTATCCTTTATAATTTTGCCTTTTTCAAATTTTCCATAACGAACGTATAGTAACTGGTTTATAATCACTTGTAAAACAAACATATTCAATTTTAAATGGCATGTGTGTGAATATGTTCTACTGACCTTAGCCTGATTTAAAAAAAAAAAGAACCTTATAAATTTCACCACTGCTTTCCCTGCAGCGCTAAGATCAAGACCTTTGCTGATACATATCTCTTTCCCACGTTTTTTTTTTCTTTTTTTCCTTTTTTCCTTTTTTTTTTTAACAACTAAACTAAATAACCAAGTGTAGCTGTTCTGGGCCAAAGTTTGCATCCAAGGTCAATAGAGTTCCCCCTGCAGTGAGGGAGCTAATCCAACATGCTTAGAATGATCGTTCATTGACTCATGGAACAGCAATTAGAGCTCTGGAAAGGAAAATGTGTGTCCCAAGAGCAGAAAAGGCATCTGCTCAAACAGCCACCAACTTAGCCCCAGAATCTGCATGGAAATCTATTGTAGGAAGAGTCTTTCACATCAGAGGGTCCCACCCTTCCACCAGAACAGCACTTTTGGGGTCAAACCTTAATAATTCATCTCTTCAGAAAATCTTTCCTCTCTATAGACAAAAGAGACAGCTGATCTAGAAAGTAGAGGACCTCAAAGAGGATACTTCAAGTGGAAAAAATGTAATCCTTCTCTTGGCACTCATCAGAGTCTAGCACTACCACACTGCCCACATCTGGTCCCTGGTCCCAGCGTACTGATCCTGGCTCCCATCATTGATTCTTCTTACTGCTATCAAGTTGTGGTATGACTGGATTTTCACAGGATCAAACATGTGCCTGCTACTGTACATATATGCAAGAAGTCTTGGCTTGGGAACTCACATAAGGGTGAACCTACTATAATTATTTTGCTACATGGTCACAGTCTCAAATTTCTAAGTGTATACCTCCCAGATCACATCAAAGAAGTTTCTTTGTGCCATGGCAGTGGGTGTTGAGTAATGCAGAAACTCACAACTGGTCAAAGTACAGAGAGTGTCAGTGGAGTGCTCATCCACAGGGAAAATCTGTATCAGGCATGCACACACACACACAGAGAGAGAGAGAGAGAGAGAGAGAGAGAGAGAGAGAGAGAGAGACAGAGACAGAGACAGAGACAGAGACAGAGACAGAGAGACAGAGAGAGACAGAGAAAGACAGAGAAAACTTTCAAGAAAAAGAAGGACAGGAAGAGACAGAGGAAAACTGGATGGAAATGGCATCTTCAGGGGGTGACAGGACCCAAGACTGTTGTACTCATGAACTCACGACAGCTGTGGTTACCTGCAGAAGATCAAACCAGCCAAACATTTTAGCATGCAGTATATAGAGTTCACAAGTACCCATCCCCAACTGAGGAGTGGCAGACATTTGTTGGCTTCTGGGGGTCAAGGGAAAGGGACACGGAGGGTCAAGCAGAGAATTGGTGAATCTGGCCAGAGCTGAGAGAAGTAGGGCTGAGCATGATCAAAGGACATTGCATGAAATCCTCACAGAATTATTTAAAATACTTAAAAAAAAATAAGATGTAGTAGCAACTTGAAGACAAAGCGTATGAGCAAGACATTTGATGATTTTGAGCTTTCATGTCTATCTATATGATGAATAGGTTGAACTAGCTGGGTTTGATTCAGCAGGTTTTGTATAGTGCCAATGACCTTGTCATCAGAAGCTCTAAAAAGCTCTAGAGCCTACCAGGAAGTGTGAGCATGGGTGTGAGCATGGGTACGAAACTCCTAGACATTCTGTCCTGGACACCTGGAGCACTATGGTGGCAGTTCTGTAGAGACAGATTCCTCTTTATCCCTCAGGAATATGGCAGTTCTGTAGAGACAGATTTCTCTTTATCCCTCTGCACTCATACTACCAGCCCACACAGCCACTGCTCAAAACACCTACAAGGACCCAGAGTTTGCTACATTTAATGACTAACCAGAATCTTATGCTTGAATTTCTTGAAAATGTTTGCTATGTGATTTTTGACATATCTAGCAAAATAACTATCTGGTTCTCAAAGTCCTGAACCTTAAAAGGCTTCTCAAGCAGCAATGCGTGCTCCAAAGACAAATTTGAGAGGAGTAGAGTCCAAAGGCATTGTAAACACATGTATTAAATTTCCCACAAGGACCCAGCTTTTTGAAAATTTAGACAAAAGCAATTAGGTAAGGGATGCGGTAGTTTTAATTCTACAAAACTGAAAATCATGTTGAGAGTTTTTAAGCATTCCAGGTAGACCTGGTCCACTTATCAAATATTTGAAAAAAGGGAGGCAACACTTCTATTTATTCTTCTTGACCCTGACATGCATATCTGAGATAACTCAATGGTCTCTCGGCTCTATCCATAGGTTTTATAAATGTCTGATGTCACAGCTGCCAGACTGGGAGTCCCTGGAGGCTATACGAGTTCAAAACTGTAAAACTACTCACTGAATATCTTTTTAATTCATCAGTCTCCAAAAGTCCCCATCTCTGGACTAGATTCCATGAAGATTTATTTCTAGATGCCACATTCCTGATGGAGGCAGAAGATTAAACATTACCTGGAAGATTTGGGGTTCTAGAAAGTGCTCAAAGCAGCAACATGTTCAGGAGTTTCATCTTCCCCCAGGGTTTCTGTCTTAATTCCTATTCTATTGCTGTGAAGTGACACATGACCAAGGTAATTGTTATTAAAGCAAGCATTTAACTAGTGGTTTGCTTAGAGTGTTAGAATGTTAGTTCATGAGCATCATAGGAGGAAGAAAACAGGCATGGTGCTGGAGGAGTAACTAAGAGCTTTACATCCTGATCCATAAATAGCAGGAAGAGAGACTGGGTCTAATATGGGCTTTTGAATCCTCAAAGCTCATCACCAGTGACACACCTCCTTCAACAATGCCACACCTCCTAATCCTTCCCAAACAGTTCCACTGATGGGGAACCAAGAATTCAAATCACCATTGTTTCCAACCCTCAAAAATAAAAAAAAATCAGTGGCTTCTGTTGGTATTATGGGTTTCTTCTCTAGTTCTAATTATTCCTACAGACCTTCATTATTTTTACTCTCTACCTTCAAACTATCAATCAAAATTTCCACATCAATCTCCACATGACCAGGGATTCTCACCTATTCTTTCTCTTAGAAACACTTAACACATTAATCACTTTTTTTTTACAAACCTCTATCCAATTCCTGGGACTCTTCCTGCCCTGTTTCTTTGTTATTATTGCCCTGACTAGCCACCTTATCTCAGTCAGGTGACCTGCTGCTTAATGACCAGCATTTATGGCCAGCACTGGCTACCAAACAATGCTCATCCCAAGCAACCTTTAAGAACCAAATAGTTTGCCTTAATCCATCTCTCCAGTGATACTGATTTTTCTTTCCTTACTATAATTTATTCTCTGGCTTAGTGTGTCCTTTCATGCCAGGGAAGTTATTGTTACAATACGATGACTCTTTAGTCCCACTCACAAAATTTTTACGTGTCACCAAAATTACTTTTAAATACAAAGAGTGTCATGATAACTGCCATATCGCTTCTTCCCTCTTGTTGCACTACCTCCTCCTAAATACACTAATTTCTTTCTAAATATCTAGACCCTGACAGAATGTAGGGCGCTGAGGTGGCTTGAAGGGTGTGCCATGTGGGGAAAGGGGAAAGGGGAAAGACCAGCATCTTGCCAGAACTTGCCGACTCTGGGTAGACTCAGGAAACCATTCCATAGCAGGCATCGGGCCATGTGAGGTCACCAAACCCCACGGGGGTCGGGGAGTGAGGAAAGTGCGCAGAATTGGGCCCCTAGACCTCACAGAGGACAGGGGCGACAGGTTCTAGCTCTTGGGCATCACAGGATGCAGCTGGATGCTGTGGAAGAGCTGAGGATGTGGAAGAGCCGAGAACAGCCCCCAGGGGCAGCTCAGTCAACTCCGGGGCTGTAGGGGAAAGGGGCAGGGGAGGAGGAGGCGTGCTGGGATAGTACCCACGGGAGCAAGTCCTTCGTTCGGTCTCGTGGCTGGAAACACTGGGAGACAATCTATTGGTTTTAGCCCTTTATCGTAGAAGAGTAAGGCAAGAGAGAAAGAGAGAGAGCGAGAGAAAGAGAAAGAGAGAGAGAGAGAGAGAGAGAGAGAGAGAGAGAGAGAGAGAGAGAGGGAGGGAGGGAGGGAGGGAGGGAGGGAGGGAGGGAGAGAGAGAGAGGAGAGGAGAGGAGAGGAGAGGAGAGGAGAGGAGAGGAGAGGAGAGGAGAGGAGAGGAGAGGAGAGGAGAGGAGAGGAGAGGAGAGGAGAAGAGAAGAGAAGAGAAGAGAAGAGAAGAGAAGAGAAGAGAAGAGAAGAGAAGAGAAGAGAAGAGAAGAGAAGAGAAGTAGAAGTTGGCCATGGCCACATGGAGAGAGGGGGAAGGGAATGGGGAGAGGGGTGACAAGAGACAAGAGAGAGAGACAGGAGAGTAAGAAGATGAGAGAATAAGAGAGAGAGAGGAGGGGCCAAGCATCCCTTTTTATAATGGGCCAGCCTACCTGGCTGCTGCCAGGTTACCGTGAGGAGGGGCATACCTGGCTATTGCCAGGTGACTGTTGGGGTGGAGTTCAGCCAGAATACTAGGGGATTAGGGCTTGACCCTATGTGACTGATGGCCACAAAATTATGGAGTTGAGTGCCTCATGGTGTTAGGCGCCTAGTGTCTTGGAGCATGGGCAAACAGACCTTTTGTCCCTCGTAGATTAATCTCTACTGGGTCACCAGGATTTAAACCTAGCTCAACCAAAACACAGACTGATTTTCACGGTTCAACAACAGAAGGCATTTCATTATTTCTCTCACCATAATCTCTCCTTGCATCCTATATGACAACTCTTGCAATGCCTTTTCCCTTCCCTTATAAGGAGTCCTCTATGGGGATAAAACTATTGACCCATATGATTTTTATACCTCAAGAGGTCAAACATAGCACTTGCACATGGCGGCATTTGCTGAAGAGAGAAAGTGTACTAATTTAGGCACCATCCTTGTCTCCTGTAAGATTGACAGGCTGGGCAGAATCTGCTTCAGTCTTTCTCAGACAAAGCTTCTGTGAGTTAAGTCCACCAACACCTCAAGCGTTCCCACTGGGGGCTAGAATCACTTGTCAGAGCACAAACTCAAAATCCTGTCACAAGATGCTTATATTTAAAATATCCTCCAACCCTTTCATAATGGACTCGGAATATATGCCCCCAAATAAATATGAAGAGCCTACATGTGCTGTCTTGTTGAATGAACCATATGTCCCAACTAGACAGGGTGAGAAGAATCCCATTCTCCACGAAAGCAATGTCTCTAAATAGCTTCAAATTGATTTCCTAAGAATTAACCTATAAAAGTTGTTTCTTAAGCCTTCCAGATAGAGCCAGTCTATTTTATAAACACTTTCTCAGATTTATGTCTAGCCTATAAAAACCAGACTGGATCTTTGGTTAAGGACAGAGACTCCTCTTTGGCTCCAATACTCCAGAGCTGCTCTCTCATGCTTTTCACAAAGCCTGTACTGGGGGGGCTCCTCCTACGTGAAGTTTCCTAATAAGGATGTCTGTTTTCTGTATGTTTCAATAACCATCCTCACTCTGGAATGCCTCCCAGATGGACTGTCCATATACCTAGCTCCATAGCCAAGTGGGATCTAGTGAGGTCCCAGTTTATTTAGACAAAGCTTTGATAACCAGAATGAACTGTTCATTCTCGGCCCAAGGCTTATAGGGCAGCCAAAAGTCTTCAAGGAACAAATGCACGTGTGTGAGACAAAGGGTTTGTAAGCCCTTGGGAAAACTATTACCTCTAAAACTGCACAGACATGTCATCTGAGTTACGGAAATGATTGAATGATTGAAGGTGGTGTCTGAGGTAGGGGACAGGACCCTTCTGGGGCCACAGAAAGCATGTTCAGGCCTGGAGAGAAATTATTCTCTCTTGTTGGTGTCAGAGTCCACTGAAGGGATAGGAAGTCATGGGAAGCATTATTGATGGAAGAAAAAATGTAATTTAATTCTATTCTATTCATATGATATTTTTCTTAGATTTTTCCTGTTCTGTGGTTCATTCTGTGCAGCTTTCATCAGTAAATGTAAAATCTGCTTCTTAGGTACCTGGGCAGAGTGAAGACCCAGTAGTGTAAGGGAAAGAAAGACTAAGCAGACATTATGCTGCCAGCTCTAGAGGTTATACTGGGCTCTGGCTCTGGCCTTATTCTCCCTTCCCATCAGAAAACTCACAGAAGAAAATGTAAGTGTGGCGGTCCTGGATTGTCAGTGATTTCACTCACTCATAGTCAAATGTGGCCCAAGATTCCAAAAGAAAATTCCGCAAATAAAGAGTTTATAAGCTTCCAATGAAGCAGCATGTTTAAATCTCCTACCATCCTCCCCTGACCAGGCCATCCCTCCAAGAACATGCAACATCCTTTTGTCTAAAGCATCTTCCTCATATGTGTTACCCACTCCTAGTAACATAGCTACCCCCTTGATTATCAGCTCCAGTGTTTCAGTATCAGAGTACTGCTATTGATAGTTTAGTACTACACTGCTCTGGCATCTCAAGTTTTAAAGTGTTTCCTGTAGATAAAGGATGTGGGAAAGGGCAGGAGCTCATAATTATACTAACAAACACAAAAGAGATGTTCTCAGTAGACCAGAGTGAGACAACATAAGACAGCAGCATTCAGAGGGCAGAAAGCATAATGGAGCCTTCCTCCTCACCAAGACCACTGAGATTCAGGAGAGAGGGCTGCTTCACCATTGTGCTTAAGCTTCAAGCACATAGTTTAAACTGATAACTTACACTTCTCTAACAGATCACCGGGGATAACCTTGTCACTGCCCACCTCTCTGTGAGTGACAGTCCCTCGTAGATCCATTACCACTTGACTGCTTTACTTGGTGTTCACTCTCCCTCAGGCCTATTTCATCTTGAGGCCTCCTGTTTTGTTCTCTCCCTCTGCCAATCTCTCCCTGGTTCTCCTTAGTTATGCTCCACAGGCCCTCTTGGGTCACCAGTCTTTTCTCACAGTCTTTGCCTGCTGTCCATTGCCTAGCTGGCTCCTGACACAAGCCAGATCTGCATCTCTAGCAAGTCGGTGTTTTCTCCCTGTTCCCTGCCTCCATAATGCGGACTCTGTGCGTGAGAAGACACATCCCTGCCCTCCATCTCTGATCTGACTTTAGCACCTTTAGTACCTGATCTATTTCTACTAAACAGGAGGGTGTGTGGTAAGAGAGGAGCACAGACCAACGTGAGGATGGTATGTAGTGATTGTTGTTATCTTTCTATATATTGTTGGGTTTACGTTCATTCATTTTCCTTACCGTGTTTCAATTTCTCTTATTACAATTTTTTCTTTGTTTTACTACTACTTTTTGAAAACTTCTTCCAAGCTCAGCAACCATTCAGAGTACTCTCACCCAATGTGGAGGAGTCGCACAGAATATAAATACCAGGAGTCAAGGTCCTCTATTAGTCACATGACTGCTCCCTCTGTTTTCAGCATCCCATGCCCTTCTCTGTTGTGTTGGTTTTCTTCTCACTTGTACTGCTGTGATCCTTGCATGATGCTCAAGGGTCCATGAGTTCCAATATGATTTCCTCTTCAAGCCCGCGTGTCATTTACAAGAATGTGGATTGTATTGATCAGCTTTCTGGTTGCCGTGACAGACTATCTGGCACAGACAAACTAAAGGTTGACTCACAGTTTCAGAGATTTCTATGCATGGCCACTTTGACTCATGTTCTTGGGCAGAACATTGGGACAGCCGGAGTATGTAAAGGAAAAGGTCGCTCACAACATGGCATGACATGCAGATAACAGACAGTGAGGATGGGACTGGACACCAGCTATAGCCTTCTGAGCCATGTCCCCCCAGTGAACCATTTTATCCAACTAGTCTCCACCAAAACAGTGCCACCAGCTAAGGACCAAGTGTTTAATTCGTGAGCTCACAGGGAACATTCATATTCAAACCACAGAAATGATATTTTTTCACTTCCTGAAAATGATTTTTTTAATCTTAATGCCTGTGGTCGAAGGCTACATATGTTTCCTGGCTATGTAATAAATGTGTCTTCTTGATTTATTAATCTCTGATAGAGACAGGTTACCTCTGCCTCTGTTAGTTTACTTGATAATTCTATTCATTATTCATTTTATAGTTTAAGTCTTTGTCATCAAACTAGAATTTCTATAGTCTGTTCAAATGCTTCTTCCATGAACTGCAACCATGCAGACCACCCTCATTCAGTGGGGAAGGGACTGAACAGGGACTGAATTGCAGGAATCTGAGGTCCCTAGGTATCATCATAGGGACAGATTACTGTCAACCTGCTTTGGGGAGCATCAGACTCCTTCGTGAAGACATTTTGAAGGTAGTCTGGAGCTGAGAAGCCTGTGGAATGAAGAGGAGAGGCCCAGACCCGAATATAAATGTGGAACTCAGCAGCGTGAAGAAATGTTTAAATAGCACCAGAGAATGTCATGTAGGCATGACCAAAGTCTTGAAAAGTGGTGTATGTTGAGCCAGCAAGAAGACCTGTGGGTAAAATCACTTCCCTCACAAGCCTGGTGATCTAAGTTTGATCCTTTGAACCTATGGTAGGAGGAAAGAACCAAACTTATATGCACACATATGAATGCATGCATGTGTAAGTGCACATGTCCTAGTACATGTGTGTCTGACAACATGCACAAATGCACACAATAATAATAATAATAATAATAATAATAATAATAATAATAATAATAATAATAATGTTTAAAAACTAATGTTTCTTTCAAATGGCCACTGAGAACATTTTTACAGAGTGACTGTGTGGCTCCTCTCATGGGCAGATTTTCATTTACACTCTGTGTGCTCTGGGCTGTAAAGCCGCTCACGGGGTTTGGGGTGCACAGGCTGGTCTACACTACAGATCCAGAGCTTGTCTGCCTGTATCCATTTCTACTTTTTTTTTTAATCACACCAAGCACATGGCATAAACAAGTAGCAGAAGTCTGGGACTGAGTGTCTCCAGGTGACTTTACATTTCTCCTTCTCTATAGGCCTGTTCCCATAACACTCCCCAAAGCAGCCGCTGGAGTCCCAGGTTTCATGCCAGGAAGGTGCAAGCCCCACTCCCCTATCCACTGAGGACAGTCAATCTGCAGCCTTCAATCCCAAGGTCTGAAAGGGCCAGGGTAGCATCAGCTTCTATCTCCCATTCTGACTTAGAATCATCTTATTTTCTGTCACCTTGTGATTCTCTATTTTTTTAAACTTGAACAAGGATTATAAAACAGCATTTGTATTCATTTACCCAGCAGATTTTCATGTCTGTGTAAAAAAAAAATAGATGTCAGGGAGCAGCATATGTACCAATAGATAATTTTCCTTGTTGATTGGTATTCTTTCTTGATAGTTTCATATAGAAATAAAATATTGCTCTTTGCTCAAACTTACCCCCATTATTCTCCCTTGGTCTCCCCTTCCTCAAATAGTCCCCCTTCTAACTTCACATTTTATCTAGATGTAAGGAGAAGTAGATGGAGACAAGTTGGACATATCCCTAAGTCTAGATTCCGCCTATGAGTGAAAATTGAAATATTGATCCATCTTTTCCTCCCACTACTCTCCCACTTCTGTGGAGAAGCACAGCTTGTCCAAGTCAAGTAGATATGCAATTGCATTGGAAAGTCATTCCTATGATGCTCTTCCATTAAGAAAATTAACATATGTGTAGATACGTCTAGGGTTTTTTAACCTTTATTTGTGTCTTAGTTTGGGTTTCTGTTGCTTTGAAGAGACACCATGACCAAAGCAACTCTTATAAAGGCAAATGTTTAATTGGGCTCTGCTTATAGGTTTTGAGGGTTAGTTCATTATTATCACAGCAGGAAGGATGGCAGCATGCAAGCAGACATGCTACTGTAGAAGGAGATGAGAGTTCTGCATCTTGATACGAAGGCAGCCAGAAGAATACTGTCTTCCAGGTAGCTTTGAGAAGGGTCTCAAAGATCACCCCCACAGTGACATACTTCCTCTAACAAGGACATACTTGCTCCAACAAGGCCATACCTCCTAATAGTGCCACTCCCTGGGCCAAGCCTATCCAGATCACCCAATTAGTGTGTGTGTGGATGCTTTACCTGCATGTTTGTCTGTATATCACATATATGCAGTGCTAGAGAGGCCAGGAGAGTGTTGGATACTAATATTAAAAACAGTTGTTAGCAACCATATGAGTTAGCAACCCTGGGTGCTCTGAAAGAGCAGTCAATGCTCTTAACTGCTGAGTCATCTCTCCAGCTCCTGTGTCTTATTTTAAGAGTTTGTGAAACATTTTTCTCTTTCTAGATCTCCAATGCCTTATGTGTCTGCTCACCCTACAGTTCAAAATGCACCTTCTGAACTGTCCCCTTTTCTTGTTACTCTGGCATTAAACAGCACCGCCTTTCTCTGAAGACATTAAAAGCCAAACAACAGCACCAACAAAAACCTTGGAAAGGCGTTCAACCCTTCTACGGAACAGACCCTGGTTCTCTCGGTTCTCCTTAAGTCACAACTGTCAAAAAGACCTTTCACAAAAGGATGCTTTCTACAAACCCTACCTTTCTTCCATAGCTATAAATGGTAAGAACTAAAGCTACTTCTGTCATCGGCTTCAGACAAAACATTGTGAACAGCAGTTTAACTTTTCGGTCAGCTAAGAAAACAATCTTTTTGTTTATCATTGTGGGAAAACGTTCTTTTATCTTCCCACAAAGAAGCAAAATCATGAATTTGTTTGGATAATTACAATATATTGAGATAAATGAACTGCATGCTTAAGCCAGGTTACAATTGCTCATAATTAAACCCCAGGCTGAGATGAGGCTCCTGTGAGCGCGCCTCCTGAGCTACCCATTTGTTCCTTTCCAAAGAACCACAGTATTCTAAACCAAGGAGGAAGACATTTTTCCTTCTAGAGGCTACTCCATGTCATGCCCACAGAAAGTCAGCCATGCCTAACTCAGCCAGGAGAGGACATGAAGGAGGCTCTTAGAGACAGGATGTCCTGCTCTAAGGACAGGATGCCAAACAGAGAGGCAGAGTGGGTGGCTGAGAGTCAAACTCAGCTGCTCCCCAAAAGCCCATGTCCTACGGTCCAGAGCACGCCAGTAGCCTCACAATCCTTGTCTGCGATAGAGGTTATGGAAGCCTGCATCCCTGATGAAGCAGGACTGTCCACCACCTCTCCCTGCAAACTTGTGTTTCATAGCTCCATCCTGCTACTCAAAGTCCTGAACTCTCCAAACAAAGGGAGACTCTATCCAGAGCACTCGGCCCATCACCATGCCCTACTTGAACCTGGCTTGCTGCTGAGGACTCAGTTGCTCTTTCTGGAGCATTGACAGCTTTCTTCCCCTAACTCCTTAGCCCCTACACTTGACTATTCTAACCACTGCCTTCTCTGCCCAACACCGTCAAGCACAAAGTTCATTCTTCTGTCTTCACAAGTGCCTCCCTGTAGTCACCCACAGACCTCAGCTTCCCCCTTAGTCTTTAAAGGGTTTGAGATCTGAGTTCTCTCTGAAAATGCTTCTGTCATGTTTTCTATGCACTCTAATAGTCAGCGGTCTTCCAAAAGCCCAAGTCCTAACCTCTTTGCCTATAATTACATGGTCTTGGTCTTTATATTGTCTTCCACCTTCCTTCTGCCACTCACTTCATGGCCACGCCCTACACCTGAATGATGCCTACTGTCATCCACTACTCCACAATCCCAGATAAGTGTGTCTAATGGCCACCATGACTGTGTTTTAACTTCTTGGCATATTCTCTGATGGAAACCTACTTCCACCAGGGTCTCAGATGCTCAACCAATCAGCTCTTTCTCGCGCTCATCCAGCCCTTACCTGCCCTCTTTCTTCTCTCACAGAGCTTAGACTCCATAGTTCATTTTACAGTCAGTTAACTATATATTCCTCAGCTCCCTTCCATCCCCTCTCTCACTGATCATACTCTTTGCCCTCTGACCTTGAACCTGTGCAACCCAAGATAGCTACAAAAAACACCCATCAATATAACCAGTCACTCGAAAGTCGTGACTATCATTTCTAAACTGGTGCCTCGAACTTCTTAGTCATCCTTCATTGAGACCCTACTCCAGTTATTTTTCCTTGTGTCTAATGGATTCTACATAATAATCGAACACCCCTTTTAATATTTACTAGGAACTTTGCTTCGTATTTTTTTTGAATAAGTAGAAGTAATGAGAACCTTTCCAGATCCTTTTACCAACACATCCCCAAGGCTTCCTGTAAGGGGACTTTAGATATCCCTCTTGCCTCTCCTTCCCCATTTTCATGGCCCCACTGTGCCCCTCAGCTAATCCTCCCACTAGATATTTGACCCATAACTTCACAGCTAAAGCTGTAACAATTCCACTGACTCTTCTATTGTTAACCATCCCTCTATACTCCACCATCTCTATCAACTATGAAACTTATTCTCATCCATTTGAAAAACAATAAACCTAATCCCGTCCCTTGACATTTAGATCTAGTCATTCTGTTTCCCTTTAAAGGAAATGTTCTGAAGGAGGTGGAGATGCTGGGCAATCCCTTCTCCAGGCAGGCATCTTCCACCTACTCTACAGACTGTTTCCCTGCCCATTTGTTGCTTCAAAATGTTCCTATCAAAGCGCCAGCGACATCCACATTGCTCCATTGCCACTGCTGTTTTCCATCTCTGTCTTCCTTAACAGGCATTCCTCTGCCCATTTCCAAGCTCTCTCTTCCCCAACCTCCTTAGAACCCCATATTTTGATTCTCCTCTTCCTCTAGAGGCCGCAGAGTGTTGGCCCCCTCTTTGTTCTACTTCATCTTCCCAAGCTCTAACTGCTCGGGCGCTAGGGTATGAATTCTTGCCTCTCCTTCTTCATTTTCATGGAGCCAACCCGTGGATACGTGGAGCTTTTCTGATCTCCATCTCTGCTCACTCTGTGGGACTCTAGTCCCAACCCATGGCATCACTGTTGATGCTGGAAAGTGCGCAAGACACCCCCATTCTTCACGGAAGACTCTCCTCCCATATCCCACTGTGACCCAGTGTTTGGTTTCTTCAGATTTGCGGTTCACTGGCACTTCATTGGGCCTCGTTTGTCCTTTGGCTGCCCCTATAAGACATCAGTCCACCTACTACTTTACTTTTGGCACAGCTTGAGTTGTGTTCCCTGTAAAGCTGTTGAAGATCTAACTCTCAATACCTGTAAATACCACATTATTTGGTAATGGAGCCTTTAGAAGATCAAGTCAAGATATAGCCCTTTGGTTGGAATCTCATCCAAGATACCCTGTATCCTTATAGAAGGAGGATATTTGGACTTGAAACTGTGGGGAGGTTACCACTGGGACTCTGGAGTTATCCTACCACAAGTTCGAGAGCTGGGTTAGATGCTTGGGATAGGTCTCTCACTCGGACTTTCAGAGGAATCAAGGTCCTGCTGACACCTTGACTTTGGGCTTACAAACTTCATGACTGAAAAACAATGCATGCCTATAGATTAAGTAAGACATGAAGTTTTCAGTTACACCAGGAATGAGGAAATTAATTTATTATTCCCCTCCTTCTATACCATACACTATCTGATACTATTACTACTACTACTACTACTGCTGCTGCTGCTGCTGCTGCTGCTGCTGCTGCTGCTACTACGACTACTATTGTTATTATGATTATTATTTTATCTTTTTGTTGTTAGCTTTCACCAAGAAATTTTCCTCGTAAAGACAGGAAAGAGCATGTTCTCTATATGAGAAGGTATCTCTTGTTAGAGGAAGGTCTTGTACTCTGTGTCTCTCATAGGAACGGAAGTAAAGAGAGAAAGAAAAATAGGGCAGGGCAATAAATACTTCCCCATCTGATACAACACTGCATACCTATACTGCTATGCTTGACCACAAGTGCTTAACCACAACCGTATGAGTAGAAATTACCTATCATCATCCGCAGAGTCTGGAAGACTACCTGCTGCCCACTTGCCACTAAGGAATGAATGGATAAATGGGTGAATAAATAGATGGATGGATGGATGGATGGATGGATGGATGGAGCTGAGCACTGGGAGACTATGGTAAAGACAAAAGTGTGCTTAGAAACACTCATTCCCTCCCTCACTTCACAATCAACTCAAGCCTGGGGATTTCAACAAACCGTGTGTGTGTGTGTGTGTGTGTGTGTGTGTACATATACACATATATACATATATGATATTTTCTTTATTTACATTTCAAATATTATCCCCTTTCCTGGTTTCCCCTCCAAAAACCCTCTATCCTCTCCCCCTTCCCCCTGATCAGTAACCCACCCACTGCTGCTTCCTGATCCTGGCATTCCCCTACACACTGAGGCATTGAGCCTTCACAGGACCAAAGGCCTCTCCTTCCATTGATGATTGTCAAGGCCATCCTCTGTTACACATGAGGCTGAAGTCATGGGTCCCTCCATGCATACTCTTTGGTTGGTAGTTTAGTTCCTGGGAGCTCTGGGGGTACTGGTTGGTTCATATTGTTGTTCCTCCTATGGGACTGCAAACCCCTTCAGCTCCTGGGGTCCTTTCTCTAGCTCCTCCATTGGGGACCCTGTGGTTGCCTGAGAGCATCCACCTCTGTATTTGTCAGGCACTGGCAGAGCCACTCAGGAGACAGCTTTATCAGGCGCCTGTCAGCAAGCACTTGTTGGCATCCACAATAGTATCTGGGTTTGGTAACTGTATATAGGATAGATCCCCAGATGGGGCAGTCTCTGAATGGCCTTTCCTTCAGTCTCTGCTCCACACTTTGTCTCTGTATATCCTCCCATGAGTATTTTGATCCCCTTCTAAGAAGGACAGAAGCATCCATACTTTGGTCTTCCTTCTTCTTGAGCTTCATGTGGTCTGTGAATTGTATCTTGGGTATTCCGAGCTTCTAGGCTAGTATCCACTTATCAGTGAGTACATACCATGTGTGTTCTTTTGTAATTGGGTTACCTCACTCAGGATAATAATTTCTAGTTCCATTTGCCTAAGAATTTAATGAATTTATTGTTTTTAATAGCTGAATAGTACTCCATTGTGTAAATGTATATTTTCTGTATCCATTCCTCTCTTGAGAGACATCTGGGTTCTTTCCAGCTTCTGACTATTATAAAAAAAAGACTACTATGAACATAGTGGAGTATGTGTCCTTATTACATGTTGGAGCATCTTCTGGATATATGCCAAGGAGTGGTATAGCTGGGTCCTCAGGTAGTACTGTCTAATTTTCTGAGGAATCGCCAAACTGATTTCCAGAGTGGTTGCACCAGTTTGCAATCTCACCAGCAATGGAGGAGTGTTCCTCTTTCTCCACATCCTTGCCAGCATCTGCTGTCACCTGAGTGTTTGATTTTAGCCATTCTCCGTGAACCTCTTCACAACTGACTAAGGAGCCTCCCTAAGCAAGACAGGCCTCAACTGCTCCTGTTCTTTTGTGTGATTTCATGAAAGACTTTCAGCGGTGGCGCATGTCTTTAATCCCAGCTCTTGGGAGGCAGAGGCAGGCGGATTTTTGAGTTCGAAGCCAGCCTGGTCTACAGAGTGAGTTCCAGGACAGCCAGGGCTACTACACAGAGAAACCCTATCTCGAAAAACCAAAAAAAAAAAAATAAGAAAAAAAGAAAAATCACAAAAGATGAAGTCATCTTTTAAGATATCTTTTGCTGAGCATTCAAGAGACTCCCAGTAATAATTTGGTAAGTAAGCACAAGATGAGTAAGAGGAAGATCACAGGTTCAAAGCCAGTCTAGGCTACATGGTGAAATTCTGTTTTAAATGAAAAGAGATTGGGATTGGGGGAGATTACACACATCCATCTGCTGGGTTGTTGGCTGTGAGTCTTCCGGTTGCTTCACTACAGCCTGCTCTTTCCTCCAGACACACTGCATTTGATCCATTTCATCACAGAGAATCAGTCTCCCTGCCACCAATTCCAGAAGACTCCCCAAACTGTCCCCTTGTCCTCCAATTCTGCCGTAGAGTTCTCACTCTCCCAAGAATTGCAATAAGCAGACCCCAAAACAGAGCATCATGGCTGAGTCTGCCTCCCCCAAAGTAAGAGTCATTGAGCCAATCACTGAGGACCCTCTGGGGTTTCTAGACTTTCCAGGTGAGTCACTGAGAGAAATTCTGGCAGAAAACAACCAATCCCCAGCCCTTAAGAACAGATTTTCTTTACTGCTCATGCAGAGGCTACAATTCTCTTTTCCTGCCTAAGTAATACTTCCATAGAGAGAAAATATACATACCAAACAATTAGCAGAAAGTGGAATTCAGTAAAATCATTTTGCATATGACCTAAAAGGTACAAACAGCTTAAGTGTAAATCAGCAATTTAATAAGCAATAGTATATGAAATTACAAATTGAAATTTTATTTAGCCCTATTAGAGAAGGCAGTCTTGACAAATGTTATGACATAGATGAACTGTGATGGTATTATGCTAAGTGAAAAAGTCAGTCACAATATACGGATTGAAGGATCCTGCCTAGAACAAAAGGTCTGTGGTGCTTAAATGTATAGAAACAGAATGGAGAATGAGGCTCTTTGCTTGGGAATAGGAGTAGGAGGAAATGGGGAACTAGTGTTTAGGGTTCAGACTTACATTTTAGACTAGCAAAAATATTTTCAAATGTTTTGGCATGGTGGCTAATGCCTTCTCTAATCTCAGTACTCAGAAAGGAGGCTATGAGGTAGAAGAATTACTATGAGTTCAATAGCAGTCTAGGCTATATAGGAAGTTCTCAGTCCACCTAAGCTATAGTACAAGATCACATTTCAGAAGAAACAAAACTAAACCCAAAAAGTAGCGTGCGTGTGTGTGTGTGTGTGTGTGTGTGTGTGTTTAGGGACACATGGTTGGGGAGCAGGAAAGCACAGGAGCTACAAGAGTGGAAGAAGTATGAGGAATGAAAGATTCAGGAGAGTGGGCAGACGTGGGGACGGGGAGAAGAGAGTAGGAAGAGAGAGTCAACCAAAATTTAGGGAAATCCAATACTTGGTAAGCTATTTTTAAAAGTTTGAGTGCTCAGCAGTTAGGAGCACTTTACTGGTTTTTCAGGGCACCTGAGTTTGGTTCTCAGAAACTACATCTGGCTTGGTCACAACTACAATTTCTCTCTCTCTCTCTCTCTCTCTCTCTCTCTCTCTCTCTCTCTCTCTCTCTCTCTCTCAGTAACAAGAAAAGGGGACAGTTCAGAAGGTGCATTTTGAACTGTAGGGTGAGCAGACACATAAGACATTGGAGATCTAGAAAGAGAAAAATGTTTCACAAACTCTTAAAATAAGACACAGGAGCTGGAGAGATGACTCAGCAGTTAAGAGCATTGACTGCTCTTTCAGAGCACCCAGGGTTGCTAACTCATATGGTTGCTAACAACTGTTTTTAATATTAGTATCCAACACTCTCCTGGCCTCTCTAGCACTGCATATATGTGATGTACAGACAAACATGCAGGTAAAGCATCCACACACACACTAATTGGGTGATCTGAATAGGCTTGGCCCAGGGAGTGGCACTATTAGGAGGTATGGCCTTGTTGGAGCAAGTATGTCCTTGTTAGAGGAAGTATGTCACTGTGGGGATGATCTTTGAGACCCTTCTCATAGCTACCTGGAAGACAGTATTCTTCTGGCTGCACTACCAAAGTGCCAGGCAAGTTTCATCCACTGGTACAATAATGGCAGGTCTGTTAGTGGGGTTGCCAGTGTCTTTGAGTTGAATGTGTGGTCTCCTCCACACACAGGAATCTTTTTGCTGGTATTTTAAACCTTATTAAAAGCCTGAGGAGGACATAGGCCTTATTCAGGGAAGATACTGCTTTTATTTTGTTAAATGGACATGATGTGCCCATCAAATTGCCTTCAAAGTAACTGTTTATACCTATAGATTATTGCTACTGGCAGCTTCAGTCAGAGAAGCTTTGTTTTTCAGTGGGCAGAAGTAACTGAAATGGCTAATAGTGTTATGGGGAACCCATCAGAGAGGCCACTTAGACATTCTATATAGCCAATTGAAAGTCTTTATTCTAGCTGGCTGGGACCACACTGAGATATTCTGACCTAAGTATAGTCTGGAATATTTACACCAAGGGGCTTTGTTGCTGCTGTTGTTTTGTTTTTTAAGACGGGGTTTCTCTGTATAGCCCTGGCTGTCCTAGAACTCATTCTATAGACCAGGCTGGCCTTGAACTCAGAGACCTTCCTGCCTCTGCTTCTCTAGTGCTAGGATTAAAGATATGTGCCACCACAATCCAGCTTAGACCAAGGACTTTTAAAGGCAAAAATCTATATCCTGTTATTTCACTTAGAAGCTGCAGGGAGAGGTTTGCACAGGCAAGCAGTTTAACAGAAGCTATAATAAACTAGCTTATTTATCATGGCCCTGTGTCTTAGAATAGAGTTGGATAATTTCCTGTGGGATTCTCCACCAAGGAAACCACATTCTAGTTAAGCTTGAAATGGTCTTGAAAAGAACACAAGATGGAAGAACCTCTGCACTGTCTTGCCTTGTCACATAGCACTAAGAATAAATGTCATTAAGCTTATCAACCATGGGTCATGTATATCACTCCATACCACCAAGGCCCAGAAAACATGTTAGAAGAAAGGGTGAAAAGATCACAGGTGCAGGAAGAAGCTTAGAGAACAGAGAGATGATATGGAACACCAACTTCAACTCCAGGAAGGGGCATGCTGTAGCAGTACTCACTCACAGCAAGTAAGTGACCCATCTTAATAGGTTCTACCAAATCCTATCACAGACTTGGTGGAGCTCCTGGGATTCTATTGCTTCCAGGGAATTTAGGCACAGTTAATAGATGCTAGAGGAGGAAGGAATATTTAAGTGTTTATTTTTTATTATCTATATTGCATTATTAGTTATTTCCTGGAGGAGAAGCATGGCTACCACATGCATGTGAAGATCAGAGCTCAAATTGCAGGAGTCATTTCTCTCCTACCACCAGGGATCAAACTGTGTCAACAGTCTTGAGGGAAAGTGCCTTTACCCAATGAGCTATAACACTGTGGGCCCCAAGAAAAAAATATTGTCTTTTAGAGTGGTCACTGATAAGATGTCTAAGGTCCTACAAACAACATTCATCCATGCTCCTGTAAGCAAATTACAAGCTCATCAAAACAAAGGGAAAGAAAGAAAGAAAAAAGGAAAGGGAAGGAAGGAAGAAAGGAAGAAAGAAAGGAAGAAAGGAAGAAAGAAAATACATAAAGGCATCAGGCAACTAGTTGGGAAGAGGAAGGAAATCTATAGGAGTATAAAGAGACACAGAATGTCCTCACTAGTTTTATGTCAACTTGACACAAGCTAGAATAATATGAAAGGAAGGAATCTCGATTGAGAAAATGTCTCTGTAAGATCCAGCTATAGAACATTTTCCTAATTAGTGATTGATGGGGAAGGGCCCAGCCCACTGTTGGTGGTGCTATCCCCTAGGCTGGTGGTCCTGAATACTATAAGAAAGTGAGATGAACAACCTATGGGGAGCAAGTTGGTAAGCAGCATTTCTCCATGACCTCTGTATCAGCTCTTGCCACCAGGTTCCTGCCCTGTTTAAGTTCCTGTCCTGACTTACTTCAATGCCAAACAGTGATATGGAAGTGTAAGCCAAATAAATCCTTTTCTCTCCAACTTGCCTTTTTGGTCCTGGTGTTTCATCATAGAGATAATAACCCTAAGACACAAGGTAACAGAAGTAAATATGATGAAAAAACATTGTGTGCATATTTGAAATGTCATAATAAAAATCACTATGTAAAATTAATATGTTCTAATTAAAAGTAAAATAAAAACAAATAGCACCAAAAAGGAGTTCTATGATTGCATTATTAATAATTAATATAGTATATAATATACTGTTATATATTAATATATAATGGTTAATAGATAACTAGTAATATATAAATTTATGTTATACAGTTTATGTTTGTGTATTCTGCTACAATTTAGCTCATCTTTAAGTTCAAAACATAATAATGCAGATCAGCAAAGTTGCAAAGGTAAATCATAGGCACTCACATTTCAGTACCTTTCCTGTTTTACCCTGTCAGAGTCCAGCCTCAGCTGAGTCCAGACTATCACTTACAACACTGTTGACAGCACTACCATTTGTAGGGGATTGGGGTTTGGGACCTAATATGCAGATCCAGGAAGGGTCTTCTGTGAACCCTGAGATCTAGAAAAGGTCATGGCTCATGGTAGCTCTTTAAATGTTCAGGAGACCATTAGTGGCAGCAAGCTGGACAAAAGCACCCTATATGGGAAGGGTAGCCTGTGCTCTTCAGGGAGTGTAAACTTCTTTTCAATCTAAAGGTCAGGGGATAGCCCTTTCCCTGTTCCACCCATACCCCACCCCAACCCACACTGTGCACATCTTATTTACACAGTGGCTGACCTGAGCTGTTTCCTCATCACCTAAGAACACTCTTCTCCCTTCTGGACGTATGACTTCTTGGAAGACAGGTCTATAGTTTTCTTTTTTCTTCCTATATGTCCTGACTAGGAAAATGACCACAAAGCCAGTGTGTGGATGAGCTCCAGGCAGCTGAGGACAGCTGCTTCTGGGTGGCAGAGCTTTCTAAAAAGTTGACTTGCAGGTGAGAGTTCTCACCCACTTCCCAACAGGAGGCTGGTATGAGAGTCTCATGGTTTCTGGTCTCAGGCAGTGATGGAGCATAGTTGACTCCAAAAGGCAGAAGAATTTCTATACCTGGACATAGGATCCAAGCATGGTGCTGGAGATACTGTTGAACACTTTAGGGCCTCCCACTCACTGTTACCTTAGGTTACTTTTCAGGTTTTCTTCTTGCCTCTTGTTGAGTGCCCTGACTAAAATATAGCTCTATCTAAAAATAACCATTATGACACTGAGACCGCTGAGAATGAGGACAAGTATTAAGCACTTGCTGTATGCTGGGCATTCTCTTTTTTACACGCATAGCTCTCTTATTCTTCATATAACATTAAGAGGTTGCTACCATGATGGTCTCTATTTTACAGATGAGGAAGTATACATAGGCCAATTAAATAATGAGCATTAGATGATACAGCTAGTTAGAGCTTTATTTTTTTTCATGTTTTTTTGTTTTGTTTTGATTTGGTTGGTTGGTTGGTTGGTTGGTTGTTGAGTATTTCAAGAAAAGGATGTGTGTGTGTGTGTGTGTGTGTGTAAAATGTGGGAAGCTGAGAAAACCTTGAGTGAATATGGATAAAGTTCTGAGTGGATGTTTATTGCTGACATGACCATGGTCATGTAAAGGATCTAATGCCTCAGGTCCATTGGAAGGCCAAAACTTCCCCAAACCCAGCAATAAGGCTCAGAGGGATGACCAAGTCTTCCTCTGGCCTATGTACAGATATTGATAGTGAGTGCAGACAATGTCCACTGCAGCTCTCTCAACCCACCAGTGACCTCTCCTGCAATATTAGTTTAACCTTGCCTCCTCCTTGTTCAGCTGTTTACATACACTGCCACCTCCTTGTTGAGCTTTATACAATAAACAGGGTGATGAGATTCTAGGGTTCTGAGGTTTTTCCATCTAAGAGCCTAAACCAACTGACACCAACTTCTCTGTATCTCTGTGTGTGTGTGTGTGTGTGTGTGTGTGTGTGTGTGTGTGTGTGTGTCTATCCTTTCTTCATTCCCTTGTTGCCCCTAGCCAAGTTTTCAGGACCCAAGTTGTATAAGGATGTTGCCCATTCAATAATAGTATCTAGGATTCATTATGTAGCCAAGGCTTCATTAGTGAGCCTAAGTCTCCAGGGTGCTGAGATTGCATGTAGGCATTTGCCACCATGCCCAAGCAGGAATGGATGTGTATAGTCCACTCTACTGTGGTTCTGATTTTTCCTAGGATAAAAAATAAACACAGAGGGAAAAATAGCCTCTTCAAGAAATGGTGCTTGGAAAAAAAGACACTCATATGTAGAGGAAAAACTAAACCCTGTATCTCACTCTGGATCCAAATCTACTCCAAAGGAACAAGAGACCTTAAAGAACCTGAATCGCTAGATCTAGCAGAAAGAAAGGATACAGGAGTCCAGTGGCTCAGGGAGTAATGCTGAAAATTAACAACTGAGACCACATGAAATTAGAACATTTCTGTACAGCAAAAGAAATAGTTAATCACATGAAGAGTCAGCCTACAGAATGGGAGAAAATTCTTGCTAGCCACACCTCTAACCAGAGAATCTAGACTACACAAAGAACTAAAAAATATTATATTAAGCAACGAGAAATCAAACGCTCCAGCCAATGAGTGGACTAATGAAATGAATGGACAGTTCTCAAAAGAGGCACTGTGAATGATCCTTAGACAAGAAAAGATGCCCAGCCTCACTAGTCATCTGAGAAATGCAAGTTAAAAGTAATGTAAGGTTCCACCTTCTCCAGGCAGAGGTGTGGCAGTTAAAAATGAGCAACAGCAAACAGTATGGGCTGTGGACAGCAGGGGACCCTTAGCCACTGCTGGTGAGAGTAGAAACTCAGCCAGCCAGTATGGTGGTTTCTCCAGCAAACAAACAAACAAACAAACAACTTCGAAAGTCTATGAGTCTATGACCCTGCCTTGCTACTCCTTGATATTTGCCAAAAGGATTCCAAGTGTACACACCACAGAGAAACCAGCATACCAGTGCTAACTGAAGCACCATTATAATAACTACATTATGGGACCAACGGAGGCGTCCTAAGCAGGGGATGAATAAGGAGTATGTGGTATACACAATGTTTCCTAGATTCGTGGGTCTAGAAATTTTCCAGAATTGAATCATGTTTGCATTACCTACTGGGAAGAACAGAACATTTGACAAGGAGCTAATTCTTCCTTCTGTCTGCAACCATACCAGAAGTCTTCCTCCCACACAAATGTCATGGATCGTATTGAGAAAGAAAACCTGCCTAGTCACATGTGAGCACTTGTTCTCACTCCTAACACTTGCTGCCTTTTGTTTACAGGATCTCACATTTCTATTCTTTGGATCACAAGAAAAGGGTAACCAAGACATGTCACCATGGCAGTGGCACACTCCAAGTGATTAACATTGGTGTTAGGATATAGTATATTCACCTCAAGTGATTACCTTTGATATTAGGGTATAGTACATTTATTAGGGTATATTGAGTATATTATTATATTGGGTATATAGATTAGGGTATATTGGTATACATACAAGAATCTCCACAACAAAAGTAATCTCGATGAGGGGTGGCACTGACACATAATAGCTTCTGGTTTCTAGTTGGAGCATTTATCAGAGTGTAGTATTCACTTAGGAGTCTTGTCATTGGAGGACACTGCCACCAAGTGGTAAATGACCTGGTCACATAAAACAAACCCAGTCTGCCCCAGATAAGCAGGCTGTCAACATGCATATAAGAAAGGAGCTTCTGCTTCTGGATTGCAAAATACAGCTTTCTAACAATAATTAAAGACTGTACATATATACAATAATCTACCATTGTCTTTATTAACTCTAGGGTAGAGAATGTGGGAGGTTGGGGGATGAGGAGTCTTCTAATGCTACAACAATGTCAGACACTGATTTTAGGAAGTTCTTAAGGACAGTAAAAATGATCATTCTATGAACTTCAGTGATCAATTAATTATTCCTTCACAGAAAAGGTAGTTCCTACTCAACATACATTTCCAAAATCAGACCTGCAGTATCCCATAGAATAAAAGAAGGTCTGTAAGAAAGTTACCAAGAAAAGTGTAGCTATGAGGCCCCAGAAAGGTAAGGCTTATACTGGCAAAGATTCAAAGACAGATGCCCCTAGAAGACAAAAATCTGTGCATGGCATTGAAAAGCTGATACACTTTAAAAAGTTAAAGTTGTCAGGGAAAAGGATTATATTCTATTGTTAAGACACAGAGGTTGACAGTACCCAGGGAGAAGATGATTACCCTGATTTGCCCTGGTGTAGGGACATCACCTGGAAATTTGAGCTGAATAGGGACAGCAAGGTCCTGGATACAAAACCCGAACTGGCTTATTTTTCTTATATTGCAAGGTGAGTGGAGAAATGAAAAGAGAAGGCAAAAGAGGAAGGGTACTGATCCACTAGTATGAGTGCAAATGGACTCAGTATTGTGTGACTGAGCTTTCTGCCACTGTAACAAAATACCCGAGATCATCAGCATATAAAGAGCAAAGGTCTAATTAGCTTATAGGCTGGCCCATTGCTTTGGGCCTGAGGTGAAGTAGCAAATCATGGCAAGAAATAGGCATGGTAGGGTAAAGCTGCTCACCTCATGGTCAGGAAGGAAGAGTGAGGAAGAGAGAAAAGGTTGGGCTCCCATAATGCTCTTAAGAGCATTCCTCGGTGACCTGAAACCTCATAGTTCCAATTGTGCCACACTGGGAACTAAAACCTGTAATACATGGGACTTTCAGACATTCCAGACAACAGCAGGAAGAATTCCTCCACATTGTCTTCTGAAAGACACCAAGCTGTAAACAGGAAATGACTCATGTTCTTCTCTAAATATAACCAATGTCAGTGACCATGATGGAAAACAGCAATAGACATGCTGTCTTATAGCCAAACACCTTAAAAATGAAGAAAAATACTGTCTCCAGTATTCTCCATGGCTGCACCTGTTTCCCAGTAGAGACCCACAATGGACAGAAAGAGTGGGTGCCACCGACAGTGCAGATGAGGCTCTGGGGTACAAAGATACCTGACAGTTGGCAAATAATCATCCTTTCCACTGTCCACCTCCACTACCCCGTGGGTAAAGTCAGAAATGACATCAAAAGGCAGTGGCTCTCTTTCCTGAGAGTCTGCAGTGGGGATCCAAGCAGGAACAAGATCACAAGGAGTTCTCAGGACCCTGGCATTCTCATGTGATATCTAACTTTATCTCACTACAGTTCTGTGCCAGGATGGGAACTGTGCTGCCTGCTGGACATTGTCCTGCCCTTCTTCTTGCAGGAATCTCCTCCCACTCCTGAATGCTTGGTTAAGAAAAAAGAAAGGCCTGGGTGTGGCTCACGGTGGCAGAGCACTTGCTTAGCATGCCCGAGACCATGGTTTGTGTAAAAAGAATCAAGAGAGAGAAGGGAAAGACAAAGAGAAAAGGAAAGGGCAAGACAGGAAAAGATGAGAAGGAGGGGGATAGGAGGAGTGGAGAGAGAAGTAGGAATGGAGGAGAAGGGAAGAGCATGAGGTAATGGAAGTGGAGGGAGAAAAGGAAGAAAGGAGAGGAGGGGCAAGGTGGAAGGAGAAAGAAGAAGAAGGAAGCAGTGGAGTGGTGGTGACACACACCTTTAACTCTAGCATTTAGGAAGCAGAGTCAGGCAGATCTCTCTGAGTTCGAGGCCAGCCTGCTCTACAGAGTGAGTTCCAGGACAACCAGGGCTACACAGAGAAACCCTGCCTCGAAAAACAAAAGGAAGAAAGAAGCAGTATAACATGTATGGTTTGTGAGCAGAACTTACAAATGAGGAAATATAGGTCTACTCATCCTAAAGGGCTCTGCTCTGGTCCCCCTTCAGAACCTTTTAAAAAGACAAGTGGCTCTCAGACTGTCCTATGCCCTGATTTGTCAAAGCGGAGTGAGTTTGGTATATGATTTACCATCATCCTGCCTTGGCTCCCTCTCTACAAATACAAGAGGCTCAATATTGCAGGTTAGCAGAGCTGTGAGAACAGGCAGAGAGGTGAAGATTGGGCTCTGGTGAGGCCTCTGCAGGGGCGCCTGGTGTCCATAAGGTATCATTGAATCCCAGATGACATCATGTTGAGGTAGGACTAGGATGTGGAGCCCCCAAGCTGCAGAGGGGTGCTGACTTTGAGGGCTGAGCTCTGAAGAGAAAATCAGGCTGAAGACTGAAATCTTGGCACACATAATCAATTCTTTACAAACTTAGCCTACCCTTGGGTTATGTGTATTGATGGAATAATAGTTAATATCTCAGATTCTACTGCCTACATCTCCCTTTGAGCATCAATACCTATGCAAGCATGCTATACTTGAGTGAAACTTTCTTTTTGAAACCTGTAACTTTGTCTGAATGTATGCTGAAATGAAAATTAAAAGAGAAAGAATTAATGCAAACAGTGTGGAGAGCTTTTGCAGCCCAGTCTGACCACCCACAGAGTTCTTGAATCATTCACATGATCTTCCCAACTCCAACCAACAGATTCTGCTTCAGCCATTTGCTGCCTCCTGCTCCTTCAAGGAGCATGTGACTGATGGTATCCTCTCGACCCTAGGTCCCATAAGCTGGCTGCTGGGTTAGGACACTCTCTCCATCATATAGCCAGGCTCTGATGACCACAAGGCCAGTGCTTTCCCAAGCATCATGGAACAGGAGCTGACCCCAAGTTGCCTGATGGTGAAGGAGACACCTCTGGAAGACTGCAGGTAGCTACATGTTCCAATCAAGGTAGGTCTCTTTCCTCTACCCCAGTATCAGAATGGATAGGACTGCTTTTATCAAGAGGAGAACTCCTTTTATACCTTTAGACCATCTCATAGCTCTTGTCTTGAACTCTAGAAGCACTGAGCAACCATGTTAAAACCTCATTTTCTGCTGGAGAGCCCACATGGAGAATCCCGGAGAGCCAAGGCTGCCACCTGTCTCTGCAATGGGCCAGGGCTCTGAAGCCATCTTGAGCAGAAAACATCAACTAGATGGAATGACCCGATATATGTCATTTTAGGTCAAAGAGTTTCCCAACCAAAACCCCTCTAGTTTCTCAACCCACAAATCCTGAAGAACTAATAAAATGGTGTCACCCAGCAACATGAACAACACTCCATGATTCCACTTTCAGCAGATTCGGCTATCCACAGTCAACTGCCATCTGACAATATTGAATTCTAGAAGGAAAGAGATCAAAATACAATTTAAAGTAGCTTAAGTTTGCTGTTACATCATTGTTCTATTTTATAATTGTTACTATTTTCAGTCTCTTACTATGTGCAATCTATATACCAAATTGTACCACGGGTATATACGTGAGCAGGAAAAAGTTATTTGAATAGTAGATGATATTGTGTACAGTTTCAGAAAAAAATCACAGGGACTGGGGAAGGGGTCTTGGGAAATATCTCCTGTTTCTAAAACAGCAGTTAGAATGGAAGCTACTTCCCCTCTGCAGTTCTTCTATTTGGCTCTAGCACCAATGCTCTGTCAGTCTGCTTCCTTACCTGCTGAAGACTTCATGTACCTAATGTGCATTTCATGTCCACAGTCCATTAGAGACGCATGGCACCCTTCGTCTACTTACCCGTGGAGAAAATGGGCTTTGGAAGAAATACAAAGAGCCAAATTGTCCTTGGAAGTCTATCAAAGGCAACAAAGAATGTCTTCGACTCTGATATTCACAATCTGTTTGCTCACTGCAAGGTCCCTAGACTCTCAAGCAAAGACCCTCCTGAAAGGCCCACATCTAATTAGGGGACCAAGCTCAAGAATAAGTAATGATTTTCCACCCCTTAGTGAAGGCCATGCCTAACAATGCCCAAGGCATTGGATCCCCCATCTATTCATCTTTCTGACAAGAGAAGGGAGACACCATGGAGGCCTGCCTCTTTCCTCTCAGGATGTTCCTGAATTCCAAGGAACTTGAAAAGGTGCTGTTAGCACAGTCCAGGCCTGGGATTTTCGAAAGGTTTTGGCACATCAGCTGAACACGTCTCGATATTGTCAACACAGATTCTGGAGCGGCTCAGGGATATGCACAGGGGCAACAATGGGTCAGATAAGATCTGTTTGGCATTTAGTATGCTGAGAAGCATGAAGTTCTCTTGACTCAGTGACAGTCTGTTTCAAGATAAATAGAGGCTATAGGTAAATAAAGGGTTTTTTTTTTGCAGTACTTTATAGTTAATGATACAAATACTGACAACTGTGTCCGGTTCACTCCATTTAGGGCTGTGGAAGCGGACATGTTTTAAGCTAGAGTACACTGCATTTTTACAGGATCCTTAAAGTTTCCATGTTTTTCTAATGAGTCAGCACATATATTCCAAAGGATGCAGCAACCCACATGCTATCTAAGAGACAGCAGGGACTCAGAAACAGAAGGAACACTTACCTTTGTACTAATATGCGTGAACTGTAGTGAGATGCCATTCTTCCAAACCTTTTGTGTTAGTGGTCCCCACAACGTGATACAGGGGATATCATTGCTCTCTATGTGTTATAGGTGAGATGACAAGAACATGTAGCCACCATGACCAGAACAATACACAGCAGAGATGGAACTCAAATACGCCTTTTAGTGAAGTTAGAACTAAATGTTCTTGCTCATCCATCTCTCTGCAGTGAACATATGTTATTTTTGACCTGCACACATTTTGTGTTTCTTCCTTTGATACCAGCTCTTGTCGTACTCTAGGAAAGCATGCCTACTCTTTTGAAAAACCCTTTACTTAGTATTTTATTACACTGGTTGACTGACTGAGTGATTGGTTTTGTGGGGCAAGCTCATGCCATGGCACATGGTTGGAGATCAGAGGGTGATGTGCGGGAGTTTCTTCTCTTTTTCTGCCATGTGGGTGAGAAGATCGAACTTAGATCATCAGACTTAGCAACAAGTTTCATTACAGACTAAGCCATCACTCTGATCCCTCTTTTGAAACACTCTTGATGCCGGGCAGTGGTGGCACACACCTTCAATCCCAGTACTTGGGAGGCAGAGGCAGGCGGATTTCTGAGTTCCAGGACAGCCAGGGCTACACAGAGAAACCCTGTCTCGAAAAACCAAAAAAAAAAAAAAAAAGATACACCCTTGATGAGCATGCCAGTCAAATCCCCTTCCTCAAACCTCCATCTGAAGGTTTTCCTTCTTAGACTCTGACTCTCAAGTTTCTGGGGAAAGCCAGATATGACAGTGCAGACTTGTGATCCCATAAGTACTCTGGAGCCTGGGGCAATAAGATCACAAGTTCAAAAACAGCCTGGGTTATATAATGAGACCCTGTCTTCAAAGAGGATCAAAAGAAAATAAGGAAGCTGAGACAGATGGCTGGCAGCAGGAGTCATCCTCTCTGACTCCACTCAACAGATTCTGGTCTTGCTCAAATCATCCAGCTAGATTCTATTGCTTACACCAAAGAAGTGGCACAGAAGTCCCAGGCAAAAGTACACTTCCAGAGCTGGGGCAATGGGGGTAAAGTATTTACTGCCACATAAGCATAGCAATCCAACTTCTGAGACTCAGAATCCGTGAATAACTCAGACATAAAGATGTGGGCCCATTACCCAAGCACTGGAGAGGTAGAGACAGGATGACCCCTGAAAATTGCTGGCCAGCCAGTGTAGCTCAGTCAACAAGCTCAAAAAAACAGTGATAGAGGGCTGGGCAGTGGTGGTGCACACCTTTAATCCCAGCACTCGGTGGCAGAGGCAGGCAGATCTTTGGGAGTTCAAGGCCAGCCTGGGCTACAAATAGAGCTCTAGAACAGCTGGGGCTACACAGAGAGACTGTGCTTGAAGAAAGAAAAAATAAAGAGTGATATAGGAAGACAACCAAATGGACCTTCACAAGCATACAGATATGTATGCACACACACACACACACACACAGAGAGAGAGAGAGAGAGAACATTTGTTACTTTGATTTCTAATCACTAACAGGCTGTTGAATGGGATATTTTCTGTTGTTTCAGAACACACACATACACACTTTCTTTCTCTCTCCATCTCTCTCTCTCTCTCTCTCTCTCTCTCTCTCTCTCTCTCTCTCTCTCTCTCTCACACACACACACACACACACACACACACACACACACACACACAGTGCAGTTCATTTCAGCATCTATTACTTTGATTTCTAACCACTAGCAGGCTGTTGAATGGGATATTTCCTGTTGTTTCATGGTTGACAGCCAGATCATTTCTTCATCAGCCTTTTGGCTGAGATCTATGCAGAACTGACAGCCAGCATATAAAGTTGTGAAAAAAGAGGCAAGAAATGGCCTTTATTCTAAACAGAATCTACTAGAAACCTCCTTTGGCACGTAGTATGAGATGAGGGAAGTGGCTTTCCTAGCCTTGCTTCCAATTGTCTGGCTTCATATGCTTTGGGATATGGGGACTGTGTTGACCTTGATTTGCCCCTTCCAGGGTCAGGTAACTCATAGTTACAGCAAAGGACTTGCCTTGGCCACTTCTTTCAAATTCATACAACCAAGTCAGGGCCCATATCCCTAACCACTTCTTCCCTCTGGCTGTCACACTTTTGGCCACTCGATTGCCATTCTAATGTCCCTGGGACAGGCACCAAATGAGAGACAGCTTGATGCCCACAGCTGTGGGCAAGCAAGCCACTAAGCAGCTCTCTTTTGTGGTTTTGCTTCAAGCTCCAGCCTTGAGTTCCTTTCATGAACTTCTCTTCATGATAGACTCTAACTCGTGAGCTAAAATAAACCCTTTCCTCTCCACATTATCTTGGGTCATGGTATTTTATCACAACAACAACAATTGACTTATTCAAGTTCCCATGATAATCCTGCTATAATGACGGGTAATGCAGTGAGGGCCCAGCATTCTGTTCTTTAGTGGCAGGCCTTTGTCCCCATAGGCCTACTGACAAAAGGAACCAGGAGGCAGAAGCCCAGATGGGCTTATGGAGTAGCCACAGCCCACTGCATGGCATGACCAGGATATAAGAGTTTCCCACAGGGTCAAGCAAACACTGTGGAATGTAGCTGGGCTTGAGCCATTTTTCTAGGACCCAATAAAGAGGGCTGTCTACTGGCAGCCAAACCTTCCTAACAGAACTAATGGAGGATGGGTACTCATAAAGAGCCAGGGAACTGAGCCATGAGGAGACCACACAAGGTTTTCCAAACAGCTAGTCAGCACCTCCAAGACAGCCAGTGTTTTGACACCCATCACAGGACAGGTAACATAGAGCTCAAGACTGGTTTGGCAGCAAGGGCCAGAGAAGTGGAAGCAGCTATAGAGAGTAAGTGAAAGTGGCTGAGAGTGGTGGTAGACGTTGTGGTGGGGATGGAAGTGGTAGTGAGAAGGAAACAGAGATGGTGGTGGAGGTGGTAGTGGAGTTGGAGGTAGATACAGAGATGGTAGATGTGGTGAAGGTGTAAAGACAGTTGTAATAGAGGTGATGTAGATGTGGTCATGGAGATGGTGATGTGGAGGTTAGGAGTCAAGGATATGGTAATGTTGGGGTAATGGCTATGGAGATGGTGGTGTGGGGGTAGTTGTCATGAAGATGATGGTATGAAGGTAATGGTCAAGGAGATGATGGTTTGAAGGTAATGGCCATGGAGATGATGGTGTGAAGGTAGTGGTCATGGAGATGATGTTGTGAAGGGAGTGGTCATGGAGATGGTGGTGTGGGAGTAGCTGTCATGGAGATGATGGTATGAAGGTAATGGTCATGGAGATGGTGGTGTGGGGGTAGTGATGGTAGAGATGGGCATGGTTGTGTCAAAGGTGATGGTGATGGAGGTAGTAGTAGCGCTAGTAGTGGTGGCAACAGTGGGCTGATGGACCCCTAGGATCTAGCAGATGGGAATCCACAAGAGGAACACAAATGGAATCTGTAGGGCTTTTTCTGAGTTTGTAGAGAATGTTAACAAATATCGAAGATCACATTAAGATTGTGCACATTTTTGATAAGAACACTCAGAATGCCTACTGTGCCCGAGACTAGCTCTCCACAACTTACTTCCTTACCCTGTTTTTTTTTTCTGTTTTTCCCTAACATCCCCCTCAAATTCAAAACAAAGGGATTGATTGACTCTCATCTTTTTTGGTAGCTCTTTGTCCAGCGCTGGGGACATTTTGGGGGACTTATGCCAACTTCTCAGCCTTCATCTAAGATAGAAAGGAATCTGTCACTGCGGCTCTCTAGATCTTTTCTATGAGCTCTCTCCTTTCTTGTTGGTCTGCACCATAGCTAACACCAGATGTTCTCAAGTTCCCGTATAATTGTCTGCTTAACTCAGAGGCCATTAGCCCTCTGGGTCCTCGTTCCATGCTTCAGCCTCCCCGGGGTTACCCACAGCATTACTTTCCTCTGTCACTCCAGGGTAAGGTCACTCTGGTTATCATTAGTCCATTTTGGGCAAAACAAAAGTCCTTAAATTTAATGTTAACAGCAGTGCATGGCCAGAAATTTATATCTACCTTAGACTCATCAAAGAATAGAAAAACAGGGTGAGAGAAAGATGGAGGATATATTAGAGAGAACAAATTACCCAAACTATTCTCAGCTGAGATGCACTGAGCTCAGGCTAATGAATACACATGTGCATTTTGCCAACATACTTATACTAATTCATGATTGACAGCTTTAATAATGCTGTCTATTTGCTCTTCTGCAAATTTCACCCAGGTGGATGATTCTGTTTGAAGCTGAACACTTCCTGAGTGTGGAAATGTAGGTTAGTTTGCTAAATGATAACAAGTCCCTTCCCACTAACCCCAGGATGTGGGAAGAAAACCCAAATTCTCTGATACATTAGGCCAAGAAGTCAGTGATAGGAAAACTGTTCTACAAGATGAAACACATATCTTAAATCATTTTACTTTAAAGCATATGACTATATCAATCGTCAGAATTTGATTTGAATAAATAATTATAGAAAGTGTGAAAATATGGCTAGATATAAGAGAATATTAATTTTAAAGGGTTTTTTTTCTTTTTTCTTTTCTGAGGGTGTGTGTGTGTGCGAGCGCGCGCATGCTTGCTAATAATATGTGTATGTGCTTAAGGACAACCACTTGATATTAGATAACCAATAGAAGGCTCAATCCTGGGAAAGACTGATTCTCCCTCTCTCTGGAATTATCAATTTTCTGTAGCCCTTTATGTAAGGGTAAGGCCTTGTGAGATTTCTCCCATCCATGTTGGCATGCCTGCTGGCATTATTGTTGTTTGGCTCTTATTTACATAGTCATTCTGTTGAGAGATCCTGTTTGTAGCTTCACTGTCCCCTGGCTCTTAACATTGTTCCACCTTCTCCCTTGGAAGTTTGCATAGCACTCCCTGCAAATTTTTAAAACACTGGTTGAATAAGTGTACTTATTCATGCAGAAGCTGTTACCTGCATGGCTCCCTCCAGCATGAGGGCCTTCCTATTCTTACAGCAGATGACAGCATCCACAGAACTAAGGCTGCACTCTGGGAAAATCGCTTCTCAGCTTTTCCAGAGTCCTCTATCAGCAGTGAACCTTCCTTCTCTTCCGGAGGCTACCATCATCAGAGTACACACACATACACAAACACACACACACACACACTCACACACTCACCACTGCTAAACCTAGGAGGAGGATGGAGTTGAAGCTCCCATGTGGGTATCACTAGTCAGGTCTATATCAAATGTCTGTCATAAGAAGCATCTTAGTCACCACCCCTCTCTTGCCTCACTTGACTTTACATAAACTTTGCTAAATAGGTTGCCCTTTCTTTGGTTTTGCTCGTTTGGTTTAGGTTTGGGGAAGTGCGTTAGACATTTAGTGTATCTCGGGTCTGCCTCCCACTCAGCGCCCTCCTCCTTTAGCCTCTCCAGTTGCTGGGATTGCAGGCATGTTCGTCTGCTGGGATTGCAGGCATGTTCGTCTGCTGGGATTGCAGGCATGTTCGTCTGCTGGGATTGCAGGCATGTTCGTCCATCCCTGGCGAGTTGGCTTTGCTTACTATGCTGCAGCCTCTGCCCATCTTTGGTGTTTCTCAATTCAGTAGTTGTTCCTATCAGTCAACCTGTCTATCTAGAGTTGGAGGAAGACATGGTGACATGATTTAAGAAGGTCCCCAGGAATGACTATGAACCGAACTTACACATCATAGACAATGTCAGGGGACTGCTCTTTTTGCCTTCCCTTGATGGTTCTGGGTTTATGTCTGTGCTTTCTGGAGACTTCTACTCCAAGTGAGCGACTTACCTTACGAACAGACTTTAAAGACAACATCAGAAGGACCGTCAGAAATCACAACATTACAGGACTGGAGAGATGGCTCTTCTGGAGTTCAGTCTACACTACCCACATCAGGTGGCTCATTACCCCCTATAACTCCAGCTCTCTGGAAATCTGAAGCCTTTAACTTCCATGTACTCACACAAAGACTTATTTATATATGCATAATTAAAAATAAACCCTTTCTTAATAAAAGAAATCATAAAAGCAACCAAGGCAGAGGAACTATCTAGGTATAGCTTGAACTCAATGCCAGGAGCTCAGGATGTTAGTCTAACATCTGATTTGATTCCCCACATAAAATGTGTGGGGAAAATCAATAAGCTGGGGCCCTAGGGTCAAGAAGAAAGTAAACAGCCATCCCTTCATTAAATTGCTGTCATCCTATGATGCAGCTTAGGGTAAGTGTAGCTTGCCTTTCATTTCCTGTGCCACCTCTTCCTATATCAGAGGACAATGATGCACAGCAAACACACTCTTTACCTCTAGTCAGGTTGTAAGTGGCCTATACAATATTAAGAGACGACCTTTCAGATCCTGTAGTCACCCTCCTCTGCTGTGTCAGTGTCAAAGGCAGAGCCAAACAGACTCTCAGAAACTTGGCTTCTGCCACTGGGTTCCTCAGGAGTGAGGGCAAACACAGCAGCAGACATCCTGCGTCCAAGAACTGCCCTTTTCCACCAACGTCAAACATATTTCATAGCTGACCTGCCAAGAATGTGGATCCCACTTTAAGATACACAGCCCGAGACAACGCACAGCAGCCAAAAGAGGGAATCTCCATTTAGCCTGAATCCTGGTCTATCCCTTACAGATGGACAGCGTGTATATGGACTGGCAGGGATCCCGGCCCTTGGTTACACTCTGAAAGTTCAGGATTACTTCAGAAGTAGATGGAGGAGATAAAGCAAGCCCTCCAATGTCCTTCGCTGTCTGTGGGGATTCAGAAAGTGTTGCTGATGGAGGCTGGAGCTGTCAGTTCCTTTATGAGACATTTGACCTGGCTGTTTCTGTGGCCACAGTCACACAGGAAAAGGCATGGGCACTCTGCTATGGAGGGCTGATTGTGGGACACCCTTTCTCTGGTCATATATGTGGCTTCTGGATCTATTAGGTAAAACATGAGGGTAGCACAGCAGCTGAAAGGAGAGCTATACCAGGAGTGAAGAAATCAGAGTCAAGTCTGACTCTTGACATGGATTTCCCCATAGTCTCAGAAGTTTGCATTCAGAGTACCTGACTTCAGTTTTTACATTCCTTACATGTGGATGGTGGGGAACCTTGACCATGAGGTTCCACATGTTCTTGACATCCTAGATAATTTTCTAGCTACAAGATCCTAACACAGCTACTCTCATTAATAAAACAGTGCAAAACAGATGTAGCCCCTAGACTGTCAGCAAAGACCAAATCTGACAGATAGATGTGGGTGGAAAGCAGTACACTGTCTCTCCCAGAGTGCCCTGCTGCCTATGGACTCTCAAACTAGAATGTTTTTCAGTTTGAGCCTAGAAGAGATGGGAACGGAAATATTGCCTCGAGTGTAAACTTCTGCCTTCATCTAGACCTGTTCTGATGACAAGCATATCTACCCAGAGCAGATCCTTCCAGATCACTTCTGAGCTTTTAGACATACTGCACAAACCAGGAATGACTGATTGGACTTCCTTCATGAAATGAGCCACAGAAATAGCAGGCCTACTCACAAAAAAGAAAACAACAAAAAACACTCGGCCTAGTTAAAGATCAAAAAGACGGGAAGAAACCATCAAGTATACAAGAATAGACAATCCCAGGTACAACCCTGCTAAGTTCTGAAGTCACAATGAAACCAATGGTTTTATGTTTTTGTTTTAAATATTAAACAGTCTGATGTTAGAATATGTAGAAGACCTTAATAGGCAAGTCATCTCAAAACGTTTTGGAAATGTTTTTAAAAATTTGTCAGCAAAAGACTTTCAGTAGACTTCAGCTAGACTTTCTACAGACCTTAGGTAGATGACTCTCAAGATAGTTTTATTAGTTAATTATCTGCAAGTTTCAGGGGAGAAGGAAGAAAAGTAAAAGAGAATTGTGTAAGCCATCCTAGAGAGTTCTAGAACTCAATTCATTTGCTTATCACTGTAATGCAATACCTGTTACTGGGGTAGTTTATAAAGTAAATAACAATCTCTATTGACTATTATCAGTGACAAAGGAACTCAGATGGGGGCAGGGACGTGTAATGGCTGCAGAGTCCTTAAAGTGTGGCTCTGTAACAGGTGACCTAGGCTGAGCTTGCAGGCTGTTATAGTCCATCATCCCACAGCTTGTACTCAGAGACCTATGAGAGAGCGTCGTCATGCCAAAAGGCAGTCACACAGTGCCTTGCCTCCACGCAATCTGTTTCAGCATACAACCCACCCCATGCACCTCACAGAACACCCCAACAGACTCTAGCAACTTCAAGCATCACCTGAATGCTTAAAGGTGGCTTACACTCAGTCCTGGGACCTTTATACACAATCCTATTTTACTGTTCCTTTCCACTGTGTTAGGAACTTCTCTGATGAGCGCCTTTCCCCCCTGCTGTGTATTTGTTTCAGCCACAGGAAGTTTCTCCATATGGACCTTGACAGTCTCCCAGGGAGGAAGTCCCTCTTAATGTCCTGCAAGATCCCCAGGCCACTCACTGCCTAATAGTTAAGTAGACAGCATGTGTCTCAGCAATAGGATTGAGGCTGTGCTTAAAGGCTAGCTCCAAGTTCAGCACTGGGCTAGCTAGAGAAGAGGGAAGAGGCCAGACAGCTTTCCCATTCTTGCTCCATTTACTCCCTATTCCAGACTCTGATAGCCACGACTATCCAAAGCCCTGGGAACTAACTATACTTTTTGGTGTTTCATTTAAAAACTGGGGGCTAGATTGAAGTGTAGTGGGAAAGCACTTGCTTAGCATATGCAAGGTCCTGGGGTCCATCCCACAAAAGGCAGATAGGTAGTATACACAAGTCTTCCCATCTATGTACCCTGGATCCAAATGTTGCCTTTACCGTTTAATAGCTGAAGTTACTGAACCATCTCCCAAACCTCTCCTTTCTCATCTGCGAAACAGAGTTGAGCTCATAACTTGCCATGAGTATACTATGTCAGAAACATAAGTGACACATTCGTGCCTTTCCACAATGTCAAGTTTATTAAATTACAGCGGACTTAGAAGCTAAGTCTGTTTCATCACTTTTAATTCGCCATCTGGTGGTCTCTCTTGACAGTACAGCCATTGGCAAGCACAGGTTCTTCATTCCAAACCTAGATACTAATATTAAAACAGGTTAAACATTGCGCATCTCATCATATACAAGCTACAGCATGGCTAAGAACAGATTGAAGAAACCAATGGACTCAAAGGAGCCTGAGGGAGGCAGGATCAGGTGTCACTACAAGTAGTTAGATAAGACAGCAATAGACTTCAATGGTTGAGCTTTGATGCTTGCAAAGATGGTTCAAGACACAGAGCTGGGTCCAGAAAGTAGGTTACATCAGGAAGGGTACCATGCTGTCCAGAAACCCTGGGTATAAAGTCCAAATTTCATCACCTTCAGAGTCCCTGCCAATCCCATAATGGATATACGGGATGCTCTGGAAACAAGCCTGTGGTGCTAGCGTGAGGTGCCATATTTTCATCTGATTCAGGCCAAGGGATCACATCAGTTGCTGGTCTGGCGTCTTTGAAAATTGTACAGGCCTTGGGGGTGTGATGTGGTTTTGATATGCAGTGTCCCCATGGGTCACTGCTTTAACTGACTTTCATAGGTACTAGTACATTAGAACTCTACCCTTGTGACGGAGTGAGCCGTGGCTCAGTGCCAGAGTCTGTGCTGGACAGGGCGTGGCTGCTCATTTACATAAACAAACTATGGAATCTTCTTCCTCAGCCTTGGCTCTCAAAGTGGAGCAAACTCTTGTTCTATAGAATAGAGTCATTCAGGGTCAGCCTGGGGACCACTGTCTGAATAACACAGACTAACTCAGAGCCAGACACAGCCTGATTTCCACCAACATCATTGAATGTGTTGATGCAGGTGACGCTCCTAGCCACTGCATGACGCACAGGTAGCTCCTTAATTTAAAACGAATAAATAAATATTGCAATAAATGGTGGCATACACCTATAATCCCAGCACTTGGAGGACTGAAGACAGTGAATTGCAGATCAGCAGGAACTGATTCAGGGAAGCAAGAGTTTACCCTGAAAATAACAACAAGAACAACAACAACGATAATAATAATATTATAGTAATCATTATTTTCTTACTTTGTCTGTTTGTTTGGTTTTTAATTATGCCTATGAAACTTCTTGGAAGATTTCCCTTTTTTTTCATTACTGTAAATTTTTTGACTAAAATTCTTCTTTCTCCAGTCAATAATATTTGAAACTAGCCTGTCCCAGCGGTACAAGAGCTCTCCAGCATCCAGGACATTCTCAGTTGATTCTGGTCCCAGTTGCTGATCACACCATGATCAGCCTGTGAGAGAGAGCCTGCTGTATTTTCTCTCCAGTCCATTCTCAGTTCCACCGTCCTCTACTGCACACAATCCTCTGCCACATCATCTGTGCATTCCCACCTCAAAGATGCTTAGATTCCTCTGCAGCCCAGACAAGCCATGAGCAGCTGTTGTCTCACCCCTGCAGCAGCGAAGAGAGGGATAAGCAGGGTATAGGACTCAGCCACAGAAGGGGAGGAGCTTCTTGCCAGAGAGGAGAGAGCTGGTACTGTGAGGGAACCAGAGAGACCAGACTCAGCTCTGGATTGAAGTGGGGACTCCTCCACCCTGTGCAGAGTGGTCTGGCTTCAGAGTGAAGGGTCAGACATTGAAGACAAGAAATATGATTTAAAGAGATGAAGCTGGGTCTTTCCAAACTGACAGGATACTTCTTGATCTTCGAATCACTCCTTTTCCCTGAGTATGAAGCATTTCACATAATTTACTAGTTCATTTAGCTGTGTCTGGGGTATATTGTGCCCCCCCCAACACACACACACACACAAAGTACCTTTCTTATTTACTTGATTAAATAAATTTTAAAAATCTATTTTAGCACTGGTGATAGAAAATGTAACAGTAGTGTCTTGAGAAAATAAATGTCAATTACTTTTCCATCATTTACTGACTCTGAAGACAGGCCATTGGACAAGAGCCTTTGAGCATGTTCTTAGCCACCTAAGTGTTTTTGTTTTTCCTTTCATCATTTGTTCTTATGCTGTGAACCTAAATGACTGCAGTATAGTCAGAAATCATCTGTTACAGGTGAAAGGATCTCCTCCTCCTCCTCCTCCTTCTCCTCCTCCTTCTTCTTCTTCTTCTTCTTCTTCTCCTCCTCCTCCTCCTTCTCCTCCTCTTCCTCCTCCTCCTTCTCCTCTTCCTCCTCTTTCTCCTCTTTCTCCATTTCTCTTCCCCCTTTATCTTCTCTCCTCCCTCTCTCCTTCTCCCTCTCCCTCCTTCTCTTTATTTCACTTTCCCTCCTCCTTTTCTTTGTTGCCTTGTTTTTCTCTTCCTTTTTTTCCTTCCTGTTCTTTATCAGGAAAGAAAAAAAAAACTTTTTCAAAAGTCCTGGCCAAAAAGTTTCTATTTTTAGTGTCACAATCTCAGGGATCAGAGCCATTTATATACCAACTGCTAATCAAGAGAAATGAGACAATTATCTTAAAGAGACACAGATAAAGCTCTATGCCTGGGCCTCAGAACAAGCTCTGCCAAATTGCAAGTCTGAATTTACCTTTAGGGTGTGATCCTACCTTCTCTGAGATCAAAGCTTCCCCACAGGTCTGTGTTCGGCCGAAAAGCTAACATTTCTAAGTACCCACTAAATGTCAGACGTTGTTCCTAAGCAGTTACATGAAATCTCATTTAATGCTCCCAACACCCCTATGAAGTAGGAACTGTTATGAACCCTTCTTAACAGATGAACAAACAAACCGAGATACAGAGACATGAAGAAACTAGCCAAGATTATACAACTAACAGGTGACAAAAGCCAGAGCCAGCCCGGGACAGACCGAGCAGTCTTCTCCGCCATTGCATATAAGGCAGCTCTTCTCTCTCCAAGACCACAAAGAACCAACAAAGTTGGTTGAATGAATGAATGAATGAATGAATGAATCAACAAATGCAAGTACCTCTCAGTTAAGCTTAGGGCTGCTTGGGGCTCCTCCTGCTTTTCGAAATCAGTCTCCCTCATACCCCCATCCATCTTCATAATAGGGTCACAATGTTATAACATGCACAGAATTTATTTCAGTTCATTGTGCTCTTGGGAGAAGGTCTGATTTTTCTTGCTGGACTTCCTGCAGAACAGAATCTAAGGAAAAGAAGTCTGCAGAAGTCTGAACTTTATCAGCAGACTGAAGTAAAACAACTGTATGTACATGTGAGTCTTGGGCCAAAAATGAATGCAATGCAAAGCCCGTCCAGGTTTCGGACAAATCCTTGAAATTTCTAGCAGCATGGCCTGGGTGTCATTGGAAAAGGAAGGGAGAGGGTCCACAGGATCATCACAGGTCAGAGAGTGAAGTCAAGTTACTGTCTCGGCACAGGAGGTACTCCAAGGCCGTGGCTGCAAGTTGCCAGACTTCCAAAGGAGAAGCAAGCCATTCCGCCAAGCCGTTCAATATTTTGTCTACCCAGAGCAAGCATCTAGACTGTGAAAAGGTGATTGAATTGCTCTGGCTTTGGATCGAGATCTGGCAGTGCTGCGGGTGCACCGTAGCTCTCTTGAGAACTCCCAGAAAGTACCGAGATTCAGCTTGGCAGTGGAGACCCAGGACAAGTCTATATAGCTGTGACTCAGTTTGCTCAGTGGCTCCAGGGAGAACTTTATCTCTCACAGAACTACCAGCTAGAGCAAATAAAAACACAGGATGCTCAGGTCAGCCCAAATTCCAGATAAACCACACATAAATTTTCAGTGTAAGTATGCCTCTGCTTGATTGAACTGAACACCCTGTCTTGTACCTGGCATCCCTAATCTTTTAGGACACATTAACCCAGTTATGTGAATGTCACCATGCTCCATCCTAGAAATAAAGGCAAACTGAGTTCTTTCTGTGTGTGCCCAACTGCATGAAAGGAAAGAGACCATCATGAGCTCCATTACAGCCTCATTACTAACCACCTGTGTAGGATGGCCATGCTGTGTTCACTGGCATCTCTATTACATATGGTCAATCTGTCCCAAACCAGTTACAGAGCCAGTCAGCATCACATGCAGCCTTAGATCCCTCACCCCAGCCAGTGACCAGCCTGAAAGGTCATCAAGATCACCAGCACCCAGACACTATCACCAGCACCTAGACACTGTCACCAGCAGCCAACACTATTAATGGCAATGTTACCATTTCCCTTTTTCCTAGTCTTTAGAAATCCAGATTCGCATGGTTAAAATGGGCAAATACCCCATTAGTATGAATGCCTTGCTACTCAGAAATAAAAGGATAAAGCTAATGAGGGGAGGACATCAGCTCCTCTCCAAGTTCATCAGCTCTTTGGCTCTTCAACAAAATACATGAGAGGATTACTTTCAAGAAGTTTGGGACTTGCCACTTTGAGGATCCAGCTTATGATCAGATGGCCCATTGCATTGGGTCTGGATAAGGTAGGACATTGGTGTATATTATTATTTTTCCTCCTGCTGTAACCAAATATTTGACAAGAAGCAACTTAGGGGAGAGAGGAGCTGTTCTGACTTGTGATGTCATGGGGGTAGTGCATCAGGGCAGAGAAGCATAACAGAATCTATAGCACTGCTAGGTGCAGGGCAGGAAGCAGAGAGCTCAGCTGGAAACAAGGCCAGCCACAACCCCAAGAGCCACCCCTCAGTACCCTACTTCTTCCATCAAGTCCCCATGCCCCAAAGGTTTGACAACTACAGAACTGCACCACCACCTTGGGGGCAAGTGTCTAAGAGAGGGACAGTCACAACCAAACCACGAAACAGAATGAAGATGTGTCATTGCAAACTACCAACCTCACATCCAGGGACCAAAAAAATAACTGAAGAGTCCAGGGACCCACAGTCCTCTTAAAGAGAACCCCCCCCCAAACCTAGGGATCTCTCAGAATCATCTCTCACAATTTCATGGGCCCTGGTCACATACAGGGCCAATGCTACAACATGTGGCTCTTTTAGGACACTCTAAATCCTAACCTGAGCCTCATTAAGGCCTTTGGACATAAAAGGCCACCTGCCAATAAGCAGAGAAAAGCAAGCACTTCCCAAGTGGAATGAAACATGAATGGTGAAGGTCAACCAGGCAATGGGACCAAGATACATCACAGGTTCTCTCACTTGGGAAATATAGGAAGAGCTTTTCCATATCTCCCGGCTGTCATTGCAAGCTAGTCTCCTCCTACCATCTTGCAACAACCGAGAGCCCAAGACCTCTCATTGCTTCATACTCCTCTGGAACAGCAAGAAGCTAGTAGGAACATCATCTCTGCCACCTGCTACAAACTAAGCATGCTCTGAGCTTTAGGAAAATACCCAGTAGTGCCTGGAACTAAGAAGACAGTCAAGATTTCAGTCCTCTCAGCAGTTATACGAGGCTGACTCCCTCAGGAGGCAGGTGAAGCCTCTTTTCACTTAAAGATATAAAGATAAACATGAAAAAGTGGGAAGGCCAAGCTCTCAACAAGGGGTTCAGACCTTACTACACTCAGGCTCTGCTCAACACACCGTGTTGCTACTAACCTGCCTCCCTGACAAGGCATGACCTGAACACAGCAAACATTTAGTGGTGTGGTTAATGTCACATATCAACTGGACTGAAAGATGAAATAATGCTGCCAGTATGCCTGGCAAGATGAGGGTGTATCTGGAAGTGATCATCTTTGAATGTATGGACTGGTCATAGGAATGTACCCTGGTCCACTGATGGTTCAGGAAGCAAGGGAAGAGAAAGGACACCAATATCTTTTTGTCTAAGCTAGAGCACCTAGATTCTTCTGCCTTCCAGGTTCTCAGCTTTGGACTCTGTTCCAAAACCTACTTCATTGCCCTACTGGTTCTCAGACCTTCTCATCCAGACTGGAATGCAATTCTGATTCTCTAGCCTGTGGTGCTGGGGCTAGGGAGACAAGAGTCCTCAGTGGTATGACCATATGATCCAGTTCCCCAGATAAATCCTGTTTTAGACAGACAGATGGATGGATAGATGTATGTATGTAGGTAGGTAGGTAGATAGGTAGGTAGATAGACAGATAGGTATAGATAGATGGAGAGAGTGGAAAATTGATGGTAAATAGGTAGGCAGATAGATGATTGATAGATAGATAGATAGATAGATAGATAGATAGATAGATAGATAGATAGATAGATTAGATACTAGGTTCATGATTATCTTAAGGTCTCTAATACTACAGTAAAACACCATGACCAAAAGCAACTTGGAGATGAAAGGGTTGATTTCAGCTTACACCTCCACAGCACAGTCCATCACAGTGAGAAGTCAGGACAGGAACTCAAACAGGGCAGGAACCTGGTGTAGAGGTTACAGAGGAATGCTACTTATAGGCTTGCTCAGCCTGCTTTCATATAGTGCCCAGACTCACCAGCCCAGACCTGGCATAACCCACAGTGAGCCAGGGCACAAGGGTTTCTACAAGGACCCAGATGGAAGCAGAGTTGATCTTGGCTTGGCACGCTTCCTGCTCAGACACAGAGAAAACTAGCTGTTTAAACCAACCTACCAGCAAAGACAACACTATTCAAATTACACTCACTCTGAGCAACCGCCTTTCTAAAAATAATGGTAACTCCTCATAGACCAACCAGAGGGAGGGAGGAAAATATTCTATTGTTTAACTGAGAATTTTCACTGGTAAAGTAGACAGTGGTGAGAATTTAACACAAGAAAGCAGAGTCCAAAATGAGTTTGTTTACTAAAAGAGAGAGAGAGAGAGAGAGAGAGAGAGAGAGAGAGAGAGAGAGATGAAAACACAATCTTCAGGTCTTCCAGATAGATTTGCAGTCCCTTCTGAAGGCAAAGTGCCTTTGAGAAGGACTCTGTGCTCTGATAAGGTCAAGCAAGAGCTCTCAAGCTGGAGGCCCACCTCTGGGGCCAGAGATTAGCTGTGAGGTTCAAGTGAAGAGGAGCTGGCTATTCTGGGAGTCAGATAACAAGAGAATTCTCAATTTTCTTTCCGTCTGGGCAGCAGCTGTTTCTGAAGCTTGAAAGTAATTAACTTATATATTGCTTGCTTCTTAATTAGATTTTGTCAAGATTCATTGCAGCATTATTCATAACAGCCTAGATATGGGAATGGCCTGAATGTTCTTTCACAGGTAGGAAGGTGGTCTCTACTTCAGGAGAACAACAACCTAAAAATGGATGGAAGTCTCACTATCTTTGAAAACATGGTTGAACATGGAAGATAATCTGCTAAATGCAAGAAGCCAAGCACAGGAAGGAATACCATGGAGACTCACTGACTTGTGGAATCCAAAACAGTTCCACTCAGGGTGAAGAATAGTGTTTATCAGGGCATGGAGGGAGAGAGATGGGGGAACATCACTCAAGGCATACGCAGCTTTAGACAGGACAAATGAGCTCTGGGGCTACTGTACAGCAGCATGGTGACTGTGGTTCACATAAATATTACGTATGTATTATTTGCTGAGGGTCTAGGCTTCATGTTAAATATTTTTATCAAAATAGTTAATTATCTAATAATGGAGAGGGAGGAATCTTTAGTAGATGGTAAATACAATTTGGGTAAATATGAGGCAGACACTAATTCCACAGCTGCACACACCAAAGACACATTCTGTGTATTCCACAGTCTGGGTGCAGGGAAGCAGCCTCCTGTGTGTTAAATGTCTCCTGTGAGCTCCTGTTTTGTATTCTGGGAAGCAATGAAGCCTTTAAAAGGTGAAAGAAATAAGTTACCAGGGGCAGGCCTTTGATGTGTGGTTGGAAATGGCAGATAGAGGAAAATATCACAGGGAGTCCTAACAGCCACAGGCATGAAGAAGGGACAGAAGGGAAAATGACCCTGTGGCTGGACAGCAGGAAGGAGTAGGAGAGTGGAGCTGGGGTGGCAGCACTCTGGAGGCTGAGACTGGAGGATCAGGAGTTCAAGGGCAAACTGGGGTACAGGGTAAGTTAAGACCATCCTGAGTTATTAGTGAGACCCTATCTTAGGAGGGAAGGGGACAGGGAGGACAGGGAGGGAGATTGGAAGGGAAGGAAGGGAAAGAAAACAGTTAGGAGAATGGAGTTCCCTCCCTCAGCCTCCTGAAAATGAATGCCAAAATCACTCGATGCATTTGCCAAACAATGCTTCCCCACTCCCCACTGCTCTGCTCTAAAAGCATAGGGCAAGTGTGTGTGTGTGTGTGTGTGTGTGTGTGTGTGTGAGAGAGAGAGAGAGAGAGAGAGAGAGAGAGAGAGAGAGAGAGAGAGAGAGTGACTGAGAGAGAGAGAGACAGAGAGACAGAGAGAGAGAGAGATGGTTTGTACAGTATGGTAACACAGAAGCTATTAAAAGAGAAGAGGAGCAGGGTGACCAGAAATGCCAACTCTGCAGCCTAAATGCCTCCTGCCCTAGACACTCCTCCCACCAGTGTCTGACCAAAGTCTGTGTCATTCCCTATTGATGCCATTTATACCTACTGGATGCCAAACCTGGAAACAATCCAGTAAAACACGACCTCTCTTTGGTGTGTTTTCCTTTCAGAGATTATCTCTCCACTCCAACTACTATTCTTGGCACAGCATACATATTTACTCATGCTGAAAGCAAAGAAAAGAAGGTGTGTGTAGGGGGGAGGGGGAGCCAGAACCTCAAGAGTACTGCAGGATTCTATATGTGGTGTCAGCCTGAATGCCCATCAGCAAAGCAAGGGATGAAGAAATATAGTACGTATCCATAGTAGAATACCATTTAGCCATTAAAAAGTGCGGGATTTTCCAGTGTGACAATAGGAATACGCCTGGAAGATGTTATATGAAATAAGTTGGACACAGAAAGAGAAGCACTCCATGACTGAGCTCATCTGTAGGATCTAAAGCAGATGATCTCGTGGAAGCTGGAAGTAGAACAGTGGTTATTGGAGTCTGGGAGAGTTAGGGAAAGGGGAGATGGGACAAGATAACAGCACTATGGTTAGATAGGAGAGATGACCTTGCTGTTCTAGGGTCAAGCGGGGTAAATATAGTTAAAAATAAGGAGGTATTGATCTCAAAGAGCTTGAAAAGAGGATACTGGTATATCCAACATAGAGTAGTGGTAAAAATTAAAAATTAGGAGGAACTCACCAGGCCCACCTCATCCTGAGGGTCTCCTGGCAGTTCATATCAAGTGGTGGAGTCACTGAGAAGCTGCCTGTCAAGCTCCACTCATCCTCATGTAAGCCACTCTGATTAGACTCAGGGGTTCACACACTCACAAAAAAGACATGAAAGCAAGGGAGGGAATTGTTGGGAGGAAGGGATTCCATGGGAGATGGAGGGATGAGGGAGAGGAATGGGAATGAAAAGTGCTAAAAATTATTATTTATTTATTTATTTATGAAATCATCAAAGGAAAACCAAACTTTAAATTTAAAAGACAAACACACCGACTCTGCCTTGGACAGTCTGCATAAGTCAGGTTATCCTACAGCAGCAAATGAATATCCAGCTCCCAATGGTTTCATCCAGTGGAAACTCATTTCTTCCTTATGTTCACCTCCACAGCATGGTGGGAGACTTTGTGCCATACATCCTGCAGCAATGTGGGCCCACAGAGGCTTTGCACCAGGTGACCTTCAGTCTCAGACTAGATAGTCTTCAAGGTCACCACAGCAAGAAAGCATGAAACCTCCTTGCCACACACTCTGACCTTGTCTTGTGTCTCTTTTACCAGAGTTTGTCACCTGATCTCAACTCTACTGCACAAGACCTTGGAAGTGTAAATCTTCACCCTGTGCTCAGCAACAGAAAAAGAAAATCTAGTCTTCCTCTGAGCAGGTGCAAACTGGACAGCCAGGAAAGGTCAGAGATGAAAACAAGCACTGTTCCACGTGGGGTCTGGAGGAAGTGGAGAGCTACCTCCTAAGGTCTCCCTACCCGGTTCTTGGACTTGACATAGGACTCGTCTGCAGTCCTTTATCCAAGAGTACAACATGAGATCTGCATCCCATCCAGCCTCCCTCCCCCATCTCCCAGTAAAGTCTATGAAGTGCATGTGATAATGGCATTTCCCCATCTCCCCCTGCAGGATTAACTCAAGAAGGACACAGAGTTCTGAGCTGAGGAGCTGGGAGTGCCCACACCCATCCGGGGACTCTTGCATGCTCATGGAAACACATTTTTAAAATAACAAGAAAGGAGTTGGAGCTCAGAGGAAGAGTGTTTGATGCAGAAACATGAGGATCTGAAGTTAAATCCCCAGCACCCATAGAAAAAGCTGAGTACAACTGCATGCACACCTACAACCCCAGTGCTATTGAGACAGGAGATAAGGGAATCCCTGAGACTTGCTGGCTACTGCCTACTTCCAGGTTCAGTGAGGGGACCCTGTCTCAAGACAATAGCAAGAGCGTGATAGAACAAAACAGCGTGATAGAACAAAACAGCTGACATCATTTTTGGCATCAGTGTATGCATGCCTGCACATAATAATGTGTGCAAAACCTCACGCATACATGTATACATACATAGTTACATATATATGCATTATATACATACATAAGAACATGCCAAAAGATTACTAAAACAAAGACTCGTGAGAAATTTTATTCATATACACATACATATATACATATGCATATACATATACACACATATATGTAAATATACATATATATGCATATACACATATGTGTATGTGTGTGTGTGTGTGTGTATGTATGTGTGATTTGAGCTCTCTCTCCCTTTGTCTAGATAGCATCCATTGCTAATTCTAGGAGTGAGGCTGGGGAGAACAATTGAATGCATTTGTTTGAAATTATAAACATGCCACAGTGATAAGCAGTAGCCAAGAAACAAAGGCACATCTGGAGACTGAATTTGAATAATGGTTACAACTGTCCCCCATAGCACCAGTGAGCTTCAGGTAGTACTTTCTGTGTATCTGAGATTACTCCATTCTCCTGACCCTTGTAAACTATCCAGAAAGGGCTCTTCTAGAAGGTATGGGGAGGACAGAGTTCCAGTCAAGGTAACTGAAGAAATATAATGTTTAGAGATAAGCATCAGTCACTAAAGTCCCCAGGGAAAATGATCATTAGAGGACCACCTCCCTCCTGTGTGAATGTCTTTTCCCTCTGAATACTCCCATCCCACTTTCCAGTCAACTTGTGCATTGTCGCCTTACCCTAGTTTGCTTACAAAGAAGCTATGATGAAACACTGCCCCAAAACAACTTGAGCAGGAAAAGGTTTATTTGGCTTATACCTTACAATCTAGAGAAGCCAAGGCAGAAGCTGGAGGCAGGAACCTGGAGGCAGGAATGGAGGAGTGTTGCTTATTGGCTTGCTCCTCAGAGCTTTCTCAGCCTGCTTCCACCTGCCCAGGGGTAGCACTACCCACAATGGACAGGACCCTCTTAATCAATAATCAAGAAAATGCCCTTCCAGATATGTCCACAGGCCAGTCTGATGGAGGAAATTTCTCAAATGAGGCTCTCTGCTCCCACCTCAATAACCCATGCAGGCGAGTCTCTTGATCTTCACTCTGCACTCAGAGAGTGACTGTCATTCACGGGGATCATTAAAGGAACATGGTTGTTACCGAACGTGAGTGGCAGATGAAGGAAACAATTTGGTACAGATGAATGTACAATGTAGAAGAGCGTGTGAAAGCTGTGGAGAGACCCCTTGTCCCTGCTATGTGCTAGGCTGGTCAGGGACCAGTCATATGTAGTAGTTGCCACCTTAGTAATATACCCTTAGGCTAGCTCTCTCTCCTTCCTGGTTCCGTCACTGTCATGATCATTCCAGGTTCTGCTTTGAAGAGAATGCAGGCCGAGATGCCATGAAGGGGGAGTTGTAATCTTACCCAAACCTTCTCCCCTCCTGCACCTCGGCCCCTCTCTTTAGGTTCCAGATGATCATCAGCATTCCTTGTACCCAGGACCTACCAATAGCCATTTCCTATGTAAATCCAACTGTCTGATCTTGTCCCTGGTGGTTCCCTGCCACACTCCATCCCTTTCAATTTTTCAAGTGTTCTGTGATTCAGTTTGCTATGGTTACCATAACAAACTTCATTGGGGGTTCAAGCACATATTGCTTTGTGGTAGTAGAGGGTCAAGAATCTAAAGTGTGTGCACAATGGCTTCAAACTGCCAGCCGGCCAGGCATCATGGCTTCCAGGTGTAGAGGGGCAATCTGCTCTGTTACCTCTTCTGGGTTCTAGAGGAGTTCTATGTTCCCTGGATAATGCTCCTTTCTGTGACCACTTTTCTCAGCCTGTTTTCACCACCACGTACCTTTCTTGACCTTTCTTCTCTATCCTTCAAAGCTCACCTGGGTATCCCAGGATCCTCTTCCAGTGTTTACACCATTGAAAATGCTTGTGAGCCATGAAAACATCCCCAGATCCCTGGAATTGGAACTTAGACATCTTGAGTCATAGAAGGTCTGGTCCATTTCTTCTGTTTTCCACAGTTTTAAAACTTAGAGCATGAAACAAGGTGTAATGAATGGCATATGCCATTAATCCCAGAACTTTGAGTTCAAGACTAGCATGATCTACAAGTTGAGCTCCAGGACAGCTAGGGCTACAGAGAAAGACCCTGTCTCATAAATCAACCAAACAAACAAACAAAAACTTGGAGCATTGTTTTAATACTGATTACACACCTAATGCTCCCAACTTTCTCTCTTAACTTTGGGGTTATAGAGTCACTTGTTTGGATTTGAAGGTCTCTCCTTGTAATGAGCAACTAATAGGACTAAGAATGTCACATGCTAAAGCAAGTCCCTCACATCTCCCTGCTAGTGCAAGGCCTCTTTGAAGCATTTAAGATATAATGTTTACATTTTAATATATTAACCATGCAACATGTAATTTATATGCTAAGGAGTGAATTCCTTGAGTTATTCCATTCCAGAAAAAAAAAACAGCAATATATTATTTTCTTTAAAATTTCCTAGAAACAGGGGTATCCTGAACTCTACCACTTTCTCTTAGCATGGAAACAACTCTCAAGGCCAAATGATTTTGCCTCCATTTTCATTTTTCTTTCTTTTGTTCTGACACAATTATTTCAAAAATGGACTCTTCAGAATGAGTGGAGCTTGTATGTAGAAGACTCCCTTGTATATACAAAAGTTATTCCTAGAATCATAGAATTTAGGGATGCAAGCAACTATATGGGTCTTTTTTTTTTTTTGGATGAGCAACTGAGACCCAGAGAGGGAGTCCTCGAGATGAGGTTTGCATGGAAGCTGTCTGCTTGCAGACAGCTCTCTTCAAGGAGACACTGTCCCCATTCTTCTCATACTTCTCATCCATTTGTCCATTCTTGCCGTCTTTCCTTTCATCATTTTTTCTAGGTTTCCTTGACCTCCCTGAAAAGGCCAGTCCTCCCTGTGGGCCAACAGCATCATCTAGGGCCTGGCTATTACCATACCACTCTCCTCACAGCTGTGGACATTCTTTCTCCCGGAGCATTCCTTGGCAGGCCTACATGGAGGGAAGCTTCAAGGTGAAAGTGCTTCCCTCTCTTCCAGCAGATGTGGTGAAAGGAAGCATCCAGGAGGGATTTCTTTTATTCTTATGTCCCTTTGCAACAAACTTGGGAGTGGGGGGAGGATGGAAACTGCGGTCCACTAAAGTGAGCCAGACTGCGTTTTCAGCACCAGAAGCCAGGAAAAAGGTGTGTGTTTTGTACTGCAAAAACACAAGGAAGAGCCCTTCATGCAAATCCCTCTTATTCGGGCCCCAAATGTTGATGGCAGAGCTGTAGCATAGCCTTGCCTGCTTCAGCATCAGAGGCAGGTTCCTGTTATCTCTTCCCTGCCCGTGGCACCCACGCATTCCATTCCTTTGCCACTAACCTCATGTGTTTATGTCTGTGTTGACTTTGGGTCCCCTCCCCGCTTCCATTCTGCTCCATTGTTGTTGCCACAGGGTTTCCCTGAAGTTGGCACAGTTGTTCATCTTTGTACTTATCAGGATTGCTTCCCATGGGATGAGGACACGGTGCCTAGTGCAGAAAGGAGGATTTTGTCTTAGTGAATGTTCCTCATTCCTGCCCATGGGCAAAAAGTCACTTTCCCACAATAGCAGTGACTCTCCTACTGCCTGAGCACCCATGCCAGTCACTTGATCTAAGTCTCAGCCCATTCAGTGTCCTCAAAAACTACTGTAGACTGCTCAGTCCCTAAACAACAGATCAAAAATGCAAGCTCGGGGCACCAGAGGATCACATGTCTGATAAGGACCCAAAGTTAGTAATTTTCTCCTATAGTGCTCTCACTTAGGGACTTAGAAAGCAGAAGTTTCTCTCAGATCCTTCATAGGAACACTATTTAAATTCACAGGGAATGCTACCCTTATGACCTAAGTCTTCTATCTCGGCCTAAGCTCAATCATCTTCCTAAGCCTTACCTCCTACTATAGCTGCCATGGGGGTCAGGCTATTTCAACACATGAGTCTGGGGAAGTGAGGTATGCAACATTCAAGCAGACTGCTTGGCCAATTTAAGTGAGATGAAATTTTTTTGGACTTGTTTATTCTAAGCAGAGCTTACCTTGAAGTTGAAATCAAAATCTAGGGTAGCCACCACAAGAAATGAAAATAAATTAACCCAGGCCAACAGGGGCTTGTAGAGACTGAACCGCCAACCAGAGAGCATGTCTGAGAGGGTCCTAGGCCCTCTGCACATATGTAACAGCTGGGTCTTCATGTGGGACTCCTAACAGTGTGACTCTACTGTCTACCTTTGGATCCCTTTCCCCAACTGGGTGGCCTCATCTAGCCTCAATAGGAGAAGAGGTACCTAGTCTTAACTGTAACTTGATATGCCAAGTCTGGTTGATATCCATGGCAGGCCTCCCCTTCTCTGAAGAGAAAGGGAAGGAGCTATGTGAGGAGGGGAGGGGAGGGGAGAAGGAGGAACTTGAAGGAGAGGAAGGAGGCAAAGCTGTAATGGGTTGGGATATAAAGTAGAAAAATAACTTAGTAACTTAATTAATAAGAACAAAAATCTAGTAGCCACAGAACACCGGCAGGAACTTTCCCCAGCAGAACTTATGACTGCCCTTTTGGATGTGGAGGAGAGAGATGAATTCCAAATGCACAAACCATGCTGGTCCACAGCTACCAGCCAACTGCCATCTGCCTCCAAACCATCCTGCATCTGAGTCTTGAGCTGGCTGAGCATGTTCTGACCAAATCACTAGTTCCTATGTACATTTATATTTAAAACAATATAATATTTAAAGGAAAATGCTGATTTTGTGAGAGATGTATGCATTAGAGAAAAAAAATGTTACTGTAGACCGTAATTGGAATAGTTCTACTCATAGAGACCTTGAGTTGAGCATTATCTGCTGAGTTTCCCCAGCTTTTTATCATGGCCCCGTTAGTGTAAATGAGAAGTGTTTTCTCACATGTGGATACCAGTTTGACTCTGAGTCATTAAAGAGTCAGCCTTGATTTAGAGAATTACTTTACAGGGAGAAAGGCATTTTGGCCCCATTCCTTCATGAAGGGTAGTAGCTTAAGTTATTTCCGGACAATATGTTCCAATGAAAAATAATGTTTAGACTGGCCTATGCACTGGAAAAACAAAAATGTGAATTTCATATAGTTTAACTGAAGGCTTTAAATATTCCAGATTTGTGGGAGCTTTTTGTGTGTGTGAGCTGCCATTTGAATGCTGGGAATTGGATCTAGGGTCCCCTGGAAGAGCAGGCAGTGTTCTCAACTGCTGAGAGATCTCTCCAGTCCCCTTTATCATTTTAATCAATGGAATGTTAGCATTAAAAGGAGTTTGAAGCCCACTTGCTCCTTTATTCTGCAGACCAGGAGGTTGAGATTCAGGAAGGTGATATCACTTGCTTCAGTTCACCAGCAACACGTATGTGCCCCAGCATCTATGTTCACCAGCATCTATGTGCCCCAGTATCTATGTGCATCAGCATCTGTGTTCACCAGCATCTATGTGCCCCTCCTTTTTTGGGAGAGAGATTCTCAGGGGAATCTTCAGGAATCTAGTCAGGACCCCCTGCATCGGTCTCCACTCAAGTCCTAAAATAATGCTTTCTTGCATTTTCTGAGCAAGTTTAGAGAAACACAGACGAGTAATTTGAGAGAAGATCTTTGAACTTTGGGCCTCAATTTAACTGCATGTACATCTGCAGGGCGGTTTGTGGATGTTCAGCATTAACTTCAACAGCCGTCTTCACTGCAGTACACTGATCGCTGTTCTTGGCCAAATCTATGTGATTGGCATCCCAAACCCAAAGGAAACGTATTGGCAGCCACAAAATCCTTCCTGGAAACTTTCTCATGCAGGACTCTGTTCAGCTCTGAGTCACAAACCCTCTTGTAGGTGACCAGAACATGGCCCACAACTGGAGCCAAAGGTCAAGGCAAGAGATGCTAAGGCAAACCTTCCAGATGTGTGAGACACATTGTGTGCTGAACCAAACAGCATAGGAGTATAGTCCACATCCTGCCAAAAGCAGAGGAAGGGTCTGCCACCAGGGAGGAAATATGGAGGTAGACCAACTGTGTTATGGGGAAATGCTTTTCCACCTTTGCTTCATCCTCCAGAAGAGCTATCCAAGTACCTCAGAAAGAGACTCTGAATGGAAATGAGGCAACTACAGATATAATTAGCTAAGATATGGTCGTCCTTGAGCAGAGAGAGCTATTAATTCGGTATGAGTGATATCCATATAAGAGCAGGGAGAGACAGGCGCTATGCATACACAGAGGGAGGATAACTGTGTAGACACAGAGGCACAAGCCAAGAAATTTCTCAGGATAGCAGAAGTTGGAAAGACAAGGAAAGCTCACCCCCCCCCCCGCCAGAGGATTCTGAAGAAGCATGGATCAGTCAACACCTTCAACTCAGAGTTCTGACCTCTGGTAAAATAAGGCAATTATTTTGCCTTGATTTAACATACCCAGCACATGATAATGCATCTGTTGTGTAACAATTCCCCTGGGAAGATATGAGCAAATATCTACTTGCCTCAGCTAGCATACTAATGACTGATCAACGTAATGATACCACCAAAGTCCAGTTTGGTGAACCCATGAGTTTTTTAGGGTTACTTACAGGAGTAGGAGAGAGAGAGTTTACTTACAGGAACATGGATGACTAAACGGCAGCTATATCACCAAAAGCCCACTCCGACATGGCTGAAAACTCATGAGAACCGCAGTTCTGGAGTTCTCTGTGTGAATTGCAGGCAGCTCTCCAGATCACCAAGTTTTGTGCAGGCAGTTGGGATGGCCTGGGTCTCCTTGGAAGTCCTTATTGTTTATATAACCCTGGAGAGAGAAGATCCTTTTGTATCTGGTAAGTTTCAGGGACTTTCTGAGACTTGTGAGTTGGTTATTTGCTTCTGGACTTCTTGAGTGTTTGTGGGCTCCTGACCCAATAGTGTGCAGTGAGACAGAACAGACCTCCCTGTCCTTACTCCACCTGCAACCTGGGGCCAGTCACCTTCCTTCTTGTGGCTGCAGTTTCCTCCTCTACTGCAAATGAGAATCTTGAGCTGTACCAACAGTTTTCAGATTCCACTTAGAACCTGAGGCAGAAATTATTTTTAGAGAACCAAAATTAACAGTGAGCCTATTTAAAGGAGTCTGAGAGCAGCCAGACGGAAGCCCTGCCCAGCCTGCCTTTCAGTTGCACTCATTGATTGGGCATTAAAACCCTTCAGAGTCCTCAGAGTCATCTGAAAAGTAGGTTCTGGGGCTTCTGACATCCTTTGCAGCTGGGGAGTTGATATGGCCTTCCCTTGCCAGAAAAGTAAATAAACCTCTGTCCTGTTCTTAGAACAGAAACATTTAGGGCAGTAGGACAAAGTTAGGAAGGAGAAGGTAGAGAAGGAAAAGAAGGACAGGAGAAAGGAAGACGCAAAGGAAGAATAGGAGTAGAGGAGGGAGGGGAGGCAGAGGAGGAGAGTAAAGAGGAAGAAGGGAAGGAAAAGGAGAAGGGAGGGGGACAAAAAGAGACGGAATGTGGAGGGGTAAGGAGAAAAGGGAGAGGAGTAGAGGACAGGGGAGAGGAAGAGGAGGAAGAAAAAGGAGAAAGAAAGAAAGAAAGAAAGAAAGAAAGGAAGGAAGGAAGGAAGGAAGGAAAGAAAGAAAGAAGGAAGGAAGGAAGGAAGGAAGGAAGGAAGGAAAGAAAGAAAGAAAGAAAGAAAGAAAGAAAGAAAGAAGGAAGGAAGGAAGGAAGGAAGGAAGGAAGGAAGGAAGGAAGGGGAGGAATGTGGAAGAGGAGGGGGAGATGGGTGGAGAAGGATGGGGGAGGAGAAAGAATAAAAGAATTCAAACAAGAGTTACACATTCATTTTAATTTTCTTCTTCTGTCCAAACAAACAACTGTCTTTACTGAGAGATTAAATAACATGAGGTAACTAACCTAGACATTTATTAACAAGAATTACACAGTTGTATCCCTTTTATGTTCCATCCTGTTGAAGTATCTTGCAATGCAAACTGTTTGCAAAGTATAGACCTCACCTGGGCAACAGGCAAGCAAGGACAGAAGCCCCTCCCTGGAGAATCGTTAAGTTGCTGGTTCCTACACTGCTTGACAACTACTGCCTCCACCTGGATACTGGTCTGTGTAAGTCAATGTGAAAGGTGCCAGCAAACTGCAGATATGGAGCAAGAACAAACGGCCTCTTTTGTCCCAAGAGTTCAACACTGAAAAGCCTCCATCCCTTAGGTCATAAGAAAAGCGTTGCTCACTTCAAACTCTCAGCTGACATTTTCATGAGGAAACAAATTATTTACGGCTTACAATTCTTCAATGGCCCAGAGGGACAAACAGACCTCTCCCCTCAGGTCCAAGCCCACAAACTGGACTGGCCACTGCCTTCCTCTCTCCCCTCGGTATCCCAAGAGTGCCTATAACATTCTTCTCATTTATTTATTCAGAGTAACTTGGAGAGTAAGTGTTGTGTCTTGGTGCCATGTGGTTTTCTTCAGTGTCAGAATCTGAGCTGCATGGATAAGAGCAAGGCTCATTGAGGCTCAGAAAAATCAACCAGCTGTTAGGTCAGCCTGAGACTACTCTATTTCTTCCCAGGGTGCACCAAGTTGCAGTCACTGCTCTGTACCATCTCCATCTCCTACCTGATCTATGATGATGAGGTTAGTATCCCTTATCCAAAATGTTTGCAACCACAATATTTTCTATTCTTTGTTCAGATCATGGAATAATTAAATATGTATAGTAAGGTATGTTGGTGAGACTTAAATCTAAATATGAAATGTATGTCTTATATACATTATATGTATATGCTTTATACACACAGCCTGGAAAGGGCTTGTGTCATATCTTCAGCATATCTGCATTCGAACCATGAGCCATCAATAAGATCCAGTGTGACTTTTCTGCCATGGAACCCTGCCTGCCTTCAGAAAGCTTCAGGTTGGGGTTTTCAGATTAGGGGTGTCCAACCTATTCTCTTCTCTCAGATCTTTAAGTGCATTTTACAGCATCGTATCATATCTGAGGCCTCATGGATTCTGTGATGAAGTTGTGTTATATAACATAAAGCAAGGCATCTGAGCCAGTGAAATGTTCACACATTCAGGACTGCTGCCCTGCATTTCTTAGAGAAAGGATTCTATCAGGTTTCCATAGACAGTGGACTGAATGACTAGTGGCCTTTGCACCTATAGAGAAACAAACATATATGCTGGGATAGTCATTGCTGGTGTCTCTCAATCAGTAACTCACTACACAGTAAGTCTAGCTGCCTGACTGACTTCTCCACATAGACTCACTGTGGCCCACACTCTCATGTGTTCTCATACTCTAGATCTTACAGTGAGTGGTGCCAAGCACGCATCTTGCAGTGTCCCCTCCATGGCCTCCAGGCTTCCTCCCAACCAACAGGCATATATTCTGAAATATTTGATGTTGGTGATCTCTTGGCCCAATCATAAAATATCAAAGGAAGGCTCTCAAGTTCAAAGTGCATTTACCTCAGACAAGCATTTTGTTCTATCCCCATAAACCTGGGATTCTCATTAGTACAGACCAAGACCATAGCCCTTGAGTGCCACCTGGCTCAGATTGGCTGGGACATGCTACTGGTTCCAAGACTCTTTCAAATTCAGAAATGGGAAAAAGTGTCCTGTGACATGGAGGCATGTGGCTTATGTCCTGCTGCCTCTGTGGCCTTCTTGCCATAGTCTTCACCCAGTGCAGGCTTCCTCCTCCTCAGTCCTCAGCTCAAGAGTTTGTCCCTATCAGGCTCATAGGTTTATGGAACCTCAGATCTTACTTTTTTATTATTATTTATTTAAATGTTCTAAGGCAGGGTCTCCTAGCCTAAGCTGCCCTTTAGTTATTGATCCTCTTCCCACAACTTCTCTAACACTGGAATTATAGGTCTCCATGATGATACCTGGCTCAGTCTGTACTTATGTATGTAGAGGTGTGGTTACATTGCCTCAGGAGGAATAAATGTGCATGGAAAGAAACTCATGCATGAACTTCCGATGGAATTTCCATGCAAACCCAATCATATTTCAGTGACATCTTGTTCAGCCCTGGAGAACACACACACACACACACATGATCCTAATCGGGTCACTTATTTATTCATTCACCAGATATCTGCTGTGTACCATTAGGAGTGTGTATTTGGGTGAGGGACATGGGAAGGAAATATATGCAATGCAATATGCAATACAGCATGTTTAATATCAAGTGCTGTGTTGGAACAAAAAAAAAATAAAACAAGCAAGGCTTCAGGCTATAAAAGAACTCCTACAGACATGACTGCCAGTCAGACTGTCCTGAGCAAGTGTCATGTGACTTAAACCTAAGGTGCACAGAGGAAGGGCATGAGGGAGCTGATGGGAAAACTTTCCAGGTAGGGAAGACCTGGACAATGAGGTGTCCGAAGTAATTGAGGGGCTGTGGAAGGGGCTAATATGACAGAAACATTGTGAACAAGAAGGGCTGTCATAAAAGATCTCAGGGTGTCCATAGTAGACCCAGGAAAGCCACTGGGACGGTTTGGATTGTTACACTGGTTCTGGTATATACTCTAGGGTCCTTTTTCTCATTCTGACCTCCTTGGTGATTTTAGGGGTTACACACAGTCAGTGAATGACTAAGGCTTGCAACCCACTTTCCACACCTGGCCACCATTCATTCAAATTTCTTCCTATCTAAAGCACTGGACATGGGCATTTGAGTTTTAAGGTATCTTCTCACAATCCACACTGACCAAGAGGATCAGTGGTTATGCAAAGAAACTTCTAAAATCTTTTCAGTCAGGGAACTGTTCACTCTTCCCCAGGCCTGAGTGAGACTTCATGAATATTTGTCCTCAGATCCTGATAAGATACACAGCAAAGTCACAGCACATAAAGGCAGTGTGGACAAGAGGAACCTGCACACATCGAAACTAAGCTGCCCCCAGGCCTCCCAGAGTACCTCAGAAGGGCTATCCCTAGAAGAGGAATTGTCCACTAGTCTAGTCTGTTCTACCCTGACTGCCAAGCATAGAAATTATCTCTCATTCCAATGAAAAGTGCTTTCAAGCAGGCTGGAACCTGCAGACAGAGCCATTTTTGAGGTAATGAAGGAGATCATGAGAACTGAGTTCTTTAGCCTCTACCTCCATGCTGGTTTCCAGGCTCCGTTCAGTTCACAAATCTTTCTAAATCAGAGTGGTTCTCAACCTGTGATTGTAACCCATTTGGGGTTGCCTAAAACCATAAATATTTACATTATAATTTATAACAGTAGCAAAATTACAATTATGAAGTAGTAACAAAAAATAATTTTATGATTGGGGGGGAGGTTCACCACAACATAAATTAAACATCTATTAAAGGGTTGCAACATTGGGAAGTTTGAGAAGCTCTGTTCCAAACCAACTCAAATTTCTATATTTATAATTAGCAGCCCCAGTTTGATTCTGATTTTGTCTTAAGACTTGGCCTAACGGCAATGATTAAATTAACTTGTGAGTAATATCTACTCCCGTGACCTAACCAATGACTGTGTGATATCTTCAAACACTAAAGAGCGTAATATAATGTCTGTAAAATTATGCATTTTATAGTTTTGAAAAGTCCTATCTAAAATAATTTAGAAGTATCATCTTTTAACTACATGTGGGGACGAGCAAGATAGTTCAGGAGGTAAGGTGCTCCCTGCCAAACCTGACAAGATTGGATTCCAATCCCTGGGACCCACGTAAAGAAAGGTGAGACCTAAGTCCCATAAGTTGTCCTCTAACCACCAAATGCATGCTATGGCAAACACACACACACACACACACACACACACACACACACCTCACACACGCATGCACTTAATAAAAATAACAAAAATATTTTCAGTCCAGAGACCATAAGCATCTGCAATCAGTATAAAAGAAACAAATTGGATTTTTTTTAATCAGGTTATTGGGGAAGAATGACCAAAGAAAGTATGGATTTGAATTCTTTTTTTTCTATATTTTATAAATTTACATTTCCAATGTTTTCCCCTTTCCCAGTTCCTCCCTCCCTGAAAGTCCCATAAGCCCTCTTCCCTCCCCCTGTTCTACAATCAACCCCCTCTCGCTTATCTGTCCTGGTATTCTCCTACATCCAGTCTTTCCAGGACCAGGGGTCTCTCCTTCCATCTTCTTGGAAATCAATTGATATGTGAATTGTGTCTTGGGTATTCCAAGATTCTGGGTTAATATCCCCTTATCAGTGACTGCATACCATGTGTGTTCTTTTGTGATTGGGTTACCTCACTAAGGATGATATTTTCCAGTTCTGACCTTTGCCTAAGAATTTTGTGAATTCATTGTTTTTAATTGCAGAGTAGTATTCCATTGTGTAAATATACCACATCTTCTGTATCCATTCCTCCATTGAGGGACATCTGGGTTCTTTCCAGGTCCTGGCTATTATAAATAAGGCTGCTATGAACATAGTGGAGCATGTGTCCTTAGTGCATGCCGGGGAAGCCTCTGGGTATATGCCCAGGAGTGGTATAACAGAATCCTCTGGGAGTGTCTGCTCAGTTTTCTGAGGAAATGCCAGACTGCTTTCCAGAGTGGTTGTACCAACTTGCAGTCCCACCAGCAGTGGAAGAGTGTTCCTCTTTCTCCACATCCTCACCAACACCTGCTGTCTCCTGTGTTTTTGATCTTAGCCATTCTGACTGGTGTGAGATAGAATCTCAGGGTTGTTTTGATTTGCATTTCCCTAATGACTAAGGATGTTGAACATTTCTTTAGGTGCTTCTCAGTCATTCGATATTCTTCAGGTGAGAACTCTTTGTTTAGCTCTGTACCACATTTTTTAATAGGATTATTTGGCTCACTGGAGTCTAACTTCTTGAGTTCTTTGTATATAATGGATATTAGCCCTCTGTTGGATGTAGGGTTGGTAAAGATCTTTTCCCAGTTTGTTGGCTGCTGCTTGGTCCTTTTGACAGTGTCCTTTGCCTTACAGAAACTTTGCAATTTTATGAGGTCCCATTTGTCAATTCTTGATTTTAGAGCATAAGCTATTGGTGTTCTATTCAGGAAATTTTCCCCTGTGCCCATATGTTCAAGGCTCTTCCCTAGTTTCTTTTCTATTAGTTTCAGTGTGTCTGGTTTTATGTGGAGGTCCTTAATCCACTTGGAATTGAGCTTAATACAAGGAGATAAGAATGAATCGATTTGCATTCTTCTGCATGCTGACCTCCAGTTGAACCAGCACCATTTGTTGAAAAGGCTATCTTTTTTCCACTGGATGGTTTTAGCTCCTTTGTCAAAGATCAAGTGACCATAGGAGTGTGGATTCATTCCTGGGTCTTCAATTCTGTTGCATTGATCTACATGCCTGTCATTGTACCAATACCATGCAGATTTTAACACTATTGCTCTGTAGTACAGCTTGAGGTCTAGGATACTAATTCCTCCAGAAGTTCTTTTACTGTTGAGAATATTTTTAGCTATCCTGGGTTTTCTATTATTCCAGATGAATTTTTGAATTGTTCTTTCTAACTCTATGAAGAATTGAGTTGGGATTTTGATAGGGATTGCATTGAATCTGTATATTGCTTTTGACAAGATGATCATTTTGTCTATATTAATCCTGCCAATCCATGAGCATGGAAGATTTTTCCATTATCTGAGGTCTTCTTCAATTTCTTTCTTCAGAGACTTGAAGTTCTTGTCATACAGATCTTTCACTTGTTTGGTTAGAGTCACACCAAGATACTTTATATTGTTTGTGGCTATCATGAAGGGTATCATTTCTCTTATTTCTTTCTCAGCCTGCTTTTCCTTTGAGTATAGGAAGGCTACTGATTTGCTTGAGTTGATTTTATATCCGGCCACTTTGCTGAAGTTGTTTATCAGCTGTAGGAGTTCTCTGGTGGAGTTCTTTGGGTCGCTTAAGTATACTATCATATCGTCTGCAAATAGTGATAGTTTGACTTCTTCCTTTCCAATTTGTATCCCTATGACCTCCTTTTGTTGTCTAATAGCTCTAGATGGAACTTCAAGTACTATATTGAAAAGATATGGAGAGAGAGGGCAGCCTTGTCTAGTCCCTGATTTTAGTGGGATTGCTTCATGTTTCTCTCCATTTAGATTGATGTTGGTTACTTGTTTGCCGTAAATTGCTTTTACTATGTTTAGATATGGGCTTCAAATTCCTGATCTTTCCAAGACTTTTAGTATGAAATGATGCTGAATTTTGTCAAATGCTTTTTCAGCATCTAATGAAATGACCATGTGGTTTTTTTCTTTGAGATTGTTTATGTAGTGGATTACATTGATGGACTTCCTTATATTGAACCATCCCTGCATCCCTGGGATGAAGCCTACTTGATTGTGGTGAATGATTGTTTTGATGTGTTCTTGGATTCAGTTGGCAAGAATTTTATTGAGTATTTTTGCATCGATATTCATAAGAGAGATTGGCCTGAGATTCTCTTTCTTTGTCGGATCTTTGTGTGATTTTGGTATCAGCGAAATTGTGTCTTCAGCGAACGAGTTGGGTAGTGTTCCTTCTGTTTCTATTTCGTGGAATAGTTTGAAGAGTATTGGTGTTAGGTCTTCTTTGAAGGTCTGATAGAATTCTGCACTAAAACCATCTGGACCTGTGCTTTCTTTGGTTGGAAGACTTCCAATGACCACTTCTATTTCTTCAGGGGTTATAGGATGGTTTAGATGGTCTATTTGATCCTGATTTAATTTTGGTATTTGGTATCTGTCTAGGAAATTGTCCATTTCCTCCAGATTTTCTAGTTGTGTTGAATACAGACTTTTGTAGTAGGATTTGAATTCTTGATTCACATGGAGTAGCACTACTTGAGAGGGATTAGGAGATGTGGCTTTATTGGAATAAGTGTGGCTTTGTTGGAGAAAGTGTGTCACTAGGGTGAGCTTTGGTGTTTCTAAAGCCCAAGGCAGGCCCATTGTCTTTCTCTTCCTGCTGCTTGTGGGTCAGGATGTAGCTACTTCTCCAGCACCATGTCTGCCTGCATACTTCCATGCTCTTTTCTGTGATGACAATGGACTAAACCTCTGAAACTGTAAACAAGCCCTATTTAAATGCTTTCCTTTGTAAGAGTTGCTATGGTCATGGTGTCTCCTCACAGCAGTAGAGCACTGGCTAAGACTTTCTGTTAGAAGCAGTGATAGGGACAAGAATGTCTCAGCAGTTATGAGCTTGTACTGCTCTTCTAGACCTGAGTTCTGTGCCCAGCACCCATGTTAGCTGGCTCACTACTGCTTGTAACTCCAGAGCCACAGAGCCAATGCTCTCTTCTGGCCTGGGGTGGGGGACACCTACACTGCTATGTACATATCCACACTTATACTTGAAAAGAAAATAAATATTAAAAAAACGAAGCTGTGAATGATCAGGACCAGTGCCTTACATAGGCAAACTGAGTAGAGGAAAGAGGCAGTAAGGTTATGAGTTCAAGGTTAGTCTCAGATAAACAGCAAAACATTGTCTCAAAATAGAAGAGGACAAAGAAGGATAAGGAGGAGGAGGAGGAGAACTAGTATTGTGTTATGGGTCAGGTAGATATAGCTAGACATGAAACAATAATTTTAATTACAAATTTAAATAAAACATAACTTTAAAAATTACAATCATCAAAAATATGTATGACCAACAGTTGTTTGATAAAGTTACAGAAGAATTTGATGGGAAGATGAGAATCTTTTTAATCACCGTTAATCGAATAACCAAATACCCATACACAAATTAATACATAGAGGACCACAGACCTAAAGGTAAAAGCTAAAATTAGGAAACTTTATCCCAAAACATTTCGGTTTGTCCCTCTTTCAGTCAACCCCACCCTCACAGCCAGACAACCAAGGATCTGTCACAGCAATTTGTTTTCATTCTGACTTGTTTTAGAATGTCACACAAAACAGTATCACACATATACTCTCTTACTTCAGACTTCTTTCCCTTAGTACCAGGCCTTTGAGATCCATCTGTGTTCTCTGTTGCCTAGTTGTATTCCTTGCTGTGAATGGAGTGTTAAGCTGAAGAACTTGAGCTCATTATAAGCTTGGGCCCCCTTGGGAAAGACGCTGTGAGCATTGGAACCCAGGGCTTCAGTTAAGTGGAAATACCTGTTCAGAAGAAAGGCAAGAACTTAACTTCATAAAGTCCTGGACAGCTATTTCCCAAAGGAATCTATGATTTCACACCCTGAGTCAAACCAGAAAGAAGTAAAGTGATAAGAGACTCTTGAGCTAGCTAGTTCTAGACGTACAATACACAAAATCTGAGAAATCATATATTTTTATACCAAACAAAAGAACAATCTTCAGCTAGTTACTGACAAGAGGGAGAGCTGGAACAGACTGAGTTTAATGCCTATGGCCAGAGCCCTGGTTCGTTAGCATCATTCCAAACCATCTTCCAGGTGGGAGATGATTATTTTCTTCCGTTGCAAGTTCACATTCCTCACTCACGCTCCCAGCCTCTGATAGAGAGTGGCAAATATTTAGGAGAGGGAAGGCTAGAGACCATTCTGTACTTGGACCAAGGCCCTAACCTCAAGCGTTTCCGTTTTATGTACATACTTGATTCATACTGCCGTCATTTATTTAATTTTGTCAGCTGAGGATTGGTCACAAGGAAATGCAGCATTTCCATAAAATGCTGGAGAACCAGCTAGTGAGCATGGAACCTAGGGGGAGGAGGGCTGCCTGCAGATGCTGCATGGTCCCTGTCAGCCTCAAGACCACACAGATCCCAGGTACACAGAGCCCAATCAACAGAAGAAAGAGGGTAAAACTGTTAAGGGGATGATCTGAAGGTCTAGTGTGCTGTTCCCCACACTTAGTGATTTAGGGGCCAGGTTGAACAAAGGGTTGCAAGGACAAGTTTAGGCTCCCGGGGTCCTTATGGCTCAAGTCTTCATTCGAATCCAGAGGAGACACTCACTACTCCCAGAAGGCTGAGAAGGAAAAGTTAAGAATGTCAAAGCTGTGGGGATTTGACATGTACATAAAAAAGAAGAGACTGGGGACTCTGGGAACCGGGATAATCGGGACCAGAAGAGATATGTGTGCAAGGAAGGCAGGTAGGCTGGTGTGGCTGAAGCAGCACTGAGGGGCATAGGGACATAACAGCAGGAGTCAGATAGACTGGGAGGGCCACTGCTCCCAGGAGGATTCTCTGGAGAGAGCTCTTAATCCTGCCTGAGGACACCTCTAGTGAGGGAAGAGAAATACCCCGGTAGGGGCTTGCAAAAGATATCTGGTAGGGAAGAGGATGGGAAGGAGAAAAGGAGGGGGCTGGAAGAGAAGGCACCAGTACCAGATGGTAACCTTTAGGACAGTTAACTATGGTCCTGGAAAGACTGGATGTAGGGGAATACCAGGACAGAGAAGTGAGAGGGGGTTGAATGAGGAACAGAGGGAGGGAAGGGGGCTTATGGGACTTTTGGGTAGGGAGGAAATGGGAAAGGGGAAATCATTTGGAATGTAAATAAAAAATATAGAAAATAATAATAATAATAATAAAAGAAAATTCCAGAAATTTCAGAAACACTGAACATTTTCAATTTCGTACCATTCTCAGTAGTGTGGTATATCACCTTGCTATCTATCCTGTCTTGCCAATACCATCCCAGTCTGTACAGTATCTGCCATGTGTACACCACCCACCCAGTAGGATAGTCACTAGAAAGTCATTGAGGTTATCAGATCCATTGCTGAAATACCACAGTTTTATATTCAAGCAACTCTCATTTTTCTTAATAATGACCCCGGAGTTCAAAAGCAATTATACAAAGGAGGCACCAGCATGTAGAACAAGGAGGAACAGGTTGATGCATAGCAATCCTGCAGAGTATATAGAAAAGAATATAAGGAGCTGGAGGAATGGCTCAGCAGTTGAGAGCATTCGCTGCTCTTCTAGAGGACCAGAGTTCAGATCCAAGCCCTTAATGTCAGGTCCCTGTAACACAGCTCCAGGCATTCCACTGCCTGCCTCTTCTGGTCTCTTCAAGCATCAACACACATACACACACACACACACACACACACACAATTACTGTCAGAGGCTCTGGACTGCCACTGATGGCTCAGAGCTGTATCTCCAGCAAATCTGCAGGGATTAATGCAATCCAGATGGAAGATGACAGCCTGACTTAGAAACAGAAAGAATCTGAGAACCTTTTGGAATCAGATTTGACAGGAACCAGCGACCTGTGATTGAAGAAGTGGAATGAGAGGAGTCAGAGGGGGCAACGTCTTAGAGCCTACACAATGGGAAACTGGGCGGAGCTAATAATCTAGAGCAGAAATAGAGAAGGGATTTGGAAGGAGACACTTTGTGAGGTCCTCTGTTTGGGAAGACAGAGTAGGGAGGAGCTACAGACATGGAATTCCTAGGAAAGTACCTGGGAAGCAACTATAAATAAAGGTCTTGAAAGTGGAGAGAGGTCAAGGCAGGTGATTCCAAGGTCTGCTCTCCCTTGCCAGTATCCTTGTCAGGGGAGGGGTCCTCCTCCAGACTGTGTCTATCCTTGTCAGGGGAGGGGTCCTCCTCCAGACTGTGTCTATCCACATTTGGAAAACAATCTCCCAATTATTTTTAGCACATCTCAGAGGTAGAAGAGAAAAATGGATCACCTCTAAGATTTTCATTACGTTCATTCTAAAATTATACTTTCCTGATTTCCAAGGACTTCCAGGGCCTGGTGTTGATATATGGCCACATAACTTCACCCTCTGTATATAATGCTGAATGACTTACACCTCGTCCAGGGCTCGTGTGTGACAAAGGATGTCAAACAGAAATTGAACATGCACCTCCTGCATCTGCGGATGAAATCTTACAGAGGATTCTAGGGGTCGAAATAAATAATCCCCAAGGTTTCTGGAAGGGAGCTCTGCGGGACGGCAGGGTCATTGCAGATTTATGTCTGTGTCTTCCAGGCAGCGGGTGAGCCACAGTCCAGGGGCCTGCTGAGAAGTGGGAGGTCTAAGGAAACCTTGCTGCAGAGTGACAGCTGGTCCCAGGACTGTGACTCCAAGCACCTCCGGGGCCATGCACTGAATGTTCCTACTTTCTAGGCTCTGTTGTTGCTGCTTTCAATGCTGGACACAGAGCTTGAGGTTTATTGGAATCTGAATGTATTTTCCAACAGCCACTCAAGTCTAATACCAAGGGCATTCAGACAAACTTCTCTTATTGAGAATGAAATTCTCCTGGCTGCTCTGCATACCCAGGGGTTGGCCCCAGACGCCTGGGAAGAAGTCTTCCCCAGAAGAGGACTTTCCTCTGGGAAGGCTGTTTCCCCAGACACTTCTTCCCTCCTTCCTTCGTTCCTCTCCCCCCTCTTACCCTCCTTCTTGACAAATTTTTCCACAAGCATCTTCTTCTGTGAAGAGACTTTATTAATTACCTTATCTCTTCAGTTCTTTGTTTTTCCTTTGCAAAATGAAGGTGTCAGACCAAATTCTCCTCAAACTGCTACACGGATGCTGAGTTAGTAAACCCAGGTGGGGTTCAATGCCTACATTTATAGCAAGCTTCCAGGTGATTTCACTGTGAATTCCATTTTATGTAGGAAAAAGAAGCCTGGATGACAGAAAAACCTTTCTTGTGAGACAGTCTTGTGGAGCCACAGCAGGCATTGAAAATGCTTTCAAAACAAGCACAGAAACTGAGAAACCCTGGTCTTTTTTACACCAGAATGTTTCAAAACTTCCTGGGTCTCTGCCTAATAGGAACCATACCTCAAGCGACACCCACAGATGACAAATGAACTCATTGCCTGGGTGCTAATGATGTGTCCTGGGTGCTAAATACCTAAAGCAGGCAAGGAAACCAAACACAGAAATACTCAAGGCAGGAGTCCACAAAGCTCAAGGTAAAAGAGTAATGTTAGATGATTCACAAAACAGAGTCAGTTCATAGGCTGGTCGAACTCTGTAAGCAGAGATCAAGAAATAAACAGAGAAGATAATGTGAATAAGAGACAAGGGGAACTAACTCTAAGGGACAGATGAAATGGTGATGATTTCAAGGAACTATGACAAAGTCCATACCAAGAAATCAAGACCCAGAAGTGGTGAGAGGAATTATTTTTAAAATGAAAAATACCCAAAACTCCAAAACCAAATTAACACAAAGGAATAGTTTGTTTATACAAATAATACTTAGAAAATGTAGAACATATAACAAACCTTCTCCCCAGGCCTCACACAAAAGCCTGTTTGAATCTTGTGTGCTCCTCACAGTTTAAGTAAAAAAATATATATATTCATCCTTACATTGGGATTAATGTACATTTATGCTGTATCTTTGGGGCCCTCCAGCCAATGATAACGACCATGATTCTTACGTCATGTGAATTGAATACTGCACCAAAATGAAACAGTAAAGAGAAATGCAACTTACAGCAAGCCTTATTTTGTCTCAAAGTTTGAGGGCACAGTTCATCATGAGAGCAGAGCTGAGACCACTGGTCACACTGTACCCACAGTTCATCATGAGAGCAGAGCTGAGACCACTGGTCACACAGCACCACAGTCAGAAGCAGAGAGGGGTGAATGCCTATGCTCTGCTCACTCCTTGGTATCCAGTCCACACTCTAGGGCTGTCCACATTTAGGGGGAGTCTTCCCACCTCAATGAACCTACTCTAAACAGCTTCTCACAGACATGCCCAGAGGTGTGTTTCCAAAGTGGCTCTAAATTCCATCAAACTGACACTATTAACCACCATGAAACTTCTGGAAAATCTTTCTGTAGAGTGTACAAAGGAGATGGAAAATAAAAAGGAACATAAGATGTGTGGGACTTTCAAAATGAGAGGAATGATGGAGTGCCCATTGTGACTGCTGCAGAAGAATCTGAGGCTTGGGGACAGTTGCAGAAGCAATGCCCTTGCACAGGCAGGAGGAGGGATATCAGATGCTCCAGCACAGATGCCAGGGACAGATTTGCCTAATTCAGCAGGAAGGTGGATGTCACAGGGGCAGAAGAAAGGAGAAGACAGATACTGTAGAGAGAGAGCAGGGAAGATCTCTTCCAACTGCTCCCATCTGGCCAGCAAAGCAGCAAACATGGTTATCTGCTGGATGTGTAGATGAGAGAAGATGCTAAGTGTAGCAGAGAACATCTGGAAGATCTGAGGAAAGAATTCCCTGCCTACATTTTCCCTGAGTCCCTATTTGGAGTAAATGATCATGAATTTAAAAGGGAACTGGTCAACAGGGGTGAGTGTGTGTGATTGTGTGTGTGTGTGTCTGTGTGTGTCTCTGTGTGTGTTTATCTAACCATTTTCAGTCAGTGTGGACACAGAGTGACCGGAGAATTGAATTGCAACAACAATAATAAAATCATGAAGGTCAAGAAAACATTTAAAAGATTGATCATGCATGGATTGTACGAGCTGAAAAAAGCCTGAACCCAGAAGACAGGGAGAATGAAAGATGGTATGAACATCATGAAGTCAAGGTGATCGTGGTACCCAGACACCAGGGCAAGGCCAATCACTTCAATGATGTCCTCATTCACATACTAAACCACTCTCCTCTCCATTCTAAAAAGGGAAATATAAAAATGCAATATCACACCATGAAAACTGCAAGCTCATAAATCGAGGTATGGAATGGCTGTGACAGGGGATGCCGGCATATTTAAGTCCTGGTTGTGGGAGGCCATCCTCCTGCGCCAAGTTACTCCTATTCTCTGGCAAGTCCCAGTGATGCCTGGCCCTTTCCTCACTAAGCCAGATAGATAGATAACTGAGTATCCTTACTCCCCAGAAGCTTCACTCAGCAGTAAGCTCACAGTCTCTCCTTATCCTTGATTGCTGGGTCTGTCCACACACTCTCTGGCCTCTGAGATGGGGTGGGAGGACCCTCTCCTTATGATGGACAGCCTCTTCCTTACCGAATACCCAGGGCCCTTGACTCTTTCCTGCTGTGACTCTGCCTTCCCTTGTCTTCAATCTACCACAGGTTTCTAGAATTTTGACGCTCTGCTTAGAAACATCCAGAAAAAGGTACCCCAAGCCAGTGTCCTCCCCCATAGGATGCCCACAATGTAGGAATACAGCAACCCCTGACCCCTTCCACCCCTGCTGTCACCTACCTCTTTTTGGCACCCCCTACTGCTCCCCAGTCACATGTTAGTGGTTCTTTGTCTGTCCCCCTGTCCCCCATCAAACACACACACACACTTCTTCCTTTTGTTGTGATGCTGAGGGTTGAACCCAGGTCCTCTTGCCTGTCAGTCAAGTTCTCTGCTACTGAGCTAAATGCCCAGCCTCCCAGCCCCAACTTTCTCCTGTCACTTTCTGATTCAATTTTCCCCCTGAGGTTATTATGTCAGATCTGTTTTTCTCACCTCAGGCCCTACTGCCACCCATAGTTATTCCAGCCTTTGTCCTATGGGGACCTAAAACATTTAGCCACCTTCTCAGTGGCTCCTGGTTCCAGAGTCACCTTACTCTAATCCATTCTGTGCTGGTTGATCATTCCAAGCTACTGTCTAGGTGTTGGTCTAGTTTGAACAGAGAAATCTAAGTTATCAATTTATAAATGGTGCTTAAACTTTTAGCTTGATCAAGAAAAGAGGCAAGGGGTGTCCTTATTCCTCTACAAAAGCAAGGTTTGTGAAAGTCTGCTGTGTTGTATGAAAACAAAGAGAGAAAGAGAGAGAGAGAGAGAGAATCTATGAGAGTATGTATGAGTTTGTGTGTCTATGTGAGAATGCATGTGTGTATGTATGTGTGTATACCTGTGTATGCATGTGTGTGAGAATGCATGTGTGTATGCATGTGTGTGAGGGTACATGTATGTGTAAGGATGCATTTGTGTGTATGTGTGTGTGAGTCTGAATGTGTATGTATGCTTTTGTATTTGTATGAGGATGAATGTGTGTGTCTGAGCATGTGTTTATGTATGTGTGTGTATGTATGTGTGTGCATGTGTGTATGTATGTGTGTGCATGTGTGTATGTATGTGTGTGCATGTGTGTATGTATGTGTGTGCATGTGTGTATGTATGTGTGTGCATGTGTGTATGTATGTGTGTGCATGTGTGTATGTATGAGTGTGCATGTGTGATGTATGTGTGTGCATGTGTGTATGTATGTGCGTGCATGTGTGTATGTATGAGTGTGCATGTGTGTATGTATGAGTGTGCATGTGTGTATGTATGTGTGTGCATGTGTGTATGTATGTGTGTGCATGTGTGTATGTATGTGTGTGCATGTGTGTATGTATGAGTGTGCATGTGTGTATGTATGCATCACAGCAAAGAATTTAATGAACACCACCTGTTGAGTTTTTGCTTGCTTAGCTCAAACCACGACAAAATAAAACAATATAAATTCATCAGCAGAGAAGATTGTTTTAAACTCTATACACATCCACGTGTGTATAGGAGTAGGTGCCTAGTAAGCTTCTGAGTACTAACAAATGCAAACAAAGACTCCAGCCTTCACTCTACCTGCTATTTGCATGACTACAAACAAACCTCTAGTTTCTGGGCAGGTTTCCTGCGCAAAGGGCAGGCATGGAATGAGATGGCCCTTAGCTCTCCTTAACTTTTAGCCATTAAAATCTTTACTGCAAGCACCCTTCCCTGGCCATGGCCTGTGCCTCTTTTACAATCGTATGGCTCCCCCAAGTGCCCAAGGAGCTGAATGAAACTGGAATAAATGCCCACGTTTTATGCATTGCCTAATACTACTTACAAACCCTGTGACTTGCCAGATAGTGGTAAGCAGCCTGGGTACACTTGTTTGAGTTCTCACTCAAACACTATGAGCTGGTTACTGCTTTCATTTGCACCTTACGGGTGAAGAAACAGACACACGGCTCACACCCAGGCAGTCTGGGTGCAGCCTGAGCTCTTCAGTGTCTTTACAAAGGTCGCAGTCAGTTGGTATAGAAGCTGACTTGGAAAGCTGTGGATGGAGCTACATGTCAAAGGACCTCCCTTCTCTCTACCTCTAGCCAGAAAGCATTACAGAAGCCAGTCAGGTCGTCTTGAGAAGCCAGTACTTCTACCTATGTTCTCCGGTTGCTGTTTGCTGTGAGGGAGCAGACAGGCTTCTCAGCTGCATGGGAAAATACAATTTACCTCAGGAAGTTTCCTTGAATTAGCTATCCTTGATGGCATAATCCCAAAGTGCACAGAGATTGGCTTGGTTAATCAAAACTACAGTGAGATTCCACCTCATTCCAGTCAGACAGCTATTAATAAAACAGTAAAGATGCTGCCTGGGATTTAAAGGGGGGGGTGCTCTAACACTGCTGGTGGGAACATGAATTAGTCCAGCTACCATGGAAACAAGGATAAAGGCTCTGCAAAGAACTAACAGAACATCTGGGGAAGTGTCCGGAGGAATCCAAGCATAACTCAAGAGATCTCTCCACAACTGTTCATGCCCCCTGCAGCACTACACATAACAGCCGAGGCACGTGATACAGCCAAGGCAAACAGGAGATCTTAGAGAACATAAATGTAACTGAAATTCATGATACATTTGTAGGAAACCATCCTAATGGAACCCTGCTTTGTACAATGGATGTACTATTAACAACAACAACAACCCCAAAACCTTTTAAGGGGCTGGAGACTTGGCGTAGTGGTTAAGATTCAGCTCCCAGCACCCACAGGGTGTCTTACAACTCTCAGTAACTCGAGTGTCAGGGAATCCAATGCCCTCTTCTGACCTGAACAGGTGTGAGGCAGGCATGTATACTACACTGAGCCGAGGGTATTGTTTTTGGCTACATTCAGTTAAGTAACCCAGAACAAGGAACTAACCAGTCACTGAGCCTGATGGAATCCACTTCTGGCACGTCTCATACCCTTCCCTCTTCCGTGGCTATTGTTAAATGTGTTCTTTGTGCTCTGCATTTCTGTGGGGTGTCACAGGACAGGGTCCTCTGGCGTTGACTTCTCTTTCCAAGCCATCCCCAGTGTTGATCTTTCAACTTCTTCAGTAGTTGCTTCTTAGGTTGTCTGGAGTTATCAGCTGCTCTTTATGGAAGAGAAGCTACAGTTGGCTTCATGAATTTTGCCAGCCCCAAGCTCTGAAGGTTCTCTTGATTTGAAAAGACCTGTTGATGTGTATGCGAGCTGGGTTTCATGGATATAGGAAGGTGAGCTTGCCATCCGGGCTGGGGAGCTGGTAGTTTAATGACCTTTGAGGGTCTTCGAGGGAGAAGAAAACTTAGAAATTGGAGCCAAGTTATTCTGGGACTTAGACTCAAACACTGGGTTTTCTGGTATTCATGGCCACTCTCTATGCTCAAAGAGTGTAAGGATGAGGGAATTTCACAGGAGGCACCCAGGCCTCAGGCTATCCAGTCTCTTCCCAGACTAGCTACTTTTCTCTATGGGTATTCCCACCCATACTTTCTGTTCACAGATGGCTTGTGTTCCTTCAGACTGCCTGGCATGTGACCTGTACATCCCACTTTTCCTGCCCTCGGGCTTTGGCTTGCATGAGACCCTGCAGGCCAATCATCACAGACAATAACAACTGACCTCCCTCCACCACTCATTTCTTTCAATATCCATTCCCAATGCAACCTGCTACATTCTCTCAATATGTCTCAGAAAAGAATAAATGCATGGCCCATTCATTGTCACAGCCTAGCCTATGACTTGATTGACTTTCTATAGTCCAACAATTTAATAATCTACGGAAGGGCTGGAGGTCCCTGGCTGACTGCTGTTTCTCTACTTTTAAAACTTCACCAGTATGAGAACTGCAAAGATTCTCCCCACACTGCCCTGTCAGTTCTTCTCTGACATCTTTATTTTCTTAAACTAACATCGTGGTAAAATTATACAGAACAAGGTTTGTAATTGCAATTATCTTTTAGACATATTGTTATGAAATATAATGTGATGAGGGGGCGTCTTTGGAGGGTCCATGCCAAGGTGTACCCCTGAGAAATATCATGCAACAAATCTGATGTAAGAAAGGTTTAGTTGGGGGAGGGGAGAGGAGTGAGGACCTGGGGAAGGGATGGAGGCAGATGAGTAGACTTGTAGACAGGTAGACAGTTAGGGAGCAGAGAGCCACGAGGGCAGAGAGGAAAAGAGAGGGAAATGCTAACGCAGGGAACCATGAGAGGGACCCCAGAGGACAGAAAGCTGGGGGGCTGGTGATCTTTTTTATCTGCAGCACACTTGGAGCACCTGGTGGCAACAGCAGGTAATGAAGGAAGCAATCGCTAGGTCCCTGAGAGCGGGTCAGTGGAAATGCCTGTACACTAACACACACAGCTCAGGAATATTAAATATTTCTCATAATACTTATCTGTCTCCAGAACTCTCATCTTATGGAGAGAAAACATGTCTCATATGTCTGCATTTCCGGCCCTGAGCAGACACCACCTGCTTCTGTCTCTCCGAGTTTGACCACTAAAGGTATGTGTACATGGGACTGGGAAGTACTTGTCTTTTAGGACTATTTCACATCATCTGATATCTTTAGGGACTATTGGAGCCTGTGTCAGGGCTTCCCTTTCTTTGCAAGGCTGAGTGATAATTGAGTGGCTGTGTAGCTGAGATGTCTTATTCATCCATCTGCTGATGGACACCTGGGTTGCTTCCAAGTGTCACCCGCACTGGTGTCCACATTGCATTGGTGTCTCTTTTATCTTTTATCTTTGAGATAGGGTCTCTCTATAGTTCAGGTTGACTTCACCACATAGCTGTAGTTTGAATGAGCAATGTCCCTCATAGGCTCGAGTATTTGAAAACTTGTTAGCTACAGATACTGCTTGGGGGGGGGGGGAGTTTGAGGTGGTCTGAGGAAGTATGTCACCAAGGGTGGGCTTTGTGATTAAAAGCCTTGAGATGCTTCCAGTTTTTCTCCCTCTACTTTGTGCTTGCCAGTGAAGATGTGTGCTCCCAGCTTCCTGTTCCTGCCAACAAGCCTGCCACTTCCTCCCATGCCTCCCTGCCAAGGTTTGCTCTTACTCCTCTGGAACTGTGAGCCCAAACTCCTCCCGCCCCAGCCTCCCAGGCGCTGGGATAGCAGGTGCAAAACACCACACCTTTCTCTAAAGCATTGCCTCTAATTCCTTTGAATTTATAACCAGAAGCAGAATTATTGATCAGAGAATTCTCAACCTGCAAGGAAGCTTTACCAATGCCCATAGGTTCATCTCCTTCTTGATGCTCTGTTGTTCTGATAAGTCACTATCCTAATTGATTTGCGTCTTCTGAATAATGTTTTTCTAAAGTCCTTTCCCTTTTCATCAAGTTGGTTATCTTATCGCTGTGGAATTTTAATCTTTAAAAAAAATCCTACATGCTAATTCTTTAAGTTTTAAAAATATTTAAATGTTAATTGTGTGTGTGTGTGTGTGCATGCACTCACATGCACACCCACACTTCCTATTGCCTGGAGCTGGAGTTACAGGTAGTTGTGCACCTCCTAGTGTGGGCATTAGGAACAGACCCTGGATCCTCCACAATAGCAGCAATTTTCTTTAACCACTGAACCACCCCTTCAACCACATATATATTCTTTGTCATATACATAATTTGAAAATATTTCTCCCATTCTGTAGGATGTCCATCACAGTATCTTGATGCAAAAATTTTCTTTAATTTGTCCACTTGTCTTGTTGTCTTGCCTGTCTTTGGTATTAAAGTCAAGAAATTATGGCCAAATCTAGTACTGTAAACCTTTGTCCTAGGTTTTCTTCTAAGCTCTTTATAGTTTTGGATCACAGATCCATTCTGAGTTGTTGTGAAAGATCCACAACTCATATGGCTTTCCCAGCAGCATGGGGAAGGCTATCTTCTCTTACTGGTCTTAGAACGCATTTTTAAAAAAAAAGCATTTGTTTCTGTGTTTCTGGGCTTTCTATACTATTTCATCCATGTATATATCCATTTTTACATCAGTACATACCACAATGTTTTTCTTAGATTTTTTTTTTCCTAACCAATTGTTCTAGCTATTCAGGGTCTTTCAAGATACTGAGTTTAGGCTGCATTTTTCTTTTAGGTTATATTTACAAGTCGGTGGGAGTACACTATGTGTATGCGTGCCTGTGGGGGACAGAAGGCAACAGATCCCTGCAACCGGAGCTACTGGTGGTAGTTGTAAGTAGCATGATACAAGTGCTGGAAATTGAACTCAGGTTCTCTGGAAGAGTAACAAGAGCTCTCAAATGTTGAGTCTTCTCTCTATACAGGCTGAAATTTTCTATTTAGAGAAACGAGTGCCATTGAGATTTTAGGGCTGGGGAGATGGTTTAGTAGTTAAGAGCACTATCTGTTCCTCCAGAGGACCCAGGTTCAATTCCCAGAACCCATATGGCAGCTCACAACTGTCTGTAACTCTGGTTCCAGGGGATCTGACACCCTTGCACAGACATACAAGCAGGCAAAACAAAATGCACATAAAATAAAAACAAATCACTAATAAAAAAAAAGATTTTGGTAAGAGCATTGAATCTATACTGTCTGGGGGCGAGTGGTGACTTTACGGATGAAATTTCATGTATGAAAATAAAGGGAAATAATAATATTTAATACTTAGGAAAGTGTCCCTCAAATTGAATTGAGAATCTGTAATGGGAATGTCTAGGTTTTGTAAAACTAAGTAGACCCTTTAAAAGTATGAAGATGCTCTGGACACGGTGGCACACACCTTTATTCCCAGTTCTTGGGAGGCAGATCTCTGTTTAGGCCAGGCTGGCCTATACTCTGTTCTCTCTTCCACCACATGGGTCTTAGGGAATGAACCCAGGCCTTTAGGCTTGGTGGCCAAGTGCCTTTCCTTCTCAACCCATCTCACAGATTTGCAACTTATGTATCCCATTAATTTTATAAAATGTGATCAACTTTAAAAGTTTTTATTTAAAATCTTTTGGAGGTTTGTATATATGATTATATCATATATAAGGACATACTACTTATGTTAAGCATAGTTGCCTTTTCTTCCCCTATTGTCTGTGAATTCCAGTATCATTCTTATATTAAGAGGAAGCATTTTTAGTCCTTTTTCTTGGAGAATAATGCTATGCTTTTGTTTGAGACAGGGTCACATGTAACCTAGGGTGATGTCATCTCCTTATGTTGCTGAGAATGGTGTTGAAGTCTGGCCCTCCTGCTTCTACCTGGAGTGCTGGGGTTATAGGCACATGTGACTGCATGGCCCTTTTACTGTGGGCTTTTTGGTGTGGTTTTCATTATGTTGAATGTTCTCTTCTAGAGAAGTTGGGAGTCTCCTGGTCCTTTGCATCTCTTGAAAAAAAAATCACTTCAGTGGTGAAAAAAGACTTGCAACTGAGGCAGCTAAGTGTAAGTGACCTAAGGCATCTCAGTAACCTAAGGCATTGATCTGAAAAAACAAATTCTGTGGGTAATTTATGGTCAGGTAATTCTTTGTACGAGAGACAGAAAAGGCCAGTCAGGACCAGCATAGGAGGCAAGAACAGAGAAGGCCAATTTTCCTTGCTATGGCCTGTCAGGAAAATTCCAACTCATGGGTACATGATGTATATCTGAAGAAGAATTTACAGTCAGGGTCAGGACCTGCCCCATCCCAGGACTGGCTCTTCCTGGCACCTGAGCTCATAACCCTGGGCTCTTGAGCACCTGGGCTCTTGAGCATGGTGCTGTCCTCCTGCAGGTTCCCCTCTGGAGCATATTCCAGAACATTACATGCTTTACTCTTAACTTTAATAAAGCTATATTTTCATTGTGACTTTTTCAAAACTTTCACTAAGACACAAAAAACCTGGACATCACATCATAGATGAACCTGAGAATCCTCTAGAATCTCATCGGTTAAGAAACCACTTTCTGCGCCTCGCTCCATAGTCAGAAGCAACCAACAGTGACTGCGCAACTCCTGAAGGGCCCTTTTCACTCACATGGCACCATATCATCCTTCCAATCAATGTGCTACCGGCAACCACAGCCAGAGTAGTGAGGCAGTATATGTTAAAATGATAGTTAAAGAAGAGAATAAAATATTATTTGTAGGTGATCTGACCACTTAAATACACAACTGAAAACTATGAGCCTATTGTTAGAGGTAAAAGAAAAAAAAAAGATGTGAGAGAAGGGACAGTGGCAAAATTAACATCAAAATTCAGTTTCTCTGCATAAAATCACAGGCCCAGTAATATAAGTCCCTGATAACAATCTTAGTCTCTGCTATATCTCCATAGAAAACTGTAATTGTATTGAGACAGTAAAATGTCAGAGAAAAGAGACGAAACATCAGAGCCTGCAGATGGAAAGAAAGCCAATTCATGAAAATAACCCAGCTCATTACTAAAAAGAACAGGCAAATATCCATTATTTCCAACATTAGGAAATACATCTGTGTGGGAGGTGTTACTTGTGTGACTGTGTGTGATTCTGTGAGTACCACTCAGCAGAAAGGGGGACCAAACATATCCAAGAAACCAGAATTTAGTGTAAACCTGAGATTGATTACACTAAATATGCATACACTAAACCCCAGAGTAGCCACATGAAAAGAAAATCTATAAATATACATTGTGAGAAATCAGTATAGGAATTTAAATTCTACATTAGAATAAATTTGCATCAAGTAAATCAGGCAGATGGGAATAAAACTGCATTTGTAGATAGCATTATTTTGTACATAGCCTGAAATAAGTTACTTAAAAACTATTAGCATAAATTAATTCATGAGGGTGACAGGATCAGGATACAAGATGAATGAGGAAAATGAATTATAATCCATGGACTTAAAAATCAACATTTGAAATTTAGGCCAAGAAAACTTAGCCCTGCTCATAAAAGTACCAAAAATTATGCAGAAGTAAATGTAACAAATTGTAAAGTACTGTTTAGAATGAAAGATTTAAAGAAACTGGAAGGAAAACATCCCAATTCGTGGAAGATGAAGCCTTAGGAGGTAAACTGATCCCCACACACTCCCTGTGCAGCCATCAGCAGACTTCTCTGTAGAAGCAGTCCAAACGCCTGTGACTAAGGTGTCATCAGCAAGAGCACTAAGAACTCTTGACAAGAGGTGTCAGGACAGTGGGATGTGACAGACCAAAGTATGAAGTGCTCTCTCTTCATTCACGCCATCTTAAAAAAAAAAAAAAAACGTGGAAAGTGGGCTGGGATGTAAAGATATGAGCTATAGCGGTCAAACTCTTGAAGAGGGAATACTCAATGATACCATGCTTTGTAAAAGTCTACTCAGTAAGCTGAGGACCCAGTACCTTCAGAAGGCCTGAGATTAAAATATGCACACATATAGAAATATGCAGGTGAACAGTTACCAAAGGTGGAATACAAACATTCAAAAAAAAAACCAGGTAAACAGGATGTGACATGCTTATATAATGGCCATGAACAAATACCTAGAAAGGCTCATCTCTTATTTTCTCCTAAGGAGACCAGGTCTTACTCAATAGACTAGGCTGGCCTTGAACCCAAGACCCTCTGCATTAGTATCCACAGTGCTTACAGTCTTTCAGATACATTAAAATATGTTTATGTTATTTAGTATGCAGGTATGCACACATATGTGGAGGCTGCCAAGGCTGACATACGGTACCTTCCTCACTCTTTACATGCATTTTTACACGCATTCATCCATTTGTTTATAAGTTTCTTACTAAACTCACTGCTTGTCTGTCTGTCTGTCTGTCTGTCTGTCTGTCTGTCTGTCTATCTATCTATCTATCTATCTATAGGTCATAATACTAAATATACAGCTCACTGACTTAGCTAGACAAGCAAGGCCCAAGAACCCTATCTCCTCCCCTTCAGCATCCCAAGTACAGGTGTGTGTTGCTGCACCTGAGGATATTATTTTTTATTTTATTTTATTTTTTTTTAAAGCATGGGAGCTAGAGAGTCAAACTCAGATCCTCATGTTTGGCAAATAAGGGCTTCCACGACTGAGCCATCTCCCCAGCACTAATACTGCTGTTTAAAATTGTTGATGAAACGGTCACAGTAATCGTAATGTAAACTGCTGGTCTGCCTGTAAGAGCATGCATGCATATATATATATATATATCTCAACTGTAGGGAAGGACCTGTAGTCTTTCAGTCCTTATAAACAGATGTAATGTCAACACAACTCTGAGGTAGACAAGGAAGGATGGTATTGCTGCCTCAGACTTACACACAGCCACAGCTTAAGTGTACTAAATTAAACAATTTGCTGGCTCATCTGATGTAAAACATCAAAAAGATAACTGGCCAAGAACTAGAAATAAACTGCTTGCTAGGACTTCCAGAAAGGCTGGAGAGTCAGTATTCCAAATGTGTCTCTATTCTCTATGTTGCAGCTACACAGCCGGGTAGTTATCAATCCAAACTCAAAGGCAGCTTGAAGTTTTTCTTCTGCAGTTCATCCATCATACTAGTGATAGGCAATCACTTAACCCAAAGCCCCAAGTTCTGTACTTAAGGACCCAGGGGCCTCAGGTAACCTCATGCCTGCTTGTGTATGCACGACCAAATCCACTAAGTTCCCAGAACCTCCACTTTCAACTCTCATGACAACAGAAAAGGTCCTGGTGAGAATGACAAGCACAGGAGATCCAACTACTTCTCAACCACACACTTCTATCTTTAAAGGTGATGGGGTTTTTATTCTTATTAGACCTGGGGAGGGGCCCGTGTGCCACCGTAAGCCTGTGGAGGTCAGAGGACAACTTACAGGAGTTGCTTCTCCCTTTCTACTACGTGGGTCCTGTGGACTGAACTCAGGGCTTCAGGCAGTGTTGAGTTCCTCTATCTACTGAGCCACCTTGCCTGCCTTAGAGAGTGGGTTTAAATTATCATGGTTTTTTTTTAAAGATTTATTTATGTATATGAGTACACTGTAGCTGTACAGATGGTTGTGAGCCATCATGTGGTTGCTGGGAATTGAACTGAGGACCTCTGCTCGCTCCTGCCAAAAGATTTGTTTATTATTATATGTTAGTACGCTGCAGCTATCTTTAGACACCCCAGAAGAGGGCATCAGATCTCATTACAGATGGTTGTGAGCCACCATGTGGTTGCTGGGATTTGAACTCAGGACCTTCAGAAGAGCAGATAGTGATCTTAACCGCTGAGCCATCTTTCCAGCCCAAACTATCATGTTTTTATAGTTTTGGGTTTGAGTCTCTAACCTTTTCTGTTCCCTACTATGACCTGAGGTAGAATTTTACTTCTGTAACCTCACTCTGTTCTCCTACCTAGAAAGTGCATCCTACCAGGTGATCTTGGTGGGACCGCACTCAGAATGAAATGAGATGAACAAACACAAGATACAGTCCTACGGAACCTGGAGTGCACCTGTCCCTCCTGCCACCCTGGGCTCGAGTGGGACGGGAACCTCTGAGCTACTGCTTCCCTCAGCAGCCAACACTTAGCTGAGCCGCAAACACTGGAGGACACAGGACATGGTGCTGAACCACTTTACATGACCAAGTAGGCATCGATGGTCATGGGAACACAGCAGAAAAATTCATACTAGGCTGCTTCCTTCCATTTCCAGGCTCCTGAGGCTTTTTTGTTCACCTCCATTAGTGTACTCCCCCCACCCCGCCCCAAGGAGCTCCCCAGGCATGACCCCTATAGCTCTTTTTAACTACAGTCTCCTCCTTGCCCTGCTCTCCTCTTAGGTGGCAGTTAGAGAGCCCAATTGACCTCTCACCTGGGGTCTCGGCATCAGGAGTCAGGCTCGCAACACCAGGCCTAAGGTCACACCCGCCAATGCTGATGCAGGCAGGACGGCACCTGCTTCCTGCAGCATTCTACAAGCAAGATAGATCCAGACACCCAAGTCTGAGCTCGAAAAGACTGCACCACAGCTGCTAAAAGGAAAAGCAGGATGTGCCACACTGTTATATCTGTGGTCAGGGAACAAACAGAGAGAGAGGAGGATAAAGAAAAGCACCAGAAACTTCTGGAAGGAGCTAACTCTCCTCCAGATGAAATGCACAGATGACTTAATGTCATTTTTCTTGACTTTCTTTCTTGGGGTATGACTGCAGAAAATCAAATTACAAGACCATCATCACAACCTAGATTTATTACAACTGACCTGCAGGCAAAGGGTAGACTATTCCATAAACATGTGGACTCCATGGCTATGTCTTAAATAGAGGAAGGATTCAAACAAGAATACAGGATAAAATATTCCAAAGCTCCAAGAAGCAGTTATGTTACTGAGCTACATTTTTACAGACAAATAAGGCAATATCCCTGCACATCAGCTTTTTGATAATTTTTATATACTTTCATATGATACAAGAGAAAAATAACCAGAGCTCACAATGTACAGTTCTTACACTATTTTCACAGTTTGTGAACACTATACACCCTTTTGTTTTAATAAAGATACATTGTAATAAATTCCTTGCCCTTAAGTTTATAGTTTATAATAATCTATGATTAATACACTAAAATTGCCTTTTTATGTGGTCACCCACACAGCAGAAAGTGAGATAACTCCTGGACAGTCAGAATTGCTTTGATCTCCATTTGCATAATGGCGGAGTGAGGCTATACTGAGCCAGACAGGAAGCTGACAGCAGAGAAACAAATTCCTCTTGAGTCCTGGGAGCAATGGAGGACAATGGCTTGGTGCAGCTTAAGGAAGACATCCCATAATGCCTCCTCGTGGAACACAGAGAATCTAAGGGTTAGGGGGCCAGGGGTGGAAAAATGTGGAAATTAGGCAAGTGGACCAAGAGATAAATCATTTTTAAATCCTCCAATGAGAAGGGATGTAACTTCAAACAGCACCATTCTCCTTTTATTGTTTGATAGTACTTTGAGTGCCACTCTGGGAGACACAGCAGTGCCCACCAGGGATAGATCCTGGAAGGGCATTCACTGCCTGGCAGGCATCACTGCCTGGCAGGCATCACCGCATGGCAGACCAACTACCAGTGCTGCTTAACTGCTATGCAGAGACTGACGTTCAGCGCCTGGCTAATGGGCTGAAGACAAGCAGCACATGAGATGACGTGGCTTCTTTTTCATTTTGTCTTTTTGGGGGGCAGAGGTGGGGAGGATTCCACTTCCAAGGGAGACAGTGAACTGGTAGAGGCCCCAGCAGGTGACATGCCTATCTGAAAGGCTGCCGTTTAAGATCTTAATGCTGCTCAAATGTGCCTCTCCAACAGACTGCCTCTTTCTCAACTACAACAACAACTGGGCTCAGCTGTCTCAGCTTTCTGAACATGAGAGCACAGGACAGATTCAGGGTTACAAACTGTGGTAAGTAGCATCCCTGGTAATGTTAGGGTTCCCCAATGTGAAAAACAAGGCAGAATACTGGACTGAGCAAAAGCCACATGAGACAACAAATTGTGGGGAAGGGAAAGAGTTAGAAACTGAGGACCTGGCCCATGATGGTAAGAAGCAAAGAGTTGTGATTTGGTATTTGCTGCCTGCAGGAAATCTTCATCAAGGCACATTGCTACTAACTAATTCTCCCTGTTAGTGAGTTATGGTGGCTCAAGTCCCAGGCTTGGGGCCAAGGGGGAATCTATAGCTGCTACAATCTGTTCTGGACAAAATACCAGAATCAAAAACATCTGTAAACTTTGCCCTCGGTACTGTTTCCTTCGTTCGGTCCTGGCGATTGGTGGCAGGTAGAGCATCAAGTTGGCAGCACCCTTCTATGACAGGTGGCAGACTCCTGTATCGTCCCCGTGAGGAGCAGGGCTGGAAAAGGACAAAGAACACATTCTGTCCTGTCTCAGAATTTTAATGTTCACCTCTCTGAAAGCAACATGGTTTTGGTAAAGATAAATTCTAATTTAACATGTTATTTTGAACAGGGAATTTGGCTGAGCACATCGATCCCCAAACATCGACTGTGACTGTAAAGCAACAGAATATCAGATGAGTAAATCTATTGCACTTGGTGAAGAAAGGAAATCCTTCCTTTGTCTCCCAGCTGCAGAAGGCAATGTGTCTCACTGGCTGTGCAAGCTCTTCTCACTCAAGCCCAGGTCTCTATGCTCAGACATAGTACATCCATGACTGTGTCCTTCCAGCCTTGGAAGTCTCACAAAACACCATTCCAGTAGCTGCGTCTCCAGGTTTTGAGTCTAGAAATGAATTTAAGGTGTGATCTAATCACAGTCAACAACTTGATCGTACTGACTTCCACACGTCATGAATATGTTCATCACAAAAGAGCAGGATGAGGTCTCTCTGACCAGCACTAACACTGTGATCAGTCAGGTATTACAGGGATGCACATTCTAGGTGACAGAAGTATACAGACATGATGGAAACGAACACCAATCTTATTGCACATGGTGTCTGGGCGAGCAATAAAAACACTGTGATACAGGATGAAAACTCTTTATGTCTTGCTTCCTCTCAGCCCTTTTTCTCGAGTCTGATGTAGCAGCAGTATCAGTCGACATACATGGGAGAGCTGGGAGTAGCTGGCATCTGATCCAGAATTTTACAAACATAGCATGCGACCTCTACACTACGTTCTTCATACATCAAAATAAAGGGATGTTTCTGCAAGAAAATTGAACAGGGAAAATGTCAAACATCTGTATCAGAGTCCTAAGTCAACCTTTCTCAATTTCTATACAACACAGCACAATAAACTCCCAATCACATACAGCTTCAATATATAATAAGAAAGGCATTCATCTCATGAACATTTTAGTGGATGGATGTGGACGCCCTAAATGTGAGATACTGGGTTACCATCTGGAGGTTCCACTCTGGTAGTGAGGTCTCAGAACTGTGTACAGGGAGTATTTGCTGAGGAAGAAAACAGTTGTTTGTTCTTACCATCCCACCTGAGAGCCAAGAACTACAGGAATCTCAGTCCAGACTCTTAGGACACTAGACTAAGCCTCCGTTCTCCCCACTGGTAGCTCAAGGATCTTTCAAAGGGGTTTTCAGTTTCAAACCTTCTGATTCTACTATAAAAAAGCCAAGAGAGACCGTGCCTGTGCGCTCCGGAGCCTGCGTCACCAAGCCCTCTTTTAACAGCCTTAGCAAGCCCTAAATGTGACAAGCAATGCAATCTTTTCGTCAAATGTTTCCATATCATTGAGCCACAGACAGCACTTTCTCCTCTGCTCAAAGGAAAGCCACTCAAAGGAGACTGCTTATCATGAGCTGAATAAGAACTTCTCCAAGAATTGTGAATTGGCAGAGTGATGTGCATTACCAGAGGGAGAGTAAGCATACTGAATAAAATTTCACTAACTTTGCAGTAACCGGAGTTACACAAACTTAGATTGCACGATGGAATGTTTTAGAAGAATTTTCTAATATGATAAGACCAAATTCTTTTTATGAGAAATGAGCTAGGAAATTAAAGGTTAAATTGTAACCACCAGTTTCTGGCTACGGAGTCCATACTTACCAGAAGCTCTTTATACTTTGGCCTTTTGGATTCATCCTTCGTAAGGCTAAAACAACATGAAAGTAAGAATGTTAAGATGAAGTCATAATGACCCAATTATTTTACTTTTTACATATGAAAGGCAGACCAGGTCAAGGTCATCTTTAGCTACAAAGAAAGTTCAAAGCTAGCCTGGGTTACATAAAGCTTTAAACAGAGCTCTCATGAGGACAGTACAGATATCCTTCAACTGCAGACATAATGATTCAGACAACAATTTTGACATACTGAAAAATAAAAAAAAATGGGATACTTATATTCACCACTGCTACCTGCCATGACACAAAGAAAAACAAGGAGAAAATGTAATTCACTACTACACACACACATATATAAAATAAAACCACAGAGGAGGTCTAGGGATCAACACAGCAGAGCTGGGGAGATAGCTCAATGGGTAAAAGCACTGTGCTGCAAGCCTGCTGCCTTAATTCAGATCCCTAGAACCCAGGGAAAGCTCGATGTAGTATCTCACACACGTAGTAATCCCTGCAATCCCAAGAGATGGGAGACAGAGGCAGCAGAATCACCCAAAAGTTTACAAATGAGCCAGCCTGGAGTACACAGCATGGTGGTAGAAACAAGAGGCCCAGCCCCACAAAACAAGGGAAAAGGTGAGAACCAACTCCTAAAAGTTCCTCTCTGACCTCTTCATGGGTGCTGTAGTGCCTGTGTTGCTGCATGCAACACATATAAACACTTTAAAATAAATAGTCTGTGATGTGCATTAGATTCTTTTTAGCAAGTATTTCATTAAAATGGATATACAGAATGGCCAAGTTTATGAAATTATGCAACTGCATTTGATATGTGCAAAATGGTAAAGAACAGACTGTTTTCAGTGAGGAAAGGAAGCCAGCCAATTGTCGCCCAACAAGCTTTCTTCTACCTAGTTCTTGAAGCATTCTGTTCCCTTTCTGAAAGATCACAAGGCAGAATTTGGTCAGAGAAGAAGAAAGACCTGAAAACTCCAGTCAACAAATGTCACAAAACTGCTGGTATTAGAAGCAGACCATTTGGTCCACATGGTTTTGAATGGTTTCTGGGTCCTGGATGGAGTTCCGGGCTTCATATCTGCACAGCAAGTGCTTCACTCACTGAGCCATCTCTCCAGCCCTGCATATATTTGTAGTTAGGTGCCATGTGCATATAAAAAAACTGATGGAGTAGACAACAGTAACAGGCATGGAGTCCAAGCCTTCTTTGGAAAAGGATTACAGAGAGCCAATATATTAATTTTAGCCTATGAATTTAAGCTTTGGATTTGACATTACTACACACACCTATACCCAGCTATGCTCTAGGTTTTATCAGGCCAGAGATCCATGCCTTACAGTCTGGTCTGGTGAGTTACTGAGTAGTAAAAGCATCCAGGTGATCCTGATACAATCTCATCATGAGAAGATCACCAGTCTAACCTAGACATTTAACCTAGTAACTTGTACCAGGGACTGGTGATCTGGAGGCAGCTGCTGTCTCCATCACCCACATCTGCTTTTCACCAATAATGTAGTAGAATAAGAGGATGCTGCCTCTCCAGGCTGGCTAGAACTTCTACACAGTCCTAGCTAGGGGTAATGTAACAAAAGACCCCATTCCCTCTGTAAAGCATCTATATAATTGAGATTAAGTTGCTTAACTGCTCCCCCAATTTGTGTTTGAATCTTGGCAAATACAATACTTACCACAAGTTGACAAAGTTGATGAAACTGGGGGAGAACTCTCTTTCTTCGGAATTACTCAGCTGCGGAGGGTCTCCTTTTACCACTTGTGTTAGCTGATCAAATACACTATTCCACTTTGGATAAGGAAATCGGCCTGTGGCCAACTCGTACTACAGAGAACAAAAAGGAAGCAGAAGATGACACCAGGAATGATTTACTACTCCCTATTGGAAGAATGATGTCAATTCAAAGATCCAGAAAAACTCTTTTAAAGCTATCCCTCAAACTCTCTGTCAGGTTAGGGAGGAATCTTTAGATCATGAAGCTAAGTGGAAGACATACTATAAAGAAATGTGCCTCGACCAAACTCAAGGCCTTGGACTGCAGGTGAAAGCAATGTTCTGGGTCTAGGTTCAACTACACCTCCATAATACAGGCCCAACCCTTTGTATGAAAGACTCTGGAAGGTTTAGTTTACAACTTCCACAGAAAACATTTTCACATTCTGTAGTCTCCTGCATGGGAGTTCTCAGTCCAATACAGTGGCCAGATTCCTTTCTAAGGTAAAAAGAACATTTAACAAATGAAAAACCAATCTGAATTCAAAGGAAAAAGTATGCAAATCCTGTGGTTACTTCAAACTCAATCAGGCTTTATAATTACCGAAGAAACCAAGTTAGGCTTACAGACACAATAAAGGACTCACAACAGTACCATTAAAGCATACAGTGCATATCTAAACAGTATAATGGCCTCAAAATATTTGCTAATAACCAATATGTTTAACATTGCCTTAGTTCTGTTCTGAAATTCAATGAAGACCAAGGAACTTGTACTTTTCCTGAGGCATGGAGTCATGAGTCCATTATGAGGATCAGGCTCCAAAATGGTACAGAGAAATGGTTTGTTAAGGGTGAACATTCTTAGAAAACCAACTCCACTTCCTCCTTAGAACTGCTGTCTCTACAGTCAGACACAGGTGCACAAGGAAGTAAGAAGCCATACACATGCAGGCATGCATACACACAAACAGGTACAAGAGGAGCATAGCTTTGGCTTAAGTTTCTTTTTAGTAAAACTGAAAATGCCTTGAAAGGGTAACTCTTCCCCACTAGGAATAACCTCACTAGGTTTACTCTGGAGGACAGGTTGGAATAAGAAGGAAAGCCTGCATTATATAGTGACAACTACTTTAAGATTATCCTATGGAAGTCAGCAACCAAGCAGTCCCAAATATTGAAATACTTGGCTAACACAGCTTAAAGAACTTGCATAAAATGCTTCTATGTTAAAACCATTCACTGGTTTGGGAGTGTGATGTGGTGATAGAACTCTTGTCTACTATGCCTAAGGCCTTGGTACACCTGCCTCCCTTCCTCCCTTATAATACAAAACAAAACAAACCCAACATATTAAACAAAAATTCTTGTTAGTAAGGAAGAGCATACTTGCTCTGGGTGTGTGTATATAGATGCCCATGGGTTTGTTTGCATGCCTATGTGTGTATGGTGTGTGCATGTAGGTACACATGAGTGTGCTTGTGTGTACACAGATGAACATAGACATGCTGTGTGCGTACATGTGCAATAGGTGTGTGGAGGGTACAGGACAACTATGAATACTGTTCCTCAGGCATCACCACCTGGGCTTGTTTTCTTTTGTTTGATTGGTTTTGAGACAGGATCTAAGACCAGGAATTCACCAAGGAGGCTATAGACTGGGCAGTTAGAAAACCCCAAGGACTCCCAGTCCCTGCCTTCCCAGCACTAGCATTACACACGCAGATCATTATACCTGGCTTTTTACTGTATAAGCATAACAACAGGAAGGGAATAGACAGGGACTTCTGTATTCTTTACATGCAGTCACCTAAGTGGGCAATAGGCTACATAGCCTGTGAACTAATTTGACAATAAGAAAAAGAAGAGGCCAGGCAGTGGTGGTGCACACATTTAATCCCAGCACCTGGGAGGCAGAGGCAGGCAGATTTCTGAGTTCAAGTCCAGCCTGGTCTACAGAGTGAGTTCCAGGACAGCCAGGGCTATACAGAGAAACCCTGTCTCGAAAAAACCAAAAAAAAAAAGAAAAAAAATGAAACCAAAATTTCAACATAGTCTCTAGGTAAGGATGAAGAGTTTCAGTTTGTTTGCTACAAATCACAAAGTTTCTCCTTGTCTTTCATCATTTTTACCTCTTAATCTCTTACTGTTACATTACTATGACAAAGTTTAGCCAACAGAAACATACCAATGTGATCCCCAAACTCCAGACATCAGAGCGAACATCATACCCTTGTCTTGATGCACTTGGGTCTATTCTTTCAGGCTGGAATACAAAGAGAAGTCAGCATCATTAGTTATGTGGACTATATAGAAGCAGGCGATGGAAGCAGTAGCCGGGGAAGAGACAAAACCTCAGCATCGTCCCAGAAGAATTCATGCCCACAGCCAGATTAGGGATAACAGAGAGACGCGTGTTAGGAAAAACTAACAAAAACTCCATTGACTTCAATGGCTATGTCAGAGGAAATGTGCTGGCTAGTTTTATGTTAACTTGATAAAGCTGATTGAGAGAGAATCCATATGGGGAGGGAGAGGGAGAGGGAGAGGGAGAGGGAGATTGCGCCTCAATTGGGAAAATGTTTCCATAAGATCCATCTGTAGGGCATTTTCTTAATTAGTTACTGGTGGGGGAGATCCCAGACCATTGTGAGTGGTGCCACCCCTGGGCTGGTGGTCCTGGGTTCTATCAGAAAGCAGGCTAAGCAAGCCATCAGGGGCAAACTAGTAAGCAGCACCTTCCATGGCCTCTGCATAGGCTCCTGCCCTGTTTGAGTTCCTGTTCTGACATCCTTCATGATAAACAGCAACATGGAAATGAATAAACCCTTTCCTCCCCAACTTTCTTTTGGTCACGGTGTTTCATCATAGCAACAGCAACCCCAAATAATGTAAGGACTACATTATAGACCTACCGAGTTTCTCCCCTAAATACTCAAGGCACTGGCAAAGCTAAAGCTGAGAATGGTCTGAGGGAGTTAATAGGGAATAGGGGACAAAACAAATAATTACAAGGTCTTATTCCAGCAAATGCTGGTAAATAGGAAGGAGCAGGGGAAGACAAGAACAACGTTCTGATTTCCTAGCCTTTGCTTAATGGGAAGACTGACCACAAGGTACTTGTGACAAAAAAAGTAGGAACTGTCATCACTGTACGATCCTACCCTTTAATTCTTCTCAATATTCTTTGAATATCCCAATTACTTGTATTGCCTTTAGAGAAGACATGCCTATGAATCATTTTAGCCAAATTAAAACACAATGTGTAATCTATCAGTTTGTTTTATGAATAGCAAAACAAACAAGAAAACAAACAACAATTTTAGTAATTTCCATGAAGAGAACATTTTTGCATTTCCTTGAAATTAGGTAGTAGTTTTTACAACATGTAACATAGATGCAGAGGAACACAGGAGAATATATTAATGGCACTGAATTAACAATGGGGTAGATTTTGATGGCCAATTGTAACTGCTACTAAAAAGAAACATCCCAAAAGTATAATAGTTGTACTACACCACTAATTTGGAGACATTTTAATTTGAAAACAAATGCTGTGCTGCACCAATATTCACTGAAAGCTATTTACATTTTTGCTACAAATATAATTGCATTGCTAAAAATGATATACACTATATAAAAACACTGACTGTTCAACCATGGGAGAAAATATTGTCCCAGCATCACAAGTACAGACCTGGTGTACTGAGGTACAACATATACCTTCTTATACAGAATGGAAACAATGTCAAGCACATTTGCAGATGATGAGATAAACTAAAAGTCATGAGTATCTTCAAACCCTAACTTTGAATATCTTCATATATTTGGAGAGAAAAAAAATACTAACACACGGATCAAAGGAGTCACTTTACAGGACACAGCTGAGTCTTACTGGGAGGTAAGCCATCTCTTTAAAGCACATAATGGAAGAGTAGACATCTCAGATCAATAACCCAGCTGTACACACTAAGGAATTATAAAACCAAACCTCAAAGAAACAAAACAGCAACAATAAACACAGACGAGGAAATCAGACCAAGGAACTGAGCACCAGGAAATAACAGAGACAATAAGTTAAATAAAATAGTAATAGAGAAACAACAGAAAGAAGTTAACAAAACTACCGCACTTCCTGGGCAATAACAGAATATACACTGTCGGCCAGATCTGGTCAGACCAAGAGAACAAGACAGCCTTGACATTAGTACATAAGAATGAAGGCTGGGAATTCCTAGTCATCTGAAGGAAACAAACAAATGAAAATCTGTGATATGGGGTATGATACGAGCCTTCATCCAGAACTGAGGAGCTACTGACAGCTGAGCTTCCAGGAGAGAGAAGGGCAGGCCTTTTTGAAGGGTGTGGCCCAATAGGTCAACCAAACTCCAGTAGACAGATGGTTGCACATCTAAGAGTATATGGGTAGTATAAAATGAACTTGATGAGCCATTTAAGAAAAAAACAAAACCAAAAACAAGACACCTAAAGTTGGGTGGGGGAATTGGTCCAGGAAGAGCAAGGGGGAAAGAAAGAGGCGAATATGATCTAAAGCACTATGAAGTCCTAAAAGAAATAATATATTTTAAAAGGAAAATGAAAACCTATCAAGACAACATAGAAATACAAATACAAACAACTTTAGAAGTATATTTTTAAAATAAATTTGTCGTTAAAAACCATCCCACAAGCTGTATGTCATGTATAATTTCAATACTGAGGAGGATGAGGCAGGAGGAATATCATGAGTTCAAGGCAAGCTTGGGCTGTATAGCAGGTACGGATAGCCTGGGCTATGGTGAAAAAATGTCTAAAAGAAAAATGGAGAAACAAGAAGCAAAACCCACCTTCCCCCAAACAGTGTCACAGTAAAGTAGGCTCACTGAGCCTTTTCAAACCTGCAAGGAAGAATATCAGCCATCTTATACACATTTTATTTCAAAAGCCAGAAAGAAAGAGAGAGAGAGAGGGGAAAAGAAAAGAAAAGAAAGAAAAGGAAAAGAAAAAGAAAAAGAAAAAAGAAATGACAGGATGGCTTTCAACTCGTTCCATAATCTCTTAGGAAACCTGGCACAGACAGTGCAAGAAAATGTCCCTGTACAAAACCACAAGAACACTAGCAATAGGAATAAATCCAACCCACAGAAGAACTAAAGCAGGAGAACCAGTGTGTTCTCTCTAAGGGATACATGCTGTATGCATGTAGCATGAATGGAACACATATGCACATATTGGGAAAATCTGCACAATCCAAAGCTTCTGACAAAATTCAAACCCCCAAAATAATAAGTCTTAGCACATTATGAAGAGATAAAAGCTCTCACTTCATCAAAGAAATACAAAATAACCTAGACTTAATTCCAGATACAACACTTTTGTTTTAACTAAGCCACTCAGAACTGAGTTCCACCTAGTGCAACATGTAAGGTAGAGGTGTCACTTTCACTCAGAAATTTCTACAACCCTCTACATAGGAATTCTCTGTTAAAACTCAGTCAATCTAAATTAGCAAGTTCACCAAGATACAAAGGCAACTTAAGACAACTATTGGTACTTCCACATAATAAAAGTAAGGTGTTAAAAAAAAAAAAAAGACCTCATTTCCATCCCCAGTAACAGTATCCAAACTCATAAGTTCTTTTTGACTTTTGTGAGACAGGGTCCTACTATGCAGCTCTAGCTATCCTGGAACTCACTCTGTAGTACAGGCTAGCTTCAAATTCACAGAGATTTGCCTGCCTCTGCTTCCTGAGTGCTGAGATTAAAGATGCCTATACTGATCGAACCCATGAATTCTTTAGGAATAAATTTAAAATGACTTCCATGCTAAAATCTATGGGCACTGCTAAGAGAGCAAAACATCTAAATGAATGGAGCATACCAGTAACTAGAACCTTTAGTGTCAACACAAGAATGGATAAGCAAAAATGGCGGAAGATTTATACAACCCAGGCTTCTCAGCACAACAGCACAGATATATCTTCAAAGTATGCCAGAGAAGGCAGGTGTTGGCTGTCTTAGGCAGGAATGGGGAAACACACAGGACAAAGACAAGAGATTGTCAAGCAAGAAGTGTTTTGTGTTTTGTCTCTTCACTGGTTGTGAGCATTCCAAGTGTGCACTCAGCCCAAGGAGCTGCCATTCACAGTTACTAAGTGCTGAGATCACTATGAACTCCTCTATAGTTGTCACAAATGAGCTAAAAAGTTCTTGCACTTGTGGGCTATGCAAATATATCTCAAATTCCAAGCAGCTACGCTTACAGGCATTTGTAAGCCACCTATAAAACGGGTGCTAGGAACTGAAACTTGGTTCCTTTGAAAGAACAACATGTGCTCTTAACCCCTGATCCATCTCTTCAGCTCCTGAAGTAACTTTTTAGAAGTCACTATGTTAGAGGGTGACACACGAATGGGGAATCTTGGGGCTAGAAAGATGGCTTAGTGGTTAAGAGCACTGAGAGCTCTTCCAGAGGTCTGAGTTCAATTCTCAGCAACCACATGGTGGCTCACAACCATCTGTAATGGGATCCGATGCCCTCTTCTGGTATTTCTGAAGAGAGCACCAGTATATTCACGTAAATAAAATAAATAAATCTTTAAAAAATGAGAAATCTTCTGAAAATTAGACTTTCAAATATATTCAAAGAAAAAGAGAAATTGAGGAAAGGGGACACTATCTTGCAACTGTTCCCACTCTCTTTTAAGTGTTATAAATAGTTGATATGATGTGTTTTGTCATATGGTGCAATAGAAAGCAGACATTATCTATGATGTTGTCATCCCAAAACAATCTATGGTTTGAACCTATTCACGTGGGATAACCAGACCCATGAAGAATGTAGGATTCTCAAGTTCCTTCTAAAAAAGGTTAATCCCATGGAGAGAGGGGGAAAGGTCCAGGTCAGTTCATACTAAAATAATAAATGCAAAAGCTGAAAGCAAGGCATCAATTTAAGGTGACTATGTCTTGGACATTTAGGAAATGTAAGTATTGCCTATGTAACACTACATAATTATTAACTATTTTATGCATGTTAATGCTATTGTGAGCATGTTAAAGAATATTCATCTTGGGAGAGGGACACTCAAGTGCTTAGAATAAAATGACTCGGCAAGCATGCAAACTTACACCACACACATGCATACATGAATACATTCATATATTCGTATGTGGGGGAAGAGAGCTTGGCAAACTATTAAAATTTCCATATAAAATATTATGTAAAAATTCTGTATTTCGGATCTTTTTTACATTCAACAATTAGAGAGTAATCACAGCTTCTCTAGAATGAGGAAAAAATGTAAAAGCCTACTACAAGGGTATTTCTGGTGATTCCAGAACTGTAAGGTGGAAGCTGATGCAGGCAGAGCCTAAACTTGGACCTAGCCTGGACTTTATTTCAAAAACACAAACAAAAAGGCATTTCTTATATGCTACAATATACCAAGGAGACTCAAGCCACCTGGAGCCTCAAAATTAATTCTGTACTCCTGTCCATCTATTAATAGGTTGACTTCTGTTCACCAATGGCAGGACTATTTCATTTGATTTAATCAGCATCAGAGCTGCAGAGGTTATTACTGGCCTACATATCCCAAAGTAGGATAAAGTCAGGAAGAAAAGTGAGTCCTTATACCACTTTTCTTTTTGTAGGCATGGAACCATATTTCTATACAAGCGTGAAGAGCCTGCTTCTTTCTTTAAAAGTTATCTGAATTCAAAACAATTTTGCGTATCTGGGCCACAGCTACATTTTTAAGACTTGCATGAATCAAAAGTAATTCTAAGGAACATCACACAGTGCTAATATTTGGGTATTTTTTGTTCCTACGTATTCAGATGCTAGAGACTTGGTCTACAAGGTGTCAGTATTATGACAAGTCAATCATTTAAACAATGGGCCACTAAAAAGTGGGCTCACTAAAGAGGTCAGCTGGCTGAGGAGAGGATTAATGATGGGCTCTTAAGTCAGATCTCCTGAAAGTGGATAGTTACAAAACAGAACCCTTCAGCCCTTTCTGCAAGCAGACAACTCCCCTTTCATTTCTCTGCCAACTGTGGTAAAGCCAAAAGGCTCTCAGAAGCAAACAAATGGGAGCCACTCAACTGTAACTTTCAGTTCCTAAAACTACAAGCTAAAAATTCCTTCCCTCAAGTAATCAGCCTCAGGTATTCAGTTACCACACGAACAACAATAAAATCATATTGTCACAGTGAAAAACATTCAGCTAACCTTAGTAACTAAACCATCTCAACACAGGTAATATGCTCAGTTATTCTCTGGAATGTGTATGGTTACTGAATGTGTCAATTATGTCAACTAACAGTCGTGTGTCTATTGATTTTTATTTCTTGCCTTTGAATCTGTTATGCCATTTATTCTTAATTACCACAATGAAAATAAGATTTTCTGAATTGCATCTGCCAAGTGAGATGACCAAACTCAGATTCTAAAAGAAAATGTCTTTTTATCTATACACACACACACACAGAGAGAGAGGAGAGAGAGGAGAGAGAGAGAGAGAGAGAGAGAGAGAGAGAGAGAGAGAGAGAGAGAGAGAGAGAGAGAGGGGATCAATTCTAAAATACTGTCAATACTAAAACATTTCACACGTAATGCTTTCTAAACACAAAATCCAAGTATATACAGCAATAGAACTCATGGTAAGAACAGGCAGCACTGTGTTTCACATGCTCCAACACTGAGGTATGGAACAGAACTGATGGCAAACAGACTTCCAAGTGATATAGGGAATAATATATTCAAGGTTTTAAATAAATATGAAGTCTGAAGATGCATCGGGCCCATCTATCTAGAGCATGTTAGAAAGTCTTGAAATTCTTGTTTATGACTATCCTGATTTAAAATTTTTATAACACTTATAGAAGCAACTACAAAGGAAACCCGGGGGGTGGGGGAGGAGGGTGTTGCTGATTCCTGCTAAATGCCTAAGGCCTCTGGCTTTGCATTTATTGCTATGTTTCATCCATTCCTGAAGTGAGGGAGCACACCATCAGCTTTTGTAAGACACAGTGCATTTTTCTAGTAACTGTCTTCCTGTACCAACTTACTCTTCTATAACTTGTAATGGCATCCTTCAGTAGCATAGGACATATACCTCTCAACAGATACTATTTTCGCCAAGAAAGTACAAACGATATAAGAAAGACAAAGGCACTGATAATTTACCACATGGTTGATTAGCTAAGCTGAATAAAATCAGGAAAGACCATAAATGTTAAAAACCAAACAAGAGAATTAACATGTATATAGGAGGGAAAAGAAATAACTTAGCAATATTCTAGAACTTAAGCTTGAGCTGGGGAATGCTTAGGGAGAGAAACGTATTCTAGCACAGTGAAGCTGCATGGCTGAAGGCAGATCCCTTACACTCAGGACCGAAGGGCACAGGCTCTCTATGCACTGACTGCCAAGCAAGTGACTTGGCTGCACACTTACTGCCATGTACGGCCTACACCCAGCATCTCGTGTCTTGGCAATCGAGTCCACAAGCTGTCCACTGATGCCGAAATCACAGAGCTTTATATTTCCACTTCTGTCCAGAAGAATATTGGAAGGTTTGATGTCTGCAAGAGATATATGCCATTCAGTTTGCAACTGATCAGTCAAGTGACTCTGAAGTACTACAGTCAAAAATACTGAAGATTTTGAATGCTTAAATTCAGATATACAAGAAATAAACTTTCATTTAATACATGTAATCATTATTCATGTCTTAAACACGTGTCAACAACTAAGGCCAGAGATGGTGGCTCACATCTATAATCCCAGTACTTGTGACACTGTGCAAGGAGGATTGTCTTACAGAGTAAGACCCTGTCTATAAAAACTAAAAAGAGACTAGAACTGTAATGTAACTGTCAAATTCCTTTCACTATTACAATTTAACAAGCTGAAAGATTTCTCTTAACATCTTCACACATATGAAACACAAATAAAATCATGGTATTCAGCAGTCAGGATAGGGAATAAACTTTATCTGACTACACTAAGCTTATCTATTACACTAAGCTTATTTTCAAAAAGAAGTCAACAACTATACAACTAAATATAAGGTATATCAGTCATGAACCTGCAATTTTAATTTCTTTAAGTATAGCTTTAACTTATGAAAGGATTATTTTAAAGGAAGAAATTATTTATTCTCAAAAAATGTAGTCAATTATTTCTAAGGAATTTTTTTAAGATTTATTTTTATTCGTGTGTTTGTGTGTGTGTGTGTGTGTAAGTATAGGTGAAGTGTGTGAGGAGACACTCAAGAGGTGAGAAGAGGACATCAGATCCCCTGGAGCAGGAGTTTGTGAGCCACCCAATGTGGGTGCTGGGACCTGAACTTGGGTCCTCTGGAAAACAGCACACACTTTTAACTGCTGAGCCAATGCTCATCCTGAGAGAGTCTTGTGATCTAAAATGTTCTCTCCAGTTTCTCCCAACCACCTTTCCCTTGACCTTATTTCTATAACTCTCAGAATGGTTGTGCCTTTGCTCAGCACACAGCGAGCCAAAGTTCCTCCTCACTGGCAATCACTACCAATGTCAAAATTTCCCCTATGCTCTCCAATTCTCTGCTTCTATCATGAACTTTCCATCTATCTCATTGTCAGCATCATGGAAAACAATAACTGAGACACAGAAAAATATCTATATAGACCCAGAAGTTCCTAATCCCTCCATCCTTTCTAGTGAGATCTGCATCTTGTCAAGGCCTCTATCCATATCTCCAAGACATGGCTCCTGACAGGTAAGTCTCATGCTCCTTGGCAGTAGTTACTCTTAGAGAAGGGGACAATTCTAGTAAATGTGATACAGAATACAAACATGTAAGAAAGTATGTCTCTACTGCTAAAAGGGTCACATGGGAAGTGAGAGTTCTTTCTCCAGGACTTTATTGGCTCTAGAAGCAATACTGGCAGGTTAAGTGGTCATTAATGCCTTGGCAATGCTTTCATAAACAGATCATGTTTTAGAGGAGTTTTGATTTGTAATGTGAATTTAAAATCTCTTACAAAAAAAAATTTTAAAAAAATCTCTTTTACAAAAACATGCTCTAAAGTAAAGAGGAAACATTTCATAGGAAAAACATCATGGCTTTAAAATGCTTAAGTATAAAGGCTGGGAGTATAGTTAAGTAGTAGAGAGCACTTGTACAGCTTGTACAAGGACCTGGGTTCAATTCCCAGCAATGGAAAAAAAAAATGGCTTAAGGTGCTACGTCCTAAGATTCTTGTTTGAACATCCACAGGGCCACTGTGATGTTCTGACTATATGCAGTCGTCAGTGATACTGGGCAATGAGTGATTTATTTTTAGTCATTAATGTTTCCCTTTAATTTTATTGGCACCTTTTAACTGTACAAAGAGGCTTTGTTACTAATAGTAACTATTTCTAATTAAGACCAATTATTTGTAGCAAAAAGTACCTCTTATGTCTAATATACTTACTACATTAGATGGAAATTGATAGATTCCCAGGGGAGGGAAAGCTGAAGCTTCAGAATACAGAGCACTGGCCACAAACAAATAGTTCATGCAAATTTTTACATGGTGTTATGGTAATTTTCATTTTTAAAATCTTTTAACCAACTAAAGGAGAAAAGGTGACTCCTATGTAGTGGGAGTTTTTTTTTTTTTTTTTTTTTTGAAAATACAGAAATATAAGAATGTTTTCTTTTTAATTCCAGATATGGGATATAGGACTGCTTCCGATTATCCACAGTAGCTGATTATGATTTGCCTTGTGCTCTGGCAGGGGTATGGTTCTGTGCTATCTGTAGCTGTGTGACTCTTGGAATTCTGAAGACTCTTCAGAGGGTATATAAATCCCAGAGCCCCGATAGAAGCTGCTGTTGGTTGGCCGGTTGGTGGCTGGCTGCTGTTGGTTGCAGCTTGTGGCAATTTGTCAAGTAGTTGTGTGCAAAGAGACAGAAAGAAGAATTAGATATGCTGATGGCAAAGATCAAACTTGCCCCAAGGAACTAATCAGCAGGAAGGAATCTAAGCATAATGTCGCCCCCTTTATCCTTTTTTCTTTCCTACCTAGCGTTAGGGGGTTGAAAGGGTAGAAGAAGAGGGGTGGAGAAGGGTGGAAGACAAATAATCCACAAGATAGCCAAAGGTTAAGCTATATTCCTGTTCCATAGAAAGCAATCCATACCTACCTCTGTGAATAATTTTCAAGTTTTCTTTTAAGTGGTTTAGTGCTTTCACAGTCTAGGGAGAAAAAGAAGAGATAAAGATATTTATTTATTTAATAAAATAGCCCAAAAACCTATCACAAGCAATATCCTCTATAGCCCTCTGTATGCTTTCTCCATTTAACATTTGAAATGCTATCCTTTTGTATTTTGAATTATGGTGGTATATAATTTTACATCTGACAAGTTGCCTTTTATATGGTCTTCTCTGACAGCTAAGAAAACAGTAATATGACTTATATATTAATTCAGTAAAAAGTTGTATTGTTTTTGTACCTCATACCTGTACAATCATAAAAGCTGGTTCTACTATCCATGAGGGTGATAATTTTTATAAGTTCTCAGCTCCTCACAATCATTCACTAAACCCCTGAAGTAAGTTCTACAGAGCTAACATATCTGCTTAAACAGTAGCAATTTGTCCAGTCCTGGGTCACAGTACCCATGATTAGAAATCACAAGTTTCTTCAGAAAGAGAGGAAACAGAGACTTGACCACAGGCCAACAAATTAGCTGTTTAAAAGAAAAGAAAAAAAAAGTCAAGTCTTTGCTGTCATCAGAGGAATTATATGAGGACTGTAGAAAGCACCACCTTGAATTATCTCAATAACTCTTCTTGTGTGTTCACTGGTCTATTAATTAGCAAAAGACTTTATAGGAAGTAATTTAAAATGTTGTGCTTAATATATAGGGTGATCACCAAGTTTTAAAATATAAGCACAGATGCACTAAGTACATATACCTAAGTATATAGTACATACTAAGTATAAGATGTACTAAGTATATATACTAAGTATATACATGATACTCATACATGATAAAGTAATTTGATATTTGTATACTATATGTAAGAGTGAAGTTATGAGATCAGATTGTAGGGGTTTTAACGATCAATAACTTAAAACCATGTAAATACCAAAGCAAATTAATATTTCAATGCTTTAGGGTTTACCATCTGTAACAATGGGATATTACTTACCATAGAGTTACCAAAAAGATTGTGATAGAATCTTGGCTTAACACAAATAATATTCCCTCACCATTAACTACTATCATTATTCACTTATTGTAGAGTACTGCAGTTCTATTCTACTACCGTACTATTGTATCCCAATGCTGTGAACTGCAAGTTCCAAGACAACAGTGGCTTGGTATACTGGAGAGGTAGCTAAACGATTAATGTAAGGTTTACATATTCATCTGAACAAGGAATAAGTTTCTAGTTCAACTTAGTTTCTTTCTATAGCATTATATGAAAGAATATGTATCTCAAAAATTAGCTAGCTCATAAACGATTCAAGTTTAACCATTAATTTGGCAGTGAAATTTTTTTAGCAAATTATCAACTTTAAGATAACTTACTAAATACAATTTAATCAAAAAATTAAAAGTCTACTAGATACACATCTCTCTTACAACTGAAAGAGTTCAGGAATTGTTTCTATTTTTAAATCAGTTTCATTAGCTTTAAAAATCTCCAAGTTGGCAACTGACAAATAAACAAAATTAGGGGGGTGCTGATTCACAGAAATCCTAAGTCATAAGCAACCATATATGATTTAGTGCTCACATCAACTAACTACACGAGTATTGCTGGCTCAGAGTCTTAGGGGGGCTCTAAATGTCATACTTTTGCTTTATAAAAAATAAGATGATAGCAGAAAAGTAAGTGATTGTGAATTCTAAACGCATATTCAGAGGAGAGCCCTTCCCCTTTTTGGTACTCTGGTAAATGCAAACTGATCAAATCATAATGCTGGTTACTAAAATTGCAGGTCAACATTTTAAATGATTTAGACTGAATAATCCTTGTTCTTAAACCACAGCAAAACACATTTGTCAAAAAGCTTCAAAACAGACTTCTACCACTCTGATTAGCTCAGAGATAATAAACTATACAAAAACAGTTAAAACAACAAGGGAAACAAATATAAAATAGCATTCCTAGTTTTACTTAACAGTTTGTTATAGTTCTTTGTGATTTGAGTATCAAAACTATAGTATTCACAGACTTTCCTTGTTTTGAAAAATGTTCCTCAGATCTATTATTTTAATTATGGTGCAGACATGACTTCATCTTCATCTATTATCCTACTACAAATGATTTTCTCAGGAAGGCAACAAAAATCCAAACCCACGTGCATTCACAAACACCAGCAACCAGTAACAGAGTTATACATCCGCAATGTGAAAGCCAAATACTTACTGCTAAAGTGATTTTGCCTAAGATCTCTTCCGGAATAACGTCATCTAACACACTATATACATATTTGTAAAACTTATCGAACGAGGTAGACATGAGCTCCATACAGATCCAACAGTCGCCCTGTAAAACAGCAGATACTTGTCACCACTAAATCCTGGTATTAAACACTGGCAGCTTCCCCTTAGGACAGAAACAGAATGAAGAAGGAAAACATCTTCCTCTGCTTTTACAAAGAATCTTTATAAAACCTCTGCAGAACCTCTAACTTGTGATTTTTTTTTTTTATTCATCATTAAGGACCTGGAAAGAATGTTCTATCTGGGCTTAAGCATAACTATGTGGCCAAATCCTATTTTATCTGGTCTCTTTTTCAAATTATTATTATTTTAAATTTCATTCATTTTTAAAAGTATGTCTCTTAGAAATCTATTGATATGCGAAATGTGTCTAGGGTATTCCGAGATTCTGGGTTACTATCCCCTTATCAGTGACTGCATACCATGTGTGTTCTTTTGTGATTGAGTTACCTCACTAAGGACGATATTTTCAAGTTCTGACCATTTGCCTAGGAATTTCGTGAATTCATTGTTTTTAATTGCAGAGTAGTATTCCATTGTGTAGATATACCACATCTTCTGAATCCATTCCTCCGTTGAGGGACATCTGGGTTCTTTCCAGCTTCTGGCTATTATAAATAAGGCTGCTATGAACATAGTGGAGCATGTGTCCTTATTGCATGCAGGTAAAGCCTCTGGGTATATGCCCAGGAGTGGTATAGCCAGATCCTCCGGGAATGTCATGCCCAGTTTTCTGAGGAACTGCCAGACTGCTTTCCAGAGTGGTTATACCAGCTTGCATTTCTAAGAAGATGGAAGGAGAGACCCCTGGTCCTGGAAGGACTGGATGTAGGGGAACGCCAGGACAGAGAAACGAGAGGGGGTTGAATGGGGAAAAGAGGGAGGGAAGGGGGCTTATGGGACTTTCGGGGAGGGAGGAAACGGGAAAGGGGAAATGATTTGGAATGTAAATAAAAAAAAACTTAGAAAATAAAATTTTAAAAAAATCTTCAATTTTAATGTTTTTCCATATATTTTTTTCAATTTTATCATAAATATTTTCCATGTAAATCTTCAATTTTATCAGAAAATGTTTATAATTCTACTTTCAATCAACTTAGGAATATTTTAATTCCTACCAATTTATCTGTATAAATTTCTTCAATTTTATCCATGTAAATCTTCAATTTTATCAGAAAATGTTTTTACTTCTACTTTCAATCAATTTAGGAATATTTGTATGTCTACCATCTTATCTGTATAATTTTTCATGAAATAGTCAGTTTTAACGTGGTTTTCTTTATATTTCTTGAGTTTTATCAGAAATATTTTCCTTGTAGTTTTTCAGTTTTATCAGAAAATGTTTATAATTCCACTTTCAATCAACTTAGGAATATTTTTATGCCCACCATTTTATCTGTATAAATTTTCCATGAAATAGTCAATCTTAACGTGTTTTTCTATATATTTCTTAAATTTTATCAGAGATATTTTCTATGTATATTTACACAATGGAATACTACTCAGCAATTAAAAACAATGAATTCATGAAATTCTTAGGTAAATGGGGAACAGGGGGAGGGAAGAGAGCTTATGGGACTTTTGGGGAGGAGGGGAGGACCGGGAAAGGGGAAATCATTTGGAATGTAAATAAAGAACATAGAAAATAAAAATAAAAAAAATAAAAATAAAAGTATGTCTCTGTGTGAGAGAGAACGCAGTACCCTTGGACACCAGGAGAGGGTGTCAAATCCCCTGGGAAATAGAACCTGGATCCTCTCTACAAGAGCATTCAGTGCTTTTAATGACTGAGCCATCTCTTCAAGTCCCTATTTTACCCAGTCTTAGGTTACACAGAAAACTTATGTGCTTTAATAAATATTTCAAATTCTTCCATAACCAAACATAAAATTAGGAAATAATGGAAGAGCTTCCTTTTTCATTGACAAAAGAACTTATCTTAAGAAACTAATAAAACTGCTCATTAGAAAGCTTAAAACAAATAGCAAATGTTATCTTCTTCAGATCAGAAGCCTCCTCAGTGAGATGAGTCACTTTTCTGAGTTTCTTTACCCTGCCTGTTCCTGCGGTGTTTACTGTAGTCCCCAGGAGCTGTCAAAAATGGCGGCTCCTATCAAAATGGCAGCACCCCAATATCTCAGCCTGCAGCTGTCACAGGAGCTGTCCACGGTGGCCACACCCTCTCTGCCTCAGCTTACTCGTCATGAGCAACTACCCTTGGTGGCAACACCTTTCCTGCCTCAGCCACACCACTGCATCAAGTGTCCCACAGGAGCTGTCCACAATGGCAGCGCCTCCTCTCCAGCCTCCCAGAGCATCCCCAAAGAGATGATGCCACAGCAAATGTTGCCTGAAGTTGGGAAGGACTTCCCACCCTAACCCATGAGCCTGATGCGGGAGAAAGGGAGTGGAAAAGAGACCCACCAATCCCTGATCAGGAAAACCCACCAATCCCTGAGGTCCCCAAGTTCAGGAATTGAAGTCCCACCAATCTCCAATCTGGAAATCTCTGCCCTGAAAAGCTCTGCCCCCTCAGAAATCCTATATAAGCACTGCCCTTTGTCCAGTTCCCTGCTGTTCACTACTAGGAGCAGAGGGCAGCCAGTCCTGGATTCATCCCTCCTCCTCCTTCTCCTCCTAGATTCTTCCCTTCAGTAAATCTCCTTTATGAGATTTATGGCCTGGAGTGACATTTTTGCTTTAAGAAGCTGAGAAGAAAAGAAGCAAAGAAGAGAAGAAGCGAAGAAGGAGTGGGCCTGAGGCTCCTAAGTTCCTCACTCATCAGTTCAGCTGGAGAAACCCTGCCCTGGAAGCTGAACACCTTTGCTGAGTAGGCATCCTCAGAGCTGGGTTGTTCCTGCGCTGAGTCGTTCCTGTGTCTCAGGAATACCTTTCCTTTGGGATGCTGTTCCATCTCCGAGTTCTAAGGTTCCTGAGCTCCCATGTCTCAGGATGCCCTTCCTTTAGGATGCTGTCCCACCTCAGAGCTGTGTGGTTCCTGGGATTCTATGTCCCAGGATACCCTTCCATTTTGGCAGAAACACTTACACTTACCACTGTCTGATAATGTATAACTGCTTATTTTTATGTTTGTCTCCAACAAATTGATACAATTAAACCAGTGTATGAAAGCAATCTTATCATGAAGACACAGGAAGAAGTCCCTGTTTTCTTGTAGTCACTGCGATCTGATAATAGTACAAACAGTGTTCTAGTGATGTTTCAAACTGTTGTTTATGTGCATAGGTGATGACAGCCTTTGATGTCCTACCCCATCCACCACGGGTGTGAGTCATCATTTCATCCTATGTAACATGCTTTCTATAGTACCTGGTATAGGCACCCCATGTAGTCATGTTTCTACAGTAACCATGTCAGTTATTAGATTAACTGCTATAGTATTGCAGTGCTGCACTTCAAGTATTCCTAAGGTATTAAAATTGTTACACCTTTGATTGGTAAAATTATGATTATCATTTACTTTGCCAATATTCTGTTGAATTTTTCACATGTATATGTGTAAGAAAAAACCATGTATAGATTGGTAATATCAGAGCTCTCAGGCATCCACTGATTTGTTGAGATGCACCTCCTCCAGGTAAGGGGTGCCTACTGTAGCCATATTGACATTTGGTATAATTACCCTATTTCTAGGAATATCTTTAATATTCAATAGACACAGAAAGAACAAAACAAAAACTGGAAAACTCTAAACTCAGAATGGTATACAACATTGAAAAGAGTATCTTAAGTTCCATTTCTTGACACTGGTAATAGAGGTAAGCAGGAAAGGTGTGACAAAGTGAAGGGTCTCAGCAGGTAAGGAACTAGAAGCTATGTCCATTTGAACAGAGTATAAAGCAGTGATAAAAGTAGAAAAGCTACTATCAGATGACAAAAATCATCTTCAACAACTTTCATGCTGTCACTAATTTAGCCCTCACAGCACATGCATATTTAACTTACAAGTGTGACGAGCGCACATTGAAGAACATTGAGATGAGTGACAGACTAGGGCATTATGTCATTAGACGACTGGGGAACATATATATGTATGATAAAATACCTTTACATTTTCTTTCTACAGTGTTCTCAGAGAATAGCTCTCACAGAAAAATCAAAACTCTTCACCAAAATACATACTCAATTTTATTTTGATCTCATGACACCTCAGTAGATTCCCTAGAGCTTTCTAGTAGAGGAAACCACACACACACCCCCAACCAGAAGAAGTAATCTCAAAGGTAGAAAGGGACCTGATGCAGAAATCCTGGGAGGCCAGGCTTCCTCCCTTCTTGTCTATGAAATGAGACTGTCCCACCACCCCGGATGGACTGTAATAAAAGTCATGTGAGTTAAAAAACATAAAACATCATTGCCTTGCTTGTGGTAAAAGCTAAAGTTACTATGTGGATGGGGTTGGGGGCAGGCTCACAACAAGAGGGAAGAAGGAACTGGGAACTGCAGATGAGAAGGAAATACAACAAGGAGCCCCATGTCTTGCCATTTCTAAGTCATATAACTAATATGAAGTTCTTATCTCTCTGACATCTCCTTTTGTCCACAACTAAAAATGGACAAAAGCCAGGAGTTTCACTTGAAGAAGGAAAAAGGAAGATGGAGAAAATGGGAGGAAAACCAACTGAGCTGCCTGAAAGAAAAGTGACAGTAATATTTGCCATGTTCAAACCAAAGATGGCTGAAACACAAAACAAGAAATTCAAGCGCACATTTACAGAGACACAAAGGTGGAAGATGAAGAAAGTTACTGAATTAACAAGGTAATGTTCTTGAATTAAAATGTAGATAAATTCAACAACTTACACACCAACAACAACCATTTACAAAAAAAAAGTATTTATACAGACATCGTTCCCAACAGAAATTAAAGTAGTAGGGCACAGGAAAGGATCAAACAAGAAGAAAACAAACTTACACAACAATGAACTATAAAATGTTGCCAAAGAGTATAATAACAGAAGCAAATAAAGATGACACCACAGACAAAATTAACTTAATAGGTAGCTCTAGAGCATATGCCAGTGATAAAAGATTACTAGGGAAGATTACTAGGGAATGCTTTGAAAATATTCTTAAAAAAACTAGAAAATCTAGAAAGGATAAATTTATAGGCATACATGGCTTACTAAAATTAAATCAAGAAGATAAAAGCAACTAACCAGATCCACAGGAGCAATAAAACTGAAGTGGTAATAAAATGTCCCAAAAAGGAGAAGCCCAGAATGGGAAGCCTGACTGTTGAATTCAATCAGGCTCTACAGAGAAGCCACAACCAGCATCCACAGACCGTCCCATGAAATAGAAAGGAAGAAACAGCAAACTCATTCTATAAAGCTGCCATTCCAACAGCACCAAACCCATACATAAACAGAATATTTTCAATAAAATACTTACAAACTGAATTCAAAAACCCATAATACCAAGCTGTTTTCAGTCCAGTAATATAAGGATTGTTTCACACATATATTTATACATACTAGTTACTTTTCTGTTGCTGTTTTAAAACCCCATAACCATTGAATTACAGTTCTAGAGAGACAGAGTCCAGCATGGTGGTAAGGGGCAGCAGAAGCAGGAAATCCAGAGCTTATATCTTTAAGCACAAGCACAAAGCAGAAAGTTGACTGTAAGTAGAACATGACTATATGCTTTTAAAGCCTGTCCCCAGTGACATAATGGCTTTAGAAAGGTCCTACCTCCTAAAACTCTCTAAACAGTGTTGCCAACTGGAACTGGAGACCAAGTATCAAATGCCTGAGCTTATGGGGGATATTTATCATTCAAGCCACCTCATATAATAAAATATAGTATATAAATAAGACTCAAGGGGAGAATTACATGATCATCTCAATAGATGTAAACAACATTTTGACAAGTGCAACATTCCTTCAAGATGAAAGCCCAAAAGAAACTAAGCTCGGGAGCAACATAGCTGGGCACAGCATAGGGCATATATGACAAACCTATAGTCAATATATGATAAACCTATAGTCAATATATGATAAACCTATAGTCAAAATTATTGTGAATTAAGAGGAACTGGTTGCATTTCCTCTAACATCAGAAAAGAAAGGTTGCCCACTCTCCTTTGATGTAATGCTGAAAATCTTAGCTAGAACACTGAGAGAAAAGAAAGACAATTAAAAGAAGCAGAACAATCCTTATTTATAGAGGACATGATCTCCCAAGAGTTTCTCTCTGTAGCCCTGGCTATCCTAGAACTAAATCTGTAGATCAGCTTAGCCCCAAACTCACAAAAAGCAGCCTGCGTCTGCCTCTCAAGTCCTGGGATTAAAGTTATGCACCATAATGCCTAGCTGACATGATTCTATTTTTAAAAGACCCCACAGACTCCGTCAGAAAACCCTAGATGTGATAAACACAGTAAAGTAGCTTCCATTGTTAGAATGAGAATGATCTCCATGGTAATATATTTGACTACTTGGTCCCCAGGTGGTGGAATTATTTGGGAAGGATTAGGAGGTGTGACCTTGTTAGAGGATATGCGTCACTGGGCATGGGCTTTGAGGTTTGAAAAGCCCATTCCATTCCTAAAAAGTTCTCTCTACCTATTATGTTCGATAAGGATGTAAGCTCTTACCCTCCAACACCATGCCCACACCTACATGCATGTTAGCATGCTCCCCACCATGATGGTCATGAACTCTAACCCTCTGAAACTATAAGGTGCCCAAAACTCTTTCTTCTATAAGTTGTCTTGGTCATGGTGTCTTTTCACAGCAATGGAAAAGTAACTAAGACATAAACTGCATTTTGTATTCTACACATATACCAAATACCAGCAATAAACTTGCCCAGAAAAAAAAAATAGGTGTAACAAAACAAAAAACAAAACCTCATTCATCAGTTTCTAAAAGTAAATAATAAAATACCTATGAATAACCTAATCAAAAGGATAAACTTTAAAGCCTGGAAGAAACTGAAGACTATACTAGAAGGTAGAAAGACCTTTCAAGCACATGGACTGGCAGAATCAACATTGTGAAAATCAGATATGCATGATCCAAAGCAAATCACAGGCTCAGTACAGTCCTTGCTCTGGCTTTATGTCACCTTGACACATGCTAGAGTCTCAGAGAGGAGGGAAGTCTCAATGTTTCTGTAAGACTGAAAAGCCTGCAGGGCATTTTCTTAATAAATGGTTTATGGGGGAAAGCCAGACCATGCTAGTGGTCCTGGGTTCTATAAAAGAGCTGGCTTAGCTACACCATAGGAAGCAAGTCTGCCCGCCCTCATCCACAAGGCCTGCCTTCATTAGCTCCTGCCTCCAGGTTCCTGTCCTGCTTGAGTTCCTGCTCTCACTGCTTTTGATGATTAACTGTTGTATGAAATGAATCCATTCCTTCCCAAGTTGCTTTTGGTCATGGTGTTGTATCACTATAATAGTAACCCTAACTAAGACAGTCTCCATCTAAAAATTTTGGTGGAATTTCACATAAAACAGGTAAGAAAAGCAAACAAACAAACAAAAGGGTAACAAACAGATGAATACTAAGCAACACTAGGCAGAACAATGCTAGAGGCATCCTAATACCTGACCTAAAACTATACCACAAAGTCACAATGACAAAAATAATGGTACTGCACAGACACTAAGGGTCTATAAGACAAGACCTGGAAATAAATCCAGAAAGCTAAAGCCATCAAATCTTAGACAAATGTGTTAAAAATGTAATTACAAAAGAAGCCTCTTCAACAAATAGTGCCAATAAACTGGATATTCAATGTAAAAGAAAACTTTTCTTCTTCCACATCTTCCACACTGAACAACAATCAAAAGCAAACAATACAATACAGAATAGAGCAAGGACCTTAATCTAGGACCTGTAGCTGCTAAAGGAAGGCAAGCAGAATATTCCAAGCAGAGGTGCAGGCAAAGTCTTTTTAAACAAGGGCTCCAGCAGCTTGTAAGCAATTCTAAGAATTGACAAGTGGGATTACATGAAACCAAAAAGGTTCTACATGCCAAAGCAATCTACGAACAGAGCAAAGAGACCACCTCTAGAATGGAAGAAAGTCTGTGTTGGTGATATAACTGACAAGGGATTACTATCTAGCATCTATAAAGAATTTCAAAAAATTAAACTCTAACAACAAAATAAAAAGCAATCAGCCAATCAATAAGTAAGCTAATAAATAGACAGTTCTCAAGGGAAGAAATATAAATGCCCAAAAAACATTTGAAAAAGTTTTCAAAACGTGTAGCCATCAAGGAAATACAAATTCAAACTGCTTTGAAGTTGTATCTCACCTTGCCAAAATGGCTGTCATCAAGAAAACAAATGCTGATGGTGAGGCTGAAAGAAGGTAACCCTTATAAACTGTTGGCAGTCATATGCATGCCCCTCAAACACACAAACAGTAGAAGAATCAAATGCTCCAGCCATACCCACTCTTAGGTATACATCTGAAGATCTACTTTGACGCCTACTAACGGATGAGTGGACTTTTAAAAATATGGTACAAACACAAATGGAATTCTTTTGTAAAGAATGAAATTACAGCCTATGCAGGAAAGTGGATGAAACTAGATTATCATATGAAGCAAAATGAGCCAGATTCAGAAAGACAAAGCTGCATATTTTCTGTCACACGTAGAAGACACACACACACACACACACACACACACACATACGAAGTTGAAAAAGAACTGAGAGGAGAGAAAGAGGTATGAAGGAAGGGGTGAAGTGAACAGGGCAATGTAATGAAACATTGACAGGAGAGCAGAAACAGAAAGGGGGACCTTTAGAAAATGGAAGGTGATCAGTCAGAAGAAGGAAGGGAATGAGGGAAGGACAGGTGGGGCAAAAAAAGAACAAACTGTAATGAAATATACACATAAAGGAAGCTAGTGGGAGGAAAGGCAAGGGGAAAAGTGACAAGGTCTATTTCAGTTAAAATATATTTTTTAAAAATTAAAGATGTCACCATAACACATATTTCATTACTAACCAAAAAAAAAAAAATTAAACAAAATAATTCTTAAAAATCTACATTGAAGTACTGACACACAGATGTGTCACATCCTTAATAGAAAACAGGAAGGAAAAGACCAATGGCTGTCAGAAGTAGCAACCACAAAGACACAGAAATATTTACATATAGATATATAGATGTTAATCATCCTTTAATATAAAAAGCTTTAAGTCTAAACTTCAGTGGAATTCCAAAACAAAACAGGTTAACGGGGATAGTTCTGTACTATAACGAGAGGCAACTTTATTGTTAATGACTGTGTGGCACTGTGCTGAAGAGTAGAATTAATCCTGTCCCCTTCTTACTCATCCAAATTAGATATGCATTTATCAGCTAAAACCCAAGTGCTTTCCCCGTACCTCTCTGAAGAGTGCACCATAGAACTGAACAATGTATGGGCAATCACTACTCCGCATTACTACATCCAAATCCATGAGAAGTTGTTTTTGTTCTTTTTCATCCACGGTTGACCGAATTCTCTGGAAAAGAATGATAACAGATGTCATGCGAACAGAATAGTTTTAAAAACTGGAGTAAAACCTTTACCTCAGTACTGAAAATTACCAAACCTCAAAATATTAACCAGGCTGGAAAATTATCATGTTTCCTTATACTTTATAATTGTAAGGTTGGTCACAGAACATTTAACAAAACGCACTTAGGAATTCTTTTAAGGGCACAGGACTCTAGGTCACACATTTATTGATGGTGGTGAGGCTTACACAATAATGCTCTTAGGCTCTGAGAATTATGTCCACATGCAAATACAAAGAAAATCAGAGTATAGACGTTTTCACATGAGTAATTGTAGGCTGCTTCACACAAATATATTTTTAACCATCATCTCAGAATTATATAGGCTCTAGCCTCCAATGCAACAACAGCCTTCTTGACTACCTAGCATCTTCATTCACTAGATTGCGATAGGAAACAGTCCAGGACAGAAAGAGTGAGGACCGGGATGGAGAGCATACAGATGAGAATACAAGCCCTTCAAATCCTGACTGCTCTTCCTTCACTGAACTGCCTCAGTGTTGATAACAGGAAGTTTTCCCTACTTTCTATTCATGGTTCTGCATGCAGGTCAGCATAACCTGAGGGAAATCCTAAAATGGAGAAACAGAGGGTTCCTTCTGTCTACTCCTAAGCTGAAAAGACAGTCCTTTGTATACTATAGATCTTGGGCAGGGTCCTAACCAAACTGTACAACTCTGCACATTTCTGTCAGAAAACATCTATACTCCACCTCCCAACCAGAACACTATAAAATACATAGATTTCAAAAGAACATTCCCCACTGCACTAGCAAGATAGAACAGAATCAAGTTCAGAAAACATAAGACATTAATAATGGAAATATGATTTAACATTAAAGCATGCAAAGAACTTTTATTCTCATAAAAAAAGTTCACAATGTCACACTGTGTCACTGTACACAACACAAAGCACATACTTACAAGGTAAGTTAGTATCAAAAAATACACAAGGTAGCATTTTGTCCTCCAAGACTTCGAGGTATCTGTCCTCAATGTTCTTGCAAGGAGTGAAGGCAGTCAATTAAATTCTTGAGCCCATTTTACAGAAGAGAAGCCAGAGGCAGAGATACAAAAGAGTATTCCATGTGACACGAGAACAAGCAGTTAAAGAACAGAAGTGGGTTCTCTCAGTTTTGTTTGACACTACACCAGGCATCAATCCCATATTCTTCAAATATGTATTTTAAAAATGTATTTACTTAAAAACGCATACCTTGCTATCTACAGTGTTTCATACCAAATGAAATGTCTTGACTTTAATTTAAAATGTTACACTGAATACCACAGTCATAGAAATAAAGATAAAAGTAAGAATGGGAAGCAGAAAAGACAACTAGTCCCCTCAGAGGTGAGAACCTTTTTTTTCTTTCACTCTTGTGTCCATATTTTCACAGTTTGATATGAATGACTTTGCTTCTAAATCAACATTATTATCTTGCTCCAAAAGGATATTTGTTAAAAGTCTATGTAAGCAGACATGTAATTTGTATTTGTTCAAAATATAGCAGAGATGATTTTAATTAATAATTAATAATCAGTAATTATTTGAATAAACATTTATCTCTATTTTAATAATACAAATTGGTTGGGAGGTTATAAAAATAGTCAACATGATTTTTTAAAAGAATTTTATTATTTCCACATATCTAAATTTAAAACAAAGAGTTGATAGGTAAAAGAAGAGAAATCTCAAACCACCCTTTGGTTGAGAAAGATGTCTATGTAGTAGTTTATGAATTCTTACTCTTCAAGTTTTCTTCTTAATTATTAATTTTCTATCATTTTTTTCTATCTACATGTCTACACTGGTAAATACTAACACACATGATTAGAAACCATGATTTTAAGTTTTGTTTTCCTAATTTTTATTCTTATAAAATTTGTCCAAGTCTAAAAAAAGGACATTACAGTAAAAGCCACAACAGTTCATATCCATGTCTGACTTCTGAAGCAGATTTCCAAACTCTGCCATCACTAAGGAGAGAAAACCTTGCCCTCCCTGGCACAGAGGCCCAGCTGAACTTTCTGGCAGCATTGTTCCTGTCCAGAATGAAGACAGTTCCTGGAGAATCTGCTCATCTGCAACACCATTCTCAGTTCACTTCTGTGCATAAAGGAACACAGCTGCTGAATGGCTTCAGGTCAACATGACACTGCTATGCCCGGGACACTCTGCACTAGACTCACGCCTCCTCCCCTTCTCCCTCTGTTCAAGTACTGTGGGTAGAGGTGAGCAGCCAGCTGCTGGGATTCCACCTGGATGATTTGAACTGCGAAAGCATTGCTCAGTAACTACAGTAAAGTTCTGGGGTTGAGTTGGAACATTTATCTCAATGAATACCTAACAAACTAACCCAATTCAAGGCCTACCAGTCCTCCCAAAGGAGAACAAACTACAAGTATAAACCTACATAAATAGCATATTCAAGTTAATGACTCTTAGTTCTTGATTAATAACTCAAGTTAGAGAATATCTAAGGATAATGAGTGTGTAAATCTAGTAACACAGTTGCTACTGGACACTTTCTTATGGAAAATCAGAACAGTAGCATGGGAAAAGTTTCTATCATTTGCAACAAGTGAGGCCAAGGTGGGTTAATCCTAAGGAAGCAGAACTCCCATAAAGCTGAATACATCAAGCATCAGGAAGAGCCTTCCCTTCCTTCCCTTCAATCAGTCCTTAATCCCAGTCACAGAAAAACAGAACTGTGAAGATGAAGCAATGCTCACACGCTCAGAAGTTGAACCAAGGAGCTCATGCATTGTTTCTAAGAAGTGTTCACTTATTTACATATTAAATTTAAGCTGAGTAAAAGTGGCCAGGTGACTCAAGGCCTGGGTTCTCCATCCCTAACCACCACCAAACAAACTCAAGGCATTCTGCATGAGGTCAGTGTGTTAGTGTTAAATTAATTAGTAACTTCTAGCTGCTGTGCTATATTAGAAAAGATAGTAAGCTTCCAATAGCTTCTTAGGAAGGCTGAATTTTTCCTGATATTTTATTATAAATGAACTTCTTTAATCATGAGATGACTTTTCAAAGTGTTTCATGGTCTCTTATATACATTTAATCCTACTCTTTGAGTTAAAAAAAGAGGAGAAGAAAAGATAAAGGCTTGTGTTGGCCAATCTACTATCTGTCTTATTCAGCTTAAATTTAAGATGTAAATAAATGAACATTTCTTAAAAACCATGCATGAGTTCCTTGGTTCAAATTCTGAGCATGGTGAGCATTGCTTCATCTTTGCACTTCTGTTTTCCCATGGCTGGGATTAAGGCCTGACTGTGAAGGGAGGGGAAGGTTCTCCCTGATGTGGCTGGCTAGTTGCTCTACCACTAAGCCATATCTGCAGCCCCCAGTGCCTTGTGTTTCTCCAACCCAGATTTAAATAAAGTACAAATGCAATCCCTTTCACTGATATTGAACAATGATATAAACGTCAGAGTAGCAGCTGTCCTCTAATTTTTCACTCAGACCTCTGAGGTTGCTGTTCCCACAATGCACCATGCTTTTCTAACCCTGCTCCACACCTCCCATACATTTGACACTCATGAGAAATGAATGGCTATCAACAAAACAAATAGTATAAAAATTCTCAAGTAAATTAAGATGCATGCTATCATGGAAAGGAGTTGGAGGAGCTCATAAACTACAGTCACAGGAGGGGCTGGGACTGGAGGCAGAGAAGCAACAGGATGGACATGAGCAGCACACAATCCAGAGGAAACTAGGGTGACCCCTTCGTATTGGCACAGTATGACCTGATGGAGTCATAAATGTGCCTCCACTTTTCTTGTTTACATTTGTTTCCAGGGCTGAGGACAAAGAATCAGAGCACAAAGAAGTAGGAGCAAGATGATACACCAATCCTTATTAGGAGGTAAGGTTAGGATGACTTACACGCAACAAAGAAAGTAGGAAGGAACGTTGACTATGGCGAGAAAGGATATGTAGGGAAAATAAAGTAAAAATGGCTCATAGGAACTTCCTTCCCTCTTAGGAGCCTGTGGTAGTTTGAATAAGAATGGTTTCCATAGGCTCATACATGGGGAGTAGTACTCTTTGAAAAGGAGGTGTAGCCTTGTTGGAGGAAGTGTGTCACTGGGGTGGGTGCTGAGGTTTTTAAAGTCTACACCAGGCCCAGTGTCTCTACCTGCAGTTCAGCATGTAACTCTCAACTACTCCAGCACTGTGCCTGCCGCAGCAGCCATGCATGCTGCCATGCTTCCTGCCATTCCAAAATAATGGTCCCTCCGGAACTTGAAGGAAGCCCTTAATTAAATGCCTTCCTTCTCTTACAAAAAAAGTTGTCATGGTCATGTCTCCCAATAGCAATAAACAGTAAGACAAAGCCTGTCTTTACACAGGGTCAGCAGGAAGCATTTTGCTAAGTGCTAAATAAATGCAAGATGGTTCTTGCCATGACTCTAAGGCTGTCGCTTATACAGCCAAATCAGGATTCTCCAAAATCTCTGCATTTCAAGAGGTCAGCCAGAGCCTACCTAAATGACATTCTCTGACTGTCTGGCGGACAACTACTTGGTCTCTACAGATCAGTCCAGTTTTTCTTCCTACCACATTAAGCAAAAGAGAGGCAGAATGACAGGTTCTATCTCTTAGATGATGTGTGTGCAGTGGCCTCTGGGTTCCTGATTCCATTCCTGTCTGGAGAGAGGGAAATTGGGTTATCACATATTCCAAAGATAGCCTAGAGTTAAAAACAAACAATCAAACACCCCAAAAGATGGCAAGCTGTGTTTGCTATTGATTAGAAACTGTGGCTCCACAGGGTGCATGAAACATGTCAGTTCTTGAATTAGAACACTGCAGGCAAGAAGGATAGGAGTCAACAAACATACCAGAATCAAGAGCTGAGGAGACCAAGCATCGACTTCAGTAAGCAGCCATTCCATAGACTTGAAAACAGCAAGGAGAACAAACATGTAACACAGCTGTGAGTTCTGTCACTTTGTTTGTTTTGAAATGGAGAAAATGTATATAGAGAGGCTAAAATAAAGGAGCTCAGGAATGGGGAAGGTCACAGCCCCATCCTCACAGACAAGTCCTAAGTCCTCATGTGACCAAGGGTGCAGAGGACAGTACAGAAAGATATTAAGGTAAATTAGACATCACATTTGAGGCACAGGTCCATCTTTCAGAGGTACTCCAATGTAAAAGAAGCAGGTTTCCTGATCAGAAATGGGGGTACGGACAAGAAAGCTCAGCAAGGCGATAGGCTCAGTAACTGCTGAAGAAATCGGTGCATAAGCTTTTCAAGTTATCACAGGGTCCAATTAAAGCAACCTGATAGAGGATTCAAACAACCTATTGCCCACTGACAAGTCAACGTATTGCCAATCAAATGCAGAATAATAGAAGCCATTTCCTCTTGATGTGGCTCATTCCTCTACAAAAGCACCTATTGCCATGTTATCAAAATATGTGCATTCCATATTTTAAGCAACTACCAAATTCAAATTTGTGTGAAGACCAAAAACAAAAAACAAAAAGCAAAACAACAACAAACAAAACCTTACTCCTGTGATAAAAATAAAAAAAAAGCCAGTGATGATAGCTGTTTTACCTTTTGTGTTAATTTGACACTGATAATACTACCTATGCAAAAATTCTAAAACCAGTTGTTACATAAGCAAATATATCACAGGGAAACTCTCCACAGGGAAGGAGGGAGCAAAGAAGGAAGGGAGGGAAGGACTCAGGGAGGGAGGTAGAAAAGAGAGAGTGAGAAAATGGAGAGGGAGGGAAGAGAGAAAGAAAGAGAGAAAAGGGGAGGGGAAAAACCTCAGAGTATTAGAGAAGAAAGGAAGACAGGGAGGGAGGGAAATGTGCCTAGTCTTCATAGCTAACATGCGCCAAAACTACTGTACTATATACACACTGTTGTTTACTAAACATCTGCTGCTAAAAGCAGTGTCTGCAAAAAAGCAGATGCCCTGCACCCTGTTCTACCTGTTATAGCCCCATTACTCTATATAAACTTCTTCTGAACCGCCCCCCAAAAAATAATAATAAAAATCTTAAGAATTTTTATTTTCTGTCTTCCATTGACTCAGGTTTCTGAAGAACAAGTTTATCTTTAGCTGCTCAAGTCTCTACACAGATCACATACTTAAATTCCCAAGACATCTCATAGTGCCATGATCAACAAGAACAGATGTCGGCATCATCCAAAACAGAGCATAAATGTAGATCAAAGATATAACATTTGTTTTCATGTCCAAAAGTAATAAATGGTATCTACTGAGTATGAAATTATTGTGAAGGTACTTGCAGTTACTAAGTTCACAAGAATGTGAATTTTAGCTGAAAATTCAATGAAGTCTTTTTATAAATGAAATCAATTCATAACTTTTAGGTTTATTTTCACCAAATTAATAAATTAATGTTGGTACTTCCCATTTTTCTCACTGAAGACACAGGGTCTGATACATTTTACATATTGTGGCTGTGCACTGAGAACTTGGGAGAATATGTTGCATCCCACCACAGTAGAGGATAGTGTAATGGAACAAGCTCGATAAGCCTTGATAAAGGGGCTTCTTCCTTTTTTGCTAAGCACATCATGTACATTCAAACAGCACAATGCTGACCAGCACTAAAATTACTAGAGTGTAAAGATCATGTCATTATTCTTGTACTTATGACATTAAAAGAGACAATGATCCAAACCTACAGGATAAGCATGGGCAAAGGATTAAGACAGGAAAAGAGTTAGGAATTATCAAATTTTAGTTCAGATGTGCCCAAGGACGGAGAGCTATGATAAGCCTAGTATTTATCCAAATCGTTATGCATGTTGGAATATAATCAGTACCACAATTCAGATAGGTCTACTAAACAATGGTCAGTTTTAGAAACTAGATTCAAGTATGATCTGAAACACACAATGGGCTGGTTAAAATTTACCTATAACAAGCATTTCCAAACTACCTTACTCCAACTCTAATACTGCCTTTGAACTGGTATTCTCGGGGCTTCCAAAACTTGTAGATAAGAGCTTTCATTTTTCCCCTGTTCCAACCCCTTCTCTCATTTTGTTTTATTTACCTGTTTGTTTCATGCCGAAGACTGAACCCAGGACTCCAGGCATGTTTAAACACATTCTACTACTTTGGTATATTCACAGCCTCTTCTAACTTCTACTGATTTATCTTTATTTACTGAGTTTCTTGTAAAACGTTTACAAAAAGGAACTCACACTCTGAAAACCACTGACTTGGAGCTACAACAAAGACAGCACAGATTTAATTCAAAATCCAGCCTGACTGGGGGCAGCTCTGTCATATCTGTGGAATTCGCACTCTTGGGCAGTCTCAATTTGTACTGTGCATAGGAAATACACCTCTAAGATAATCATGGATTTCTTAATTTAGTCACATAATCTGACCAATAAAATGAGACCACAAGATAATAGAGATCTTTCTCAAATCAAGCAACACAGCCATGACTTCTACATCTCATCCAGATTTAAATAATCAAATGCCATCACTATGGCCTTTTAGTTGCTTAATAAAGCATTAGATGATATCAAAAGGGAACTTTTCCTCCAAAGTCACTTCTGTCACTATCTCATTAAGGCTTTCAGAGCAAATGTAAGGCATAAATAACACTAAAATAAACACTCTCCCTCAGTGATTGCTATCAACATCCACCAAAACCATTCACTGATGGAACTTCTAACAGAAGTGCTGGCAGTTGCCAGAGTGTTGAAAAGACAAGCCAAAGTGTACTTTTACTATCCCTGACTTCCCACATTAAAGATTCTCCTGTGGAGGAAGGAGGAAAAGTCACAAGGATAAACTTAAAGACTGAGGAAGCTCCTGAGGCTCACAAGATGTATAAGCACCCCATCTCCACGCTCCCACCCTAGGGTTATACAAACAATATAACAAAGAGCCAGAGAGGAGGTTCCTGCTGGTTGTGTCATACACAAGTTGTATAGGGAACTCAAGGAAGGGAGCTTTCCTGAGTCATCGCCCACTCTGAGATGGGGCTTTCAGTGATATGGATGCCTCGGAGTCACCAAAGCTTCTCTGTAATAGAAATAGAAATAGGTAATCCCTCACCTATGCCCCCTGTGAGCAGTACTAAAGAACTCAGAGCTATACTTGGGTGGAGCTGTTTCTCTGGTCTGCTGCTGGAGTCCTAACTGGGGTAAATAAAATGTTCTCTTCTCCCTAGGAAAAGTCACGCAACTCTGGGAATGAATACTGTTTTCCTGGCTTGGCACTGTTTGGGCAGCCAGATGTGGCTGATGAAAAAGCAAGGGCCACCCAGAGCCTATCAAAACTGAAGCACCAGCTCCAGTCACAGACACAAATGTGGCTTGCTCCCCCCGGGATTAAGCCGGACCAACTGGAGCAAGATGATCCCCCAGAGACCATCAGGGACAAAGTAATGCACAGTACCCCACGATGGGTCAGTGGATGGATGACTCATGGACAAGGACTGGATCAGACTGCCAAATGGGGTGGTGTTTCTCCTCTACACTGCTGTACCCAACATTGGTTACTTATGGTTTTTATATTTTCTTTATTCTCTATTTCTATATTGTATTTGCTCTATGTGTATGTGTTGGGTGTGTACACAAGTCAGAGGAATGAACTAAGGCCATCAGGTTGGCAGTAGGGGCCTTTCCTGCTGAGCCATCTTACCTACCCAACACACTCTCTGAAAGAACTGAGACAAGTGATGAGATCTTTTCATGCTGCTCTGGACCTGGGATAATATTTCTTTCTTTTTAAATACTCTTAGCCATCCAAGAAACTGGTACTTGCTTAGAATAGATAGCAGGCTTTCAGGGAACCTGTCTACCTTCTGTAAAATGGTTCATTTATATAATGCTAACCCTGAGTGTCTTAAAAGCATCTGGAAGAAAAGTAGAGAGTGTAGTTAAGGAGTTTAAATGAAAGCACCCTGCTGAGTGGCAAATGGCACTCTCAGGAGTCATAAAGTTGTTGGTTGAAAAAATCAGTGTTAGGAGTTGGACTTCCTTTTTGTCAGCGATTGGTTAGGGAGGCCCTGAGCCCCGCAAGCCATAAAAGCTACTGCCACTGCTACTGGTTGCATGCCAGAACTAGAACTATGCTGGTGATGCCACTGCCTTTGCCTCAGACATGAAGGAATCAGACTAGGACTGCAATGGAAGTCCTTTCCCATTGGCTTACTTTTGTGGTACAGGAAGGTACTACGTAGGTTGCTAGGGGCTAACTGCCACTGACAGATTTGCTGAATTAGAGAGCCTGTGACTTATACCAGCAACATGTCAGGTAAGATGTGCTGACTGGTGTAAGACTGCATTCTACAGGTTACAACCAACTGCCTTCTGACAGGATTTAAGGCCCTCCTCTGCAGGAGAGGGAATATCGAATTGCTACTATAGCCTATGGCAAAAACACATGACCAGGGAGGTGATAGACCCCAATGAGAGGAGAAGAGCATATCTATTTTGTTAAATAGATATGATGTGCCTGTCAAATTGTCTTTATAACATTTGTATTTACAACCACAGGTTAATGCTGTTGTCAGCCTACTTCACTCATGAAGAGAAACTTATTTTTTGCAATGGGCAGTGTTTCGTGCAGATTCATAGCCAGTCAAGCTACTGAGAGTAAATAACCTTTGCTGTAGCACAGTAGCCTAATCTTCAGTGGTAGATGGAAGAAAATAATGCGATCTATCAATTACCCCTTCTGCAGAGAACATGGCACTGTTAACAGAAAGCAGAAACATTGAGACAGAAGAAAAGATGGAGTACTGTGTATTGATTTCCTTCAAACTTAAGTATTGTCAACCCAGAGAGAGAAGGAAGGATAAGATGCAGAAAACAAATGAAATGCAAAAGGCCCAGGAAACTCCTGAAACTTAGAAGACTCGCATAGCCCTGGGGGGATATACAAACAGTAACAACTGTTCTCCCCAGAAGGCTGAACTTCCTGAAAGGGTATTCAGAGAATACCAGAGATACAGCTTCCCTAAGTGCTGGGGTGGGGCTTTTCACAACTCCCCAAGTTCTCCCACTCCTTTAAGTAATCTCTCACCTTGTCGCTATAATTCCAATAAACACACTGGTTCTCTAACCCTGGGTAGGAGCCTTTCTTTGGTCTGTCATTAGTGCTCTACTTAGGGTAAATGTTTATATATCCCTGGAAAAGTTATACATACCATACTTGTACCATTTGCACCAAGGGCAGACCTACCTAACCAGCAGTTGTAGGGAACGGCTGAGCTGTAGGGAACCTTGTCTTTCCCACTAAGCATCTAGGTTCTAGTTCAAGAACACTGAGGTCAACATCCAAATATCAGAGATCAAGTGGCCAGTCCTGAATTAAAAACAGTTAAACTAATAAAATAGAAAAAGCAAAGGAGCAGAGTTGAGGATAGGAGAAAACTGAGACATATCAGGCAAATCAGCAATAAAAAGAAAATCTTTGAAGCCCTAACATAACTGGCAGTCTGGTACAAGCATCCAACCTAAACAAATGGGCTATTTTCCTGACTAGCCCAGGAAGCTCCTCAAGCAGAGGGCTGAGCCACCATCATAATCCCCACTCTCTGGGCATGCAGTACTTACTGTGGGAAGACCTAGCTGGATGACTCATGTCTGTCTTCCCTCTCAGCAAGTAGTGCTGGTCCCATATACAAGTGTCAGTCTGAGTTACTGTGTGACACTTAATTTGCTCTTTCTCATCTCCTCCCAAATCCCAGGATATGCCTTATCTTCTGATTCTGATTACCTACATCCTAATGGTGTTAGGTGTTTCTCCCAGACATCAATTTCTCTAACCTTACTTAAGAAACCTAATCCTAATAGATTGAGTCCAAACCTTGAAATTTACCTACTACAACCAACTCTTGTGGACAGCTATGCAGAGAAACTGACTTTTCTTAGAGGACAGTGACTTCATGTTTATTTCAATCTGTGACTACCCTGCCACTGAGAAAAATAACCCATTAACATCAAAATCCACTGCAGTGCTATTCACAACATCCATAGACAAAAACAACTTGCACATTTAATTTCTAAGAAGTAGATTTAAAAAATGCTGTGTCTTCACACTGTGGGATACTACCCATCCATACAACAGAATGGAGTTCTGGTCATGAAGGCTCTGTGAGAGCTGCAAGGCAGCCAGCTGTGTGGGCAAACTGCAGTTTCATTTGTGGAGCCTGGAAAACATTTCTCTCAGAAGCTGAGAACACAGTGGTGGATACTGGAATGGTGGGAAAAGAAAGCTATGGGTAAATGTTAACAAATAGTTATTACTATAGTTAGAATTTCTCATATGTTATTTTATAACATAAGACTTTAACAGTTGAATAGAGAATGTGCTGTATATTTCAAGAAATAAATTTGTATCCACCATAAAAAAAATGATAAATTTGGGGTAATTGATATTTTTAACTGAATTTAAGCACTGCATTGTGTGTGTGTGTGTGTGTGTGTGTGTGTGTGTGTGTGTGTGTGTGTGTGTGAGAGAGAGAGAGAGAGAGAGAGAGAGAGAGAGAGAGAGAGACCGACCGACCATCCCTTCACAGCTATGGCTCAATCATCCTGACATGGGTTGACAGGCAAATTGTATTACTTACATTCACTAGCAAGTAATAGGTCTTTGCCCACTTAGTGTAATTAAAGCTTAGAGATTAAAAATGTCCACATCTGTGAACATATTGGGAACTGTCTAAGGACACATTTTACATGTTTCTTGTTGAATCTGGTTATATCTTAGTCGATTTTAAAATTCAGTCTTTGAGATACTTATTTCAGGTAACTAAGAAGACACCTTTCAACCATCTCTTGTACATAGCTAAATCAATCTGGGCAAAGGCTTTCTCAAAAGTAAAAATGAGGACTCAAAACATGAAAAGAAATTCACAGTCCACTTTTGCACAGCTATTCCAAGTACATTTTGAAGATAATTTATAGGGTAGACTTAATGCCCAAAACAGCAATACATCTCCACAGTACCAAAATACATGTTCAAATGCTAGCTAGCATTGGGATATTTCAGGAAATGCTTCTCAGTTAACGACAATGAAAGGTTATTCACTGTGGGCTGTCTCTCTTTAACTACAACATACCAAATCTAACTCATCCTCGCCCACTCATCCCTTCTATGTAATCATACTTGTCAGGGTGCTCTGTGTGCCTACATGATGACTTGTGACAAAAGACTATATCTCTCTAAAGGAATACATGTTTAAAATTCCAAAGTAGGTGACATCTATCATTCACCAACCAGTATCAAGGCATAATGATCCAAAATGACTTATTCTTCCAGTATTAATGAAGTCACGGAATCCAATGACTTTCCCTGATCTGTCAAGTTATGCCTTACTGCTATCTTCTTATGCCCCAAGCTGCTATATGTGCTCAGTTACTTAAAGGAGTACACAAACAGTTCAGCTAGAAAGAATACATTTGTTAGCTACAAGTGTAGGTTCCGTAACTGTTTCTGAGCACACAAGCCCTGGGATTCATATTAGCACTGCAAATGTAGCCCTCAAAAGAGTCACTGGTGTTATAATAGTATCTATTTTATATATTATGAGTGCTGGACAACAATACAATGTTTTCACTCTCAAAACTGGAATAACCATTATACAACCCCAAATATGATCAAATCAGTCACCAAGAAATGTCACAATGAAGTGCTTTCCTTTTTCTTAAAGTCTTTTACTCATTTTAACATTTATCCACATGACTAAATAACATATGGTGCTAATCATAACAGATGAAGTTCACACAACATAAGAAAAAAAAAAACAGTAATAATCTTTAAAAGTATTTTCCCTCATATGTGGAAGAATTTAGAATTTGTGCTGTCCATGAAGCTTTCCCTCCCCCACTGCACCTGAAGTTGGATGCTCACACAGAGAGACTAGCGCATAAGGACAGCAGAATACTCAGCAGAAGCTTTTAAATTCAATCATTTTCTCCCCTTACAGTGCAGGAGCACAAGATACCAAGAAAGAAGCCATTTTGAATTCTAAGAGGCACATTTTGTTTTAATGGACACTCTAGAGCAGAGGTCCTAGTATGTGCATTTTTAGAGGTCTGTGGGCTATATGCAAAATTTTATGAATGTATACACTTCTTCCTACCAAAAGCACCTTTCTCTCCACATTGTAAAAATATGGTCAAAACCAAGAAACTGGAGAGAAACATAAAATGCTTCCTCAACACTAAATTATCTTTATCCTGACATGACCCAGCAGTGAGGAAACACTGAACACTGGAGACAAATACCTTCAAGATGCTACTGCAATAGGCCTCAGATAGCATTAAAACTGTGGGAGACAGACCCATCCATTCCTCGGTGTCATCCCGGCAAGCCATTTTGCCAGACTCAAAATAGAGAGTAACAAGTTTAAATTAGACTATCTGCAAAGCCACTCTCAACTGTTATAAACTGAGATGTCATTTGTTCTCATGGGTATTTTGAGTTTAGTAAGAATATGGCCACATTTTGCTTTTTTTTAAGATTGCCCCCAAATTGCTGGTGTGCCTTGAGTATCTTAAACAGAACAGAATGCTTTTTAAACATTTGAACAAACAAAGTACAGTTATGCAAATCCATTAAGAGCAAGATGAACACTATCAGTTCATCACAGGTACAAAGGCTTACTGGGTATGATTTAGACCAAATCTCCACTTTTAGCCTCTTTTAGGGGAAGAAGGTAAATGAACAAATTAAATGGCACAACACAATTAGGACAGAGGTGACAGTATTATCACAAGGTACACATTTAGATACAACTTTTAAACCAGGGAACAGGGCAGTACTGAGTAGAGATGGAATAAACCAACAGAAGCCGAGCCGGTCAGGACCGAGTAAGGTTGAGGTTAGTGGCAACAGCATGTGTGTGGTTTCCAGGAAACCTTCAGTAAGACTGCTGTTAGCCCTAGCCCCGCACCTTGCCCAGCCCAGTGTGCTGCTTCTTCCTCCAGCTCCCGCCTGGCTCAGAGCAGCACTGCCCTGCTCCCAGGGGTGCAGTGGCCCAGCCTGAACTCACCTTGGCAGTGAAGGGGCCAGAAGTTTAAAACCTGTTAATGTATCATGGCAAAAATGTAATGAACACACATACTTCACACACTCACATTCCAGAGCAAGAAAACATACAACCAGTAAGACGACCTTTACACAGAACACCCTCAAGGAAAGCAGAGACAGAATTTTTAACACCCATTATTGCCACAAAGGTAAGAACAGAGCAGTGGTGTTGCTGTACCACAAAATTTCAGCTAATGGATTAAAGTACCAAAAGTAATCATGGCATCACCTACTTTAACTGCCATTATCTGCCCACTTGGTTTGTGGACCATTTTGTTGACAGAACCATAAGCTCCTCGTCCAATTTCTCCAAGGTCTTTCAAGTCCTCTGCAGTGAAATCCCAGTGTTGTTCAGGGGAGATCTTCAGTTTTCCTGATGACTCAATGCTGTGTGTTCTCAGTCTCTCTCTGTTAAAATATTGGGAAGCAATTTTTCCACATTTTAAATAGGTTTTAACTTTTTTCTTTTAGCTAGCACTGAGTACGTTGTGGGAACACTCATCCGCTCATAAGGACACAAGCAGCCTGACCCCAGTTCTGGAGTTGTTTGTGCCATCTTGCTTTTTACACATTGAAATTTAATAGAATACATTTAGGTATCCAAAAGGCACAGCTTCAAAGACATTCATACAACCCAATCTCCTTTTGCTGATGAAACTAGCAGTTTTGATTACCCAATAGTAGACCCTTTTCAGGCCTACAAAACTCTATTACCTAAAGAGCCCCAGAACTGAGAATTCATCTCTACAAATGCTTACCCTATCATATCCTCTAGCTGATAAAAGTGTTTCCAAAATTCACTGTACCCGAGGATAGCCTGACCTACTGTTTCAACTCCCAAGCCCAGGAGTATCCTATAGCAATGAAAGCAGAGCATATGGGGTAAGTTGGAAAGCAACATTTCTAGTATCCCCGGAGGTTTTAGCAACACATGGGAGTGAGTACTTTAATACACTGTCCTGTTATTCTCTACACTGTACTAAAGTGGGAACAGTTAAACGAAAGTCAGCTAAGAGGAATCTGCACTGTCTTATTCAAAGTTTTCAGCCTCTGTTCGACAGTAGGAGTAATGAATGTGCTTAAAAGGGAGTTGGTTACTCACAGAAAATGCAGGTCCCTTTGCATTAGATATCACACCCAAATCCCAACACAGAAACCAGACTTTTCTTTCTTCTCTCCCTCTCCTTATATGTGAGAACAAACTGATTCAAATTAGAAAGTGCAACACACATGAAGAGACCAGTGAGTATCAACTAGTTTTCAATTTCTTATTAAGTTACAAAACTCTGTTTCAAAGTCCAGTCTTGTGGTAAGAGCAAGGAAGGGTTATGGCTCACTTATCTATTTTGTTCTTGAAAAATTCAGGAATGTCTCCTGAAATTTGTAGAACTGTTTTCTGTAGCTAGTTCTAAGGGCCTCAAAACTTTAGAATGCTAAAACCTCTCTTGCCCTAAGCCCATCTTGACTAATGTTGATAATAAGTAGGATTCAGGGGTACAGTTAAAAGTTTAATATATCTTATCTAAATGACTTAGTGAAGCTGTGCTCCAAATAGGAGGTTCTAATGCTGCAAGCTCAAGATTTCTCGGTCAGTGGCTGCCAGCCCTGCCTTGGCACATCTAGCTTCCAGTGTCAGCAGCCCAGCCACCACGCCCAGTGAGCACTTTAGTCCTGATGGAACCAGCACTGACCTCTGACAAGGGAAGAGATACTAAGGTGATAACGAGACTTTTCTCAGTAATCTCTCTCCTGAAATAGACAGAATAAGCCAGGAAAAACTCTAACATAAAGAAATTCCATTTATAATCACTAAGTGATACCATCTCCGTGGCTCATTTTAATCACCAATGAAATACAGCACTATCCTAACAGTGAAGGTCTAGAAAAAGTTAATTGAAATTACTTGTAAATTGGAAGAATATTTTAAATATTTGCTAACATGAGGGCTATAGAAGTCACCACATGGTTCCCACTATCTTCCTCTCCTGGCCTCATACTGTTTTCAGGTTTCTCTTTTTAAGAGGTGAATCTGTGACTTGCTTTGACAAAACACAATATGGTAACAATCAATGGGGTACCACTTCATGACTGCATAATGTCACATGCATATGCTACCATCCTTGAGAATGGAAATGAATGCTCTTACATGAAAGCTTTATATAAAAACATGGAATAGCAACAGACTCAATGCTCTCTAATATTAAGGACAAATTTTAGCATTATGGACTCTCTCTGCTAATAGTTTAGGTTACTTTAGTCAGCTGCATATTTTGAGATTAACCCCTATTTTCTTTTTGAAAATGAACAGTTAAATAGCTAAGAGATAGAAAATATCTCATGAACTAATAAAAAATGCCCAAAATTGAAAACAATACAAAGTCACAGAGAACATGTCATGGTTACAACATCAGCACAGCATGTCACTCATACTGGGCCTCAGACCTTTCCAGGAAAAATGAACCACTTTCTCAGTTTCCACTTCAACAGCCCAGCCTTAATGGCTTCCAAAGGGTGATAAATTACTATAGAACTAGGTAGGAAGCCTGCCTGAACCCAACCAAGAACTCAGTTTCTGATCTAAACTACTTTAGGGGCTAGGGTGGTCTGAATGAAAACAGCCTCCATGGGCTCATGCATTAGCATGTTTGATTCCCAGTTGGTGGGACTTTTAAAGAAGGATTAGAAGATATGGAGTAAGTATGGCCTTATTGGAGGAGTTGTGTCACTAGGAGTAAGGTTTCAAAAACTCAAACCAGGCCCAGTCTGTCTCCTGCCTATGAATCAGGATGTAAGTAGCTCTTAGCTACATCTCTAGTACCATGTCTGCCTGCCTGCCTCCATTGCTCCTCACCATGATGGTCAGGGATCAACCCTCTGAAACTGTAAGCAAACCCCCAATTAAATGCCTTACTTTATGAGTTGCTTTGGTCATGGAGTTTCATCACAGCAATGGAATAGTACTGAGACAGAGGTCTAGAAAAGAAAACCTACAAACAACAGAAGACACATCTATTGAAAAGCTTGGCAGGAAGGCTGGCATTAAGGTTCAGTGGGTTAAGAGACTTGCTGCCACGTCCAACCATCTGGGTTCAATACCTACATCATACATAAGGAGGAGAAAACCGACTCTCACAGGTTGTGTGCTCTGACCTCAAAAAGCATGTCATGGCAGGTGTGCATGTATGTACACACACACACACACACACAAACACACACACACACGAGAGGTGTGCATGTATGTACACACACACACAAAATGTCAAAAAAAATGTATAAGTAAAAGACAAAACAAAACAACAAAGAAATAATAACACAGAAAATGTGTTAAGTTTATACTTTATGATTAAAGAGGGAAAAAGTTCTCTGACTTCCTAAGATAACCCTTCTTTTGAGAAAAAAAATAGAAGCAACAATCTGTTCTATCAAACAAACAAACAAAAATCTCCCCAATAGCTTTCATTTCTTGTCACAGTTTTCTACAAAATGCCCTCAGTGAATAATCTATAAGGTCTAATCTATACATTAGCCAGAGTATGTGGCCGATATAACCACCATGTTGTCCACACCCTTTCTCCTCTCCATCCTTCCTACATGAGGCAGTAATGCTATATGTCCTGACTGCTTATGAACTAAATTTTGTTCCACCTCAAAATTCATATACCAAAGATCCTTGGTGTGACTGTACTGAAGATAGGGCCTTAAAGATAATTGAGGTTAAAGGAAGATTAGTAAAGATGGGACCTACTCCAACAAAACTAGTGTTCTTGTAAGAGAAGACATTAGAGAGCTTGCTGCATTACTACATGAACAAAGAAAAGAGGACCTATGAGCAACCAATGAGGTGTTGATACCAGGAAGCCACAGGAAAAGACCTCAGAATGGAACCTATCTTCCTAGTATAGTAACTAGATCTTGGACTCTCTAGCCTCCACAATTGTGAGAAATTAGTTTCTGTTGTTTGAGCCACACTGTCCATGGTTTGGTGTTAGTTTTCAAAAAGGGGTCAATCTAAGATACCAGCAATCCTTGCAGTTAGAAGTGGCAATGGGAATATAGCACTTAAAAGGAGTTGATGCAACTCTCCCCCTCCTTGCTTCTCCAGGCTCCTCCAATGCCCTTGAGAAAAGAAACTGTCCTGAGAATGAGAGGGTGACCACAAAAGCACTCTAGACTTCACCTGTGACAATACTACGTGAGCGCTAGCCTATCTCTGGATGAATCTATGGAAAGGAGGAAAGAAACTATAAGGCTTATGCCACTCTCTATGCACTTGATGTTTATATGCACTCAAATTTACCCTGAACTAGTAGAGTCCCTAATGTTGTTTTACTTCCCAGTGCTTCTCAAGGGAGGGAGAGTCCCATAGACACAGCATCTGACATAAAAGGAGGCAGGCCAGCAGGAAAATCCACAGTGCATAAAGTAGCTGGCAGACAATAACCTAAACATCTTCAAATCCACAGCAATTCTGGTCAAAAGCTCTGCTTTAAAAGTATCTCTGATTTCTTAAAGATATAAATCTTAAATCTAATAAATAATTCTTGGTACCTAAAGAGAACATATTCACATAGTGAAAAACTGACACACTATGTGTGCATACAAAAGAAATATATGTTTATAAAAGTACAGAGCATGTAAGATTTATAAGAAGGACATTTGATATAGGGCTTGAATCCATTCAATACAGGCCTTATCATTAAAGTAGCATCAAAGCATAGAGATTAAAATCTGAAATCTTAGACTTACCTTGTCACATGAAAATCTGCAAACGGGCAAATTTGTACATGACGTCTCTTCTGCTTATTTAGCTTTTGGGCAGATATGACCAAATTTTCCATTTACTAACACTGCATCTATGTTAGATATCATCTTTTCACTAACCCATTCAAATCTATACTTTCCTAAAACCTAGAGATTTTAAAATCAAATAACTGTCTGTGACATTATGTTCCAGAACATTTATCAGACCAAATCCTGAGGAAAGTTGTATTTCTATTCCACATGTTCGGCAAAGCTGCTCCGGGCTTTCTATATGGGTAGGTAAATTCCATGTTGTTTCCTGTGTTGATAGGTAGACTTCACATTGCTTGTTTTGTTTTAAACAGTGACACAACCAAGGAGGTGACAAATGCTCCAGCAGTACTCAAACCTTCACATCTGCCCTCTGTTAATACAGTGGTGTTCACTCTACAAACTCAGCATCAGACAGGTTCCAGAGCCACTCCTGTCTAACCAGATACCCTAAGCCAACACCCTTTGACAAGCCTCCAAGAGTAACGGAAAACCTCACAATTCAGAAAGAAAACACACTTTTTGTTTGTATTTGTCTATACTGTATGCATAAATTACAAAAACTAGTTTATAAATTTGACCAAAACATTCTACCTCAGCAGTCATTAGTTACAGTTTCATTTTGGTCAGGGCTGAACTGCATGCTTGCATAGACTTGGCAGGACCAGCAGGACCACCAGTTAAGAGCTAACTTTTGCCTTGCATTCTAACTTAAAATGATACTAAGATTAAGTAACATTTTCCCTGTTTCTTTTGAGTCAGGTTCTATATAGACTGAGTTTGTCTCAAATTCTTGCCTCGGCCTCACAGGTGCTGGGTTTCAATCACACACACCCAGGGCTGGCTCAAGACTCTCTAGTTATACTTTACTGTGTCACTGTTGGACTTCAACAATCTGTGCCTGTTGAGTAATAAGAAGCATTTCTTGTTGTACTGCCTGACAAAGCACCACTGAGACCCACTAGTTCAAGTAGTCCGCTTTGTCATTGCTGCTTTGTCCAACAAGTTCTTTATCTAGAGCAATGGTTCTCAACCTGTGGGTTGCAACTCCTTTGGGGGTCGAACGACTCTTTCACAGGGGTGGCCTAGAACCATCAGATACTTACATTAGGATTCATAATAGTGGCAAAATGACAGTTATGAAGTAGCAATGATAATAATTTTATGGTTGGGGGGGGAGGTCACCACAACATGAGGAACTGTATTAAAGGGTTGCAGCATTAGGAAGCTTGAGAACCACTCTCTAGAACCATAAATCCTATCTACCAAAAATGTTTCACAGGCTTGTTTGCCTTCTCAATGAATTCAGGAATGTAAAAAAATTCAGTTATTTATGTTTTGAAATCAGTTATTTCCCTCCAGTTCTTGGCAACTGTGTCTGAGTGTGCACGCTGCATGTAACATGATCTCTCACTAACACCTTATTTCCAGATTCCCAGGAATCACTCTTCCTCAGGTGACATTCTGTTCAGTAATACTGCTGCTAATTCATCAAAACCTAGTCTCACATTTTAGCTTCTCAGCCCCTTCTTACAAGCTACCTTACATTTAAAAAATGTTTTGATTTATTTATATTATACCACATGCATATCTGGTGCCCACAGAAACCAGAAGAGAGTGTCAATCCCCTAAATCTTAAATTATGGACAGTTATGAGTTATTATGTGGATGCTAGCAACTGAATCCAGGTCTTCTGCAAGAGCAACAAGTGCTGTTAACCACTGAGTCACCTTTCCAACCCCTACAAATTAATTTCTTTTCATTATAAAGAGAATTAGTCCTGGCTCGGGATGGGTGAAGGTAACTATTTGAATCCCGAAAAATGTTGCAGAGAGATAGTTTTCCTAAAATCAGCCAAGATGTTCTCTACTGTTACAAGTCCTATTTCCTTATCTGTGTCTGTGTAGCACTACGTTTCCCATTCTAGAGTATGGAAAGAAGAATGACTTTATAGCAGAAAAGACAGACACAGATACAATCTGAAGACACCAGGCATAGGGCATAGATGGTAGCAGGTCCTGAAAAAAAATTAATGCAACTGTTCCTATCTCCTGCCTGGAAAGCTGAGACTACACAGGGAAAGGAGATCTAGGACGGTTTGACAGCATCCTTGTGTTGAGCACATGGATCTAGGAGTGTGGAGAGATCATGGCAACTGGAATTAACAAGGCAAGGTACACATAAAAAGCATCCCGCAGACATGCAAACTTCCCTCTTATTTTGTATCATTACACGTGAGAAATGCCATAAGCTGGCGAGGCAGACACTCAGGGCCTAATGTAGTAATGCTAATATCCACAGCTCCAGTGCAAATTCTCCCACCCCTAGTCTCCTTGCTCTCTACTATTAACCTTTGAGCTGAAGCAGAGGACTCTAAAGCCTAGCAGAGGACTCTAAAGCCTAAGTCCTGGTCTTACTGCTACTGCAGTCTTCTAATTCTGCCCATAATGCTTTACTCATGATGACCTCATTTCCCAGATAAGGTGTGCCCCCATCCATCTCTTTTCCCTTAAAGAGAAAAACTGTTGTTATTTGTTTGTTTGTTTGGGAAGAAAGGATAAAAGGAGACCTGAAGCAGGGAAAATAAGGCTACCTTTCCACAGGCAGTCTCTGCCTAAGGAGAAAACTTGGGTAGAATTTTTATTTTGGTAGCCTTATAACTAGCACAACTGCCAATGGGAGCCAGCATGAGAACTAGGTGTGTTGGTATACACTGGGAAGTCAACACCCTGGGGGCTGAGGCAGAAGCATCACAGACTCCAAGCCAGTATAGAACATACTGTAAGACCTGTCAAAGGAAGGGTGAAGAGTTCAGCATAACTATGATCTGTGATAAAGCAGCTTAATTTAATCCCAGCTATACAATAAGCTTGACATACTCGTGATTCCAAAAAATACAACTGTTGTTGCATTCAAGAACATGTTTGTATTTCTAGAAAACTATTTAGGCTTACCCATACAATTTAACCATATGCACAAATATTTTAGTGAAGTGAAAAAAAATATATTCCCAGGGCCTCCTACATCTCAACTTGGCATCCATTATGAACATATTTATAGACTAAAGAATTCAACTAGAAAAGAAACAAGATTTCATTTGGTCTTTTCTCTCTGGGAAACTTTCCCTGGAAATCCTGGACTGAGCTCCATGTTTCTTTACTGCATCTCTGAACAGAACCAGAACACACCAGTCCTTAGTAGATGCATGATCTACAATCCCACCAACATTCTCAGAAAGGATGGAGTGCTTGCTTAGTACTTCCCTACTTTTAGTAAATATTAATTTGGATCTACTGCTAGTTATCTTTGCTTAACTCTTATAATCTTCTCTACACCTCTATTTATCAGGGGTTTCATTCTTTAGTATTCAGATGATGCTATGGGCATTAGCCCATCAAATTAAAATGGGGTTTTCTCTTTAAGATAGCATCCACACTGGAACCTCTTGTTTCCTGTTTGATTCTTCACCACACATACATCCCTTTCAAACATGAACCCAAAGGTGTTGACTGGGATTTCTAGGGACTTCAAGGACAGACATTAATATTATGACCTAATGATACAAATGTGTCCATGCAGGACTTATGAAACACTCCAGACCTCCCAGCCTCAGCTGGTTCTTTAGACCCTCTGACAGTACAAACATCCCAGCAAAATCCAAGCCTCAGGCAATTGCACTGTCATGTTCCTTCTATGCCGCCATCTACTGTTTGCTTACTTGGTGCTTCTTCTGAATCACTTTGTTTCCAGTGGCATAGCCATGAGTCTCATCCCTCATAACTCAGATTCTTGCTTTGGTTCCAATCATTTTCATTAAAACTCCAAATGTGTTTGTTACTGTTTGGAGTTTGAAAGCTGAGAGCTGAGGAGAGACATGAAGAGATGAGAAGAGGACGAAATGAAGATGCTAGCACTGTCTTCCTAAGTCCCGTGTGAATTCTGGTGCTCTCCCTCTCCAGCATCCTAGGGCTCATCCCATTGCCTCAATACCACAAGGCCATGCTCTGTGGTTTATATGGCCCCATACTGGAAGACTGTGTCCAGTATCTTTCCCAATAGTCGAAATCTCCTGCAGACTGTATTCTTCACAAGTTTCCAAAGGAAGTTGGCCAGCAACTGACTAGCCTTAACACAGAATGTGGTTTAAGAAAACAAAACCCAGTTTTTTAATAATTCCCTGTACCCCCAAAATATGTCTATCCAGAACCACAGAATGTAACCTTATCTTTACAATCTTATTTCAGATCTCAGAAAGAGATCACCTTGATTAAGATAGGTTCAAATTAGTAAAACCGATGGGCATGGTGGCACTGGGCAAGAAGGGGATCTACAGGTTTGGGGCCAGCCTGGTCTACATAACAAATTCTAGCCCAGCCTAAGGCCCTTTCTTAAAATTTTTTTTAAAAAGAGGAATCTTACTATTCATACACATGGATGATTTTTCAGACATTTCAAACATGATGGCTCTCCTTAAAGGACACACAGAGAGAAAAACAAAGGGTGGTAAAGTGAAGACAAAGGAAAAGATTATAATGCCACTGAGACAAGACTAGAAATGCTCAATATTACCAAGAGGAGCAGAGAGGGAGGGAGCCTTCTCTAGATCCTGGAGAAGAAGCACAGCCAAGCCAACACCTTAATTTTCAATTTCTGGCCCCTAGTACTGTGATAAAATAAATTGTTATTGTTTTAAGGTACCAACTCTGTCACAACAGTTAGTTACAGCAGACATAAGAATACATTATGAGTATCAAATTTTTCTGTACAGCATCAGATAGTAATTACTTCAGTTTTCCCAATAAGGTCTCTGCAAACAATCTCCGTTGTAAACAGGCAGCCAGATCACTGACTGAGTTCCAGTCAAACTTCATTTGTATGCGTCATTCACCTGCCAAGGAGCTATAGCATACTGACGACCTGACATAAATGCTGTCTGATTACCACTTAAATGTCAAAACCACTATATTTTTCTAGATCCCTTTTCTCTTTTAAATTTATAATTTTATAACATAAGAAACCCTTATTATCTACTCAAATCCTACAGATGTATTTCCAGAACTTAATCTCAAGATGCACTTGGGTTTCATTCTTAAATATCCTGACCCCCAGATCAATAGGATTAAAGATCTAACAACCTTCTCGAGGCTTTCTTATCATTTAGGCAAGTGCTTAGTGCAGCAAACCTCCTTATTATATTAGCACATTGGGTACCTCTCTTAGCAACTGTCTTTCAGCAGATGATAGTAATTACCTTGATGGACTTCTTGCTCAAAATAAAAATCTGATTTCTCAAACATGCTGAGGCCTACCACCTTTACTTTAAAAAGCAAGAACCATCTTCTGCCTAGGCCCACCTTTCCTCTGAACCGTTCACTGTCAATTGAAGTGGGCGTACTTTCCTCATTTCCTTACCACCCCTCTAAGAGATGCACTTACCTAATTCTCTCCCAGTGGCACCAAGCAGATCCTCCTTTCCAAACCACATTTTCCTTTTTGTCTTTAAGCAAGCTCCAGGTTACCAAGCCAGGATGTATGAAATGCCTCAAAGCTGTTTAACTCTCTCAACGTGCTCTCTCACACACACACACACACACACACACACACACACACACACGCCAATCTTCCTTAGACAAGAAAATAAACATGTACATATCCCGGTAACACAGCAATTGTTCCTCTCTGCATACACTGTGAAGATCTCTAGATGAATACTGCTCTATGCATCCTTCTGCAATGCAGCTCTGTTAATTCCGGAAATTTCCACAGTAAACTCAGCCTGTCGGTTACCATGGAAACTGCCTGCTTCCTGGCTCTACTAACAAAATGAGAGTCTTTGCCTGGATCTAAAAATCAGCAAAAGAAAGAAAGGTCACCAAAAATTTGCTCAAACAATCCAATTAGAAACCCTCACATTCTCATGTTCTTAATCAGAAAGTAGTAAGAGGCAGGGTGCAGGGTGCACTGTGGTACCTATAACCTAGCATTCAAGAGGATGCTACAGTAGGAGACTGGAAGCCCTCAGCCAGTCTTGGCTAAGGAGTCAGAGTCTGTCTCTTAGAAGGATAGGAAGGAGGATGGAGGAACAAAGTAGAGAAATATGCAGCAGTAGTTGGGCCAAATTTGATTTAAGATGGAAAGGTAAATGTTTCCCCACCAGTGAAAAGAATATTAAAGAGGATGAGGCAAACGCTTATGTTTTTATATTACTGCTACAGCCAGTGTATTTGCTAAGAGCTGACCTTCTACCAGCTATATTCAAAGCTTACCAATATAATCATTTCCCTGGGTTGTTTCATATAGAGGCCAGTGAAGAAACTGCCCTAAGCTAATAAGCTGTATGTTTCCACCCCAGCCACCACAGCACTTAAAACTGGATCTAAGGAATTCCACTAAAGACTCTTGGCATCACACATTGCTAATCCATCTCTCTCCAACTGCTTCCTCTTAAATGCTGGACTTCGATGACATCACAACCTTCCGCCTCCCATATCTTTTCTTATTCTCTGCCTACTCCTTAAGCCTCTACAACATTTCTTTGGAGTTTGGCCCTATGTACATTTTTCTCATCAAAATAAAGTCCCATCTTCTTACTAGGCAACTTTATCACCTAAATCTTGACGACTCGATGCTTTTTAAATCTCCAATTTAGCACTGACTTCTTGTCAAATGTATGGGTGTGACCAGTTACATCACACTCCTGCTCACACAGAGTCACTCATACCACTCTCTTGGCACAGTTGGAGTAAGACGCTCTGACAGCACAGGCCAAAGTCAGGTCTCCTCTGACGTCACTTCTATCACGTATTTTGTCACAATGAAAATCAACTATATGTTTCCATAGCTACCGTTTTTCTATAATACTATATATATATATATGTGTATATATATATATAGACATATATATATATATATATATATTCTTGCTTTAGTAGGCTTGTCTTGGAAAAGAAGTAGTACTTGCACAAAGCTTACTATTTTATAAGGATCGATGGAATACTCTTTTTTTTCCTTATTTTTCTTTCCACATCGCCCCCCGCCCCCCGGCCTTTTGGTTTATTGAGACAGTATCTCACTATGTAGCTCTGACTGTCCCAGAACTAATTATTTGGACCAGGCTAGCCTTAAACTCACAGAGCTTCACCTGCCTCTGCTTGTGACTGGCCACACTGACTATTCTTACCTGAAGCATGTGTTACTTTTTTAAAGATGATTATGTTCAACCTACATTGTAAGACTACACTGATCTCTAGTAAAAGAAAGTATCTGTCTGTTTGTTTGTTTGTTGATTGAGACAGGGCCTCACTATGCTATCCAGGCTGGCCTCCTTCTCTTGGGCACAAGAGAACTACTTTGGCTTTCTTAGTAGCTGGGACTAAGCTCATTATAGCATATTTGACTTCAAAAATATCTTTTGAAAACACACTAAAGACAAGTCTCCAATGTTATCTAAAGAAGCCAACTACTCAGATGCACACTATACCTGGCATGATGTAACAAATGCTCCAGAGTAGGCTGAGAACCAAATAACACGTGATAACAATTTCTTTAAGTTTGCTCAGGTAGTGGCTAAAAGTGCTTAGTACTCTTGCAGAGAGCCTTTGTTTGGGTCCCAACACCTACATCAGATAGCTACCACCTATAACTCCAGTTCTAGGAGATCTAACACCCTCTTCTGGCCTTCATAGGCACCAGGGTACACATAGTGCACATAAACTCACACAGGTACTCCTACATATATGCATAAAAACTAAATAAATTTTTCACAGACAAATCCCTTTATAGTGGGGTCTGCCCAAAAATAGAAACCTTACTATGACATCAGTTTTAAGGATGAAATCACTAGCACTGCTACATAAATTAAATGAATCATTCTAGGTTTCTTTCATGCATCCTAGCAAAGGAAATTGAATGAACAGAAGTAACATTTGTCACATACTTCTCTACTGGCAAAAGAAGTAAATTTAACCAACATCTGTGTTCATATACTTATCACCAAGTATTATGACTGCTGAAATGCATGTGTACTTTGAAAAAAAAGGACAGAAAATCACTATTACTATTGAGAAAGAATAAACAATCTATCCATATAACTTTACTATTCTGTTTCTTTAATACAGTATCATTTACATATAGAGAAATACCCACATCACAACCATTAGGTTTTGGCAAATTCATACACACTTAAGTCTTGCAAGATTTAACAAGACAGAAACCCTGACCCCCAGTTGGTTCCATGTGTCATTCCTGTCAGTCTCCACAAGACAAGACTGTTCTCATCTAAGCCACCCCCACCAACTTCAGCCTTCTCCGCTCTATAATCTTAGACAGACGAAGAAACAACTTTGTGCCTGGCTGTGTCTCAGCATTTCTGGACTCACATGTGCTTATGTGGATCTGCAATTCCTATTGCATTCTAGTAAGACACAGCTTATTCATTCATTCTCCCATGAATAGACATTTGTATTTTTTGTAGAACCATGATAAACAGTTTCTATGACTGTTCAAATGCAAATTTTCATAAAACATTTTCACGCTGAGCAATGATACAATGCTAGGTCATGTTTTAACTCATAAGAAACTATTAAGGGGCTTTCTAAAGTAGTTGAGTCCTTTTCTATTCCCTCCGCAATATGATAATTCTGATACCATTATGTATCCTTTTAAGTTTGGGCCCTTCTGGCAGGTGAGCAGTATCACTCTCATTTTTATCTGACTCTTCTGCTTACTAATGTTAAGCATGCCTTCTGTGCATTTATTGACTATTCCTAAGTTTCTTTGTGAAATGTCCACTTAAATCTAAAACCCATTTAGCAGGATTGTTTGTTCTGAGGTTTTAATTGTATATCTGAAAGTCCTTTGTCAGGTAAATGCAGAGTATTGTCTCACTGCATGGCTGACCTATACAAATTCCTAAGAAACTTCTGCTAAGCAGAAACATTATCTTCAGTGAAATCTAGTATGTCTTTGGTGGCAATTTACACTACTATGTTCTTCTGTACTATCAAATAAGTATTTGCCTATGCCAGATAAATACATTGGGATGGTTTCCTTTACAAGTTGGATCAAATTTCTACTTTACCCTTGAGGACAATGCTTTGATTTCAAGCACATGGTGTGAATTAGAAGATGGGGTTCACTCTGTTACAGATTTCACCCCAGTGTGCTCAATCATCATAAAAGGTTTATCCTGTAACGCAGAACTGTACAGGACCTTAGACAAAAATTAACAGATTGTTCGTGTGTGCTCATATGCTTAACTTCCTATTCCATCTTATAAACCATTCTTCTATAAGACTTTAGTTGTTGTATCTTCATAATTTATACCCTTTATCTCCATTACTTTTTACAAAAGTATTTTTCACTATTCTACATCCTTTGTATTTCCACATAAATTACATAATCAAAACGTCAGTGTGTATTTGTGTGAGTGTGGCATGTGTGTGTTAAAGTTGCTAAGAGATTCCTGAGTTTAATTAATAAATGAGTGAGATAAGAACAGGTACCTTAATAACACTATACTTTCTAATACAGGAATAAGCCATAGTTTTTGTACACGCATATGTGTGTGCCTGTGTATGACTGTGGGCTTGAGGGGCTTGGTACATCCAAGGTAAGCACTCCATCACTGAGCTACACAACTTGCCCTGAAGACATCTTACTCATGTATTCAAGTCTTTCATTTCCTCCTGGTAATTAATATGTTAGTAAAGTCTTAATGTAGTTTCTTTAACTGTATCAATAACTATTTTATACTTTTTAGGCTACTTTAATCATTCTGAAACTTTACTTTCCAAGAGGTTATTTTTGCTAAGAGGTGTTTACAGAAAGAACTGATTTTGTTACCCTTACCTTTTGCTGAAGTCACTTAATAATTTTAGTAATTTTGGTAGATTAACATTTTCTACATACGCAACTAAACACCTGTCTGAAAAAGGCTGGTTTGCAATCCAATCTTTAAGTTTTTCTGTTCAGAGTCTGGGGTTTCCTGTCTTGTCACCAGTCACAGACACAGTACTGAGTCATTTATCACTAAGTATACTATACATAGTAAAAGCATTTCCTTAGATGCCACCAATTAGTCATGAACTACCCCTCTTAGTTTAATGGAATGTTTTTGATAATAAATGTTGTCAAATATTATTCTGTACCTATTGAAAGCTCACATATTTTTTCTCCCTTAGTTAATTAATACAGTACATTATAAGTATCAAATATCCAACCAAGATTAATTCAAAGTATTGTTTATGAGGATTTCCAAGTGTATGTTTATTAATGATGGAGTTCTGTGGTCTCCTTTGCTTTGTAATGTCTTTGTCTGGTTTCTGTCAAGGCTATGCTGACTTCGAAGTATGAGCTGAGAAATGTTCCTTACTTCATTATCTAAAGAGTTCTGTAAACTTAATATTATTTCCTCTTGTCTTTATTTTTATTCCTGTTGTTTGTTTCCCCAGGGTCTCACACACATTAGGCAGGATCGCTACCAGATACTATACTTTACTGTGCCCACAGCTCTTTCCTTTTATATTTGCTATGAGGTACAGAAAAACCACAAAGGTCCCACATTTCCTATATGATATGAGAATGTTAAAATATAAATTCAACTTTTCATCAGATGAGGAACTTCTTGAGTAAACTTTTGTAATTTATGTCACAAACTAACTCAATTTGCCAAACTTCTTGAGATAAATTACTAACTGTATTTCTGTGCTTTTGTATATATGGGATCAGTAGTGATAGCCCCTCTTTCCTTTTTTACAATGGTAGCTTGGGGTTCTTTTTCATTTCCTTCCTTGTTGGGAGGGGGCATCTTTCCATTTAGCTCAGGCCAGCCTGGAATTCTAAATTCTCTTTTCTTGTGCTTCCAAGTAGCAAGTAGGTCTACAGACTTATTCCATGTGCAGCGGCTACTTGTTCTAGCTCTCACTGTCTCTCTCTCCCTCTGTCCCTCCCTCTCTCTTTGCCTGCTCACCTGCCTGTCTGTCTATCTGTCTGTCTGTCCATCCTAGGCATATATTATGGCTCTTAGTTTCCAGGAACAACTTTTGAAAAGGTTGAGTATTCTCTACTATTCATCCATTACATATGGCCTAGAGTTCTACTATTTTTATTATCTCCTTTCTTCTACTTATTTAACACTTGGATTCACTCCTTCCCAGCTCTTCAATGTTACTCACTAATGTTCTAAAGAGACTTTGCACCTTTGCCTTTGAAGATGCTTAGTAATAATGTCCTTATGGTTCATTTTCTCACTCTTTAGAACTTTTGTAATTTCTCAGATTGATTTTAACTCACATCCATTTCTGGAGATGGGGAGGGGATCTGACTAAAACACATGTAGGGCTAGGCTTCATGATACACATATAGCCAGAATCCATGCACTTAGGTAGCTAAAACAGGAGTTTAAAGCCATCCTGGGCTATATACTGAATTCAAGATCACTATCAAACTCTCTACAATCACAAAAGTACTTAGAAATCAGCTTAACAGGAGCATAATTCCTTCACTCAAAAGGTTTTCAAAGGCTTTAATCCTTTAATGATGACTTCTAAATACACATGCAGTATTTTCCCTTTGTTCTTCTAACACTAGTGAACAACAGAAGCAGACATTTGTGAGAATCTAGCTCACAATGTAAAAGAAACTAGCAAAGGAGATGTCACTAGAGAACTAGAGAAGAACTAGCAACTACCTGTGCCCATGCGGGCTGGGTCATCAGGTGTGTGTGATGCCTACTGCTCAGCAATTTAGTGCAAAAACCATGGTGTCAATAAAGATTGAGAGCTGAGCTTTTTTGTTTCCTCTATATGATAAAGAAAGATTTGAAAAGTGGCTAGAGAACATGAAACCAAGACTCTGAGACTCCCAATAAATATTGGTTTCCAGATAGAGATCCTTTTAGTCCTAACTGTTGACATCAGATTGGGTATCACTTGCTAAAGCAAACTGCAATTCCAACAATATTTTCATTGCCTAAACACTATCAAGGAAAAAGTCTGAGAGAGAGAGAGAGAGAGAGAGAGAGAGAGAGAGAGAGAGAGAGAGAGAGAGAGAGACAGAGAGAGACAGAGAGAGAGACAGAGACAGACAGAGAATGAGAATGAATGAGAATATTAAGTATGCCTAAAAGTTGAGTCAAAAGAATCATTTGTATCAAACAAAGCAAAAAAAATACAGGTAACACAGATACACTACCTGAACATACACAATTACTTGACTCACCTTCCCTGTGAAGTCACCATCTCTAAGAGCAGAGTATACAAAGTAACATATTAACTAGTAAACAAGATACTTTTTTGGAAACATCAGTAAATCAAGATTTAGGTAGAGCTGGGTTTTGAGCATCTTCTAGGAATCTATATTCTGAAATGGTCACTTTGAAACTTCCAAGTTCAGAAATATCATTACCAATCACCTTGCTAATCCAAACTTTACAAATAATTACATAGAAACTGTGTCAGATCAGGAAAATTCTTTCCTCTTGAGCACAGCTTAAGAATTAAACACAATCTATAATTATTATATTATTATAAGAATTAACAAATCTATAATTGCCATTTTCATTCCTACAGAATATTAACCCTGAAATTAATTCTTCATACCAGCCCCAAAGTAAGTCATGGAAATGGAAGAAGATGCAGACTTTGAAGACTACTTAAATAAAGATGTAAACCACAGAGCAGAAATTTTATAAACTGAACATTCATAGTGCAGACAAGCCATGAATTGATAAGGAACATCTTTGGCAAGCCTCTAACCTACATTCAAAGGTCTCTCGTCTTGAGCTATAAAAACAACAATCTCTAGGAAGACTAGAGACTTTGGAAGTTTTATGAGCCAGCTACAATAGGAGAACTGACTATGTGAAGAGAATGTCAAGACAACAGAGGACTGTTTCAAAACGTTTGCAGTCACTATGACATGAATAAGTTTTGAAAGTTATGGTTTTTGTATAAGCTTTTTCCAAGTAAATCAAAATCATATATGAAATGAACTCTGCCCTGTAGATAAAGTTCTTAATGAAGCTATGAAAATGTTCTAATATTATAAACAACATCCTGTCCTTACAATGCTCATTATAATAGTGGAAACTAGAAGAGGTGTTTGACTGAAGAAATGATTTCATTACTTGATAGTTTTCCTAACTATAACTAAAAGAGTAAAACTTATAAAAATAACAGAACAAAACCACAGTCAAAACTGCCCAGACTGCATCAGTCCTGCTTCTGCCCTTGACATTTGAATTGAACGAGCTAGTATCATGGCCCTCAGAGGGCTGGGAACGGATCTTAGTGATAAGGGACTTGCTGGCTTGTGCAAGGCTTTGGGGGTCAGTCCCCAGTCATGGAGGCAAGAGGGGAGACTCAGTCCCTAACCGGTAAAATAAGGGCACTTACTTTATCATTAATAGTCTGTTTCTTTGTAATCCCTTCCCTTTCTTTGAAGATACTTTGCTCAGAACAGATTTCCTATAAGATAGTAAGTACTTATGTTGTAGAAATTGTCCAGAATTTAATATTAACTATCAGATTATTCTCAATATCTTTTTTGTTGTGTAACTGTTTGGCTTTAATTCTGTACCTATAATGTAAAAGAAAATACCACTATTATTATTCTATTTCATCTGATCTCAAGCTGTCAGAAAAGTTACATTTAACTTGAAAAACAATATATACACACATATGTGTATATGTAGCTCACTGTTCTAATTCAGTCATTTAAGTGCCTGAACATCCTGTATTTATAAAACTATATAAACAAAAAGGTTTAATCTTAAATACATTTTAGAAATCAGTTTTGTGTCGATTTAAAGGTATGATTTTTAAAGTGTGTTTCTATCATTTTTACATATAAATAATAGTGTAATACTTAAAGTTATGCATCCCTTCCCCTCTCTCCTCCCCCTCTCTCTCTCTCTCTCTCTCTCTCTCTCTCTCTCTCTCTCTCTCTCTCTCTCCATATATATATAAAAACTTATAGGGAAGAAGTTATAATTAAGTAACTATGACTTTATCCAAAGAGAATTGGTGATGATATAAATAAAAGTATTGTTTGTATCCATATTGAATTTAAAAGAAGTAAATTTGCAACTAAAGACTATGGCTCTAGGACACCTTGAAGGAGGAGTGACATATTCCCTGGGTATGTGATTGCCTGTGGTACTAAGTACAATCCTTTTGATCTCATTATTAGTTTTTGTTTTTGTTAAATGAAAAATATTGTAAAAGGATGGTCCTCAGAGTTCTATAATGTAACAAAGATGTCTGAGGACCTAAAAAATACAAGGTATTCAATAAATATTAGTTGCCCTAAATAAAAAATAATAACTGTTTTGTAAGCAGATAGTAATTATTTTTAACCATATCACTTTGTTTCTTTATGATAACAAAGCTAATTGGTATTTTTAACTGTATTAGCTAATATAAAAATGCACTGTTATTTTTATTAGGTAACTATGAAGGAAAACACCTGAAATTAAGTATTCCTGTGTCACATTTTGCAAATAAACAATTTAAAATAGGTCATACAAATGGAATAAAACTAAGCCTTATTTAAGAATAAAGATCATTCTAATTTCCTATTTATTTAAAGTTATAATTTTTATGAGTAATCTATATAAGTATCTAACCATGTTTCTTTTAACTTAATAGTCAAACTAAGTATTTAAGATATTTTCTTGTTTTGGGCCTAATCAACTGAGGATCTTCTTAGTCTAATCCAACTGATCTCTAAAGTTTTATCTACAGATTCTGACCTGCTTCACTTTTTATCTGAAGTATTACAAGAGTCTCTTGGTTAATCCTGTACATATCCTTAACTATAATACATATATAAGCCATACAGCTTGGTTTTCACTACAGAAGATCAAATACATGAAGCATCAGTGAGGTTCAGGATGGGGTCAATCCCAAAACCTATTTAAACCCATAGGACATCAGAAGTCACAGAGCCTTAGATGATGCAAAGCAAACATGAGCCCTCGTTGCTTCAGGAGTGACCTAAGGCTGTTTACTCTGGAGAAACTGTACCAAAAGTAATGTAATAGAGATAAAGCTTAACTTTTGTCCAGTTTGAATGCCATGCATAAACCTTCCTTCCACAATAGAATCTACACTCTGTCTATTAAAGGGAGAGAGAGACACAGAGACAGACTAGGGGAGTTCGGAGGTGTCCTTGAGCTACTTGGGAAATGCAGACAGAGTTTCTCCCACCTCCAGCTAAGAAAAAGTTCTTTGTCTTTCAGACTGTCAGCTTTGAACATGAAGTAAAGAAAATACTTTCAAAAGAAATTAATTCTCTCCCTCCTCCCACCAAATTCTTCACCTTTCCCAGTCTCTCCCTTAATTCACCAAATGAAATAAAGAACATCTGTATTCTAAGTCAGGCTTGGACAGCACAACAGTTAAGTGATTCTCAGGCCAGAGTTAGAGGTAACAGTGGGTAGAAACCAGTACTAGTTTCCACTTACTGCTCATATTTACAGAAAAGGTTAAAAACAAAAGTTTCCCAGGTATGCCTGCCCATGCCTAAAATCTCAGTACTCAGGAAGCTGAAGCAGGAGGAATGCTGTCATTTAGAGGCCAGTCTGAACTAGAGTGGAAGACAAAGTTTCTACAATTTACTCAGGACTAAATGGCCTTTTTCAATGAAGCTTCACTGAGGAATTATATTACAGAATGCAGAATACTGGTGATTAAAATAGGACTTTCAGGGCTACAGAAATGGCTCAGTGGTTAAGAGCACTGACTGCTCTTCCAGAGATCCTGAGTTCAATTCCCAGCAACCACATGGTGGCTCACAACCATCTGTAATGAGATATGATGCCCTCTTCTGGTGTGTCTGAAGACAGCTACAGTGTACTCACATAAAATAAATAAATCTTAAAAAAAAAATAGGACTTTAAAATGGAATGTTTTTTCCAATTATTTCAAACAAAGGTAAATGAGGCATTGGTCTCAACAAAGACTCTGAATTTAAAATGTGGCTTCCAATGCTTAAGCCCCAAACATATCAACTCATTTATTTAAGTTAATTTAAAAGTACAGTGTGTGTTGTGTGTGTGTATTTCACCTTCATGTATGTATGTGCACCCAGTACCCACAGAGGCCAGAAGAGGGTGTCAGATTCTATGGCACTAGAGCTTCAGATGACTGTGAAAAACCATGTGTATGGTGGGAATTCAACCAAATTCCTCTGACAGAGCAACCCACGCTCTTAACGCCTGAGCCATCTCTCTTGCCCCATTTCCACGGTAACTTTTAAACTTGCTTTTTCCCTGTTGAATAACTGTACTGTATTGTAGCAATATCTGTGCTGTGCACACTTTAAACAACTTTGTTCCAAGAACGTCAACCATTACTCACCATGATTAAAGCATAGAACATAACAATAGAGTATCTACTTATACTTCTCCAGTTGACACACTGAATAGGATTTTAGCACAAGTCTACTACATTTTCAAGAATAGCCCCTGGAGTGTATGAAAGACTTAAGAGTGTCTGGTACAATGAAACTCTGACAGAAATATAGAAAAGGGTCATACTTTTTCTTTTCCTTTAACCTATGTTTCTTTACACTCTTTGGGTTTATACAACTTAACTTTTCATTTTATGAGCCAAAAGCCAAAGCATTAGCAGCTGTTAAATGTAGAAGGATCTCTAGTATATGACTAATTCTTTACATGCTAGAAATATACAGTTTCAATTTATGGTAATTAAAGCCTAGTATTTCCTAAAGAGGTAATCTCTTCATCCTCCAAGGACTGAAATGGGAAGGGGATACAGGAAGGAGGGAGCAGGTCGTACACTCTCCTGCCTCACATGTCAAGCATGGGATCAGCTGGTAACCAGAACAGTAAAATGGACTATGAATATGGATTTACTTTGGACTAGTTTTCACTATAATGCTAGAAAATGAGAAAAGAACACTGCTTGGTGCTAGAGTATTGTCTGGTTACGTACTGGGTTTTCTTGCTCAATATAAGCCCCGTTTCATGTTTCAAAAGGAAAAAGACTGAGATTCACAGCCCCCTCCCTCCTCTCTTCCCAGTCCCACCCTTATAAGTCCCTCCCCCCATTACTCCCTCCCCTTCTCTTCAGAGAACGGAAGCGCCCCCCTTGGGTACCACTCCACCCTAGGGCATCTATTCCCAGAAGAACTAGGCATATCCTCTCCCACTGAGCTCTTGAGAAAACTTAACCATGAGTGGATAGCTTTCCCAGACAAATAAGGTATCCTTTATTCTAAGGTTACTTATGAAGCCCTAAATATATATATACACACATACACTCCTTACTTGTACACATTACTACTGCAAAAATTAAGTATTTCAGTCATGCCTGTCAAAGGTGACACTGCACACACTTGTTACTGTTTGCAAATACAAAGTATACCTAAGTTCAAAAGAGAGGAACTAATGGCCATGTTTCTTTGAGAACACTAGAAATATCTGAAGTCTAATAAAGCCTGAATCCAAGCACTGAGAAATTAGTTTTAAAACATAAAATACTCTATTCCCAGCTTTGTACCTATGCTATTCACTGCATGCTCTTTGAATCTCAATACTAGGACTAGAAAACACATATGAATAAAAGTAAAGCCACTGGCTGTCATGTTCAGCAAAGTTTGGGGAAAGAGATTACTATTTAATATAGCACATCACTTAGACTGAAGGTTTCAGTAAATTATTATTCTTAAGCTATTAGTTAAAATCAGCTAACACATTCCTAATATTTTCAATAAGATACACTATCATATCTATCTTTTTATTCAAAATATTAATTATTGACAGATGGCATGACATGTGTATACTAACTTGAATACAACTTTGATTTGCCACATGAGTTTTCAAAGAAAGAGAATCTACATTCCCTCTAAGTGGACAGTGGGGGCTGAAAGCAAAAAGACAGCTGCATTCCTAAACACAACCTGAACTTTACCTGAAACCCAAAGTTAATTTTAAAAAATTTAAGTGAGTCTGGGCCTTTGGCACTATTTTCCCAAGTAAACATTTAAAAAAGAAAATTGTGTTCATCAACTTAAGAGTACAGAATCAGTAACTGTCTATTTAAGTTCAAAGAGTAACATTTTAAATTATCTTAAGAAAACAGATATATCAGCCCCTTGCTTTACATAAAATGTGGCAGCCAGAAAGCTCTGCATTTAGTCACTGAGAGTACTCACATGTGTGGGTTCTGGACTCCTGTAGTATTAGGATTCAGAGTAAACCGTGCTGTCGATTTGACAGGTGGATTTGCAAAATTCAACTTCAGTGCTTTGCGTTTACCTGAGAAACGACAAAGTCAAAGTTTCAAAAACTAACTATAGACACATGCAAACTGTGTGGATTAAATTTAACTAATTTTTTAATATTCAAGTATTATAAAGCAGATATTACTTTGAAGGCATGAGAATTTCAGTTAAAGACAGAGAAACTTGCCTTAATAAATCTTACCCAATATAGAACAATGTTTTAAAGGTACCAAATATCTTAAAATTAAAAAAAAAGTTATCTTATGCCCACTCCCCACAAATCTCTCTTGTGCTGTAGAGCATCAGATGATGTTCAGTGCTTCCAGTTTACAGTGTCCAGAAATCTAACACTTTGAGGAAAAGAAACAGTCACTGTAGAATCACCTATCTCAAGGAGAGGTCAAGTACTGCACCCTGTTAAAAGCCAAACTGTCTTCAGTTTAACAGACATCCCCTTCCTTCAAATGCAGTATAAATGCTGAGTGACAGATGTGAAGCATTCTGCAGCTGTAAGAGTAAAATCATCACAGCACAGTCTACTTCAAGTTAGCAACACAAGTATACCAATAATAATTTCCTTAAAACAATTTCTCTGGGCTTAAAAGCGGGGAAGTATCAGCATTTTTTAATGCAAAACTAAACTGTATCCATTATAAAAAAAAAATCAGAAAACTCAGAGAAAACGAGTTTTTAAAGTGTTAAATATCCATGTAATATATAGTATTTTCAAAAGATGTGTATCCATTTACCATTCCCCAAAAAATGCATTAATTTCTGTGGCTAACTTTCCCTAAACATAGATAGATATATGCTTTATATCAAAGTCTCAGTCGTCAGGCCATAGCACTGCCTCAACATGCTCTCCTTGTTAGCCATATTTCTTGCTGGGTCAATAAATCACATGAATCACTTCTTTAGGGTTCCTACAAATGATCTGTAATAGAAAGGGCTCTCACTGTTCTGGTTTCCTGTTCCTATTGGAGATACTATTTCCAGCACTCCTATCTCCAGAGTGCTTTACATACATTTAGCTACTCAGATAATCTCTTCAATCAATACTTTCCCACCACAGTAAATTCTAAAGCTATATTAGAGCACACAAACTACAGATACGAGATTGGGAATGGAGCAAGGGAATGTCCTGAGAGTACACATCTGCTATGCAGTCCTGAAGCAGTTCTAAGGGATGGGCCTTTCTAGAAGATTAGGGAGATATTGGGAATAGCCACTTTCAAACATAAGGTTGGGGCAGGAGTTTTCCTCATGGTTTGCTGTTGCACGTATCAAAATTTTACTTTTAAAACACTTTCGTCTGACTCAACTAGAAAATTCAAACTATATGCAAAAGGTGCTCTGTATACAAAAACATCAGATATAATTTTAAAGCCATGTGTTACTAGGAGGTTGAGGGACAAGACAGCTTTCTTGTTTGTATTTAATATAGGGTCCCATGTAGCCCACCTGGTCCCAAATTTACCATGTATCTGAAAAATAACATTGATGAGTTAATTTTCCTGTCTACCTTCTGTGTGAATGTTGGGATTATAGACATGCATTACCACTCACAGTTTAAAACTTGTAAAATTAAAATCAAAATTTGGAAAAATCATTTGGACAAAGCATTAAGGTACAGAATGGGAAAAGTTCTATTACCAACTACATATATAAGAGAGGGCTAATATCCAGAATATATAAAGAATACAAAAATACAGACATTAAGAAAATAAATAATCTCATTAAAAATGGGGTGCAAATCTAAACAGAATTCTCAAACGAGGAACTGCAAAAGGCTGAGAAGCACTTAATAAAATGTTCAACATCCTTGGTTCTCAAGGAAACGAAAATGAAAACTACTTTGAGATTTCAATGATGTGGGTCATTTATCCCAATAAGAATGACTAAGATCAATGGGAGGAAAAAGAAGACAGCTCGGGCTAATGAGGATACACATTGCTAGTGGGAGTGTACAGCCACTGTAGAAATCAGTGTTCTTCAGAAAGAAGGGACTTGATCTATTTCAACCCCAGCCATACCACTCTTAGGTACACACTCAGGGGTCCTACTACAGACACCTGCTCTGCCATGGTCATTGTTGCTCTATATATACTAGCCAGAAATTAGAAACAACCTAGAGACCTGTCAATGAATGAAGAAAAAAAAGTGGTACTTTTATACAATGGAATATTATTCAGCCATTAAAAAATAAAATAATGAAATCTACAAATAAATAGATGGAATTAAAAAAAAATCATCCTGAATGAGGTAACTCAGACACAGAAAGACAACTGTAGTATGTACTCACTTGTATGTAGGTGTTAGCTGTGAAGTCATTAATAAGCATGCTACAATTCATAGAACCAGAGGCTAGGTAGAGAATAAGGGACAGAGGGAGGGATGAATCTCCCTAGGAAGGATAGATAGAGTAGATAGCTATGGACAAAGAGGGAAGACAAGAATGAAAAGACCAGACAGGAAAGGGGATGAAAAAAGGGGCGGGGGGAGAGGGAATATAGGGACAGACAGGTAAAGTAAGAGCCATTTGAGCGGTCATATGAAAACCTAATACAGAAGAAGCTACACACACACACACACACACACACACACACACGGCAATCTAAATGAAATAATTTATATATGATCTATATAAATCATATAGCAAGGGAAACTGAGCCCCAACTGGACATCTATCACCAAATGGGGTTTCCAATATCAGGAATGGCTTAAAGCTAATCAGGTTCTTGACTAAAGAGGTCCCCTTAGGAATCACTAAACAATCCAGGCTATTGACAAGGCTACTGGTGGCTCTCTACAAACTAACAGGAAGGTCCTGTGGCTGAAGACAACACCTACACAACTCACTGAAAACAGAGAAGTTCAGCTGGTGTCTACCTAGAGCCTTCATCCCTATGGACTAGTATTCATGATACTGGAAGGTATTCTGCATGCTACTAAAGGAGAAAGGTAAACACCAAACCATCTAAAAAGCCTTCAATGTACAAGAGTGACCCTGCAAGGTATGTTGACACAATAGTAGTATGAAGTTTGTGGGAATCAACCAATATCAGCTTTGATTTAAGGCCTAGTCCATGAGATGGAACCCATTCCCAATGCTACTTAGGTGGCCAACCTGAGACTAGATAGACCAGAGAGATCTTAGAGAAAATCAAATACTACTATTCTGCTAAGAGAACATAACAATAAAATGACTCCTAATGACATCCACTATACTCATAGATCCATGCCTGGCTCAGCCATCATCAGAGAAGCTTCCTCCTCCAGATGGGAACAAATACAGAGACCTACAACCAGACAATATAGAGAGTGAGTGAGCACTATGGAATGAATACTCAGTCCTATAAGGGAGGTCTCCATCAAATCCCTCTCCTCAGGGAAAAGGGAACTCTGTAGAAGAGGAGGCATAAAGAATGTAAGACTCAGGGGATGGAGGACACCAAGGAATCAAGGCCTTCTAGTCACAACATGGCTGGGATACACATGAACTCATGGAGTCTGTGACAACATGCACAGGGCCTACACAGATCTGCACCACATAAGGTCCTGGAGCTGAAATGAGACATGAAGACACACTTTATCCTAACTGAGAAGCTATCTCCAATTGATAGCTACTTCCAAATGAAAAGTTAGTTTTCTCCAAGGGAGTCTCACTGGGGAAAGTACTCTGAAGGGTAGGCTCAATGCTCATGAGCAGTAGACAGCCAGCCAACACAAAAAGGGCTCATTCCAAAGAAGGCATCTTTGGAGGTTCTTTGACTTGTAATGTTGTCAGGAAGCATTTCAATTTTTGTTCTGACCTTACAGGCTCTTTGTGTATATATTATATTTTCTGGTTTGGGGTTTTTAAGAGTATGTGAAAATGTTTGTCTCTGCATCTTCTGTGCTCTTTTTCTTGTTTGGTCTTGTCACATTCTGATTTTTGATGAATTGTATTACATTGCACTGCATTGTATTTTATTCCTTAGATGCATGTTTGTTTTCTAAGGAGAAACAGAAAGGATGTGGATCCTGGATGGGAAGAGAGCTGGGAGAAACTTCGAGTATGGGAAAGGAAAAAAACCATAATCAGAAAGTATTGCATGAAACAGATATATTTTCAATGAAGTATAAAAGTGTTATGCTTTTGTGGAGGTGTGCAATAGGATGGAGATAATTACAGGGTAACCCTGCCAAAACTGGAACTAGATAATATAGACCAGTCTAGCCTCAAACTGACAATGATCTCCTCCTGCTTCTGCCTCTTATATATTGGAATTACAAGTGTCACCACATGTGGCACAGCAAGCTGATCCTTAACATTTAGAAACAAAGCAAGAGACAAACATGATGGATATGGTGGCTCAGGCCAGCACACAGGAAGTGAGGCAAGGAATTAGCGCAAGTTTGAGGCCAACCTGGTCAACTAAGAAAGTAACTAGCTGCCAGGGCTTCGTTGTGTGTGTGTGTCTCTCTCTCAAGCAAAGCAAAACAAAATTGACAACATTAGGATAAACAAGAAAAACTCCATGATGTGCTGACACCAAAAGCATTCAAGATGTTTTATTTGTTAAAGTCTGGAGGGCTTGTACTAAGTAGAAGCTTAGCTGGAGAACATGCTGATCAGGGTGACTGGGTGAAAGAATCACAAACAGCAAAACTGCTTTTTAAAAGAATTCAGCAATATAAAAATGCTTTTTAATGAAAAACGCCTTTCTTCTTGGAAATCTGTCCTTGTGATTCTCAAAAGCCCCAATGGGAGTCACTGCGCTGGCCTCTAAACAGAAGTCTACCATTACTGTGTCTTCTGTACGTGGGAATGTTGCTTACGCCACTCTCTCAGCACTCACCTGTGCAGTCAGGTCATTTGTCTTTCAGTTTCTAGGTCCAAATACAGATTATCGAACTAGGGATGGACAATACACTGAGGCTCACCACTAACTGACTGAAAGGGTTCTGAAGGTTGTCTGAGTTGTGCTGTAATGTGATAAAACTCTGAGGATGTTGAGGTAATATAAATGTATTTTTCACATAAGATGTATATGACTAAGACCATAGTGTAGTGAGCTGAATGGTGACACCCCAAGATAACTAAGCCCTAATCCCTGGAACCTATGAATCTTGCCTTATATAGCAAGGGTAGGAGTGAAGATTAAAGACTAGCAAGCATACATCTTATGAGCTCAAACCCAACAAAGTCACCAGGTTGAAAGCTGAACACCATTAGTGTTACATGCTGTGCTTACAATCATCTAGCACACACATAATGCATGATCTCCATACATGAAGAAAAACTGACAAAAGACAGACCATTACTGAAAAACACAATGACTAACATTTTTTTTCTCCTCATGACTCTAGAATGTGAGAACATTTGTTAATACTAAAAAAAATTAAAACCATGCCTGGCCTACCAGCTGGCCTAGGCAGCTTGGCAGCCCAGCTCAGGACCTCACTCTCAAGAGTTTTGTTGTTCAATCTGTCTCAAGAGAATGCCCCACACTATACAAAATGAGCTTTTACTCCACCTATACACAATGTTCTCCTCAAAGTTCCCATAAGAAAGGCACTGAGGAGTGTAGAACTAACAAGGTTATGAAGAATCATGAATCTGAAAATTGAAGATCCATGAGGAATAAGGAAGGAAGGGAGGGAAGTATGATTAAAATACAGTAAGTGTATTTTATTCAGATATATGAAATTCTCAAAAATGAAAAATATATTGTAAAAGATCCACTAACTCTGAAGATCCAGATTTACCCAAGTGGATCCACAGAGGCATAGAAATGTCCTTCCCTGTAATTCTGAGCAATTACTGAGAACACTGAAGGTAAAGGGAAGGTAAAGCCAGCCTTACTTTAGCTCTAAGTAAGAGGATAAAGAACCCTAAATATTCCCCCTAAACTAACTGCTCAAGCAACACAAATCTTTAGCACCATGTTCACAATTAGCTTCACCTACCTTACAGTTTGGCTTTCCTCAAAGACCCCAGTGCAGAAGCTCCAATGGTGACAGTGTCCTACTCATGTCCTGAGTCTACAGTCACAGTAATCCAAGCAACTGAAAACAGCTCTCACTCGCCTTCTACAGATGAGGAAAACACTTTTCCTCATGATTCATTAAGAACCAGCGTTATGTAGAGTTTCAAAACCATCAAAACTGGCTGGATGGGTAAAGTGCTTGCTGCACAGGCATGAGGACCTGAGTTGGGATCCCCAGGACTCACACAGGATATGCAGCATTGTCATCCTATAGCCCAGGATGCCCGGGCTCACTGGTTTAGTCAACTAGTGAATTCCAGGTTCAGTGAGAAATCCTCTCAAAAACTGAGGTAAAGAGCAAATGAAGAGCACATTTGACATCAATTCCAACCTCTGCAAATGGACACAAGGGGCGTGAACCTACACAGAAGTGCACGGACGTCACTACCATCAAGTTTTTCCTCAGAGAGACTATGCTCACACTGGTCCACCTTGCCTCCCTGTGACCCCCAAGAGGTTGTTCCTGTGATTCAACTGTAAACCCTCTCAATTTTTAACTATCTTGATTTACCTCTGAAATCTGCAAATGTGCTATACATGATAAGTACCTAAAACAAAGGAGTGTTACCAAGCATTTATTGGATTCAAATTATATTATTTTACTTGTTGGTATCTTAATATCCTCCAACTCAACCTAACAGGCTTAGTTTTTCTCACTGCATCATAAGAAAAAAAACTCTATTATCTATATGATCAGAATTGGACAACATTTTCATATAACTGCTAGAACAACCTGAATATTCCGGTTCTTTCATCTGTCATATTTCCCAGTGTGTCTCTGGCTGGATCTAGTTACACTGTAATCATGAATGTAACAGAAACATATTACCCAACACTACTGCCAGCCCTAAGGCCAAGCAGGAATGGTTTTGTAGCACTGGGGAATCAAACCTAGAGCTTTGCCTAATGGAAAGAGAGAGCTATACCAATGAGCTCTACTCTACATATCTCCTCACAGAAAACATGTAACCACATAACTCTTCATAGTGAACACTTAGCACCTTAACCTCATTTCTTACTACTCTATCAGTACTTTTTTGATCAACATTGTAAAACTGTATGTGCCATGACTAGATAAAAATATTTGTTCAATGCAATGAAGAAAAGGTAGAATGTCCCTGGCTGACACACACTGGCCTGCAGCTCCACTGACTCCAGGCAATAGGGCTAAGACCTGCATGCAGCTGACAGGTAAAATATTCACAGCAGCACAAGCTGCGAAGCTACCAAAACCCACCAGTTCTGACTTTTCCTCCTTAGGATGTTTGCTTAGTATAATATTATTAACCAAATAAGAAAGTCAGATTCTTGTCAAAAGCAAATGTGATCCACTTTCTTTGTTTGCCCAATTACCACAGGGATTCCCACCAGTCATTAAGTAATTAACTCTTCTGGACTTCCCAATTCTGCAAGAACTTCATCAGCAAACAGACTAGGATAAAGCAAGCTTTAAGATGTAGACAATTTCACAGTTAAAGCACAATTTGCTCAAGGAAAGAAAGCACAGTCTAATTCAAATTAAAATCTAACAGCGTTATTACCAAGGCAAAAGAGAAGGGGAAAGTTGTGGGCTCAACTGCACAAATTTTGTATGGTGTATGTACAGTTACCACAGTACTGTTCTAGCTCCTTCCACAATGTTAACAGCTTCTTCTGACCCTTATTCAATGCCTCCTGTCTCAGTCACTGTTCTATTTCTGTGGAAAGATACCATGGCCAAGGCAAATAAAAGAAAGCAAGCATTGGGGGCTTGCTGGCAGTTTCAGAGGTTTAGTCCATTATCACTAAGAAGGAGTGCATGGCAGTACATATGTCACTGGGGCAGTAATGGAGAGTTACATCCTGATCAAATAGATAGATATAGACACAGATGGACAGACAGACAGACAGACTGACTGACTGACTGACTGACTGACTCTGACTAAGCCTGGCATGGATTTTTGAAACCTTAAAACCCAGTGACATTTCCTCCAGCAAGACCACACCTTTTAGTCCTTCTAACTAGTGTTTCTTCCTGGTAACTAAACATTCAAACATATTGGCCTACAGACGCCATTCTTATTCAAACCACTACATCTTCCAAGTTTAAAAGCATCAAGATGTAAATAAGGCTTTCATTTCTTAGTAGACACAATTAAGCACTATTTGTTGCCCATAAATGCATTCTAGGAATCGGTGTTTTTGCAAAGGTTAGACTACATTAAAAACAGCAGGAGTAAATGGCACCCTAGAGGCCACACTCTACCGGACCTGCTTCATGTGCACAGAGTACACAAGCAGACGCTGACTGACAGGCTTCTTTTTGTCCCATACCCTCAAGACCTAAGAAGGAAAAGCAAAAGATTAAGGCAGTTTTAGAACATTGTTGGGGGGGGGCACGCTTTATACTTCAAAGTCAGCATACTGCTCAGAATATTAAGAAAGAATGGCTAACAGTATAGCTGTTGGACAGCTATTGACACCTGCTGGGCACTGGGAAGAGAGAAAATAAGGAAACTGAAAATGCTAGTCTCCTGAGTCAGAAGAACCAGTCTGGTACATGCATTGTTCAACTTGTTCCAATAATGTCTTTTCACTTTATGTGACTTTTGATTTGATTTGATTTAGGAACTAAAGGTTTTTGGTTTTTTTGTTTTGTTTTGTTTTTAAATTAGGGGACAGAACACCTAAGGAGCAGGCCAAGGTGGTGAGACTGTCTCAATATACATCATCATCATCAATGACAATTTCTTCATCATCATCAATAGCTACTTCCTTCATCATTAATATCATCTACTCTATCATCTACTCTTTCCATCATCATCATCATCATCTACTCTTTCTAGCACATTCCTGTGTATCCATGTTCACTCTCTAAAAATATATGGTTCTTCAAAGGAAGCTCTAGTTTTATTTCAAAGTCTCCAGCACTCAGACACAGTTACGGATAGGCCTCATGCAGAGGGTACTGTTATGGGGGCCTCTCTAAAGAGGAGATATACTTGTCTACACTTAGTCCTCACTTCTGGCTAATGTTTGCTTAGTAGTCCCACCGGATAAGAAGATCAATACCAAGATGACAGTTTCTGGTGGGACAGCCTACCTCCTTGGAAATGTTTGTCTGAGTTTGGAAAACACTCAGAAAACCATGTAGTAAGAATTCTAGCATTTACCACACTTTATTTAAAAACCCCCATCACCATTTGTAAGCAAACATGAAAACTCTGACTAGGAATGCAGCTGAAACAGGCCTCTAGAACATCACTTCTATTCTCATCCATCCGGCCACACAAGCTGTGACAAACATCTAGTTGTCAGTAATATCAACTGGAACATGAAGGAAAACTCTATGAGAGAATCTCACTTAAATAAACACTTTTCTTCTTCAAAAATAGCATAGGCTTAAATGTAATGACCATTAGAGATCTTCTGTAGTGGCTATTCCTGGTTGTCAACTTGACTAAATCTGAAATGAACTAATCAAGAATTGGAAGGTTCGGTGGCACACGCCTTTAATCTGGGCCACACCTCTGCTGGAGACCTATATAAGGACATTGGAAGAAGGAAGATTCACTCTGGCTTTTCCTGGCCTGCCTCGTGTGACTGAGCAACTGCTAGATCCTTGGACTTCCATCCACAAGTACTGCTGACTATTGTTGGGGAGTTGGACTATAATCTATAAGTCATAGACTAATTCCCTAACTATATAGAGACTACCCACACGTTCTGTGATGTTAGAGAACCCTGACTAATACATCTTCCTTCTATCAACAAAAATAATTTTTAGGGAGAGTTCATGTTCTAACAACTTCCAAGGTAACAGATAATTAGGCAATAACCCTGTGATAGCATGTTACAGAGGAGCAAATAGGCTTTACTCTGCCCATATAGCACAAATCCCTTACTATTGCTCTGTTCCAAGGAAGACTGTATACTGACATCTTATCACATGATAAATAGACTGGGGATCAGCCTCTATAGCTTATGGGCCAGCTCTACAAAAATCTCTTGTCAACTAACTTCATCATCTATATCAATATAAATAAACTATGCTATTACTCAAAAGCAGTAAATGTGTTCATTTTGTTTCCTAAGAAAAGCTCAGCTGAGGACAACAATTTCTAAATGATAAAATTTTAGTTATTAACTGCAATACTTTTACAACAAAAACTACAAATTTAGAAATGTAACCAGCCAGGGCTGGAGAGGGGGGTCTGCAGTTAAGAGCACTTATTGCTCTTACATAGGACCAAGCTTCAGTTCCTAGCACCCATTTCCTACCCATATCAGGCAACTCCAGAGTCACCTATATCTCCAGTTCCAGGGGCTCCAACACGCTCTTCTGGCCTACAGGCTCCTGAACACATATGGTGCACAGACAAGTAGGTATATATACATATACATAAAATAAAATAAAAATAAATGAATCTTTTTTTTAAAGAAATAAGTTTTTAATCCTTTAGTTTAGTTAAAACATAAAGAACTGGCCCTTCCTAAACTACTTTTCCCTAGTACTCTATATCTCATCAATAAAGCCAAAACAACACCTTTTACAAACACTCTAATCAGGTCAGAAAACTATGAAGACTGAAAAGATTCAGGAAATATGTTCTCTTCGGTTTCATTACTGTCTTTTTTGTTAGTACCAATTTAAAAACAATAGGAGATAATTACTGTAAAAGAAAGGCTCCACAATTAAAGGTATAAAGGTGCATGTTTGTAATCCCAGCACTCAGAAGCTGAGGCAGGAGGATCATAACTTGGTGAGTTCAAGCCAGCCTATAATACAATGCAAGATCCTGGTTCAAAAAAAAAAATGAAAAAAAAAAATACAGTAAGAAGAATCAGTCACGAGAATGCCTCTCTCTTACACATAAACCTTTCCCCAATACATTAATACACAGTGTCACCAAAAATGACTACCAATGTAGTCTAATACCACAGGACAGCAGTCACCTCTGTAGCACACAGGTTTCTACATAACAGTTTGGTTGACAACTAAGAGCACTGACCATGTTTGTAATTCCAGCATCAGAAGGCTGAAAAGGGTTGGTTGCAAAACCCCAAGACCAGCTTGAGCTACAAGCAGTTTGGGTTATGGGTGGAGACATAAGGAGTAGGAGTGGTGATATTCTATTGCTATGCAAACATTCCCAAGCAAAACACTCTTAAAAGACACAAAAAATTTTTAAAGCAAACCAAAGTGTAAAAGGCAAAGCTACAGAAATAATACAGCCAAATTTTCCTTAGAGAACAAGAACTCTGCTATGGGTTGATATGAAATAAAAACTAAGTTATTGGGACAGTCTCCTAAATACTCTTGATGTGATTAGCACAGGATTTCAGGTATTTCCTGAGGAAAACCCTATGTCCAGGGATCTGTGACAGACATCACTCTTGTCCTCTACCCATCCCAAAGTCAACTGGTTGGCAGACCTTACGCAAGCTTGATTTCTGTGAAAAAAAATTTTTTTTTCAAAAACATATTTCTAAATAAACTTTTGCCTTCACTCCCAGAGACTGGTTTTATAAAACCAGCAAATCATACTGTGAAGTTCTTCTATTAAAGACAATAAATACATTCAAACTTGGTCATAAGTTATAGAAGCATATTTAGATGAGCAATGGTAGTCTCTTAACATGATTAACCAGTAGTCTCTAACTGAAGTTCAGTTGTGGAAATGCAGGAACTATATACATCTAGAACTCTCACAAAAGTAAATGTATTTCTCCTTCAAGTAATTTTAAATCCAGAAAAAATTCAATGATCCAACAGTATTAGAAGAAATGTAACATCGTTATCATAAATTATTTTTATTGCCTAAAATAAATATATCATCTTAAATATTTATAAAATAAAAAAATTAGACATGCATAGGCTATAATTTATTTCAAAAACATGAGGTACAAAGTGAATATTCAAATTCTATCAAAATCTGGACCCCCAAATTAAAAGTGGAATCTCATACTACCTGTACATATATACATATTTCCAGAAGCTTTTATGAACATAAAACAGGCAACAATAATAATAATAGATTTGAATCGTGATGTAGAAACAAAGAACAAAAACTGTGCATGTCAAACAATGGGAACATTAATATTTCAGAGCTTCCATTAGTCATGGTCATCTTAGAACACAGTCCTGATTATGACAGAGAATTGGGTACTGCTGCTTTAACTGCATCTTTAAAATGCCTAATGTTCTGCTCTTTGCTACATCCTCTCCTACAACTACTGTACGATATATACGGTATTAGTGAATTAAATGTTTCTCTACTTCTGAAACATCCTTTGGCACTTCTGGAAAAGTATGAATCAATCAAATAGCTACTCAATTGATGTTTTCAAATTCTTAATTTTTAAAGAAATGGTGATTAACAAACTTAATGTTTGTATCTTAAAGCAAACTAGAAGACTGCTGCAAACATTAGAATTTGCACTTCAAATTTTTTATTTTGTAAAATCACAGGAAAAGGTGTTACGATACAAGCTTATCCTTATCCTAAAATATAAGCAATGATTTGTACAAAAACGAATGCTGCTGGGTAAAGGCTGGCCATCCCCAACTTTCCTACTCCCCCTCCTCTCCCTGGTATGTGCATTTTTTTTGTCCTGACTCCTCCAGAGACACAGACAGCTCTGTTTAACAATGAAATAGGTTAGGCCCATAGCAGGATCCCTGGGCCTCCAGCTCTCAACAGAAAGCAGCAACTGCAAAGGGCATAGTGCAAAGTGCCTACAATCCCAACTGTTCAGAAGGATGAGGCAGGAAGACCACTTGAGCACCAAGTTCAAAGGCAACTTTGCAACAAAGTGAGACCCTGCCTTGCCCCATCTCAAGAAAAAAATAAGCAAGCAAGCAAGCAGTGAGTATAAGACATACAGCATCCTTAGGCCTATTAGTTCTTGAAATCAGCAGAAATAAAGGTGTCCTGGACACATCAGCTCCTGCAACCATTCTCACCCTGGCGTCAGTTTCTAAGCAGTCTGCACATAGCATCAGTGTTAGATATTGATAATCAGTGGGGAGTCAGCTCTGCTCACTACACTGTGAAGCCACGAAGGACAGGTGCCTTAATATAATTAATTCCTGTACAGAAGTCTCACTCACTGTACAGTTCTTGGTGTCAATGTGTACCTCATGAAGAAGTAAATATATGATGCTGAATCTCAAAAGGCAGAAAATAAAAGGTGGGAAAAATAAAAGGGAGTTGGAGAAGGCCAGGAGAAAGCAGGAACTTAAGTAAGCAGGACCTCAAAAAGGTGGGTGTAGAAGTGTGCCTGCATATGCCCCTCCTACACACTCAGCTAAGCTCCCATAGGTTGGGGGCCTCAGCCTCCTCTATAGGAGTCACCAGAAACAGTGAAGAATGCAGAGCTGCAGCAACAGGAGAATTGAGGCACTCAGAGCCCCGAGTACTGCTAACCTATCCTAAGAGCTCTTTACAGCACTGCACACAGTAGAGTTAACACAAACATGTCTCTTATTTTATACACACAGCAGAACTAAAGGCAAAGAGAAACACAGTGAATACAATAATAAATTCTAAGTACATCAGCCTTAATATATATAATAAGAGCTCTTAATTGCTAAGTATTAAGTAAACATTATGTTAAAATGTAAATGAAAACTAAAACTTACTGAGTGTATTAGGATATTAGGATAGCATAAAATAGAAACTACAAGTTCATACTGTTAAAATTGTATGTTCACTATGGGCAGGAATTCATTTACACTTTGGGTTTCGTAGTTAAGCTAACAGGAAGATAATAAAGTGCCTACTAAAAAACTTTTATACTAATATATTGCTGGCTCATTGCTATCATGTAGCACATATTCACATCCTGGGTAACTCATTCAAGAAATGAACTTGTGTTCAATGCATTGCAAAGAAAATGTCCACAATGTCCAGCCAATAAAAATTAAGCTTTCTGAACCCTCCTGGCAAACAAAGAAGCTTTAATATGACAGAAATAGTTTAAACTTTCCCTACCAACTACTGTATTAAGAATGATCCACATCAAGTGGCCATCATTATTCCCAGACACAAAGAGCAGAAGATAAAAATCATTTTGGAATGTCTTCCTGGAAACTAGAGCAGTCTCCTTCAGATGAGACTTAAAAAACAAACAACAACAACAACAACAACAACAACAACAAAAAACCCTGTACTTTATAATGTTTAAAATTCAAAATGTATTTTGTTTTAACTTTATAAATACTGCCTTTTTATTTTAAAAAGTCTGTTCTATATTGTATGAATCAAAACATATACATACATACATACATACAATTTATTGTGGTGCTGAGACTCAAACCCAGAGACTGGCACTCACATGGCCAAAGAGCTACAGCTGAGCTAAGCCATCTCCTATATCCTGACACATTCAGTAAGTTTTAGTTCCCATTTACATTTTAACAACGTTTGCTTAACACTTAGCAAATAAAAGCTCTTATTACATATTTTAAGGCTGATGTACTTAGTCTATAAAGGCTAATGTCCCAGTAGAGGACAGCAGTGGGTTGGAGTGAGATGGAGACATGACTGCAACAGATTTGTTTTAAAGAGAAAAAAAGATAAATATTAAATACTTTTAAATGAAAGCATAATCTTTGCATGCAGTATGGGCTTCCTATACTACAATCTTAAAGATGAACTTTTAATTTGTGATTTAAATTACAATTATGTCTGAATAGTTTCTTCTTTTTCTAGGCCCATATGCATCTGAATGTCTATATACATCATTTCTCCTATTTGAATTTCAAGTAAAAACAAAAACAATTTATAGTCAAGAATGTAACTAAGGATGAGAAGGAACAGAATGAAAAATGGAAGCTCTTTCAGTGCAAAATACCCATGGTCTGTTAGTTGAAACAACAGTGAACACATTCCCAATACCAAGATGAATATGAAAAAAAAAGTAACAGAATATCAAAATTTTAGCTTACTTTGTGCCTTTTCACAGAAGTTTATCTGAAAGCCTAAAGTAAAAGAGATAAGTTGCAGTTCATTTGCTGTAAATCAAACAAACAAATCAGAACATGACATTGCATCTTTATATTACACTATGAATAAAACTAATGCAGTTCAAATTGCTTTCCCCACAGCACTGACAAGGACAACAGAGGGCTTGCTGGAAAACTCAGTTCTGTCAGATACACTGCATTGCACTCACAGTTTAAATCATCTTATACCATCTTAGTCGTTACTGTTCCCACATATTCAATAGAAAGTTTTAAAGCTGATTCATCAATTTTTGAGTGTTCTCAACCTATAAATCCAGAATATATTACAAGTTATTTCACTAGCTAAAACTGATTTAGAAGTGACCAAGCTAATTATTACCCATGACTAAGAAATTTTAGTAATTGACAAGCTATTAAAACTTAAAACACATAAAACAAAATTTTCTAGACAATCTGTTAATTTCAAATGTCAAAAGTAAAATCACTAAACAAAAGGCAAAATTCTTTTATAGTATGTGGCGGCGGGGGGAGTGGGGTGGAGTCCTTGCTGGGGTAATGGTATGCTCTGTAATTTCAGGACTCAGGTGGAAGGATTAGTTTGAGGCCAACTTGGCCTGTATAGTGAGACCTTATCCCCTCCCCTAAAAATGATGTCCTTAGAATTGCTAAGAGAAAGGGGCTTTAGAAATTACAGAAAGAAAACCTGTGAACTCTCCTATGAACCTGTCTCCAGGTCTCACAAGATCTGGCTATACTCTAGGTAAGCAGTGCATCTGTGTGTCACTGTCTGTCAAATGCCCACTTAGAAAGAAAAGCAGCAGTAGTCCCAGTACTCAGGGGCAGGGCAGGGATTACTAGTTTGAAGGCGGCTGAAGTCACATAGCAAGAACTATTTCAAAAATCAAAATGAAATCCACTACCTTTGCAAAACATTCTTTATCTACTATTTTACTGACTGTGTCAAAGTGGTTTTCTTAGAAATCTTCCTATACTTATATACATATAATGGCTTTGGGAAACAAAATGGGAAGGGGGTTAGTTGTTTATACAAATTCAATCAAAACATGTTTTTTTAAAAAGAAAAAGAGCCAAATCTAAAGGAAGAAAAGTGTAACTAGTCTTTCATATCCAGTTGCCAAAATCCTTAAGACTCTAAGAAGATAGTTACATTTTTACATTTATAATACATAAAGGCTGGAAACTGCTTATGCAGTTACTTGGTTACTTTCACACAACTAAGTAACCCATTGCTAACCACTTAATTTCCCAAATGACAATCAAAAAGGATACAGAAATGGAAACTTCATGGTTACAAAGTTCTGGGAAGCCTGGACAGCAGAGTACTTAAGAGCCAAACTCTACATGAAGGGTGATGTACCATCAGCCATGCAGCAGGAACAGAATACAGGAAGAAAGCTAGATATTCATGCTCTTTAGGTTGGAGCATCTAAAAGCCAGCCAGTCTCCTAGCAGTCAAATAAGCAGAGTACAAGTCAGGAGGAAAGCATTCCCTGGATGCAGCACAGAAACATCCCAATCATCACTGCAGAGAGACTGAGAAACAACAATGTGAAGACAACAGTCAAGTTCCTCTTCAAAGCAAATTGTTGCTACAGGAGGGACAAGAGGAGGAGGACGAGGACGAGGACGAGGAGGCAGCGGTGGTGGTGGCGGCGGAGGCAGTGGAGGTGGCAGTGGCAGCAGAAGCAGAGAACAAAAAGAGTGGAGCAAGAAAAGTAGTGGTCCAAGCCTTTAATCCTAGCACTCCGGAGTGAGAGGCAGAGGCAAAATCTAGCAGATCTCTGAGATAAAGGCCAGAGCGATCTGCAAAGCAAATTCCAGGCCAGTCACAGCTACGTAGTAAGACTTTATCTCAAAAAGATCAAATAAATAGATAAATAAACTTGAAGCGTGTATACAAAAGTAAGAATCAAAATGAGTACGAGACACACACAGAGAGATAGAGAGAGAGAGAGAGAGAGAGAGAGAGAGAGAGAGAGAGATCTGTGATAAATTTTAAGAGGAGGTGGGGAGGCTCAGGGAAGAAAGGGGCCAGGAATAAGAATGGTGAACCATCATCAATTATTTCTGTACTACATTAGAACTAACCTAGTCTGAGTACTAAGCAAATTCCTACAACTTTAAGTTCTGCCATCAACCCAGAATTGTGCAACTGAAGGTTCAAAGGCACAGACACATAGTTATAAGCTTGTTCCTTTTATTTAATTATGGAGGAGATAACTTAAGTGAATTCCGAGCCCTCATCAGTTCACTTCCACAAAATACTACCCACTCTGAAAGATGTGCAGTCACTGACAAGCAAAGGGTAAATTAATCACAACACAGCATTTCACTATTTCCTCAGTAATTCTATCACTTTTCAAAACATCAATTAAATGTGTTTTTAAAAGAACTATTCTAAGTAAATTATTTTATCTCCCATGTGTCTGTGTGAAAGACCAGTGCAAGTCAGAAAGTTAGTGCCCAGTAGTTCATTAGGCTCATTTACACTCAAAGATCTTGTGTAGACGATGAAAGTAAAACCATGAGGAGACCCACCTTCAACATCTTCATCTTTGTATCTTGTATAATACTGCTAAATACACACACTTATTCAATTTACAGCTTCTCCCTTCTTGTATACTCCACCCTGCCATTCACTGACACTGTCCCCCTTCTAGGGAGTGCTAGATGTCAGGTTAATCTTTTGATAGTAACTAATCACTGCAACCCTCACCTCCCTTCTTTACATCCTTATCTGCTCCCTAGGACTCAATTTGATGACCCTCCACTTCAATCTCCCTACGCATCCAGTGGAAATCCTTTTATTTTCCTGTTTCTAGGCAAGTAAATCTCTGCTTCCCCTAACCAGAGAGGCAGCATGGAGACTCTATCGCACCAAATACTTATAAGATCACAAAGGAAATATGAGTATTTCTCCACCCAGGCTCATCCCAGACTTCCCCTCATTCTTAACTTTCCCCCTCAATTCTGAGATCTCTTAACTAATCATGACTGGAAATCTACAATTTACTGTAGGGAAATGGTCCACAGTACTTTAAAAGCCTGGTCATACTGTAAGTAAAAATAAAAGCAAAAGCTAAGTAGTATTCAACAAGAGCTAACAAGACAACAGCTATCACACCAGCACTGCAGGCCCTCTTTGGAACTTAAGTCATTTCACTTAGGCTTGAGTTTTTGGGTTAGATATAAAGTTAAGATGATGTTCAGTAATCTTGGGGTTGAAAGCTGTGATTAAATCTAGCTTTGGCTGTATATTAGTCCTTCTGAAGTTATCTCTGCTTCTCTTGGTGGGCAGTATAGCACAGTACATATCCTTCTCATCTGAGCATTTAGGGGTTTGAAGCTGCTGAATGTGTACATTCAGCTGCAAAAATGCATCGTGAAGCCACCCTAAAAGAAATCAGAGATTCCTTACTGGCTCGTGCCACAACCCAGTTACAAGTCCTTTCTTCTAGCAGAAGCATAAAGATTATTATTGTTGGCCACCTTCCCACTTTCACCTCAAAATCCTGGCATGTCTCTGACCGCACAGCTGTGCACAGTATAGCTTTAAAATCTAGTTAGCTAAACTTGGCCAAACTATTCCATTGTTCTTCAGAGTGACTTTGACAAGACTTCTTTCCCGATCGTTACATTTTCTATTGATTTCTGGCCATTATCAAAAGGGATCTTCTCTAAATTATTAATTCCAGCTTGTCTACGTCACTCATACACGTCATCAAATTCTTCCCATGTTTTCAAACATGGGATTTTATAGCCCATATATACCAGCTCTTTTTCTCCTTGTGGCCATCAGCCACCCTCTCTACTTTCTAGCTGTATAACTGAATACCACATTGTTTCAATGTACCACTGTTCCCAGGAGGAACAACTTAGAAGTAGTGTGTCATTAAGTAAAGACTAGTGTCTGTCAGACTCACTAAGACCCAGAGGTATTCTGGGCTGATTAAAATGTCTAGTGCCAGGGAAGAGCAGGCTGTCATTACTGTAGTCACAGCTATCCTGGTCACTCCCTTGGAGGAGCAACACTGACAGTGCCTTTCCTGCCTTTGCAGGTATTCATCACAGCAGCTTAACCTACACAAAGCCCTCCTCCTTTATATTCCCTGAAACCGAGCAAGGCAACAAGGAAAAGAGAGCTTAGGCCAACCCCACAGCCCACATCCTACCACCTTGGTATTATGATATACGTATTTTGGCTTCCACCTACAGCGTGTGGCTGGTAACTCCTTCCCCTAAGGCAGGCCATGGAAACAAGAGTTTTTCTTCCCCAACAGGGTCTTAGCAGCTATAATCTTCCCAGACTTCTCAGTCTTGGCACTGAATTTCTCTGGCTACTGGGCATGCCACTCAGTGAAGTATCATCTGCTCAGCATGCTTGAGAACCTGAGTTCAAACCCTACTACCCAAAAAAGGGGATTTTTTTTTTGACCTACCCTTGTCCTACAGTAGACAGTAGGATCTTCCTCATTCTAGAAGTTCTGACCCACAACCTGATGGGAGGGATGCTGCTTTGAGAGGCCACAACTGTAAAGCAAACCAGCCTTGCTGGGTTTTCCCATCTAGTCTATGAACATCGACCACACAATGAAGTCTCCATATTCAGACCTCAAGAGTAACCCAAAGATCCAGGCCCCCTTCTCCTTATCTTGTCATAGGTATCTTCTCTGTGTCTCTTGTAATATTCTTTATAATAAAGCAGTGAACTTGTTTCCTGGACCAGGAACTCCAATTTCTAGGCTTGTGAATGGCATGCAAAGATGGGGAAGATGACTGAACTGTGCAATCAATCAGTTCTGATCTCCTAACAAACAGTATCAGTAAAAGTCACCAAGCAAAACTGGCTTGCGAGTAAGGAGAAATCTACACATCTTTGGACAACACAGCAGTCTTCTGTGTCAACATTATGGTACATGAACAGAGACAAAAACAAACACTATTTCATCTGTGGCTCTTGCTAGGCACAGTCTGGTGATCCTCTGACATTCCCTAAAGTGATGATTACTTCCTTACACATACCTGACCCAGATCCTAAAGAAACTGCCAAAAAGAATCAGAAGAGAAGCTGAAGAGATGGGTCCATGGTTACAAGCACCAACTGCTCTTCCAGGGGACCTGAGTTCAATTCCCAGCACCCACATGGTGGCTCAACCATCTATACCTCCAGTTCCAGAAGAAACTGCCTTCTTCTGGCCTTTCAGGCACTAGGCATGCCTGTGATACACATACAAAATATCATGCATGCATAATATCCAGACACATAAAATAAAAAACAGTCAGAAGAGACACTTAATAAGGTCATTTCTTGGCAAAGTCACACACTCAATACATATAAGCATGCTATTTATTAGTGGGTACAACCTCCACCCCGTCCCCAAATGTGTGCACAAACAAATACATGTAGCAACACTTTTCTTATCCTTTTAAAAAATTGTTTCAGCAATTTTGAGTAAGATAAAATACAATAGAGCTGTAAAAGGTTCATGCAATATTCACGTCTGTCCTCTTCCCTAGTGGTGGGAACAATGTGCTCCGGAAGAATAAAGCTGCACATGTTTTCTCCTGTCAAAGGCCCACTTGGCAGTGTTAACTACCAGCTGATGCTCCCTTTGCAAGTGTCACCACAGTTTAGCTGATCTTAGGACTCCTTTGACCATGTCATCTAAGGTACATTAGAAAAAAAGTGAGAAAATATGCATTCTAAAAGATTATTTCTTAATCTTATTAAATATGCTCTCATTTTTAAAAGCACATGAGAGAATTTCAACATGTGCTTTAGGGGAGAACTAATTCACTATTCTGTATTAATATAATACCAGGTCATGTTAAAAAATAGTAAAAGAAATGGCATTTGAAGCTGGCAGTAAAGTGCATATTAAAGTGTTACCATGTGTGATGGTAAATCTCAGTAGTCAACTTGATATGATTTAGAACTACCTGGGTGGAGGATTATCTTTATTAAGTTAAAGAGCCCTGTTCTTCTGGGGTGGTGGGGTGGGGGCACTGGGTTCCTGGGCTAGGATTCTGGACAAAATGTGTAAAAATGAAAATGTGCTAAACATAATCTTCTTCACGACTGTGAACACAGTGTGGCCAGTAACTTCAAATCCCTGTCTCCATGACTACTGCAATGATGGACTGTACCTTGGAACTATGAGCCAGAATAAAGCCTTCCCTCCTTGAGTTGCTTTTGTCAAGGCATTTTATCATAGCTACACAAAGGTAGCTATGACAGTGCAAATACAAGGATCCAAGTTTAATATCTAATATCCATGTTAAAGTCCAGTTATAAATGGTAATAGACCAGAGGTAATAGACACAAGAGCGCATTAGCTAACCAGTAACATTAACTAAAGGTCTCCAGGTTGATTTCCCAACCTGCCTACACATACCTGTGCATACCACATGTACGTACAAAGAAACAGTATTCTGAAACAAACAGGCAACTATAGGATTTGGAACTCTTCACTGTCACTGTCACTGTCTGCTGTCAGGATCTATTGTTGCTTAATTTTAAATTTTTTAGTGTGTGTGTGTGTGTGTGTGTGTGTGTGTGTGTGTGTGTGATAGTCTTCTATATCCCAGGCTTGCCTTGAACCCACTATTTAGTGGAGGAGGAGGATTCTGAGATTCTGTTCGTCCCTCCCAGCACTGGATCACAGCATGTATTATACTCTGTTTACATGGTGCTGAGGCTAGAACCCAGGGCTTCTTGCACATTAGGCAGCACTCTACCAACTCAGCTACATGTCCAACCCCAAGATCAGTTCTTTAGACCACATAATAAATCAAAAACAGGATTTTTTTTAATTTGTTAAATGCATTTAAACATTGCTAGGAAAAGAAAAGCAGATTGATCTTAAATCCCTACAGTCTCTTAAAAGACAACCTTCAGGACATTTTAAAGTTTATGTTCTTTCTTATACTTTTACTTTAACTGGCATATATAAAATGCTTACCCGAGAGTGGGCATTAATCATATACTATACAGTTACACTTAAGATTTAAGGAGAAGGGGCAGACTTCTAGCTGGTCCGCTCCAGTGAAGACACCATATCCTGACCCATCCTAGAGGACCCACTGCATTCAGAGCAGCTGGTAAGAACCCACCCCCCTCGGGAGTCCCAGAGCTGCTGCTGGGAGTTGGACCCATCACCCACCAAAACCCCCACCCTCCCAAATACCAAGCCCCTTCCATCCCTTCCATCCCTTCCACCACTTCCACCACTTCCGCCCAGTCCTTTCTGCTGGGGCAGACTCCTAGCTGATCTGCTCCAGTGAAGACACCATATCCTGACCAACCCCAGAGGACCCTCTGCACTCAGAGCAGCTGGACAACAACTTGACTGCTCCACTGCAGCCAGGACAATGGATCAGCAGCTTCTTTGCCCTTGTGAAGAGCCCCCAGTTGGAAGGCCCCACAGGTGATCTGCTACAACCAGGGCCTCAGACCTACCTGGAGACCTGAAGCAACCCAGGGACAAAAGAGGCAGACTCCAGACAGTCACCCAGACCAACAAACACCAGGGATATCCAGATGGCAAAAGGCAAACACAAGACCATGAGCAACAGAAGCCAATATATGTGGGCATCATCAGAACCCAGTTCCTCCACCACAGCAAGCCCTGAATACACCAACACACCTGAAAATCAAGAATCTGTCCTAAAATACTATCTCATGAAGATAATAGAGTCCTTTAAGGAGGATATCAATAGCTCACTGAAAGTAATACAGAAAACACAGGTAAAAAGGTGAAGGAATTGAATAAAGTGATTCAAGACCTAAAAGGGGAAGTAGAAACAATAAAGAAATCACAAATGGAGGCAAACTTGGAAATGGAAAACCTAGGAAAGAGGTCAGGAATTTCAGATGTAAGTATCACCAACAGAATACAAGAGATAAAATGGAGACTCTCAGGTGTAGAACATACTGTAGAAGAGATTGACGCAACTGTCAAAGAAAATTCAAAACATAAAAAACTCCTAACCCAAAGCATCCAGGAAATTCAGAACACAATGAAAAGACCAAATCTAAGAAGAATTAGAATAGAGGAGATTGAAGATTCCCAACTCAAAGGACCTGAAAATGTCTTAAACAAAATCATAGAAGAAAACTTCCCCAACCTAAAGAAAGAGATGGTCATAAAGGTACAAGAAGCCTATTGAACACCAAATAAATGGGACCAGAAAAGAAAATCATCTCATCACATAATAATCAAAACACTAAATGCACAGAACAAAGAAAGATGATTAAAAGTTGCAAGGGAAAAGGGCCAAGTAACATACAAAGGTAAACCTAGCAGAATTACATCAGACTTCTCAACAGAGACTATGAAAACCAGAAGAGCCTGGTCAGAGGTCATGTAGACTCTAAGAGAACACAAATCCCAGCCCAGGTTACTATACCCAGCAAAACTCTCAATCAACATAGATGGAGTAACCAAAATATTCCAGGACAAAACCAAATTCAAACAATATCTACCTACCAATCCAGTCCTACAGAGAATCCTAAAAGAAAAACACACACAAGGAAGCACAAGGAAAGTACCTACACCAAAGAAAGGACAAGATATTAAGCATCTCACAACTAAGCCGAAAGGAGAGAACCACAAGCACATAAAGCCACCTACAAAAACAAACATATCAGGAACCAACAGTCATCTCTCTTTAATATCTCTCAATATTAATGGACTCAACTCACCTATGAAAAGACATAAGCTAACAGACTGGATATGCAAACAAGATCCAGAATTTTGCTGAATACAAGAAACACAACTCAATAACAAAGACAGACAATATCTCAGAGTAAAAGGATGAAAAAAGGTCTTCCAAGCAAATGGTCCCAGGAAACAAGCAGGAGTTGCCATTGTAATATCCAACAAAATAAGACTTTCAACCAAAAGATATCAAGCATGATGAAGAAGGACACCACCAAGAGAAAGTCTCAATTCTGAACATCTATGCCCCAAATGCAAGGGCACCCACATTCATAAAAGAAACTTTACAAAGCTCACAACACACACTGAACCCCACACAATAAGAGTGGGAGATTTCAACACCCCACTCTTACCAATGGACAGGTCACAGAAACAGAAACTAAACAGAGACACAGTGAAACTAAGAGAGGTTATGAACCAAATGGATTTAACTGATATCTACAGAATATTTCACCCTAAAACAAAAGAATACACCTTCTTCTCAGCACCTCATCGTACTTCAAAATCAACCATATAATTGGTCACAAAACAACCCTCAACCAATACACAAAGATTGAAATAATACCATGCATCCTATCAGATCACCATGACCTAAGGCTGGAAGACTTCCATAACAGCAAAAACTACAGAAAGCCCACATACACGTGGAAATTGAACATTCTTTACTCAATGATAACTTGGTCAGGGAAGAAATAAAAAAAGAAATTAAAGACTTCCTGGAATTTAATGAAAATGTTGACACATCATACCCAAACTTATGGAACGCAATGAAAACAGTACTAAGAGGAAAGTTCATAGCACTAAGTACCATGGTAAAGAAACTGGAGAGATCTTACACTAACAACTTAACAGCACACCTGAGAGCTCTAGAACAAAAAGCAAACTCACCCAAGAGGTGTAAAAGGCAGGACATAGTCAAACTTGGTGCTGAAATCAACCAAATAGAAACAAAGAAAACAATACAACAAATCAACAAAACCAGAAGCTGGTTCTTTGAGAAAATCAACAAGATAGATAAATCCCTAGCCACACTAACTAAAGGACAGAGAAGCAGTATTCAAATTAACAAAATCAGAAATGAAAAGGGAAGCATAACAACAAAAATGGAGGAAATTCAAAAAAATCATCAGATCCTACTATAAAAGCCTATACTCAACAAAACTGGAAAATTTAGATGAAATGGATGGTTTTCTAGACAGAAACCACATACCAAAGTTAAATCAAGAGCAAGTAAACTATCTAAACAGACCCACATTGTACAAGGAAATAAAAGAAGTCATTAAAAACTTCCTAACCAAAAAAAGTTCAGGGCCAGATGAATTTAGTGCAGAATTCTACCAGACCTTCAAAGAAGACCTGATACCAATTTTCCTCAAACTATTCCATAAAATAGAAAGAGAAAGAACACTACCTAATTCATTCTATGAAGCCACAATTACTGATACCTTAACCACACAAGGATCCAACCAACAAAAGAGAACATCAGACCAATCTCGCTTATGAATATTGATGCAAAATACTCAATAAAATTCTTGCAAACCGAATCCAAGAACACATCAAAACCATCATTCACCACGATCAAGTAGGCTTCATCCCAGGGATGCAAGATTGGTTTAATATACAAAAATCCATTAATATAATTCATTATATAAACAACCTAAAAGAAAAAAACCCACATGATCATTTCATCAGATGCAGAAAAAGCATTTGACAAAATACAACACCCCTTCATGTTAAAAGTATTGGAGACATAAGGAATTCAACATAATAAAAGCAATCTACTGCAACCCAACAATCAATATCAAATTAAATGGACACATACTTAAATCAATCCCACTGAAATCAGGGACAAGACAAGGATGCCCACTCTCCCCATATCTATTCAATATAGTACTCAAAGTGCTAGCTAGAACTGTAAGACAACAAAAAGGGATCAAGGGAATACAAATTAGTAAAGAAGAAATAAAGGTATCACTATTTGCAGATGATATGATAGTATACATAAGCGACCCCAAAAATTCTACCATCGAACTTCTCCAGCTGATAAACAACTTCAGCAAAGTTGCAGGATATAAAATTAACTCAAATGAATCAGTTGCCTTCCTTTATACAAATGATAAGCAGGCTGAGAAAGAAATTAAGGAAACAACTCCCTTCACAATAGCCACCAATAATATAAAATATCTTGGGGTAATTCTAACCAAACAAGTGAAAGACCTGTATGACAATAACTTCACATCTCTCTAGAAAGAAATCAAAGAAGATCTCAGAAAATGGAGAGATCTCCCATGCTCATGGATTGGCAGAATTAACATAGTAAATATGGCCATCCTAACAAAGGCAATCTATAGATTTAATGCAATCTCCATCAAAATCCCAACATAATTCTTGAAAGACATGGAAAAAGCAATTCTCAAATTCATCTGGAAAGTAAAGAAAAAAAAAACCCAGAATAGCAAAAACAATTCTTAACAGTAAAAGAACAGCTGGGGGAATCATCATCCCTGACCTTGAGCTTTACTACAGAGCAATAGTGATAAAAACTGCATGGTATTGGTACAGAGACAGACACGTTGATCAATGGAACAGAATTGAAGACCCAGAAATAAAACCACACACTTACAGTCACTTGATCTTTGACAAAGACACCAAAAATACACAATGGAAAAAAGAAAGCATCTTCAATAAATGATGCTGGTCTAGCTGGTTGTCTGTATGTAGAAAAATGAAAATAGACCCATGTCTGTCACCTTCCACAAAGTTCAAGTCCAAGTGGATCAAGGACCTCAACAGAAAACCAGATACACTGAATCTAATAGAAGAGAAAGTGGGAAAGGGCCTTGAACTCATTGGTACAGGAGGAAATTTCCTAAACAGAACTCCAATGGCTCATGCTCTAAGATCAAGAATTGATAAATGGGACCTCATGAAACTGGAAAGCTTCTGTAGGGCAAAGGACAGTCAATAAGACAAACTGGCAACCTACAAATTGGGAAAAAGTCTTCACTAACCCCACATCCGATAGAGGGCTAATATCCAAAATTTGTAAAGAACTTAAGAAGCTAATCACCAAAAAAAACAAACAACCCCATCAAAAAAAAAAAATGGGGTATAGAACTAAACTGAGGAATGGCTGAGAAGCACCTAAGAAATGTTCAAAGTCCTTAGTGATCAGAGAAATGCAAATCAAAACGACCCTGAGATTCCACCTTACATCAATCAGAATGGCTAAAAGCAAAACCTCAGGTGACAGCACATGTTGGAGAGGATGTGGTAAAAGAGGAACACTCCTCCATTGCTGGTGGGATTGCAAACTGGTACAACCACTCTGGAAATCAATCTGGAGGTTCCTCAGAAAATTGGAAATAGATCTACCTGAAGACCCAGCTATACCACTCTTGGGAATACTCAAAAGATGCCCCACTATGCCACAGGGGCATGTGTTCCACTATGTTCATACCAGCCTTATTTGTGATAGCCCCACAACAGAAGAACAGATAAGAGAAAATGTGGTTCATTTACACAATGGAATACTACTCAGCTATTAAGAACGAGGATATCCTGAGTTTTGAAGGCAAATGGATGGAACTAGAAAATATCATCCTAACTGAGGTAACTCAGACCAAAAAGGACTTACATGGTATGTACTCACTAATAAGTGGATATTAGCCAAAAAAATAAAAATAAAAATAAAAAAAGTACAGAATATCCAAGGTACAGTCCACAGAACTCAAAAAGGTCAACAAGCTGAAGTGCCCAAGTGAGGACGCCTGAGTCCCACTTGGGAGGGAGAAGAAAGCAATCACAAGTGGGGAAGGAGGGACCTGGGAGGGAAAGTGGACATGGGGAGGGGGCAGAAGGGGGAGAGGAGAACCTGATCTAGTACTGGGTGAGGGAAAAGGACTGAAGCCCTGAGGGCCAGCAGAAAGAATGGAAACAGGCAACCTCAGGAGGTAGGAGGTTGGGAGTACCCTCCAGAATGCACCAGAGACCTGGGAGGTGAGTGACTCTCAGGACTCAGGGAGGGACCTTAGATGAAATGCCTGACAGTAGGGAGAGGGAACTTATAAAGCCCACCTCCAGCAGGAAGACAAGGCATCAAATGGGGGTGGGGCATCCTACAGTCACAACTCTGACCCATAATTGTTCCTGTCTGAAAAAATTACAGTGATAGAAATGGAGAGGAGCCAGAGGAAAAGAAGGTCCAGTGACAGACCCAAAGTGAGATCCAGCTCAAGGGGAGGTCCCAAGGCCTGACACTTACTGAGGTATGGGGCACTCACAAAAAGGGACCTAGCATGACAGCACCCTGGAAGACCCAACAAGCAGCTGAAAGAGTCAGATGCAGATATTTGTACCCAACCAATGGACAGAAGCAGCTAATCCCCTGTCGTTGAGTTAGGGAAAGGCTGAAAGAAGCTGAGGAGAAGGGTGACCCTGTGGGAGAACCAGCAGTCTCAATTAATCTGGACCCCCGAGTTCTCACAAACACTGGACCACCAAACAGGCAGCATACACCAGCTGATATGAAGCAGCCAACACACATACAGCAGAGGAGTGCCCGTTCTGTGTTCATTCAGAGATGATGCACCTAACCCTCAAGAGACTGGAGGCCCCAGGGAGTTTAGAGGTCAGGTGAGGTGGGGGGGTGAGACAGAGGGATGGGGAGGAGGTATGGAATGTGGAACAGTCGGAGGGTGGAGGAAGGGGGCAGGGTGGCAATAAAATATGGAGTACAAAAAAATGACAAAAAAAAGATTTAAGGAGAAAATTACATTAGATCAATACATTAAGAAAATCAAACATGCATTTATGCTATAGCTACTTGTAGAGCAAGTACTTTACAAATGGTTCAGTGCTTTTCAGAATCGATAGAATCCTAAAGTGGACATGCTGGTACACACCTGTAGACCCAACCCTTAAGAGAATTACAAATTTAAGTTGAGTATACAGGGCAAGACCATAAATAAATAAATAAATAAATAAATAGTTCTAGCTATGCTAACCACTTTGAAAAAGCACTTTTAAAGAGACATTTCTTGAGTTTAAGGCTCTGGTTTTTTTCACAGCCGCCGTTTTAAATTTATTATGTATGTACATCTGTGCATTCAGATGTGTGTGCATATATAAACCACAAGTCAATATACACCATCTTCTTCAACTGTTGTCCAACTTATTTCCTGAGACAGCATTTCTCACTGAGCCTGCTGAGCAGCAAGCCCCGAAATCTTCCCGTACTTGACCCCCCAGGTTAGAGCTACAGAGGCTCTCTGCCATGCCCAGCTTTTTGCACAGGTGCCTGGGATCCAAACTCAGGGCTTGGGCAGCCCGCACTTCACAGACTGCGTCATCACCCCAGTCTCCTTAAGTCTTTATAATAAATTTAACTTATCACAGTTTAAGAGATCTTTTAAATTCTCTAGATATTAAATGACTAGCAGCTAAAACAGGTCAATATCATTTGTAATAATCGTTAGATATTCATAGTATTTTATGATATAAGACATTTTCACATTCATTAATGTGATTCTTAAAACAGTTTCTATGTAAGCTATGTATCTTCTCTTTTAATTGATGAAAAATTATGGGAAATTAGAAAAATCTGGTCATTTCCCAAGGGTGCAGAGTGTGTATATGGCACACTCTAAACCTTGTTTTTTCCTAGTTCAAATGCAGCATCCTTCCAACTTTGAAATCTTTTTAAGGCACTGCTCTATGCAGAGGTAAAGCCACTTAGCACAGAAGAAATCAGCCCGCTGTGTTTTCACTGTTGAAGTTGTTCAACTCTCAGCTGGAAAGCTTTATTCACCAGAATATTTGTTATTCTCTAACATGCCCATGGTGACTTTATGGAACATTAGGTCCTAGACTTATGCCCAGTTCATCTGAGATTGAGCACCTGATATGCTTCCACTAACTTGGCTAAATTCCTGAGATTTTCAAGATACCACTAGAAAGTCTCTTGAATATTAAGATGGCAGATTCACATTTTTACATTTACTAAAATTTCTTGAGCTGAAGAATTACACTACTACATGGTACCATACCATGCCAGAAACCTCAGTTAAATTTGTCTTTGATGATAAATTACCAATGAAATGGTTTTTCAAACTCTCAATTATTGGGAAAATAATTTTTTCAATTTCTAACTAAATATTAAATTAAGGCCAATTTAATATGAGCTCAATTGAATAGTTTTTCTTTCTCAAAAGAAGGCATATCCTAATGTCTAAAATATTTTTAAAATACTATTTACCCGACTTGCAAGTAGATCTACATTATGATAGCTTTACTCACCAAATAATCAAAGGAGGAATGGGGGTGGGGATGGGAGAGCATATTCAGCTTGTAAATGTTTGTACATCTGTATAAGGACATGAGGAAGTTCAAAAACAAAGTGAGTCAGAATGAATGAAAGCTCAAACACATGAGTAATAGCAAAATCAGCTACTATTCTCTATTAGCTGGGACTCTGTGGGAAGAATGCTTTAACAATGACCAAATCAGAAGTACAACCACTCTGTGAAAATGTAACGAAATGAACAAATGATGGCTGTGATGAAGCCAAAGCTGCTCAATTCCCACTCCAGCTACCCACAGTCTACAGCTCGTTTACAGCAACAAGAGTACCTCAAATACAACAACAGCATTAGGACCTCAAACACAATGGCCTTAGCATCATCTGAGAATCTCAGATCCAGAAAACAACAAGGATTTAGAGTTTGAAGTTGAACAAACTCTTCTCTGGGATTCTAAAAGTAGGGTCCCTTAATAGTGAAAAATAGTGACATCAACAGGTTAGAAGAAGTATCCAATCCACACACAGTAAAGCCTAGAAAGGAAATGTGTGCGTTGGTCACAAGAGGCTAGGACACACTGTAAAGAGACAGTGACCAGTGGAAATACCAGATGGAAATGTTGACAGCCAACATGTATAGCATCTTTACTGTCTGCCAGGTCCATGCTTTGTGTGCATTATCCTCGTACCTGTGGGATCGGCATTATTCTTCCTTTCCAAGTAAGAAACAGGTTTAGAGAGGCTAAACTCTATACTCACAAAAAGCTTAAGTCCTAGTGAGGTGGAATGAGGATGGGATTCGAACCTAGCATTCCAGAGCTCTGGCCATTAAGCTTTACAATATAATGGAAATAATGTTTCCAACTCTGTATCACAGTTGGGTCACAGATGTTAAGCCATGAAACATTTCAAAGGCCTTTGGTCAAGCAAAGTGCCTATCCTGGATATCATTCAATGACTGCTGAACTATAATCCTGTCCTACACCTGAATCTACTGGTCAGTAAGACCTGACCATGAACAACTCCAAGAAAGGCAAGATTATGGGTATTTTGGGTAGCAAGATTATGAAATGGTAGGCAGCCTGGGAAACACATGAAGACCTCATCTCAAAAAAGAATAAATAAAAATAAATGCAAAGAAAGACACTGGTAAATAAAAGAAAGGGGGAGGGGTAGTTTGGCTCAAACCTAGAAAAAAAAATTTGCTGCTTAAGTTCAAGCTTCCTAATTCAGATTATGGTACACAACACTTTAAACATTTCAAGCACTTCTTTATTCTGAGCAATCAAAGCAGGTTCAAAACACAGGATATAACTAGCACATTCCTGCCTCAAGGAAAGATATACTGGTAAAGGTAAAAACAAAAACAAAACAGGGGCTACAGAAGTGGCTCAGGGGTTAAGAACACTTGTTGCTTTTGCAAGGGAGCCCTGTTTGATTTCCAGCACCCACTTGGTAGCTCAGAGCCATCTGCAAAGCGAGTCCCAGGGGTTTGATGACCTCCTCTGACCTTTCCAGCACCAAGCATGTGGTGCTCATACATACATACATGCAAAACATTCATATTCTCTCTCTCTCTCTCTCTCTCTCTCTCTCTCTCTCTCTCTCTCTCTCTCTCTCTCTCTCTCTCTTAAAAATTAAGCAATAATTCTAGGACAGTTTAGGGCCCTTTTAAGTAGAGTTCCAGATAACAAAAAGCAGAGATGGAGAGTAAAGAACACTAGAACTGCTGACCATGTGACTCTGGGTTCCTGGATGGTCTTCCCTCTTCACAGTTCTCACTGCCTAGGCCCCATCTCTGTTCTTTCCAGACAGGCTCTCTCGGTCATCTTATCAAGGAGACGGCCCTGTTGTCTTCTATCTCAAAGCCCAGCTTGTGGCCTTCATTTTTCTTGAGCATTTCTCCTGATTCCCTCCATGTCTTCCCTCCTCCACCCTCAGAGGGACATGCTCCATCAGAGGTGAGACAGCTGGGTTCACCGGCCTCTATTCGCTCAAAACAGAGCTCTATGCTGACTCTAAGCAGTTGCTCAATATTTTCTGAACAAGAAAAAAAAATGTATACAGATTTTTCAAGCTGTCAGCCTCTTCTCTCAAAAGACACACACACACACACATTTGAAATACATACATTGTTTCACTGAGTTAGTTATTGTGTATTCAAGTGTAGAGGTCAGAGGACAACTTGAGGAAATCAGTTCTCTCCTGCCATGTATGTCCTAGGGATTGAACTCAAATCAGGTTCTGTCTCTACCCTTAAAATATTTAGACTTTAAGTCACCTATTGTGGACACAACAAAAGAGAAGATAAACCCAAATTATCTTAACAAACAGTAAAGTTGTGGGATCAAGAAAATCCATCTTATATTTTGTATTATGTGCTATGGAGCACAGCAGGCATCCAATAACTAACTACATTTGAATTAATTAGCTTAGGACCTGCACAGAATATATCTTCTGAATGAAGTGCGCGATCTGCTTATATACTATCCCATAAATTTTTCTTATGGGAAGGGATGCAAATACATATCGTATTTCTGCTGCCCAAATCATGGTATGCTGCCATAAACACGAAATATTCAATATATAATCTGTTGAACTTCACTAGAAACAAGGAGCGCTTTATGAAGAGTTTAACCAAAAAGAAAACATGGTCATACTGATACCAAGGAGATCCAAACGACTCTTAATAATTCAACATAAGTCGTTTGCTAAAGTTGTCAAGAGATTTCTGGGCTTGCCTGTGTCAATCCTCCCAATAAATTTAAGAAATGGCCTCGGGCCTGTTATAGTCACAACACCCCCTGTCAAAACCCACACAGAGCTCCTAAGGCCTCTCCGTGGAGAAAGGCCATTACAGGAGAGCTGCCTCAGATGCCCAGACATTATCACTTTGACCTCTGCCATTCGGTTTCCTGAATCTCTCTCTCTTTTTCAACCGAACTCGGTCTTCTATTTTTATCTGATTTTCTTTTCTGCATGCGAGGATAACACACATCTCGGGCCTGGGTCGAAAACGCCTCTCCCGGGCCAATGGCTGTCTATCCACCTTACAGGTGGCACAGGGCCTCGCAAACCCCCGCCCCTCCCACGCAGACACCCTGCAAAGTTTGAGGGACGGGGGCACAGCGCAGTGGCCCTATTCCAGCGGCGTACCGTGAAGCGCAAGATGGCCCTGAGCCGGCCCCACTGTGGCGCGCGGGGGCGGCGGGGCCGAGGGCCCGGACGCGGCCGACCTGCGAGCCAGAGGCCGGGCCGCGCGCGTTCCCGGAGCCCGCGGGCGCCAGGTGAGCCGCGGGCGGGGGCGGCCAGGTGGGCCTGAGCCGGCAGAGCCAGAGCCGCCACAACGCTCACCGGAACCGGGCCCGGAGCGGGGAGCCCGGGCCCGAGCCCCGGAGCTCGGGCGGCTTCCTCAGACAGCCCCGGGGACGCGGCGGCTCACAGGCCGCGGCTCGGCCGAGCGCCTAGCGAGGGGCCCCGGGGTTTCTGCACGCCCACCGTCCTTACCCTGCATGCTGCTGACCGCCGGGTGGCCAGAAGCTGGAGGCCCGATGGGCCCCGGGGTGCCGCCACCGCCCCCGGAGCCGCCGCCGCCGCTCGGGCTCGGAGCCGCCATTGTTGGAAGTGAGGAGCCGAGCGGCGCCGCGGCGGCTGCAATGCAGCAAGCTCGGCCTCTCGCTCCGCCGAGGGCGCGGCGTGCGCCGCCTTGGCCCCGCCCCGGACACGCCTCCGCCACGCCCCCGTGCACACCCCCACCAGAGCTGACGCGCAGCCTGCAATACAGGTTGAGCTGCAGCACTCAGTACTGAGGCAGGGCCTGCAGTCCTGGATCAGGGTGGCCCGCTACCTATCCCCCCCCAAGGGACCCATAGTGGCTTGCAGAATCAGAAATATATGTGCATCGAGAAAAGGGAAAGACCCCAAAGCTTTAGAACTCCCTTCTCTGAACCTCAGAATCCAAAATCAGAACAGCAGCACTCTAAGAGATCTCAGAAGTCATGCTTCCTGTCCAGTCTCTGACCCATCACTGCTGAAGAGTCAGCTATAGTTGTGGTCTCAGCTCTCTGTTCTGTTGGGGGCTGACAGGAGTACTTCACGAGAAAAAAGTATCAGAGCCCAAAAGAAAAAGTTCCGGTGTAGACTTTTCAGCCCAGAATGCACGCTAAATATTTTGTCAATTTATCCCGTGTGGGAAGAGGACAGCAAACATCAAAGGGTGAGGCTGTGTTGGCCTTCAAACATATCTCTTTTTCAAACAGAGATCAGAAGGTGGCTCTCTTTAAAGGCAGTAATATTTTACAGGAGGAGAATCATAAAACATAATGCTGACCATGATGACACATGCCTTTAATCCCAGTACTTAGGAGGCAGATCTCTATGAGTTTTCAGTCAACCTGACTTACAGATGGGTTCCAGAATCTTCTCTAAAAATGTTTTAAGAATGAAAAAATCAAATAAAATACTTCTTTCAAAAAAATTGCCATATTAGGAAACATGGATGGACGCAAAAAAATATATATATATATATATATGTGCGTATTTTTTTTTTTGCTAGCAATGTAACTGTAACCCTAGTGTGCCATGAAATTTGACTTGCCAGGAAAGTCTCCCAGCCAGCTGTAGCATCACTATGGTATGTGAGTGTCGTTTCCACAGTTCCTTGGGGGCTGGAGCAAGGCAAAGAAATAGTTTAAAAGAATTTGAATTTCTCCCTTTCCATAAGCACCCTAAGCTTCCCACTCCCAGTCTTTGGTGTGAATAATAAATATGTTCACAGTCCTATAGTAGGTGCTTTTGAAAATCCCTGTCCCCTTCCAACAAGTTTATTGTTCTTTTTTTTTTTTTTTTGGTGTTTTTTTTTTGGTTTTTTCGAGACAGGGTTTCTCTGTGTAGCCCTGGCTGTCCTGGAACTCACTCTGTAGACCAGGCTGGCCTCGAACTCAGAAATCCACCTGCCTCTGCCTCCCAAGTGCTGGGATTAAAGGCGTGCGCCACCACCGCCCGAAGTTTATTGTTCTTTAGTAATATATATATTATATTATAATTACATGCATTATTTATATATTATATAGTATAAAATACATTATAAAATATGTATTATACTAGTTATATATTATAAAATATATAATATGATATATAATTGTATAATATATTACATTATACATATTTTATTATATATTGTATATTAAATATACTATATATATACATACATATATAGCTAAGTACCAATCTCTTAAATACATTACTAGAATTTGGATGAATGCCAGAAGATGTATCTAGTATTCTTTCCAATATTGCCTTACAGGGTGTATAGGTCATACAAAGGACTTTAATTAGATTAGGAACACACTGACCCACTATAGTTAAGTAAACCTGAATGAGAAAAACAAGTAACAAAGAGACCTGAGGAAAACATTCAACCCAGCAAGTTGATGAGGGTAAGGGAACTAGAGGGTTGTGAACCCAGGCAAGCCATTTATCTAATGTTGGGCTTGTGATAAAGCTGGCCTGGATTTGCATTGCTGTTGGTATTGTAAACTAATAGATAAGGACTGAGAACAAGGACTTCTGATTAAATCTACACGTGGGCAGAAACAAGACTGGACTTTGACTTGTTAAAGCTGATGAAGCTGCCTGCATGCCTTCTTCTTGATCTCACGTTATAGACTGAGTTGGATTCCTCAGAATTTTGTTTGTTGAAGTCATGAGCCCTGGCACTGTGACAGGGACTGTGTTTGAAGATGATAGGGTCTTTAAGGAGATTGGTAAGGTAGAAGGGGTCATACAGGTGACCCCTAGCCCATTCACCTGGTGTTCTTATCATGAGACGGTGCGTGGACACACAGGGGAAGGATTCACAGGATGAGGATCAACAAGCCAAGAAGAGAAACCGCTTTGGCCACATCTTGATCTCAGAGCTATGAGCAAACAAATTCCTGTTGCTTGAGCTGCCTGTGGTGCTTTGTTACAGCAGCTACAGCAAACTAACATTGTACATGGCTTTTAAAAACGAATGTCTCAAAGGAAGCTTGGAGGACAATTAGACAACGTATACTAAACTCCAGCAAAATCCTGTTTATAAACCAATGTATGAGATTTCTGCATGGGCCTGGAAGCTAGACTCTGCTGTATAACCAGAGGACTGGAGTAGCACTAAGACCACCACTTAGAGTAATGCAGGATGAGAGCAAGCTGCCTTGAAAGAAACTGCAGAGAAAGATTCATGTTTGCCTAGCCCATGATTAGGGAAACTTGGTTGCAAAATCTAGTTTCCTGCTTCTTTTTGATTCATGCCTCAACGGTTAGATTAAGAGTAGAGTTTTCAGGGGCCAGAGATACAATTTAGCAGTGAAAAGCATTTGTTTTTCCTACAGGAAACCTGAGTATGATCCCCAGTGCCAGCACGGTGCCTCATAACCATGTGTAACAGAATCTGATAGCCTCTTCCGACCTCTGCTTGTCCCAAGCATGGACAGGCCATATACACATATGTGCAGGCAAAACACACATACATCGAAAATAAAATAAATTTTAAACTTCTTAATTAAAAAATAATATCCTCTCACTTTATATTTCAAATAAAACAAAAGTAATTTACAGGTGGACTTCACCTTTATACCCCAATTTCAAAATCTGGAAAAAGAATAAGAGGATTAGATCTCTTCCCACAACCCCCCACCGGTGTGGCTAACAGAGTCAACAGATATTTCCTGTAAGTGTTCCACAAACAACTTTCTGAAAACCCATCTCCTTTCTACTTAAAGTCACCAAGGGCTTAGGACCATAGGCCATTTCAATGTCTGTTGTGGCCCCTTCAGGCACAATGAACTGTGGGGTTTCTGGGTACCATTTGAGCAGCTTGTCAACTGGAAATATGGTGCATGAGAGAAGCTTTGACCCATCCTACCACCAGAAGGGCCAGAACTTCAGCCAGAGTCAGACAGCCATTCAAGTGATATTACTAATGTTGCCAGTAACCACACATCTGTGTAGAACTGCAGGCAAATGTTTATAGTGGCACTGTTTGCAATAATAAAAATGAAATTCTTAAAACTCTAGGTCATTACCAACAAGGGAAAAAGTAATATGGGCAGCACTGACCATGGTCTGACCAGATACAAATACACTTCAAAAGGATGTGATTTTATTCTACCAGAACTACATCACACCCAGCATTCAGAACCTGAGTCCTATTTCTCTGACTTCACTTTTTAAAAAAAGAGGGATGCTAAGTGCTGTCATGCATGCCTGTATCCCAGAACTCTGGAAGGGAAGTTAAGGCAGGAAGATTGTGAGTTCCAGCAGGCCTGGGCTAGATAGGGAGAAACTTCCTCAAGAAGAAGGAAGGGGATGGGGATACTGTATCAAAAAGAAATTGGGAGGAGAAAAGACAAGAGGAGGAAGGGAAAGGAAGAGAGGAAGAGCGGAAGGAAAGAAGAGGGGGAGACAAGAAAAATCAAGTGAAGTGAAACCCCAGCATGGCAGTTATCCCAGCACTGGGAGACTGGGGCAGCCTGGGCTACATACGAGACCCTGTAGAAAAAGGAAGGGAGAGAGGGCAAAGGAGAGGAGAGGATGGGGAGATGGAGGGAAGGGCAGTATGTGCTGCTTTGGGAGCAGGGAGCTTGGAGATGAGAGAGAAAGAGGGACCATCCAGGGATGGTGGAATGCTCTACTATTTCTTAAAAGGAAGTTCTTGAAGCGTGGCACACATGGCAAAAAAAAAAAAGTTATAAATGGATACTTAAGATTTGTGTACTTTTGCATGTATCTTATCTAAAAGAAACCCTAACAAATATCAAACTCTAGCTGATTATATATTGGAGTATTCAAGGAGGCCATGTCTTGCCTCATAATGTGCAGTAGTCTTTGGGAAGTGGTTGAGTTGAAGAACCCAGGGGTGGAAAGATGAACAGATGCATGCTGAAAGAAGCTTTTCTAAAATGTTCTAAAGCTTCTAAACTGGCAAAGTCTAGCGAAGCATACTGATTGAAAGTATAGTATTTTCAAATTTATTTCTGAAATTTTCATAATATTACAAAGGTCGAAAGCACAAGACCACTAAAAAGCTTTCTAAAGTAAAACATATTGCTATGTTATGCTGTCAATAAAAATATGAAAGAATCAATGTAATCGAAAACCTACATAAAGTTTGTCCTACTGGATAGCTCTCATCAGTAGAGGTTAGTAATTTCTTAAGGGAATGTGTGGTATGTTATTGTTGCTTTCTGGTTGGCTGTTTTGTTTTCGGTTTGTTCATCTTTTTTATAATAGTATATGGTTTCAATTTAGTAACATTTCTTTATCTCATTGTACCTTTTGCTTTAAGGCATAAAGGTATAAGAGCACTGGCTGGTCTTATAGTCTCAGTCTCCCACATGCTAGGATTATAGGCATGTGCCCTCTTGCCTGCTGTAAAGGCCAATATTGATTGTCAACTGGACAGAATCTAGAATCACCTAGGAGACAACCCTCAGAGAGAATCTGTAAGAGAATTTCCAGGTTGGGTTAATCCAGGTGAAAAATCTCGCTCTAAAACATGGGTGGCACTATCTCACAGGCTGGGGTTATGACTTTAATAAGAGGGGGCCTATGAGGCTACTGGAGAGATGACTCAGCAATTAAGAGCAATGGCTGTTTTTTTCCAAAGGACCAAAGTTTGAATCCCAGCACTGAAATGACAGTTCACAACTGTGATTCCAGTCCCAGGGGATTCTTACACCCTCTGACACAGACACACACGGAGGCAGAAGACCAATGTAAATAATTTTTTAAAAAGGTGGGGAGAATGAGCTCTCTCTCTACTCCTGACTGTAGATGCAATGTGTCCAGCAGACTCATGTTCCAACCACTGTGCCTTTCCCATTATGACAGATGGACTGTACCCTCGTACTGTGAACCAAATAAACCCTTTCTCCTTTAAGTCAGGCATTTGGTCACAGCAAGAAGAAAATTATGGATGTACCTGGCTCCTCCTGTCTTTCTGGTAAGAGATTCAACATATCCTCCATCTACCTATACCATGCAGGTACCCACTTCACTTGACACTTCTGTGATTTTTCGTATAATCACTGAAGTAGGCAGTCATCAGAAGAAGCAAGCTTAGAATGTTTTCATCACCCCCGCCCCAAAGAAGCCTATCCCTTTTACATCCACCCCCGCCCCCACCCCTGTGACTACCAGCCACGCCCTCTGTGTTGGCACAAGTTAGGGTTGTCTGGGAAGAGAAAATCTTAATTGAGAAAATGCCTCCATCAGATGTGCCTGTGGGCAAGCCTGGAAGGTATTTTCTTGATTGTTGATTGGTGTGGAAGGGCCCAGTGTGTGCTGTGTCAACCGGAGTAGATGATCCTGAGGTATGGGAAAGCGAACTAAGGAAACCAGCAGAAGCAAGTCAGGAAGCAGCACTCTCCTGTGGTCTCTGCTTCAGGCTTCTGTCTTGAGCTCTTGCGCAAAACTTTCCTTCCTGAGGAACTGTAAACTGTAAGATGAATCAGACTCTTTTCTCTCCCAGTTGCTTTCTGTCACGTTTATCGAAGGGATAGAAACCCCAACTCACACACCCTCCCCAGATCTAGGAGAACCCTAATCCACTTCCTGTCTACACAGATTTGCCCGGCTTTTTGCACCTTGTTCTTTCGGAGGACTTAATAAGGGCACATTGTATCAATGTGACAGATTTTTGTGTATCTGTTTGTCCTTTGAAGGGCATTTCAGGGTGTTTTCACTCTTTGGTTAGTATCAACAATGTTGCAGTGAAGGTTTGTATATGACTTTTCCTGTGGGTGTCAATTTTGTGATCTCTGGGTATGTATCTAGGAGTGAAATTGAAGGCTCTAAGAGAAACTCTGGGTGTGAAGCCACTTAAAGACTATCAGACTCCTTCCCAAAGTGGCTGAGTCATTTGTATTCTCAGAATACCTGAGGGTTTCGATTTCACCACCTACATATAGATTGTTATCTGTTGTTCTTAGTGTAGCCTCCCTAGCTAGCCTCATTATATTTGGGGGTATTATGCCTATAATATCCAATGAACTGAGCGTTAACAGGTATTGAGTTTTTAAATGTAAAATTAGATAAGGAATATATAAAAATCACAAAGGAAACATGTATGTTTTAAGACAATACCATGAACTTTGAGGTCATTTTCAGTCACTTCTGACTAAATCACATCACAACAGATTCAAGCAGTCAGAGCCCAAGAAAGCCTTCCTCTTTGCAAGAGGCACATGCTGGAAGCTGGGCTGTATACTAATGAGATTAAAATTGATTAAAATTAAATTAAGATTTAATTACTGGTAATTAAAATCTGCCAGTAACTGAAAAAAAAAGACTTTATCATCTGCACAGATTAGCAACAATTATTTCTGGCCTATTTTTGGAATGTGAATAAGAGTGGAATTCCCCAATTTTGGGGATTAACAAGAAAATAAAAGTTATACACAGCACAATGATATTAATGAGCAGGAGAGATGTCACAAGCGGAAAAAACTGAATTGGTTTTAAACAATTATTATATTTGATTGGCTTAGAACTTTATTTTTCAGATGTAGTCTCAGTATTCAGTGAAAGCCAGGATGACCTCAGTCTCCCAGTTTTCCTACCTCTGCCACCTGACTGCTAAGAGTCCAGGCGTGTATCACTATGCCCAGCTACCAGGACACTTTATATTTTGTCTATTTAGAATAAATAATTCATAGAAAAAAATTTTAATTATTTTAATACCCAAAGAGCTCCCAAGCCAATATGCTAACACAGTGCAATAAAAATGAATAAAACATGAATGACTTATTTATATTTCATTATTTATAACCTATGATTACAACTCTCATGTGTAATTACAGTAATGCACATTAAGACAATGATTTATTATAATGTTTTGCTTATAAAAAAGACAAAGAAATATTTGATACCTTTTTTATTGACTCCTCCTTACCACCACCTTTTTTATTTATTTATTTATTTTAAAGACAAGGTTTCACAATATAGCTGTGGCTGGCCTGGAACTTGCTACATAGACCAGTCTTCCTTTGAACTCTCAGTGGCCCACCTGCCTCTGCCTCCTATTGTGTAGCAATTTCCTCTAAGATAAAACTTCCCGTTTTGAAGGGAAGCTCATTAAACCTCAAGATGCTTTAAAAGTGAGTGGAATATATAAGTATACAACTCAAAAGTTTCAGGAAGTCCTTGAAACTGACCAGATTATTAGGTCCCTGCCTCTCCAAGAATATATTAAACCCAGAAGATTGCAATCTCAGGTCATCAGAACAATCTAAAAGAGAGACTCTCTAACCTGTATAGCAGTTTGCAGGATTCCAGTGCACTCTAGGATTTCAGCGGGTTTCTAGTTTTTGTGGGCTGCCCTCCATGCTGTTTTGGGCTTTGGTGGTGTAACCGTCTTTGAGTAATTTCTGTTACAGTAACTCCTCACCTACATTCCTGTAAGTAATACCAATGAATTCATTGGTTCGCTAATGGACTTTGATGGTATTTTCTTGCTTTGGTCTGTTGTCTGTTTCTTATCAATGGGGAACAGACATTTGTTTATATCTCCTCAGGAACAGAGTCATGCGACACTGTGTTCACTACCCACCAAATCCCTTTTTTTGTTGTTGTTGTTTTGTGGTTTTTTTCATGACAGGGTCCCTTTTGGTAATATGAACTGATATGGAACTTTTGGAAATTCTTCTGCCTCAGCCTTTCAGATACTGGGATTATAGTATTCATTACTACATCCAACTTCTCTTTGCCTTAATAGCTTATGAGATATCTCAGATTCAAGGCCTCGAACTTCAAAGAAAGTCCATATAACTTCACTCCTATTCAAAATTCTTCTGTTTCTCACTCTATTTCAATTGTTAGTTAATGGCTGAAAAGACTGGTCTGGGTCTATTTTTCAAAGAAAGTGTGCATGTTTAGCAAATGTGAGGCCTGCTTGCCTAGCAAGTTTTCAGCACTGTGAGAAAAAAGAAAAAGGAAAAGAATCACACTTCTTCCTGCTGTTCATGCAACACAAGCACATCTTAATGTCAACATAGAATGTCACAGCCTTCAAATTACAGAAAGTAAAGTTTGTTGTAAGGGGTTGAAATTTGGACTGGGACTGTAGCTCAGTTGGTATGGTGTTTGCCTAGAATACACAAGCCCTAGGTTCAATTCCCAGCACCATGTAGACCAATGTGATGACAAACACAAATGCAATCTCAGCACTAGGCAGGTAGATGCAGAATCAAATGTTCCAGGTCATCCTCATGCCCCCTTCTACATAGTGAGCTTAGGGCTAGCCTGGGATCCTCAAACATCCTCCTACATAGTGAGCTTAGGGCCAGCCTGTGATCCTCAAACACCTCCTACATCATGATCTTGAGGCCAGTCTGGGATTTTTTTTTTTTTTACCTAGCACAACTAGAGATTGCTAATTTTTCATCTTTCAGGTATCTACTTTGACTAGTCTTTCCATATGAACTTTACAATCAGTTCAGGTTTTCACAGACTCTGAATAAAGGAGAATCTCTTTGTTTCTCCTATAAAATGTGGCTAACTTATGTGGAAAGGGGGAATTGTTGGTCTCTGAGGTAGTTCAGGGGGTAAAAATGATTGCAGTGAGAACTGATGGTCTGGATTTGGCCCACAGAACTCATGTGGAAGGAGAGACCTGGCTCCTGAAAGCTGTGCTCTGATGTCCACACAGTGTTAGGGCATGTGAGTGCCTGTACACAGATACACACACACACACACACACACACACACACACACACACACACACACACAGGCACGCACACATGCACATGCTAAAATTATTAAAGAAGAGGGAATTGTAAGTTATATTAAATGTGAAAAGTAATTTCATCCATATTGTATAGAAACGGGAGCATGGCTAATTTCATTCTCTTGGATTAAGGTAGACTTGTAAATGGTCACTCACCAAATATAGCACATAAGTAGACAGAGTGACATAACTGATTAGCAAAACCAGAAATAAATTCCAATATGTGCAACAATATAGCTTAATTAAAGATGGGCTCTCAAATCACAAACAAACATCTGCAAACAGCTAAACTTTGATGTGTAACTCAAACATTAAATCAGAACAAGGTACAATGGATCTGTAATACAAGGCTATCCTCTGAGTCACACTGCCATCATCTCAGAGCTTAGCCTATTGACTAGTTAGTTACCTTCCTCCTAGAAGGAGACAGTCGGGAAGGACATTGGTCCCCAAGTGTTTGGCTGCCTATCCCAGACAGTTGTATATATAAACTCATATTCCTGAATATTGAGTCCTTATTTGATGGAATTCTGTGGGAAGGATTAGAAGGTGTGGTCTTGTTGCAGGAGGTGGTTAGTGGGGATGGGCTTTGAGATTTCAAAACTCATTGGACACTCACCTAGTAAATTCATTTTTCTATAAGTTGTGTTGGTTATTGTGTTTTGTCACAGCAGTAAAAAAGTAATTAAGACAGGTTTCCCAGTGTACCTAGGTTTGTGGTTGAGACCTTAAGAAGAGGGGTAGATATTGTTTACCTCTCTCTGAGGGAAGAAATTTTAGCAACAATATAAAAAATCAGCATATACACACAAACAAACCAACAACCAAACAAAGAAAAAAAAACCCAAGAAATCAATGCAATAGAGGATAGCACAAAAGTGAAAGGGGAGAAAGAAAATGGTGCTTTTTGGAAAAAGTATGGTAAACAAATGAAGACCAAAGGATGGACAGGGAAAGTATGCTTCAATTTACATCAAATTGCTAATCTCATATTAAAATGTCCTACAGGACTGGTACAGTGCAGAGAGGTGCATGGTTAACACGTGCAAGATTCTTAGTTAGAGCCCCCACCATACACCATACACACAAACACACACACACACACACACACACACACACACACACACACCCTAAAACAAAGCAAAGGATAAGGAAAGCACAATGAAGGAATAAAGAAAGAAAAATGGACCTCCCTTCCCATCCAGATCCACACCCTTTCTATCTCTCCTTAGAAAACACACATGCATTTAAGGAATAATCAGAAAATAAAACATGGTAAACCAAAACCAATCAGAAGATGACAAAGAACCTATCAAGAAAAAGAGCCAAAGAAAAAACATAGGAAATGCAAATAGATGCAGAGTCACAAATGTTCACATACACAGGACCTATATAAGGATTCAAAAGTAGAAACTATAATACACACGCAAAGAACCTGTAAGGTAAAAATAAGAAGAATGCCCTAACTTTATTGTGAGACAAACCCTCCAAAGATGTTGTCAAGTTCTTTTTGTGTTGGCATCCTCTGCTGAGCCTGGGGCCTACCCTTCAGAGTACTTTCCCCAGTGAGACTCCCTTGGAGAAAACTAACTTTTCATTTGGAAGTAGCTATCAATTGGAGATAGCTTCTCAGTTAGGAAAAAGTGTGTCTTCATGTCTCATTTCAGCTCCAGGACCTTATGTGGTGCAGATCTGTGTAGGCCCTGTGCATGTTGTCACAGACTCCGTGAGTTCATGTGTATCCCAGCCATGTTGTGACTAGAAGGCCTTGATTCCTTGGTGTCCTCCATCCCCTGAGTCTTACATTCTTTATGCCTCCTCTTCTACAGAGTTCCCTGTTCCCTGAGGGGAGGGATTTGATGGAGACCTCCCTTACAGGACTGAGTATTCATTCCATAGTGCTCACTCTCTATATTGTCTGGTTGTAGGTCTCTGTATTTGTTCCCATCTGGAGGAGGAAGCTTCTCTGATGATGGCTGAGCCAGGCATGGATCTATGAGTATAGTGGATGTCATTAGGAGTCATTTTATTGTTACGTTCCATTAGCAGAACAGTAGTATTTGATTTTTCTCTTAGGTCCATAGCCTATTTAATCTCAGATTCTTGGCCACACAAAAAGCATTGGATATGGGTTCTATCTCATGGACTAGGCCTTAACTCAAAGCAGGTATTGGTTGGTTGGTATCACAAACTTTGTGTCATTACCACACCAGTATATCTTGAGGCAGGTCACTCCTGTAGATCAAAAGGTTTGTAGCTGGTTTGATGTTTATCTTACTCCTTTGATAGCATGCAGAATACCTTCCGGTATCATGAATACTAATCTGTAGGGATGAAAGCTCTAGGTAGATACCAGCTCAACTTCTCTGTTTTCAGTGAGTCATGTAGGTGTTGTCTTCAGCCTTGCTGTTATGATTTCATTTTGAATGGCTACCTTCATGATTTTATTTTTTAAAGGTTGAATGATATTCCATTGTGTAAATAAACCACATTTTCTTTATCCATTGATTCATTGACAGTCTAGGTTGTTTCCAACTTCTGGTTATTAAATTCTAGCAACAATGAACATGGCTGAGCAAAATCTCTGTAGTAGGATGAAGCATTCTTTAGGCTACGCTCAGGAGTGGTGTAGCTGGATTGAGTCTCATCTTTGGGCTGAACTGCCACACTGATTTCCATAGTAGTTGTACAAGTTTGCACTCCTCCCAGCGATGGAAGGGTGTTGCGGAAAATCTTAGTCATAATAAAATGAATTTCAAATTAGAAAACGCAATGAAATGTGATGTTTCATAGACAAACTTGATTAATACAATATGTTGATGAGGGTGTGGACAGGAGGCATTCTCAGACACAGCTGATGGGGATGAGGTGAGACGGCTCACTGGTTAAGAGCACTTGTTGCTCTTCCCAGAGATCGAGGTTTTGTTCCCAGTACAGTCTGTAAGCCCAGTTCCAGGTAATCTGATGCTTTCTTTTGGCCTCTGCAGGTACTACTGCACACGTGTTGCACAGACATACATGCAGACAAACACGCATACATGTCCTATAAGGATAAATCTTTAAAAAACTATTCATTTGTATTTATGTGTATGTGTCTGCTTCTCTGGATGTGTGCCATGTGCATGACGTGCCAAGGAGGCCAAAAGAGGGCACTGAGTTCCCTGGACCTGTGAGTTACAAGAGGTTGTAAGCTACTCAGTGTGGGTGTTGGGAACTGAAGCTGCCTGTGTCCTCTACAAGAGCAACAACAAGTGCTCTTCATTGCTGACCATCTCTCCAGCCTAAAATTGTGTGAGCTTTAAAGCATTCATTCCTTGCTTGCTTGTGGGTATCTAGTGTCCTCCAACATTGGACCTATATTCTGTGTTTTTGACTACACATGTATCTCTGTGGGCATCATAAAACTCTCTGCAGCATCCGTTTTTAAGTGTTCCTAAAAACAGACCCCTTCTGCTGATTAACTTTTCGTTTCTTTCTGTTCTCCCAAAAGACTACATTCTGAGAAATCGTAGTTTAAATAGAAGTGCCCTAGAGTCTGGTTAATCCCAATCTTTTACACTCAGTGTGTTCCTGAGGATTCAGGCCTGTGTGCTAATTAGCTGTGACAGATAACTCAGTCTTGTCATCTCTCTTGGGGAAGAAAAATCCTGTTTCTCCACTCATCCAGGGGACCTTCGGGGACCACCACATGCTCCTTGATGCTTCTGTTGAAAAGAGGTAAGCAAGTTCAGTCTAAAAAACCAAATCCAGAAAGAATTTCAGCCCGGGCAGGCATCCAACAAGTCCCAGTACAAGCAGCAGGGACAGATGGGACTGCCCACTGCTCAGTGCTAAGAATTTTCAGAGTCCTAGTTATCAAGGTGAGGTTGATGTCACAGCAGAGCAAAATCTGGCTATTCAAAGTTTGCATATAGGTACCTTAAAGCCAAGGAAACATTTTAAAGACACTTAGGTGCAGACCCTGGGTTAGTTAATGAGATAAATAATCACACATGGGGCTTGGGTGAAGCTAAGAGTCCAGCACTGGCCCAGGCTGAGCTGGAGGCTCTGCTTCCGTCCACAGTCAGCAAACCTAAGAACAATGAAACAGAGGAGAACACAAATAGGATCCACCAATAGACCTCACCACAGTTTTGTCAGTCTGAGTGAGGGCCACCCTTCCCTTAAGTAGAACTAAGGCTTAAGAAGCATTCACTGTCTACTAACATTTTAAGGGTGAAACCTTGAGGGCACTTGGGTATCTCCATGTGGTTCAGTGCTCTCGTCTTCATCGTCCTCTCAGGAGGATTTCAAGAATGAAATGAGGAAATGGATGTAAAATTCTGAGAACAAACTGTAGCTGGTGCACCATAAAGCCTGGTGGTGATTCATAGAAGGCCGGTAGGGCATATGTTTTAGGAAGAGAGACTTCTGCAGATGATAATAAAAACTAGAACTGGCCTGGTGGTGGTGGCACATGCCTTTAATTGGGAGGCAGAAGCAGGTGGATCTCTGTGAGTTCAAGGTCAGCCTGGTCTACAGAGAGAGTTCCAGAACAGCCAAGTCTACACAGAGAAACCCTGTCTCAAAAAACCAAAACCCAAATACACACACACACACACACACACACACACACACACACACATGCACACACACACACACACACAAACTGAGCATAAATATTATTTTACCAAACTTCCTGCCAAGACATTTTAACATGACACCCCCAAAGTGAGATTCATAACAAGCATAAATGTCATAAAAGTCTCTAAAGGAGTTGAGCTATGCACCACACTGCAGTATGTCCCATATTGCTAGACCAACACCTCCAGGTTGAAACTCACAAGAAAAGTGACTGTTGCTTCATTGAGGAACCAGCTGTTGGTTAATGGCTTCCACGATAAGCTCTTTCTTTATTTACCTCATGTTCTGTCTTTTTAGCATCCTCTGCCTCTGAGATTGCTGTTTTGTTGTTATAGCTTGTGGGGCTTTTCAGAGGCTTTAAGGGTCTGGCTCATTTTTGCTTGTTGGAATATGCTTGTGCTATACAGTCTGGCTGGCCTGAAACTCTAACAGTCCTCTTGCAGCCTCAACATTCAGAGCACTGGGAGTTCTTGAAAATTCTTAAGTCCTGGTCTCCCGTCTAAGAAAGGGGTTAGGGTTTTAACCACAGATACCTTTCCAAAGCAACCATTACAACACATTCTATAGGTAGGGCATGCTTGGGCGACTGAGGCAGGAGGATGGCTATGAGTTCTAGGCCAAACTGAGTAAGATTCTATTTTATAAGACAAACAATCAAACAAACAGACAAAGAAGTGGTGACATCACTAGTAGGGGGTCTTTGAATTATCTGGGTATGATTTTGGCTAAAAAAGATTTTAGATGTATGTGCATGAGTGTTTTGCCTGCATGTATGTTTATGAACCATATGCATGTCTGATGCCCTTAGAGCTCAGAAGAGAGCAGTAGATCCTCTGGAACTCCTTTGTGAGACACCATGTGGTTGCTGGGAATTGAACTGGGTCCTCAGGAAGAGTAGTGAGTTCTCTTAACCACTGAGCCAGTCTTCTGTCCAGCTCCTAAGGGGATATGACTTTGAATAGAATATTAGATACAACCACACCTCTCTTTCATTTCTCTGCCATAAGTAGTGGTTTTATTATCCATACACTTCTGCCATGAAGTGCTAACTTGCCTCAGGATCTAAAGCTACCAGACCAAATCATGGACCAAAATCAACCCAAACTGCAAACCGACGACTTCTTGGGTATTTATTACATTAGCTGAAAACTCACCAACATTGCAAATAATCACACCTATTTGTCTTTTGAAGATTGAGGTTTTTTTTTTAAAATGTGTATGTGTGTGTACATATGTGTGCATGTGCATTTATGCATGCCTTTAAGGGTGGCTTCAGAGTACAGAACATCAGATTCCCTTGTGAGCCACTCAAGATCAGTGCTAAGGTACGAACTCTGATATTCTGCATGAGCAGTATGTGTTCTTGACCACGGAGCCATCTCCCCAGCTCCCATGGATGATGAGCCTTTAAAATCCTGAACTGTGGTTTTGCTCCCTAGATCAGTGATCACAGAAATGCATTAAAACAGTTGTTTCAAAGATCCAGCTGCAGGCTCCGCCTCTGAGACACTCTAATTTGGGGAGAGGCATAAATACTGTGGCTTTAACCTGCTCCCACTCCATGCTGCATGGCCACAATGTAGTGTACTTTTTCTGTACTTTTTGTTCAAGAACTTTCAATCAGTTAAATATTTTAAAGCTAAACTAGTAATTATCCTGTCCTCTGTGCTTATATATACTAGGAAATATGCAAGAAAACAAAAGGACGATGTTAGAATGAAAAACACATGTTATCTATTAAATAAAGTTCTCCTTAAAATATAATGGACACTGGATTTGAGCAAATGCTGTTTTACTATTCTGGGATATGGAAACTTTTAAGGTCTCCATCTAAGTTTAGTTTATTTTTGATGGTTTTAACCATTGTCAAAGTAAAACACCAAAACACACTTCACAAAAACTGCAATTGGATAAATTACATTATTGCCTACATATTTATTTTTTAATATCATTTGTTTCTATTAATTTCCATAGTCCCTCATATAAGTCAATAGCTCTTACAAACTAATTGTGTAGCTTCTATTTTTAATAACTTTAACCAATAGTCTCACAATGAAAGCACTAAAATGTTTCTTGTGGAACCTTTTATATGTTGATTCTTGCCTATTAGGACCCAAATAGAGGCTGCCAAACATTTTCCATTAGATTTAATAATATTTCATAAAGTACTTCATAGTTTGTATGACTGCAAACTATAAAAATGTTTTTTCATGCTTTAGTGCTACACACAAGCACCATAATATGCACACATATAATCTTCACATACTTTACATAGATTATCTGTATAATCTGTATGTATAATTTACATATATATACATATATATCACATACATATTTTGCTGACCTCTTGGTCATATCTGATTGAGTTAGCATTGCTCTTGATTCTACTACATTACACATATAGTATTTGATTATGAATTATGATTAAGAATTTGACTACGGATGTACTCTAGGGTCTGGGCATAGAGCTCCATCGGTAGAGTGCTGGACTAGCATGTACTAAATCCTAGGCGCCAAGCTGGCAAGATGACTCAGTGGGCAACAAAGCTTGAGTTTAATCCTGGAACCTACATGGGGAGGGGAGAGAACTGACTTCTAAAGTTGCCTTCTGACCTTCATACACACAGACCTTGACACAGGTACACATAATACATATGTGTACACACACACACACACACACACACACACACACACACACACATTCTGCCTTCCACCCTCAGTACTGCATAAAACTGGGTGTGGTAGTACATGTACTAGTAATCCTACTATTACAAGTGTTAGTAGTCCTAGCACTTGGAAGTAGAGACAGAAGGGTCAGAAGTGAGTTCAAGGCTAGCCTGGGTTACAACAACAAATTTGACATGTAGTTCTCCCATGTTCTTTACATGTATTATAACTCGAATATTTGAGCTGACATTGCTGTGCAGGAAACTTTTTAAAATCACTTGTACATTTTGTTAAGGTTTAGTTAAAATTAGGTAATAAAATTCATAAACCTACTGAACTCAGTACATGCCAACTTGCCTGTCACAATAGGTTTTGAACAAGCAAAAATATTTGTTTGCTTGTTTTTGAGACAGGATCCCATGTAGCTCAGGCTGGTCTTGAACTCGCCTGTTCCACAAGAAGAATCTCCCCTTCCCTCATGACAGTCTCTCAAGTCTGCTCAACACAGGAGCCAACTCATTCCGTTATATTTGGTCCTTGGAAGCCAGATTTCTTGCATGCTAGAGGCACACTCCATAACTTAGTTGTACTCCCCTTCTCCGTTGGTAAATGCTCTTTTGTGGGAACTATTTGTTTCTGTGGTTCACAGCTCAGAGCTCATACCTCTCTATTTTTTCTTATTGTCTCAGGGCTTAGATGTTTGTTATTTCCTCTGCCTGGAAAACTTGCCCTGTACACGAGGTTTGCTCCTTAACTTCCCGTCTCAATTCAAGGTTGTTTTATCTGTTCGTCCTTCCTCATTCTACATAAACTGTAACACAACTCTAATACCACTCATCCTACCTAACTAATTTTTTTCTACTTATCATTACCCAACGTGCTTATTACCTGTGCATTGATTTACCTATTGTTCAGCTTTCTTCACAAAATAGTATTTTAAGTGTCAGAGTGTTGTATGTGTAGTTCACTGCTGTATCCTTAGGGAATGGAATAGTACCCAGCTCCGACAAGGCAGCTGGGAAATATCTATGAAGTAAATGAAAACAGATGGCACGTTTCCATTATTTCCTCAGATAAAGTTAGATGTCTTCCTATTTTTAAAACGTGTTTTGTTTGTTCAGTCTGTTCAAAGAATGTCAAGCCTCTTCTCAATTGCCATCTTAATTAAAAAAAAAAAAGCCAAAGGGACATTCCTTAGAACTGTCAACTTGTTTTGTGGGTTCCAAGGTTGCCTCTATTCGCTCCCTGAATTTCAGAACCAAATGTGTGTATAGCCATGTCTCCATATTTCCCATGGGAAAAGCCTCAGCTTCAGTCGGATTCTTATGGGTGTATTGCACAACTCCAGGGTTTGAGTTACTCTGATCTCCCTTGAATGTTGTTCAACTAAAACCCAAAGCGTTTAACAGGAACCTTATCAAGGTCCCGACCAAACCACCTGATCTTGGAAGTGAAGTTCCTCGGAATTGAAAATAACCTGCGAGGCGAGTCTCTAGCTAAATGTCTGATCAGCCAGTCAAGCTCTCCTGTGGTAGATACTTCCGCCTTTGCCAGACTAGTAACCTGTCAACTACATGTCTCTTGACGTCTGAGTCAACGATTGCTTTAATCAGGATTGTGAAAGGCTTTCTAACGAACTGCGATCCTTTCGGCGCCAAGGACTTACTTTGAGAACACACTGAGTCCCTTTCCCACTGATCAGTTTTTCAGGCGTGTGCACATACCATGCTCTCCTCGCCCCGTCGTGTTTCTTCGGAGATGTCAACCCTTCTAACCATGGGGCAGGGAGAGGACACATGTCTATTCCAAAGCTGTCCTGTATGTCAGTTACTCAAGACTGAGTACCTGGATTTGGACAGGAGATTTCTGTCAACTGGATTTAGTGATGAGAGGTGGCAGCTGTGGCCCAGCACAGGACGGTCTGAAAATGGGCGAAAAGGCTGTGGATGCAGTCTGGGTTAGAAAACAGGATCTTGAGGGTCTGTGGGAACCCGGAGCTCCTAGCTCCGGAGGGAAGGCGCCAGACGCGGGTCGTGAACTGGGACACTTCTTGGGGAACCAATAGGAAAGTCGGTCTCAGGTAGTTCCCCCCCCCCCCGCCCCTCACTCGCCCCTCCCCGCCCCTCGCTCCGCCCCGGCTCCGCGCGTCGCCAGGGCCGCGGAGGCGCGCAGCCGTCCAGCTTCCGGAAGTGCGCCGGAGCGGGCGGCGAGGGCCGAGGTAAGCTCGTAGGTTGGGCGGATCTGAGGGGTAGCCAACTCCTGGAGTCAAACCTGAGGTCGCTCCAGCTCGCGCACTGTCAGGAGCGAGCTGCGGCGGGGACAGCGGTCTCTGCCCCGTGCCTGTCGCGCTCGCGGACGACAGGCGCGTGCGGGGGAGGGGACTCGGGGCGGAACGGAAAGTGGGCTCTTCCGGGTTGCTCGCCCGGGATCGGGACGGTGAGGCCCGGACTCAGGTTGCACATTGCCAGGAGGACAGCTAGTTACTGACCCTCAGTGACAACCCCAGCTGCCCCTTGCAAACCCCCAGAAGTCTGCTCTAGCTCTTCTGGGGTTGAAGCGTTGCCGCTTGGGAGCTCTGGAAGAACGAGATCTGTAAACTTTTAATACTTTACAGGGCTGTCAGGAAGCTCAGCAAAAGCAGGAGCAAAGCCTACAGTGGTCTGATAAACAAAGGGCGTGTGCAACCCTGGGTGTAACCAATGTGTGTATAGAAAAATGCTGACTTAGATGTGCATTTCACTTGAATTTCTTAAAGTGTCAGTAATACAAATATAACTGATGATCACGAGTTTCTTCTGTGAGGAGTGTGAGAATTAAATTCTCATCAGGGCACAAATCCATAAGTCTCTCTATACAGTAATTTAAATTTTGAGTAAATGGACGCCTTGTCACAGATGCTTGGGTCGTAGCTAGCAGTTGGCCTTTACTGCATGGAACAAGTAGTATTAATATCCTAAGATTTAAATGTGTAAGATTTAGTGTTCCCAGAATAGCATTTCTTGAATATTCTCCAAAGTAGTGTTAGAAACTAATTCTGACCAATCTTACAAGTAGAAATTTTACTGACTGAAATTTTATTGTTTATGTAAACCTCGGGAAATAGTTCATTAGTTAGTGAAGGAATTTTGTATATTTCATTTCTGAAAACAGAGCCCTCTTTGAAAGTTTTCCTCCTAAGCCAGTAGTTCTCAACCTTCCTAATGCTGAGACCCTTTAATGCAGTTCTTTTCATGGTGGTGACTCCCAACCATAAAATAATTTTTGTTGCTACTTCATAACTGTAATTTTGATGCTGTTATGGATTTTAATGTGATTTCCCATGGTCCTAGGTGACCCCCATGAAAGGATCTCAACTCAATAGGTTTCTAACTGCTGTTCTAAGCTCTAATATTTGGTAAACTGTGATTTCATGATCATTTTGTGTGAAAATATATTGTAATTTCCATTGTGATGTCTTTTGACTACTGATTACTAATTTCTATAAGTTGGGATTTCAAGATCTCTTGTTGGTGTTGATTTCTCATTTAATTACATTCTGTCCTGGCTAGTTTTATGTCAAATTGAGTCATCTGAATAGAGAGAACCTCAGTTGAGAAAAAAAGTCTCCTTAAGATCTGACTTTAGGGCATTTTCTTAATTAGTGATTGATGAGGAAGGGCCCATGGCCTTGTGAGTGATATCATCCTGGGCTGGTGGTCTTGAGAGTTCTCTAAGAAAGCAGGCTGAGTGAACTAGGAAGGGTAAGCCATTAAGCAGCATTCCTTCAGAGTCTCTGCAGCAGCTCCTGCCTCCAGGTTCCTGCCCTGCTTGGGTTCCTGTCCTGATTTCCTTCAGTGATGGACTATGATGTAGAAGTGTAACCTGAATAAACTCTTTCCTCCCAACTTGCTTTTGGTTGTGGTGTCTCATCATAATAATAGTAATAGTAACCCTAATTAGGATATCGTGGATAGTGATAGTAATAGTATCGTGGATAGTAATAGTAACCCTAATAGGATACTTGAAGTTTCCAATTGTATGAAATGTGTGTACATGGTTTGTTTTCCTGAGTATTTCTTATGGACTTAATTAAGCATACTAGAGCTGTGGGGGTTTAGCTTTGGTTGATACTAGAAATCAGGACAGCACCTCACTGCTTTAATATCAGCATTGGGGAGGCTGATGTATGCAATGCAATTACCTTGAATTCCAGGCTAGCCTCAGCTACAGAGATAGACCCTATCTCAAAACAGCAACAGCCCCAAACACACACACCTGCAAACACATACCAAATAATCAACAAAAAATTGATACTAGGTGTGTGTACGCTTCTATTTCTAGGTGATCTGACCCACCTGTTTTAATGACATGCCATCTTTTTTTTTTTTTTTTTGGTCAGTACTATTATAGCCACACTATTTATTATTGATGTGCCAACACATTTCTCAAAATGAAATGACAACCCCCCTCCCCCTTTGTCTTTGTGTTAGCTAGTTTTATGTCAAATTGGCACAAGCTATAGTCACTTGAGGGGACCTCAGTTGAGAAATTGCCTCCATTAAGATAGGGCTGAAGGCAAACCTATAGGGCATTTTCTTAATTAGTAATGAGGAAGGGCCCAGCTCACTGTGAGTAGTGCAACCCCTCATGGTACTAGGTTCTTTAAGAAAGCAGTCTGAGCAAGCGGGTAAGCAGTCCTCCATGGTCTTTTCCTGCCTCCAGGTTCTTTTCCTTGTTTGGGTTCTTAACTACTTTGGATTATTAACTGTTAGATTAAAAGTATACATGAAACCCTTCCCTCCACCCTCAGTTGCTTTTGTTCACAGTATTTCCTCACAGCAGTAGAAACTCTTAACAGATTTTTCAGTCATCTTGACCAAATATACTAATGTAGTCATATCAGTTTTCATATGCTTATGCCATATTCTATTTTCATATACGATGCCAGCTCCTAGTAGTAGCAATCAAGATTAGGCTCAACATCTGTGGGATATTCAGTTCAAGCACATAAACACTCATAAAAAAAAATCTTATTCACAAGCTTTTATAGAACTGGAAACTTCAAGTATGTATTCTCCAACTACAGTCTAATTTAAATAGAAATATATTCATGTAGAAATATATTAATTTCCTTAATTTTTATTTTTAAACTGTTTCTTCTACCTAACAAGTTAATTTGTGGTGCTGAGCATGGAACCCAGGATTTTACATAGACTAGTCAAGTGCTTTAACCACTTGGCTACATGTCAGGTATTGTGTCTTTATATTTAAAATGTCTCTTTCAGATAGCATCTGTCTGGGTCTTGCTCTTTAAAATCTGGAGGCTCTTGTAGTGTGAGTGTTTATTCCATTTATACTTAATGTAGTTTTTGGTATGGTTTGGTTTTTCTCTACTGCATTGTCTTGTTTTTCATTACATTTCCATCCTGTGATATTTCTGGGTTTGTTTGTTTTTTTTGTTATTGCTGTTTTGTTTTAAATAAGTTGTTTTTTTTAATGTATGTATGTATGAGTTTTTTGCTTGCACGCATGTTTGTGCACTTCTCTGTGCCGGGTGCCAGCAGAGGAGGCTAGAAGAGGGGGTCGGATCCCTTCAACCTGGAGTTACAGATGACTGTGGCTGACTCTGTGGGTGCTGGGTATGGAACCCGGGTCCTGAGTCGTCTGGAAGGTGAGCCAATGCTGACACTACACATCCTTAAGCTCTAAGTAGAGTTTAACCTCTCGGAGTCACTGTCATTGTACCAGTTTATATATCCCAGTTCTCACTTCTTATTTGACCCTTTCCATTTCCCACCTGGCACCCCACCCCCTCCACCCCCCTCTCCATTTGCTTCAGATTTTCTTTTTCTGATTTGGCAAGTTATAAATATATTAGCAAAATGGATTCATTAAATGTGTCCTCCCCCACGCAATTTTAATATCTCTTATACTACTATTTTTTGAAAACCTTAAATGACTGACATCACTTTTTATCTGTTCTATATGAGTACACTTTTGCTCTTTTCAGACACACTAGAAGAGGGCATCAGATCTCATTATAGATGCTTATGAGCCACCATGTGGTTCCTGGGAATTGAACTTAGGTCCTCTGGAAGAGCGGTCAGTGCTCTTAACCACTGAGCCATCTCTCCAGCCCTGACATTTTTTTATTTGTAGATGTATGTGGATGTACGGAGTGCACGTGTGGGGTCAGAGCACGACTTGTGGAATTCAGTTCTCTCTTTCTACTGTGTGGGTCCTAGAGACCGAGCTCAGGTTGTCAGGCTTAGCAGCAAGTGACTTGACCTGCTGAGCCACCTCACCAACCCTCATCTGCCTTTTATGGAAGTTATAAGAATTAAAAATATATAGTATTTGTATTTGCCAGACATTGACCGTTTTTGCTGCTTTTTCTTTTTTTCTGAAGATAGGAGTTTTCTAGCAGTTGGAGGAATGAATGTCCTTTATTCTTGTAGTACATATTCACTGGTGACAAATTTTCTGGGTTCTTTTTGAAAAATTTGTTCATGGCTGTGTGTATGTGGTGTGTGCAGTATGTGCAGTGTGTGTTTGTATGTGTGTGTGTGTGTCTGTGTGGTGTGTTTGGGTGTGTGAATGGTGTATGTGTCTGTACATGTTTGTATGGTATGTGTGTGTGTGTTGTGTGTGTCTGTGCATGTGTCTGCGTGTGTTTGTACGTGTGTGCGTGTGGTGTGTGTGTAGTGTGGGCTGTGTCCTGTGTGTGTGTGTGTGTGTGTGTGTGTGTGTGTGTGCATGCTTTAAGGTTCTGAGGACTGAGCCCTGAGCCTCATGCACGCTGGGCTTGCATTCTGCCTAGTTCCTGTGAACGGTGTATTTTAATTCTAATTGTTAAAGGATGTTTATGCTGGACTTGAAGTTGTTTCTCTTTAAGCCTTCGACCATGTTGAAGTTGGTTTTTGTTGACTGCTTCTTTTTCTGGCCTCAGACTCCTATTTTCCTATTTATTTGTGTATCTAGTAATCTCGTATTGCATTCTGACTCACACAGTGGGTGCTTTAGTGATGCTGAAGGCCAGTCCTTGAGGTGTGTTGCTGTTTGTTGGAGCAGGCAACTAGGCTTTATCTTACACTTCGGTTAAGCAAATCTTTGGGAGGAGCAGGGTGCTTCCCCACAGCTTTCCACATGATGAAATGAAACTGCTGTCTGTGGGTCTGGTGGCAGCTCTGTTTTAGGTTTCGTTAGGGCAGGTGAGAGTGGGTCTTACTGGAAAAAACTCTTTGGGTTTTTGATACAGGGTTTCTCTGTTTAGCCCTGGCCATGCTGGAATGATTATAAAAATACAAGTGCCTCATTCCTGACTGGCCTTTTCTGTGTGTTCTGATCTTTGTTTTATCCTGGTGACAAGCAGCCTCCAGCCTGTACCAGGGCTTAGGGAACACCCCATACTGACATCTGTCTCTGTCCACAAAGTTCCTCCCTGCTATGTTCTTCAGAACAGAGTTACTCCAACAGCTCTCAGCGGTGCTCATGTTGCCTCAGCTTGTTGAAACCATTGTGCTTCACCCGAATTCAGCTTCCTCCACTGTGGCAGCAAGGTTGTCCTCACACAGCCAGCAACTGTGGCCGTGGGCTTCCCTGACGCATTCTCACTTGGCTGTCTAACATGCTTTCTCCAGTTTGGGAGTTGGTTGTAGCCGGCTGACTAGTTTTATCACTTATTTTGCCAGGGCCAGAAATGCAATTCCCCAAATATGTAGTATTCTTTACTTTAGTAATGTTACCTTAATACCACTGAGTGCTACCTGAGTACGTGAATGAGGTGTGCAGGCTCTTTAAAACAACAAAACCCCCAAAATAAAACACATAAATTTAGAGAGGTCTTAGTGAAAAACACATGCCGTTAATCTTTTCGTACCTCTCCTTTTTTGCATCCTTGAAAGAAAATTTGCTCTGGTTGGGTTTTGAATGTTACACTTACCTTTTTTTCCCTCCTTTTCCTCCTCTCCATCCTTCCCTCCCTCCCTCCACCTCATTTCTGTCCTCCCCCACTCTTGTCCTTTTAGTTTAATTTATTATTATTGTGTATGTGTATTTGGTGTATGTGTTTGTGTGTACATGTGTCTACATGTGTGCCATTAGCGTTATAGAGAAATGGTGATTGTTAGTATCTTCCTTTATGATGTTTTAAGGGTCAGTCCAATGACCCATTATTATGAGCACCTGTAATAAAGTCAGCTATTAACAGAGTAAATGGTCCTTTGAGAACACCTTAATAATAACTTTGGCACTTACTGCTTTCCTTTTCACTGCCTCATTTTCTGTCTTCTGAATCCTGATGCTGTGTTAGCTAGCTTTGTGTCATTGTACAAATATCTGAGATAAACAAGTTTTAAGGAGAGGTTTATTTTGGCATATAGTTGGAACTATGGGCTTTGGTCTGTGGTTTCTTGGCCCTATTGCTTTAGTCTTGAGATAAATAACATGGTATGCTGATATGGAAACATATCACACTTTCAATTTTAGCCTGTATTTTTAGGGCCCTTGTCCATGTCTGTCTGTCTGTCCATCTAATCTTATTTTGAGAAAGAGTCTCATGTATCCCAGGTTGGTCTTGAACTCACAGCATAACCGAGGATGACCTTGAATTACTGATCTTCTTGTTTCTACTTCCAAAGTGCTGTTATTGAAGTCATGAGTCACTGTGCCAGTTTACAGATACTAGGGATAGAGATGCAGAAGTGTGTGTTTACTTGGAAACTCATAGAGAAATGATATCATGTGTGCATTTCTTTTATGTTTTTCTTTTTAAAAATTTAAAATTTTACTATTGAGAATGTGCGGGTACTCATGTGCATACTACAATACACGCGTGGAGGTCAGAGAATAACTTCTGGGAGTGGTTCTCTCCATGAGCTCAGGGATGAAACCCAAGTTGTTGGGCTTAGATAGAAAATGGTTTTATCTGCGGAGGCCTCATGTCAACTCTTATTTTTCTGTTTTGAAATAGGGTCTTCCTACCTAGCAGAGACATACCTTGAACTTGTTATATAGCCCAGGCTGGCCCAACACTTAGCATCTTCTAAGTGAGAAGATTACAAGTGTGTGCCACCATACCTGCCTGTATGGTATATTCCATTCTCTGGATGTCTCTGGACATTTGAGTCCAGTGGAGAATATAAATATGGGCAGGATAAAGCTGTACTTTGCTTTGTACCTCCAAGTTTACAGCCTCTCAAAATAGAATTGTATTCACGCTGAACAGTTACAGGCCTGTAGGCCTTTCAGGGGGAGCACACGTGTGTGTTTCTGACCATGTGTTGTTGTGTTGTTCATGTACAGCATTGGCTCTCATTCTTCAACATCCTAGAAGGCACAGTTCTCTCCAGAGACTGCTCCATCCTGGAAGCCTCTCACCTAAAAGGTCCTGTGAAGCCAGACAATGCCTGTTGACTTGGGGCAGGCCCTGGGCCTGCTTCCTTTTCTGGCCAAGGCTGAGGATGCCACATTCTCTGGATCAGATGCTACCCAGCAAAGAGAGCTTGCCAACCCTGAGACTGCTCGCCAGCTTTTCAGGCAGTTTCGTTACCAGGTGATGTCTGGGCCCCAGGAGACCCTGAGACAACTCCGGAAGCTCTGTTTCCAGTGGCTGAGGCCAGAAGTTCACACCAAAGAGCAGATCCTAGAGATCCTCATGCTGGAGCAGTTTCTGACCATCCTCCCCGGGGAGATTCAGATGTGGGTGAGGAAACAGTGTCCAGGCAGTGGAGAAGAGGCTGTGACCCTCGTGGAAAGCTTGAAGGGAGAGCCCCAGAAACTGTGGCAGTGGGTAAGCACACTATCTTGTCTGTGAGTAATGCCCAGGTTCCTCTGGGGATTCTCTGGTTCATTGTCTTTTCTTTCTTGAAAGTTCTTATGACCCAAATATATAGGGTTCCCAAACCAACAACCCATCCTTTGATTCTCTAATACAGTCCCAAGTATCAGCACGTCAGTCCAGTTCTGATAGCTGACGACATAGGACCAGAGCCCAGCCCCACAGAGCCGTTCTGGCACTTTAGATGCCACTCACAAATGCCACGACCAGGTGTCTAAGCAAACTGGTTGTCCAATTTGATGATCGGTGACCTATAGGACCCAGGAATACACCTTTATTACTTTACCAGTTGGTTATACAGAGTAAAACTCACAAGTAGATAAGTGGGAGAGAGAGATAGACAGGGTGCTTCCCAGTCCTCTCCCAGTATGCCGCTTTCTTAGAACTTCAGGGAGTTCACCAACCGGCTGCTCTAGAAACCCCATTGTTTATCTATTTTTTGCTGGGGGGTCTCACCATTCTGGCACAATTGCTTAACTCATTTGCCATCAGTGGTTGAATATCCCTTTCCCTTCCCTAGAGTTAGGGGTGGGGTCAGCTGAGAGTTTTAAGCCTGGAATCCCATGATTGCTTATTCTGGCAACAGACCCCTTCCTGAAGCTATTTAAGGGGCACTATGAGTTGGCTGCCCAGCAAGGACTTGGCTGTGGGTGAAAAATCCACATTATGCGTGATGGAAGATTCCTGTGCTAGACAGAGGTTCAAGGAGCTCTCCGCAGAACAGAACACCAAGACCACAGCCTGTGCCACTTACACTGAATGCAACTGTTGGAGGCTGTCTAGGAGAACATAATATTAGCGGTATGATTTGAAGGTCTCAGACCTGGTTCAGGCCTCTGTTTCTGGTCTGTTTTTCTGGGTTAAAAGAGGCTTTTCTTTTTCTCTGTCCAATAGCCATAAGACTATCTCATGGTCTGTTGTAGAAGGCCAGTTCCATTAGCTTTGAGCAATCTTGACTCTGCATCCTTCGGTAATTAGTGCTGTTTGGTGTCCAGATCAGCATCCAAGTTCTAGGACAAGAGGTTCCATTCGAGAAGGAGAATTCGACACACCGCCATGGGGACAAGGTGGAGCCTGCACTGGAGGTGGAGCCCGCCCTGGAGGTGGCACCTCAGGACCTCCCCCTTCGGAATTCATCCTCAGCACCTGGGGAGCTACTGAGCCATGGTGTGAAAGAGGAATCAGATGTGGAGCCCGAATTAGGTGAGGGGCAGTTATCTGTTGTGCTATGTGGTAGTGTCTGGGAGAAATTTGGAGGCTGTGGTTAGTACGGCTAAGTGTATGCTGAAACAGTATAAGGCCCCTGGAAAGTGTGGGAATGACCAGATCTGTATTTTAAACCATTCATGATTGGGCCATACCATGTGGGTTTTGGTTCTTTGGAGGGAGCTGGGAGAAACATAGGTGAGACTGAAAGTTTGGAGTGGGACGTGGTAGTTGTTAGTAGGTCTTGGAATTTGATCGACACTGCAATCTGTGAAGAATTTCATGGTGTCCCCTGGGGAGTGGTTAAGGGATTCTGAAAGCATTTTATTCTTTGCCACAGCTCTGGCTGCTTCCCAGCTTCCTGCCAGACCTGAGGAGAGGCCTGTTAGAGACCAAGAGGTAGGAACAGCACTCCTCCCAGCGCTGCAGGAGGTGAGTGGGGTCCTCTGCCTATGTCTCTTGGCCCAGGAGGGTTGGCGGGGACAGACTCAGAAGAGGAGAGGAGACGGAGCATGACTGCGTAGTAGCTGCAGTGGCTGCTGTCTGGATAATGGAATCTGGCCTCTGTGAAGAGGTGCAAGTTGCTTTGCTTGGTAGTTTCTGATTTTTTTCTTTTCATTACTTGGAGCCCATGCTAAGAAAAGGCTATTTCATTTCCTAGTATGCTACCCACACAGGAGTCTGTTAGAAACTTGGAATGGTTATTTTTCATGTGTGACAGGTGGAGTTGTTTTCTCTGACATCATAGGAGTAATGTTGACAGACTGCACATACTCGAAGCATATAGTTCAGTAAGTTCTGGTGTGTGTATGCAGCCCTGAAACACAAGCACAATCAGGAGCAGCTATCTCCCTCACATTCAAGTTTACTTTAAAACATCATGTTTTAAGTTTTTCTTTAAAAGTTTTTTTTTAAATATTTTTATATTTATGAGTTGTTTTGTCTGGTATATGCCAGGTGCATTTGGTGCCTATGAAGGCCAGAAGAGGGCAGACCCCCAGGAACTGGAGTTACAGATGCTTGTGAATTATCATGTGCATGCTAGGAATTGAACTCAGGTCCTGTGGAAGAGCATCCAGTGCTCTTAACTGCCGAACTGTCTGTATAGCCCTTCTCTTACTGTTTGAATTCTTGTCTCCTGTCATTTACAGTACCCCAGCCATTCTGAGACACCTAGCCACCTTCTATTAACGCATACTTATATTTTCTAGAATTTTATGAAATAACTCAACTTCTTTTCCTTGCATGTAATGTATTATTTCCTCTGGTTTTAAAATGTCTTCTTGCTGGGTTTGTGTTGTTCATTTACCTACATCTCAAGCAGTTGCTGGATTATCTTTGTTTTTATAACTATTATTGGGATGCAGTTATTTGGACAAAGTTTGTTCTATTTTGCTCAGACTTTTCAGAGGTGTGTGTGTGTGTGTGTGTGTGTGATTTCAAAATGTCTGAAACTATGCATAACACTATACATCATATATATAGAGAGTGCAGCTTTCCTATCATTCCTCTGATAAAGATTAATTTGTAAGTTATGAAAGGTGAGCAATTAACATTGACATCTAATAATGGAATAATTCTAGCAGCACTCTGTAATGAGAGTTACATGAGTGTGGAACCTTGTGTCGGTGTGTCTTACCATGTAACACCGTACTCACCCTTTATGTGCTGATGTCAGATAGCACAGACTTGAGTAATGAGATGGAGTGAGGTGGATAATAGAACTCTCACCCACCATGGCTATAACTTCTGCAATTCATGGTGTGACAGCAAAACTAGTATTAATGTTTTCCCCTTTTTACCATTTTATGGGTAGAAGACTTCTTCTTACTGCAGAACTCAGCAACTTCTGTGTATGGCTTTTTCCTTAGTGAGTAGAGAATGTTTTCATTTTCCACTCAGTAAGTACTTCATGGCTTCTCTCAGGCATGGGCCACCATCTCTTGCATTTTGGGGCTTCTCTTAAGTAAAATAAGGGTCAGTTGAACAGAAGCTGGTTCTCCAACTGTGGGTCTGACAGCAAACAGAGCTGCTAAATAACAAGTGGGTGGGTAGTGTATGCAGGTGGATGCCCTGGTGGGCAGTGTATGCAGGTGGATATCCTGGTGGGCAGTGTATTCAGGGTGGATGCCCTGGTGGGCAGTGTATTCAGGGTGGGTGCCCTGGTGGACAGTGTATGCAGGGTGGATGCCCTGGTGGGCAGTGTATGCAGGGTGGATGTTCTGGTGGGCAGTGTATGCAGGGTGTATGTTCTGGTGGGTAGAGTATGCAGGAAGATGTCCTGGTAGGCAGTGTATGCAGGGTGGGTGTTCTGGTGGACAGTGTATGCAGGGTGGATGTTCTGGTGGGCAGTGTATGCAGGGTGGATGTCCTGGTGGGCAGTGTATGCAGGGTGGATGCTCTGGTGGGCAGTGTATGCAGGGGGATGCCCTGGTGGGCAGTGTATGCAGGGGGATGTCCTGGTGGGCAGTGTATGCGGGGTGGATGTGTTGGCTAAATTGACAACTCACATCCTGTTTGAAACTATGCCATCCACTCAGAAAGACATTTAATCGCTGGGTGTGGTGGCACACCTGTATTTCTAGCACTTTAAAAAATGAAGTGGTATGTGTTTTAGATTCAAGGACAATTTAGACTACAAATCAAGTTTCAGGCCACAGTGAACTGTACTGAAGACACTGTCTGGAAAAAAAAGCAGACAGATTATAAATGAAAGAATGTGCAATTTAATGTCTAGAAATTATTTATGAATCATTCCATTTGATGCGGTCAGTCTACAGTTGACAGTGGGTAACTGAAACCAGAGATGTGAAAATAGAGATGGGCAGGATTGTGGTTGAGCACCAGAGAAGCCCTGCTACCCAGGGCCCAGGTTCCTTTGAAAACTGTCCACTGATTCCTTTCTCTTTACTGGCGGTTTCATCCCATGGTATTTACTTTCTGCAGTTCTTTGTAAAGCCTGGGTGTTATTCCCTTGTCCACAGTGTGTCTGATAGAGATTTTCTCCCATCCTGGGGGGCTGTGAGTTCTGCTGCTTTGTTTCCTGGGCTATGCAGAGGATTTGATTTTTATGTGGTCCATCTGTTGACACTTGGTCCTTGTTTGTTTCTGACAGTTCCTGTGCTGGCAGTGTTTTATTCAGGAAGTTCTTGCCTACTCCAATGTCTTGAAGAGTAGTCCCTGTGGTTTCTTCTAGAAGTTTCAGCACTTGAGGTTTTAAATTAAGGTCTTTGGCTCATTTTTTTAGTTGATTTTGTGATTTTTGTACAAGGTGAAAGATAAGAATTTAACCCTCAGGTAGATAACTAGTTTTGCCAGCACCATTTATTGAACAGCTATCTTTTTTCCATTGTAACTTTTGGCCTCTGTGGTAAAAAATTAAGTGTACATAGCTTTGTCATCTTACTTTAGGTCCAGTAGACCTATGCCATTGGTGCTAGTTTTATCGTAAAACCAAGCTGTCTCTTACTTTATCAAAGGACCATTGCTTCTGGAGTATGTAGGGACAGTCCAGAGAATTGGTTAATGTATTTAAACATTACAGACACCAACCATTACCTGTTCTGGATAACTTAAAAGATCAAGGCTGGGCATGGTTGGTACTTGCCTGTAATTCTAGCACTCAGAAGGCTGAGGCAGCAAGCAGTATTAGAGTTTCAGGCCAGTCACAAAATAAAACAAAAAACAAATATTCTTATTGATGATTACATACACACACACAGTGACTGTATTAGGTAATTGGTAACTATATACACAGAGTATTTGTATTAGCCAACTGGTGACTATACACACTTACAGTTCCTGTGTTAACCAATTGGCAACTATAAATATGCACAGTGCCTATATTGCCTAATTAGTGACTCCACACACACAATGCCTGTAATGGCTGAATGATGACTCTGCACACACACACACACAGTGCCCTTATTAGTTGATTGGGAATTATACACATACACAGAGTCTGTATTAGCTGATTGGTGACTATATACAAATAATGTATTAGTTGACAACTGCCTACCAACCACTAAGGTAACTAAGTCATCCTTACATATCCCAATAACCACCAACCCCAACCATTATCAACCTTAGCAAAACCTTTATATTTAATGCAATCCTCTGAAAAATTAAGGGAAATTTAAATATACCACTACCTCCAGTCTTGTCTGTAAATTTGAAGTTTTGCTAATTATGTCAGAATGCAGAGGGGATGTGATTACTCCTACGTAGGATGTCATTATCAGAAACTATGACTGGGTATAGCTTAAGTTGAAGGTGGCATAGTTCATAAGCCCACAAGATGGTGCTCTTTCCACATGGGAACAGGATTTTCCATCAGAGCACACAGTGGACTTTGGGACTTTCAAAGGGAGAGGTAATAGCTGCTGGTACCCTGCATCTATACTAGGGGTTACATTCAGGCTTCAGCTTTTTGGCAGTTTTGGAGTGTAGCTTTCAACCATTGGTGCAGTGTTCAGTGACCATGCTGATGGTGCTGCTGGCTTCCAGTGCTTGTGCTCTCTTACTTGTCACTTCATGTCGCAACAGCTGTTGTGGTGCCATGGAGAATGTCCAGTGTCCAGCAAAGCTACCATTCTGTCATGGACTTGCATGGTGTCCTTTACCTGACAGTTCTCAAGTGAAGGTCTTGTGGGTTTGAACTGAGGACTCCTTCCTGTGTTTAGCAATATTTACTCAGACTGGCTGTTTCCAGGAGTTTCATTCATGTAACAGTAACAAAATAATAAGTTTAAATTTAATTTTGCATTTACAGTATAGTTAAGAACATTGGCCTTTTGAGCATTCCGATGTTTTTCATACCAAAAATTCTCTTCCCCTTCCCTCTCTTCTCTCTTCCTCGCTCAGTCTGCAGATTCCAGACTGTCTCTCCCAAAGACATTCCTGACACTAGGTGGCAGACTTGCTTTAGAACTCAGGGTGAGAAGCTCATGGTGTCCTGCTGAAACAGTGATGCTTATATTACTTCTTTCAAACTTCCCGACAAGTTTAGTGTGAACAGTCAGTGGGTGGGGACCAAGACTCCAAGAGGTTAAGTGACTTACCCAAGATCACACAGTAGAAAGGGGCCAGTCTGGGACTTAGGGTCTGGTGCGTATAACTCCAGAGAGCTGCCGCTTATTCTGGGTTCTAATGTCAGCTTCTTGTGGGGAGGCTGAAATTTCATCTTGAAAAGTAGATGAATTTGAGGTGGGTGGCCTTTTCTGTTTTGGGTCTTCAGCCTGCTGTTAAAGAGGAGAAAGACTGCTTTGTCTAACAGTGGAGCACCTTGCTCAGGAGCACTGAGAATGAAACCAGCCTCACCAAGAGTAACCACTGAGGGACTCCAGATGTACCGTTGTGACCCCTGATGCTTTTGTGTCAGAATCAGGGTTTACAGCTGTTAACTCTTCTGACCTTTTCACTCATTTACCTTTCTTACTAATTCCCCTTTAAATGTCTTCCCTTTCTCTTGGATTTCTAGGTTTCCAATAGTGGGGATAGCAGGCACCCAGTATCAAAAGAGCTGCATCTCTTGAAAGAGACAAGAACAAGGGTCAGGGTGTGTGGTGTTCTTCACTCCTACTGTGTATCCTAGAACCAAACCAAACCAAAACCCAGAAGTACGCACCTAATGTTTTGTAAACTGGGCAAGAAATGGGGATCTGAAACCTGCCATCTTCCCATTGCCCTCTTTGTCCTTCACAGAGGATTCACTTGTTTCAGTGAGTTCTTGGGTCTCCTGTTGAGACTCAATGTGTCCACAGCACATTCCTTCCTCTCAACTTTCTATAGTTTGGGAAGCAGGTTTAAACACCTTCATTGGAATGATACTTCTGTGTTTTTTCCCCCAGGAGCAGTGGAGACACCTGGATTCTACTCAGAAGGAACAGTACTGGGATCTCATGCTGGAGACTTATGGAAAAATGGTCTCAGGAGGTGAGGGCATGTGTTCACTTGATGGGGGAGATGAAAAGACTGGGAAACTGTTATGTATTTTCTGTGCATTCCTACCTGTTGAAGGTGTATGTAAAGGGAGTCTTGGTACTACTATAGGAAGTTGGTGAGTTAGAAATGCAGGTATATAAGTAAGAATGTCCCAATATTTAAAGTGTTCTGTTCTCCAGGAACTGTGTGATTGTGTTAAATATAGTAACACCTTTAATTTTGAAACAAATTAAATGGGCATGGTGATGCTATTCCCCACCCTCTACCCCCTATTTTTCCCCTTTTGACACAGGGTCTTACTAGGTAGCCCTGGTTGACCTGGAACCTAGTATATAGATCAGGCTGCTCTTGAACTTACAGAAATCCACTTGTCTTTGCTTCCTGAGTGCTGGGATTAAAGGCATGTGCCACCACACCCACCCATAGCATTCCCTTTTTAAAGATGTCAGATCAAGGACTTGCTCAATCTTCCACAGCTCTCAAGAGCTGTAATGTGGATGCAATTGTTACTGGCTTTGGGTCCATATTCTTTTTCCAACTAAACTGAACTGCCTTAAAAAAGGTATGAGTCCCTGTCTTGATGTTTGCACCAGCCTGCCAGTGGTCTCTGGGTCCTTGTCATCTGTCTAGATTCTTGTTTTCATGGCATTCTCCATATGTCCTTATCATCTAGTTCTCTGGTGAGTAACTGACTCCATGTCTGGGTTTCTCTTTTGAGCTCTAAGCTGTCACTGTTCATCTAAACCCACAAATTTTCTCTCTCTCAGTAGCAGGCAGTTCCAACTCCAAACCTGACCTGACTAACTTAGCAGAATATGGGGAAGAGCTGGTGGGGCTGCACCTTCACGGCACTGAGAAGATGACAAGACCCCCCTGCAAAGGTCAGTGGAGTCATGGTCTGTCCCTAGCCATTTCTGACCTCTGCAGATCAAACCGCAGCTGGTGGGTAAAGTAGTTATTGCATTAGTCATAGCTAACTCTGAACTGCCTTGACTATGTGCAGTTGCAGGTCTGTTGATATATTTATTTAACCATGAAAGAAAGAGCAGATGTTGGATCTACTGTCAGTCTTGTCTATTTTGATAGTTTTTCTTCTCAGAGACAACTAATATTTAGACAACATGAGGCCAATATAGGCAGTTAAAATTTCCTCAGAAAGACTCCATGCAATAGCCATTACATCAGTAAAGAAATTCAGAGAAAAAACTTTTTGGATTTGTAAAAAAATTTTTATTAGTCTGTGTTTATGATCCGTGTGAGGGGCATGCTGTGCCGGGCATGTGTACAGAGGCCAGAGCACAGCCTTATGCGGCTGTCTTCCTCTGCTGTGTGGGCTCTGGAGGTCAGACTCAGGCCATCAGGCTTGGGTAGAAAGCGCCCCTACCCACTGAGCCATCATGCTGACCAAAACTAAACCTTCTTAACCCAATCCTAATCAGTGATAACCACCTACTTCAGCAAAATAAACAAACAGAAGAGTGTTCTATTTAGTCTCTGTGTCCCTGGACTTCATTAAATAGCAGCATCAACTGATACTTAACATGCTTGAAGACTGGGAATAACTCTGAATTTTTTTGTGGTGTGCATCCCTTTGCCTTGGGTGTTCTTTCTAAAACATGTCAACCATAGAAAAACATAACAGCTTGCTCACATGTGTATACACATGCCCATGTACACATGTATTGAATTCTAGAATTTTGGAGAATAAGAAGGACTCAGATTATCCCTTCCTTAATGAAGTCTAATCATTTTCCTCTGCTGATGTATTACAGAAAATAAAGAGTTGATAGGTATAGCTTTATTATCAATTGTTTTTTTGTGCTGGGAGTCAAGTCAGATTTTATACATGCAAAGCACACATTCCACCCAGTCCTGATTTTAATTTGAAGCAGTGTATTTACTATTTCACAAGAGTTCCTTTGGAACAATTGATTTCATACTGTGTCATGTCACCAGGGAAGACTGGTGAGCAGATGCTTCATATGTGTTACCTAGGAGGGGAGCCTGGGAAGAGTGGGGCTATCTGGTTCACCTAGTAGGATTAATATTCTAATTTTTGAAGTTTTACAATTTTTGTGTATGGGTATTTTGCCTGCATATATCTATACCACATGCATTGCATGTTGCTCAAGAGGCCAGAAAAGGCCATCAGATTCCCTTGAACGGGAGTTGCAGACAGTTAATGAGCTACTACATGGGTGCTAAGAACAGAACCCAGGTCCTCTGTAAGAACAGTAAGTGGTTTTATACATTGAGCCCATTATTATTACTACTACTACTACTACAACACAACAACAACAACTACTACTACTACTCCTACTCCTACTACTACTATTTTAGAGATGACTTTTAGCCATATTTATATTCCCAGTAAAAGTGAGTAAAGGAGAGAGCTTGCCTATACCTTGTAGCAGTAGGGTTTTATTTGTGATATTCAGCCCATTATATACCAGCTGTTTCTGCTTTGTTTGGGGTTTTGTTGGTTTTTGTCCATCCATCTTTCTTGCTGACTTGGCCCCATTAGATTATGCCTTGCATAGCCCGTTTTTATAGCTAGAGATAGAATTAAGAGAAAGAGTATTAGAAGTAAGTGCAGGAAGATTAATTGGGTGGTGATGAGGACAGATGGGAAGAGAACACTTGGAGAGAGAAGCTTGCACAGGGCCTAGTAGGGGTCCAAGGTTTATAGGAAGAGAGACTGAGCTGGGCTGGAAGCTACAGCAGCAAGATAAGAAAGGAACAGCTGGAAAACTCAACAGTTGGGCAGACTGCCAGATGTGTAGTAAGGCCAAGTGTAGAAGTCAGAGAGAAATGCTGTATCTCTGACCATATGGAAGGACAGTTCAGAGTGAAAGCAGATCAGCAGGGTCAGCCTCAAAAAGTTGTTGTATACTGTGTCTGTTGTATACTGTGTCAGAGTACCCAGGGAATAAAACAGCAAAAACAAAAACAAAAACAAAACAAACAAACAAAAACAGAACAAAAACCTCAAACCAGTTATGTGATTCCTAAGTAGATATCTTACCAGCAGAGAAGAATAGTGAGCAAAGTTGGAAGATCCTTTGTGAGTGTTTCCTAGGAGAGGAGCCCAGGAAGCTCGAGGCTGTCAGAGTCACTTCTGATGGAGGGGGTAGCAGAGATCCGAGGGCAGGAACTGCTTCTCTGTGCAGGGCTGTAAGGGAGCTTTGCCTATGCTGCTCGACGAAATAAGTTAGGAAGCAATTTTTAAAAGAATTTGCAAAGTAGACACAAAGAAAGAAACACGAGTAGATATTTTATTTGCATCCTGTTTGGATTGGAAACATTTTTCTAAGCATAAAGGTGATACAAGATATCTTTGAGGAAAAGATTAACAGACTTATAATAATAATTTGCTTATAAACTAAAAAAAAAAAATCTATACATCAGAATAACTCCAAACAAAATTACTGCAACTAAATTGGTGTAAAACATTTTTGTGAACTTGATAGATAAATGATGGTGTTTTATTTTTCTTAAAATAGAGAAAAGTTAAACCAAGTTGATGAGAATAAATTACTTTTCCCAGTAAAATTTGGACAGCAGTCTTGGAGTATAAAAAGTAGCTCCCAGATGTGGGAGGAAAAAGATTTATCCTTTTAGCACTGAGGAATTAACATTTAAAATAACAAAAATCCATTTTTCACTGGTCTAAATAGCATACGTAAAAAAAGCATTCAGTACTCAAGTCTTAGCTCCCTCCCCATTTCTCCTTCTTAACAACATACCAGAGGATAGGAGAACCCTTCTGAAAGTTAGGTTGCCAGTCGGTATTAAGAACTGTGGGGCTGGAGAGATGGCTCAGTGGTTTAGGATTCTTACTGCTCATGTCGAGCTGGGTTTGGTTCCCAGGATCTACATAGCAGCTCACAACCATCTGTAACTCCAGTCTCAGGGGATCCAACACCCGCTTCTCACCTCCATAGGCTCCTATATGTGTGGTACACATATACACACCTAGGCACACACACATAAAATAAATCTAAGAACAATTTACAAAACAAAACAAAACTGTAATGTTCAAGCCATTAGGTATTGCAGTTGTGCTCTGAGGAATTCCTTTAAGGCATTGATCAGAAAATGGGTAAACACTTATGAAAAGAATTGCTTATTACAGTGATATTTGTTGTAGTAAATACATGATTAAGGGCATAGGTTTCCACAGTGGGGAATTCTAAACTCTCCATATATTTATTATAATTTTTATGGTGGCTGTTACTGGACTCTTCTTTAATGACAACAGACAGTACTTTATCTTTTGAATGGGCACTCAGAGAACCAACATGTTCAGTTCTAGTTCTCTGATAGGTGTCTAGGCCTTGAGGGCCAGGTAAGGTGAGAATAAAAAGAGAGAAGAAAACAACGTCTTGTTTATTTTTGTTTAGTTTGGTTTAAATTTTTGAGGCAGAGTCTTATGTAGAGCTGTTGGCCTTGAACCTGCTCTGTAGCTCAGGACAATTACTTTTTTTTAAAAAGATGGGTCTTGCTGTGTTGCCTGAGCTGCCCTTGAACTTGTGATCTTCCTGCCTCATCTTCCCACTTATGGATTGTAGGTGTATGATACTATGCCTGGCACTGAATAGACTCTTAGATTTATAAGGATAATGTAATTTTAAAAAGTTTAAATAAACCTTCCAACCAAAATAAAAAAATAAAATCATTACCAGATGCTTCATAAATAATAATCAGAAACCTGCATTATGAGAAAAAGCATCATTGCCTACACAAGTTAATAAAGCTAGGTGTGGTGTCCAGTACTTGAATTCCTAGCTACCCAAGACGCTGAGCAGGAGTATCCCCTGAGCCTAAGAGTTTGAGGATAGCCTCGGCAACATAGCAAAACCAAAAATACTTATATAAAACATAAATAGCAAGGCACATAGACTGCTCTAGTTAACTAGTGTGGCACAATATTGCCTTATTGCATTGAGCCTACAATAAAATTATGAATACAGTAAAACATTAATGAAGTTTATTTACTAAATTTTAGATTTCTTGGTCGGGTGGTAATGGTGCATGCCTTTAATCCCAGCACTTAGGAGGCAGAGGCTTGTAGATCTCTGTGAATTCAAGGCCAGTATGGTCTACAGACCTACTTCTAGGACAGCCAGGGCAACACAGAGAAACCCTGCCTCAACATGTTCCCCACCCCAAAAGAATGTAGGATTCTTATGTGAGAATTCATGTTAAATATTAAATAGACTAGGGTCAATATTTACTATGTAAATGCTATCTAGCCAGATATAGAACTGTGTTCAATATGACAGCAGTTTTACCTAAAAGTAGTTATACATATGTGCATGCAAGTGAAATTAGACTGGAAGTCCAGACACAATGGTGGCACACACCTTTAATCCAGCACTGGGGGGATGTTTGGGGGAAGAAAGGCAGGCAGATTTCTTGGAGTCTGAGGCCAGCCTGGCTGATAAGTTCCAGGCTAGCTGAGACCACATAGTGAGTCCAGTATCATACATCCCATCTTATTTGGTAATGCTGTTGGGGTTTATTTGGGTTTCTTGCATGTATTTATTTTCCTAAATTCTTACTGTGTTTATCTTTTGTATATAATCAAATAAAAATCTTGGGGTTGGAGGGATGGCTCAGCAGTTGAGAGCATGTGTGCTGCCCTTGCAGAGGATCTGAGTTTGCTTCTCAGCACACGTCAGGTGGCTCACAGATGTCTGTGACTCTAGCTCCTCTGTGGGTACCTGCACTCAACGTATGTATATACACAAACATACTAACATATACATAATTACAGAAAATAAAAATAAACCTTAGAAAGAAAACCAGTTATCTTAACAAGCACTGATTGTATATAACTTGTGGTGTTTTGTTGGCCTTTAATTGCATACTGTTTTCTTGAGGAGGTGTCAGAAAAGCTCACTAGAAGCCTGTGCTCTTCAGAATGAGTGGCTCAGCTTCAGAGCCAATCGATTTAGCCTTGAACCAAGCACAGGCAGAGTGAGTGTGAAGTGCTCAGGCACCTGGGTGATAGTTTTCATCCACATTTACTGATACCCTTTCAGAAAAAGGAACATGATGCTTGCCTGGTGCCATCTTTGCATCAGGTGGAAAATAGGGCATAGCAGTTACTGCCACTTAAATCTTCTTTTTCCTTTCAGAAGACAGACAAGAAAATGACAAAGAGAACCTAAACTTGGAAAATCACAGGGACCAGGGATGTCTGGATGTTTTCTGTCAGGCATCAAGTGAGGCTCCACCACAGACTGCCTTGAGTGATTTCTTTGGTGAGAGTGAGCCGCATCATTTTGGAGGAGAGAGTGTCCCAGAGGCTCTAGAAAGTCTTCAGGGTGAGGGAACTGGGACGCAGCTCTTTCCTCATGAAAGGGGCTCTGGAAAACAGCTAGGGCAGTACATACAGAGCTCTTCTTCAGGAGAGCTGTCTGCCTTGTGGCTAGAGGAGAAGAGAGAGGCCTCTCAGAAGGGACAGGCCAGAGCCCCCATGGCCCAGAAACTGCCTACCTGCAGAGAGTGTGGGAAAACCTTCTATAGGAATTCACAGCTTGTTTTTCACCAAAGGACTCATACTGGAGAGACATACTTTCATTGCCGCATTTGCAAAAAAGCCTTTCTACGAAGCTCAGACTTTGTGAAACATCAGAGAACTCACACAGGAGAGAAGCCCTGTAAATGTGATTACTGTGGGAAAGGCTTTAGTGACTTCTCAGGCTTGCGCCACCATGAGAAAATCCACACAGGAGAGAAACCCTATAAATGCCCCATCTGTGAGAAAAGCTTTATTCAGAGGTCAAACTTCAACAGACATCAAAGGGTTCACACAGGAGAGAAACCTTATAAATGTACCCACTGCGGCAAGCAGTTCAGCTGGAGCTCCAGCCTTGACAAGCATCAGAGATCACACTTGGGGAAGAAGCCCTGCCCATAACCACGCCCTAAGGCACTACAGTCCATTGCAACCCTGCTCAGCTCTGCCTGGAAGAACTTCAACCAGAAATGACCTCCTCCTCTCTGTGTTGGAGGGAGAGGAGCTGGGCACTGTTTTGATGTGGAGGTGATGTTGTTCTGAGTTGAGTTTAGTTCTTCCTTTTGCACCAGGAAAAGAAAGCAGTTTTTGTTTGTTTCAGCTGGCCTCCTATTAGCCCCCTGGGAAAGACATGCCATGTAGATAATGGCTTTAGTAACTCTCCCATGAGAGCCTGACTGGCTTCTAGAGCAGGCTGCCACAGAAGGGGAGGGAGGGTCACCTTCTGTGCATGCCATCTTTGTTAGACTGGTGACAGAGTTCCTGTCTAACTGTCCTTTATTTGAAATAAACTGAGTGAGTTGGTCTCTGTCTTCTTTGTATCTGCCGTGTTCACTGTGTTTTGACTATCACTTCTGAATATACCGTTTTCATAGAGGAGCCCATGTGGGAACAGAACTCCAGGACCACCCATTGACACCTGTTAGGGTGGTAATGTAGCAGAAAGAAACTAGGAAGCAAAAGTGTGGGCCATGCTGGGCAACTTTTACCTCAGGTAAGTCTGCCTGCCATGTGATCACATGCTCAAGTATCCTCCCTTCCCCTGGCATCCTTCTTGAACTATTATTATTGCCAGAGTGTTTTATGTTTTAAAATGTTCTTTATTACCTCATTTTGCCTGTAGGGTGTTAGGAAGAAATCAATAGTATCGATTTAGTTTTTAATACTGCCTAGGACTTTATTAACATATATATGTCTAACCTACCCATTTGTCCTTGTAATCACAAGTAGTATATCTCAAAGTTTCCTACCTTGGTACAGTGAAACTTCTATCAACACTCCCATGAACCTCTGCCCGTGTACCCCTCCCCACTCCCATTCAAATTCATGACCTCTATTTTCACCCATGTTTATGCATGCATAAATCTCTATATTAAAATCTCCTCTAATGACCATTACTTTACTAGCATTGAGTAGTTAGCTAGGTCTCCTTTTCGTTGAGTGGATTAGAGAGCTCTTGGTTACTGCCAGGTTATGTGTGCTGCTACTACAGCCTTTGGGTTATTGTGCCATGCTGATTGTTGCTGTGGTTTGTAGGTGCTGTGTTGGTAGGTGTTGTAGCTGGGTAGGACTGTTGGTTGCCTCTCATCTTTGGAAACTTGCATGGAGCCTTCTGGTACCATGAAAGTTAGTTCTCAGTTCAGATCAGTTATAACTCAGGGGTCTTTGGGCCTTATTTATGATGTGTTTAGTAGTTTCAGCAGTAGGAACCTCCACCTCTGGTGGTAACTAAGAACAACAGTGTAATAGGCTGCATATTTGGATAGCCCTGACCAACAAACTCAAAAGACAGCTTCTCATGTCTGCTGTTGGGATTTTGTTTGGTAGTCTTTGACTCTTAGAGGGAATGCTGTCAGTCTAGATGAGAATAGTTCATTAAAACTATATATGTCTATTTATATCCAGAATTATGCCTATTATAGTTTTTAAAATAGTATGATTCTTTGTGGCTTTTTCAGCCATCCTTATTGCTGCTTTATCTGCTTCCCTACATCTTCTGGATTACTACCTTCCTCTTCCTTAAAGAATTCCCCTTTCCCATTTTTTTCTTAAACCTTACCAAGTTGAGTCAGAAATTGTGCAAAGTAGGATTCAAGCTTTGCTCTGACAAGACCTCCAGGGGCTTTGAGTGCCTGTTGTATTTCATGAAGCACTGTCTAAATAGTAATTAAATACTACTGCAAAGCTATGAAGGAAGAGGAAGAGTGATCCCTGTATATCCTGACCTTCCTTACCAAAGTCACTTCAGAGCTGTGTGAAGCCCATCAAAACTGCACACCCATTTAGTTTCCAGTGGTCATGTCTGCAGTGGGAAATCTGGAAAGTTTCAGGTGAGTAGCTTTATGGTATAAACTTCTCCTTGGGGGGGTGTCTTATGAGTAGTGTTCAGAGTATCAGAGCTAATAGGATGTGCTTGCATGATTACAGTTGTATCCTCAGCAAACAGTGAGTAGAAAGGTTCTTTAGTAGATGCATGACTCAATCACAGGCCATTATGACAGGTGCCATATGACAGTTGCTACAACAGAGATGATCTTGTTTTTGTGAATCTTACTGGAATGTAGCCACACTCACTTGGTTACACGTCTAGGCTGTAACCAAGTTTGGGGCACAGCGGCCATGTAGAGGGTTTCTAGCCAAGAATGTGGCTTGCAAAACCTTGAGTATGTACACTGGCTGTTTACAGAGAAATGCTAGTGTTGTAACACTAATATTTCTAAACAGGGCAGTGTTTCTCAAGCAGTGATGACATGCAGATTACAATTGATGGGTACTACCTATGCATGCGAGGTATCTGGAGCCAGAGCACAAAGGTCCAGGACTGCACTGTGTAACATGGTCTGTGGTCATTACCAGCTTGATTGTCTTGGTCCCTTTACCGTTATTTATGACAACAGTTCTTAGAGTTGAATTAAATCACTTTATTTGAAAATTTTACTACTCAGAGTTCTCCCATTATTTCTGGGCTCTCTAGGAACTCAGCCTTACTTGAGGCTCTCCAAGTCCCCTAGAGAAATTCTACAGAAGTTTAATGCCTATGACTTCTTCGTAAGAATCTATCACCCCTGTCCCGCCTGTCAGGGAGCTGTGAATGCCCCTCCTCTGTTCTCCCAAGGGCTCTCTTAAAGATGTCAAATCTGGAGAAGCAAGGCGACACCAGCCAGAACCCACTTGGACGGGTTTTCTTTAGTCTTCAGATTGAAAGTCCACACATGGGTGGGTCCCCGCTGACACGTCTTGTACACAGGACAGGCATAGACACTTCGGCAATCTTGCTTATCTGCTGGAATAGCCCTGAGGAACATCACAGGCATGGGGGGTGTCAGGTCCTTCATTTTCGCCTCCGCAATGATCCCAGCCTAAGAAGAAGAATGTGAAGAGAGTCACTTTAGTCCCAGAGTCTAGCTAGCCAGCCTTCCCCAGGTTCTGGCAGAACCCTGCCCACTCTTCAGGGTTCTCCCAATAACCTACAGTAGAAACTGTCTCCTACTTTAAAAATACATTTTTATGGGAAATCTTGCTGTGTAACTGAGGCTGTACTTAAACTCATGATTTTTCTGCCAGCTTCCTTAGTGCTGGAATTATAAACATGTGATATTACATCTGGCTTTAAAGTCAGTTGCTGATATATAACTCTAAAGTTTATCCATCCTAAACAGATTAATCTATTTTCAGATAGATTCTCCCTCTTATCAGAATAAGAAGGGCAAGTTTTTGGCAGATGCCATATGAGAGCTCTAGACAGGGAAGGGAGTTCACTTTCTGCTAGCACATGCTTTGGGGTTTGAGGTTATAGCTGGGCAGAGTTGCTTCCTCTTTGAGATTTTGTTAGGTGGTCACCTCTGGGGCATTTCAGCTTTTTGCAAGGAGGTACTTTTTTTCCCCTGTAACTGGGGACAAAGGCTTGTAATTTTTCAGATTAGGTTGTCTTATGGTTTTCTGGGATGGCTCAGTAGACTTATTATCAAAGACCACTGTCTAATTGACTCTAAAGTTTCTACTGATGTTCTCGGGAACAAAAGAATCATTAGCCAGATGAATTTGGACTTGCAGCAAGCACACTGAAGACGAGATGTTCTCGAGCTTTCAGGAGACAACCTGCTGCTATCCCAGCTCTGCTCAGCCACAGGACTCTTCCTTACCACATGTGCCGAATGCTTCCTGAAGCACCCCTTGGACCCTTCGGGAAACGCTGATCCCTTTACCATGTGCCCCTGGCCTGCTTTTGTTATGAGCAGAATAATTTGGTTTATTTTCATGAATGTATTAAAACAATTTGCCTTTCTAGTTCTCTCAGAGGTTTATGGAAGTCACAGTGGATGACAGAACTAGAGAACAGAGGGACTGTTACTTGTCCCCAGGACAGAATGTTCAAGTTGAGGAGGAGCAGGGCAAGCTTAGACTGTTCTTAACATACCATAAAGCCAGCCCTTTAAAAGTGTATGGTTCAGTGTTCTTAGAGATTAGTAATATTAGTTTCAAATTATGTTCATTCCTCCGGAAAGAAAGGTAGTACCCATTACCAGTTGCCATTAATGTTAGATATTCACACCACTTAAGCTGCAGGAAAGACTTTCCCTGTCATGGATCTCCTTTGTAAACTTTATAAACCCTTGAGGCAGGAAGGTGGTCAGAGTCCTGCCTGAAGAGCTCCAACAGCTAGGCCCCTCCTCCAGACTTCCCTAACTGTCATAAAGGTCATCTCTAGCCCCCTAACAGGACCCTCCCAAGATTATGCTAATTTCAGGTGAAAAGTCTGAACAAAACCTACCAATCCCTGAGTTCCCCCAAGCTCAGGACTTGAAATCTTACCAATACTCACCCTGGAAATCTCCATTCTCGAAAGCTCCACCCTCCAAGAACCCCTATATAATATATAATCGCTGTGCTTTGTCCAATTCCCTGCTGTCTGCTCCCTCTGGGGAGCATAGGTAACCACTCCTGGATTCATCCCTCCACCCCCTGGACCTTCTGATCTCTTTTGAGATTTGCTGCCTGCTGTGACTCTCACTGGAGGAAGAGAAGAAGCAAGGAAGAGAAAGGAAGTAGCCAGAGGGCTTAGGCTTCTGAGCTCCTCAGCTGGGGTTTCCCTTCCCTGGGAGCTGGACTGCCTCTGCTGAGGAGGCTTCCTCAGAGCCATTTGGGCCCTGGACTTCTGAGTCCCAGAATACCTTCCCATTCAAGCAGAAAGGCCATGGCATCGTCAGTTCTCTGTGTACCAGATGCAGTCCAATTTTCGTACATGGTAACAATGGCTATTCTCCCATTTTGGTCAGTGGGGCTCTTGAGAGGAAACACTAGACCACAGCCACATGATTAGTAAATGATGGTGCTGAGGTCAGATCCAGCTAGTGTGGTTGCACGGGCCTCATCTTAAGCAGCCTTCAGAACCTTTGCTCTTGGATGTGTTTAAAGAAAAAATCTCAAGGAAAGAAAGGGCACCTAGGTCAAAAGATTCCAGAGCACTGCACTGGGCAGTCAACATGCATGCCATCAAGCCCACCCCAAGGTGTAATTTGGCTTGTCTCCAGACTATACCTGTGTGTCCCAGCAGGCACCTTCCATGAAGAGCCCATAGATGTAGGCACCTTCCCGAGGAGGGCTCCGGAACTCCTCTCTGTTCTTCTTTGTCACATCACATTGCAGGGCCATCTGGTCTAGTGGCCATTCATTCTTGCGGGCCATGGACTGCATGATGGCAGTCAGGAAGGACTGGGGGTTGAAGAAGCCTGTCAGCCACACAGTTGAGGGCATCAAGAAGTCACCTGTCCAGGCCTCCAGCTCTTTGATTCTGTTAAGCAGGTCCAGAAACCAGGCTGCCAGGCCTGCTGTAGAAGGGTAGGCTCGTCTGGCCCAGGACTCTGGGACCACATCTAGATATAGGGCATTCTGTAAGTTTTCCATCTCGCTGGTCATGGTCAGCTCCCCCTAAAGATCAATAGGAAGAAAGAGAGTTAAGGAGGCAGAAGTCTCAGGAAGCATTAGTCTTTGTGTCCTTTGACTCAGATGGGAGCTGACTCCAGTGGTATGGGCTGCTAGTGTGGTTCTGTCTTGTATTTGCTTTGCAGAATTTGTCTTACCAAGGCTGGTGCTTTCGAACATGCCTAGTGCAGTTGCCACTTTACAATGGCAGTAATAAGGAGAATGCTGCTGCTGCTGCTGCTGCTGTTGCAGTGCTTTGCTGCTCCTTGAGGCAGCTGCAGCAGCACAGATGTGAGCTGAATAACTAGTGCAATTACTGGCCTAGGTACTAAAGGCTCCCATAGTAGTTCTGGCAAAGCCGGCAACCTTTTCATGGGCTAACACTTGCTAAGTCCTGTTGGCAGCATTGCATGTACCCAGTAGCCAAATGTGGCCTGGCAGGCATGGATGTCCCTAGCCTCGTAGAAGCTTCAACATGCATTGTTCTTTTGCTTGGTCTTACATCCTAGTCCAAGTGAGGGGTAAGGAAGTCATATGGCATAACAGGGCAGAGAAAGATGCTGGTCTTCTCATTTGTCTGGGGGCATGAGGTGGTAAAATTTAAGCTGGCTCTCCTGGATACCAAGAGCATTTGTGAATATATTACATAAAGGTGCTGAGGAAAGGCAGGAGAATGAAGTAGAGCTGATGTCCTGGCCTGTTCTGTACAGCACAAATGTACAGAACAAACCTTGGTATTAAGTTGGATTCTCAGAGTGTGCTTACTCTGAGTGGAAAGGCTACATTTCCCATTGATGGAGACTGTAGAATTTATGTACTTTTGCCAGGACATGGTAAAAAACTTTTTGTTACAGCTTAAGAAAAACAGTATAATATGACTACAATATTACCATTTGCTTGCCAGTCTGGTGAAGAGGATATGTACAAAAGTAATGGATTATTACAAAAAAACAAAGTACCACAAAACCAACATGAAAGTGTGTGTGTGTGTGTGTGTGTGTGTATGAGAGAGAGAGAGAGAGAGAGAGAGAGAGAGAGAGAGAGAGAGAGAGATATTTCATAACCAAGACTAGTCTCCAACTCACATTTCTTCTGTCTCAGCCTCCCAAGTTTTGAGTTTGCAGATGTACATCACCATGCCTGCCTAGGAAATGATGCATTTAAGTTTACTTCCCCAGAAAACTGGTTTGGGCTTTATCAAGTTTGGGCTTATCAATGGGAATTACTTACTGTACATGGGGAAAATTTTTGTCATGTGAGATGATAGAGAGTAACTCCATTCTGGATTTGTCCCAAACTGTAACCCAACAGAATTCATAAGAAGTCATTAGGGCACAGACTATTGGTGTCACCAAAGTGTGATGAATATGCCTTCCTGGTCCTCAAGTGGCCTACTTTGAGGACTGTGTCAGAGTGAGACAAATCTCTAAGTCATTCTGAGCTCCAGACAGTGCCTACTGCTGCCCTCTGCGTGTACAGAGAAGTCCTTTGTTTCTGGTTATCTCCTCCGGCCAAGTCAATGAACACTCTGTTACCAGGACCCTGTGAAGCCTGAAACGAAGTCTTAGAGTTTTGTTTTAAGAAAAAATGATGTGCCTATTATTAAAATAAGTGTAGTGGGCTGGGGACATGGTTTAGTTGCCAGGCAAGCATAAGCACTTGAGGTATATTCCCCAGATCCCATGTTCAAAACAAAATAATCCATCCAACCAACCAACCAAACAACCAAACAAAAAAACCAGGTATGAGGTTTGTGCTTTTTCCAGTGTTGGAGAGGTAGAGACTCACAGGTGCCTGGGACTCACTGGCCATCTAACTTCGTCTAATTGTTGAGTTCTAGGCCAATGAGAGTTGCTAATAGGATCGATGGCTCCTGAAGAATAACATGATTCAATGTTGACAGAGCTCTGGTCTCCATATGCATGTATGTGTGTCTGTGTGTGTGTACCTTCCCTAGACACACACACATGCATCTACACAGACAGCCTTCCCTGCCACACAAATGTGACCAGCAGTGAAGCCGTGCTCTATGGAACCCATAGGAAAGGCAACACCACGAGAGATCCCTAAGTGAAACATGATCTCAGTTGTAATAAATACAGACTTTGGGGATGCTAAGAATATTTTGCGTGGTGGGACAAGGGCCTAATGTGAATCTGTAATTGCTATGAACTTAAAAACTATGCTAGAAAAATAAGGTCTAATTTTGTTAAATGCAACACTTAATGCTTAACACCCTTCAGAAATCTAACCTCTCTTTGACAGTAAAGGTACACAAAATATGTAACTTAATGCCTTAACATTTTTCTCATATCTTATGATATTATAATGTATTCTGACAGCAATTTGCACTGATTATCTTGAATGCCAAGCAAGAGAAACTGAAAGAATGCTGTGCCTCCTAGTCTTCCCCATATTCCCACAGAAGCAGGAACTCCTGCGGAATCAGAGTCACCTCATAGTGTGGTTTCTGAACCCAGATATTCTCATTACTTTGAGCAGAAGTAGAAAGGATCAATCTTTAGGGATCTGGGAGGCAACAATACCCTTTCCCAATTCAAGAGTACCTGTGTTGCCTTCTTAGGCCCAGGGAGTACATTTTGTCCTGAAAGGTGTTCAGAACGAACAAAAGGACATTTCCTAAGGTGTTGCCAGATTGACGGAGGCTGTCATAGGTGGATAGGAAAAGTCTATGGCCAAACTCTGGGTACCAGGGCCCATTTTCATTTTTTAAATTGTGTATGTGTATGCACAAACATGTCTATGTGTAGGTTTACATTGCCTGCATGCATTCTCTGAAGGGGCCAAAAGGGAGTTTTGGAGATGAAGTTATTGGCAGTTGTGAGCTACCCACCATAACTGCTGAGAACCAAACTTGGGTCCCCTACAAGAACAACATGTGCTCTTAATGGATGGGCCAGCCCCTACTAGGGCTCATGCCCCAGTGTAGGGGAATGCCAGCTCAGGAAAGGGGGGGGGGAGTAAGCAGGGGGAGGGGAGATGGGATAGGGGGTTTTCAGAGGGGTAACAAGGAAAGGGGATACAATTTGAAATGTAAATAAAGCAAATATCTAACAAAAAAAGAATAAAATAAAAAAAGAAAATATTTTAAGCTCCAATTCCACAATAAATTTCAAGAAAAGGAAAAAAATAAAACAAAACAAAACTATGAAACAGTAAAGAAAATGGTTTCCTCACCTTCCCTAGCCTGGGTCTAAGCAGCACTGATTACTATCTAAACCTACCTGCTCACATGGGGGTCAGCAAAAAGAAAACTTAAAAATTTGGTTCTTCCATCTACTTCCAGGCCTGTGAAACCACTTCCTTGGTTTCCACACTGATGGAAAATTGGGAGAAGATGGCAGTCTGTGTGGCACCTTTCCCAGGTGTGATGAAGGCAGCATGTCTGTGACCTTATCTATTTTATTCATCCCTATAAATAAATGCTTTCATAATCTTTCTTTGATACAATAGAGTGAAAACCTTATTTTTTCCTATAGGCTCTCGTTCCTTTGAGCCACAGTGTGTTAGAAGTTAGATTCATAGGCTGAAGTCGGAACAAAGCTAAGGGAGGAGGTAGGTGAACCCAGAAGCCTCCATTTGGGAGGTCATCAGTAGCCAGGCTGTGTTCACGAGACAGCAGAAGCATTCAGTCCAAAGAGGACAGGCTGGAGATGACACTTCTCTTCCGGGCTTCATGCCCCACTCTATCTGAGGGCTCAAGGACTGCTCCCTATCCATTCTTCTCAGGAAAATGGCCTTTGAAGCTAGCTTTACCTTACCCCACCCCCATCCCATCCTGGGGTTTGAGCCTGATGCTTTCACACATTCTAGGTAAGCACTGCATCACTGAACTACCTCTCCTATCCTTAGTGTTTAGAAATAGAGTTTCATTCCATAGTTCAAACTGGCCTTGATTTGTACTCTTGCCTCTCAAGAGCTGGGATTATAGACATATAGACACATCATCCTCCCTGGGCCTGGCTTTCACTTACACAAGTCACAAGGAAACAGGAGATGGGAAGGAAATAGAATGATAAGGGTCCCACGTCTTCCACTGTGGCTTCCAGACTGAGGTGGCCCCCTGCCCAGCTCATCTGAATCTCTGGTAGACAATGAGATAGTCAAAGGCATCAGGCCTGGGCAAGTGTCCAGGGGTGATGATCCAAGAGTCAGAGCAAAATGCTCCTCCCACCTTGACCTGAAGTCAACAATGTACAGGAGTTAAGACCCAACATCAGCCAGCCAGCCTGTGCATTTGAACAAGTGCACAGACTTAGAAAAAATAAAGCACAGGGAAAAAAATTAAGGTCATCAACTACTTGAACAATGAGATGTTCCAGGCATGCCCTGATGCCAGGCTAGCCAAGGGAAATGAGACCCACGGGGATTCCAAGACTTTCTGGCAGCTGTTTCAAAATGTGAAAGAGGTGAGTCTAATTTTCCTAATGTTTCTTTTAATGCAATATACCTAAAATATCAAATATTTGGATAAACAATCAAATTATTAATGACACATTTTACAGCTTTGGGTCTTTTATCTTTGAAATCTGATGTATCATTTACATTAGTATCTACTGTACTGGGCAAATCTAAAGACTTGGATTCTCATGTGTACCTCTGTAGGAAGAGAATTTTCTCGTCTTCTTTCTATCAGTATATGCTCCTATGAAAATTACAACTAGTTATAATGGCAAAGAAAAATAAAAAGAAGCAACATTTAGGAATTTTGTAGATCAAGCTTTTGTGTGCCTGACTAATGGGAATCAGAACACCTAGGAAGACTGAGAGCCAGATGTCTGACATTGGCAAATTCCCAAGAGAAATTCTCTTTGTGGGACATGTCTGTGGCCAGCTGGCTTTTCCCCAGATTTCTTCCCCCGCCCCCACCATCTCTGTGCTCTAACCTGCTACAGACCTTCAGGGTTGCATCTCATAGTTCATCTAGGAATTTCTGGGTACATGTGGTCTTATAGCCAGTCAGTTCTGATTTACTGTGAACAGAAATGTTTTTATCATATGTCTGAGAGTGTTTGGTGATTAACTCTAAGGGTCAGGCATTTTGTGACTGTGCTGCCTAGTTTGAGATGGTGGTTGGCTTGTCTTATGTGCTGGGAGACTGAAGACGCCCACTTTTTCCTACCTGGAGCCAGCAGCAGCCTCAAGTTGTGAAGTGACTGTGGAGTAGGGGTAAGGGACAAAGGGGAAAGGCCAGCAGCATTAGCTCTTCTCTGCTAGGTTGTCAGGTCACCTAAGTCCCCTGCTTAGCTTGGAAGCAGACTTCCTCACTGGTCCATCTAGCAGGTACTGGTGTATATCCCATCTCTCTGGGAGGCCCTCCTGTTGTAGCTGTCCTTTTGGGTTTTTCTTCCTCTGCTGCTCCCTTCTTCTCTGAGCCTAAATTCTTTCCCTGCTCTGACCTCTGCCTCCTTTTGGCATGGAGGGTGTCCTCTGTCTTTCCTCCTCCATGGAAGCTGCACTCATCTCTAGGGTCATCTGGTGCCTCACCTTGAAGTCGTCAGGGCAGACAACCAGACTGGTGATACAGATGGAGATGGGAGAATGTGTTATATGAGGCTGATGACCAGGCCACTCTGGGGACCATCCTCATGAAACTGTTTCCCAAGAGGATTCTGATTAGAAAATAACCCTCCAGGTCATATAGGTTCCTCACTACTTCTAGGTGGTTGTTCCATCACATTCTAGAAGTTCACCATATGCAGTTGCTTGTCTGGGTGAAATGTTAGCTTCTGGCACAGCAGGTGGACTTTTAGAACAGGCTCTCAGGTCCTGCTCTGATCTCTAGCAACCTTTTGTCCTTAAGTGTGCCTGTTCACCTTTCCTCAAAGGCCTCTCGTTGCCTTCTCTTATCTATGGGCCCCTTTCTGCTTCCTCCTCTAGCTTCTCTTTATGAATCTTCTATCTGGCTGTCCTGCAGGGATCGCTCCACATCAGCATCTTTGTATCCTTCTGCACAGTGTGCTGAGATCTGCCCACAGAGCCCATCAATCAACATCGTGGGCACTAGACTGAAGGGAGAGAAACTCCACACTGCTTCCCCATCTCTGCCCAGGCATTCTTCATGATTGACTACACAGAGGTACAGTGAAGGTTCTTAGAAGAAAAATGAGTGAAGAAATTGGAAGTCAAATGGGTAAATAGCCTGCGCCAAATTGCATGGCTTCAATAGGCTATGACTGCAGCAAACCCACTCAAGATAATTGCTACTATATACCTGCTTACCCAGGAATAGAGATGCATAATATGATAGACAAGGGACTGCTTTACATTTGAGACTACTCTGGAATTTTGCCATTTATCTGATTATATGCTGGCATGGAATTTGGAAGCCATCAAATGCTGCCTGCCCTCAACAGCCCAGGCTTTTCCACCTTGTCTTCCATATTATTTCCCCCTGCCCATATTGTGTATGTGTGTGGGGATGGAGGTCAAAAGAAAAAAAATCAAACAACCCTAGATTTTCTACTGCTTGGTAGTTTGTGTACACACACATACACACACACACACACACACACACACACACACAACTATCATTGCATAACTCCAAAAATTAGACATAGCAGCACCAGCAGACTCCAGACCTGGACTTTGGGGGCCTGACTGAGCTTTCAATGTAAGCTACAAAAAGTTTCTGTATTATAGGTACACATACTTCTGAGATGCTGGGGATCAAACCCAGGGCCTTGTGCATGCTGGCCAAACTCTACCACTGAGCTGCTCTTCCAGCCAGAGATGATAACTCTTTTACTAAAGATGTCAGTGTAGACACATGCAAGTCATTATCCATAGACATAGAAGACTCCATTGAACAGAGTGAATACTATGCTCATTCTTTCAGATGTCCCCCCAGCCAGTCTGGCTTCTGTGGAGTGATACCTTTCATGCATTTGGGTGGCTTTGGAGCAGTTACCCTTCAGTGTCCTGGTCCTTTGTTATCTGTCACTCTGTCCCTGTCGGTTCCAGCCATGTCCTCCCACAATGTCCCTCTTACTCACCTGTAAGCCAAGGTGCAGCTCTCTTAGCGAGCGCTGGATCTCTCTTGTAAGGATGTTCATGCGTTCACACTCCTGCAGGGCAACTACGATGTAGGGGGTGCGTTCCTCCACCTTAGCCATTAGCTCTGGGATGTTAAATTCATCTGTTATCCGATCTAGTATTTCTTCCAGAAAGGCTTTGACCTGTTCCATGGCAGAAAATAGAGAGTTAAGAAGGGACTCCATGGAAATAGCTGCCTGGTATGTTAAATCTGGCTAAGAACCCTATGGTTGGGGACTCAAAAGCCCCAGGGGTAGTAGGTCCCTACTTTAATTTAAATGGCCATAGTATCAAACTACCTTCTAAATTCATGTCTCTTTGCCTACAGGTGAGCTCAGCTCTTCTCGGAGAAGCTGCTTTGTACAGTGGATAAGGATTAATGTAGAAAGTCAAGACCAGTTAAAATGACTGTGGTGTGCTCAGTCACACACATCAATATCACTCCACCCCAGAGATCAGGAGCATGGCAGAAAAGGGGGCAAAGATTGTAATAGCTGGAAGCTGGTGAGGACTCAAGCAAAATAGTGTCAGGACACGGCAGGGCTGTTGTATTTTTAAATCCGTAGCAGCTATGGTTGCTTGCAAAAGGTCTGCAAATGATGAAGCCAGTCCACTTCCAGCCCTACGTGAGGTGATTATTAAAAATCATCTATAACGAAAACTATGAAGCTGAGGGTTTATGGAGGCGGGGTCCAAATCTGGGTGGAGTTTGGGGGAGTTATGGGGGGTAAATATGATCAAAATACATTATATGAAAATATCAAAGAATTAATATAATTATTTTAAAATCAAGGAATTCCATCCTCCTGCAATGGATACTAAATGATGGTCACCTATCACCTGCCGTCCTTACTTTCATCACAAACTGGCTTGCTTGCTTGGGTCAGCTAAGCCAGGATTGAGGAATGACCTCAGGACACTTCTATCCAGAGGCCCTGCCAATTCCTTGTCTCTTGTGTGACCCTCCTGAAAAGAATTCTAAGAATTGATGTTGAAAAGCTCACAGGCTGACCCAATTAGCTATAGGAACTAAAGTGGATTTTTGGCCTAAGATGCCCCTTGTGGGGCTGAAGGACACAATCATACACTGACAGCCCTCCAAGTCAGTGGTTCTGACATCCTCAGGTCCAGTCAACCATAGATCAAAATCCAAACATAGCGTGTCATTATTCCTTAAACAACACAGTGTAACTATTTTCACAACTTCAGGCACTATAACTAATCTAGGGGTGATATAAACCACTTGCCTGACATGCATAAGGCCCAGCACTGTATAAAGTATACCAGAGGATGTGCATAGCTTACATGCAGATACTAAGCCATTGACATAAGGCATTCGGGACTTTGGCATTGATAGAGAGGGGCATGGGTACTGGGGATTCCCTTCCCTTCCCTCTGTTCTGTTATTTCCATGCAGTGTTACTGTGGTTTTCTATTTGTGAATTCTGAAAGTGTCATGGTCATCTATCACTTAAACACCTTCTTCCTACAATTCCTTTTCTCTTAACAAACTATCAGCTAATTATTACGCCTGAGGAGCTAGAATAACCCTGGAAAACTGAAACTGAAGTACAAAGATTGTGGGTTATTTGGGGGCAAGCACTTGGAGGCTGAGCCTGCTGTTTTGGAAGAAATGAGTAAGCCTGGGAGGTTTGTTAGCAGAGAAAGACAAATGAAGCTGTGCACGCATCATGGCCCTATGGCCAGCAGAATAGAGTGGAGGGAGCAGGAAGGTGTAAGCAGGTGAGCACGTACCAGCCTTTCCCAGTTGTAAGAGCTGAGCTCTAGAGGCCTGCGCCGACCTGGCCTTTGTTAACTTTGACATTTCCATCCCTTCCTCCAAGAGCAGACCTCTTTCTTCTTTGGGAAATGCCTTCCCCATTTTTCTGCAGGGTCTCTTGTGCAAGCTTCTCCTTACTCAAGTAAGGACCAGATTATATTCTCAGGAGCATGAAAGTTTAAACCCTGGGATCCAAGGAGCCAGTGGGAGAAAGGAAGGATCCTGAAGGGCCCTGTAGGCTTCTTCCACACTGAGACCCTGAGGCCACTGGTTGTTGTCTTTTCTTTGATTGGTTACTTTGACATAGGAAACTTAGTTTTTGCTTAGTTTAGCTAGATTGGTATCTGGCTGACAACCAAGGAGCCCTGACTGAGTTGACCCAGTTCTCATGGGATGCAAGCAAGTCAGTTAGGCCTCAGGTTTTCATCTGGGAACATATCCACTAGAGTCTTTCTTGGTTGGCTCTCCTCCTCCAACTCTAAGGGGTTAACTCGAAAATCAAATCAAATGAGCTGATGGATGTTGTGGTGTCTAAAAGCTTTAAAGAACTATATTAATGTAAAGGATGATTAATATTCACCTTGCCTTGAATTGTGAACACACAATCCATTCCTCAGAAAAAGAGCTGATGGTAGGAAAAAAAAAAGCCAAGAGCCCATCATCCCACCCCAAATGGGTCTCTGGTTGCTATCATAGCATAAAGTGGAATTTTAATGGTACCTGAAAGCTGCTGCCAGAGCTGAAGACAAATGGCTAAATTTATATTTTTGTCTCTGGAGTGGAATTGAAGAAACAGTCCTGTATCAGTGAACGGCCATTTGGCTGTGACTCACAATGAGATGAAGAGATGGTCTAGAGGCATTGCTCCAAAATACACAAGGATGGGGACACTGAGTTCTCTCCTGTCTCTTGTCAAGTCAGGAGGGTGTGGAGGCCGGGGAAGGAGCTATGGGTGGGGAGAAGCTGGACAGAGATGAAGACTCTTCTTTGCTCAGGGATCCCCAGGAGTCCTTCAGAGAGAAGGGATGCCTTCCAAGGGGTGAGGTCAATTTCATTTCCATAAGTAATACCTCTGCTTTTCCTTTTTTTTGAGAACATAATACATATTTACCAGAAATATCAGGGAAAAAAAACTTCTAGAATTTTTTTCCCATAAGAAAGAAAATACTGTAAAGCTGCCAATGTTTGAATATTTTCTTCAATGTACAGAACAGTTTCTCTTCTTAGTCATCGGCCAGCCACATTCACTTAACAATTATTATTTATGCATTTATCACCCATCCAACCTATCAGTTTCTCTCCCTCTGTCTATGCATACATGAATACAGCACACACACACACACAAACACATCTTATAATCTTTTTTTCTCCTCAGTACTGGGGATTGAATTCAGTACTCTACCACTGATCTACAGGCCTGTCCCCATACATGTTTTATTATTGATTTACTTATTGAGACAGGGTCCCACTTTGTACACGGGCTGACCTGGAACTTGCTATGTAGACTAGATTGGCTTTGAACTTACTGAGATCTGCCTGCCTTTGCTTCCCAGCACTGGGATTAAAGGTATGTGCCATTGTGACTGGCTTCCCTATAAATGTGAAGTAAAGTTCTCTGTCGCTATATACCGAATTGCCTTCTTCATTTAAAGTGTATATTATTTCACTCTTTTGATGTACCTAATTTATTGTCCTAGTGGTAATTGTTCTGTTCATCATTTCTACACCATAAAAATTTTGCAATAAATAAATATAAATACATCATAAAATCTGTAAACTTTGGGTGCTTTCGCTGGGTGATTTCAAAGAAATAGAATCATGAACATTTTGAACTTTGGCAGCTTTTGTCAAATTGTTCTGTTAATTCCACCTTTACCAACAGAGATGACCAGGCCTTTCGTTTTAGGTCTCACAACTGTGAACCATCACATTTGAAAACACTTAGCATTATGGAAAATGACATTTTGCTTCCCTTAGATGTCACTGAATAGTGTCACTTTTCTTATTGCATGGTGGTTGTGAGTTGCCTGATCTGACTGCTGGGACCAGAACCCAAGCAACAAGCGCTCCTCTTAACTTGTAGGCCATCTCTCTAGCCTTTAAAAAATTGTCCATCAAAATTATTAATCCTTGTGTTCTTAGATTTTGAGGCTTCTAAAAAGCTGAAAAGTACCTTCTTTGTACAAACATAAAGACATCCATGCAAGTGGTCTTCCAATGCATTTATAGTTTTCCTGTTTTACATTTAAATATTTGAGAAATTTATGCTTTACTTTTACCAAAGGAGCCAGGGAACAGAAGCGGCTCTACTTTTCTCCAAATGGCTAGCTGGTTTTTCAGCACTAAGAAATCCTGCTTCATAACCACAGAAAGAGGGAAGGCTTGCACCTTAGGGCAATACTGGAGAAGACCAGCGCTCTGGTTGATTAGAGGCCCCTTCAGATTCAGATGTTGACCCCCAATCTTCAGTGTCTCAGAATATGACTGGATTTGGACATAGACCTTTAGAGAGGAGAGTATATGAAAAGGGAGCTATTAGGGTAGGCCCTAATCCAGTCTTATTAGTGAGGAGAAGGAGGAGGAGGAGGAGGAGGAGGAGGAGGAGGAGGAGGAGGTGGTGGTGGTGGTTTGGGTACATAAGAAAAAGATGGTCACACGCAAACATAATTGAGGAGATGGTCACTGCAAGCAAGGAGGAAAAGCCTCAGAAACAGTCGCACCCACTGTCACCTTAATTGGGCGTCCAGGTTTTAATGCATGAGGACTTGATTTTCTGTAGTTTTTTTTTTTTTTTTTTTTGGTTTTTCGAGACAGGGTTTCTCTGTGTAGCCCTGGCTGTCCTGGAACTCACTTTGTAGACCAGGCTGGCCTCAAACTCAGAAATCCTCCTGCCTCTGCCTCCCAAGTGCTGGGATTAAAGGCGTGCGCCACCACCGCCCGGCAGATTTTCTGTAGTTTTAAGTTAGCCAGATTGCAGTGTTCTGTTATGGCAGGCTGAGCAGTAAATGCACAGGAGGCTGTTAGCAGATCTGTCTGCCCCAAATCATCACTGGAGGCCAAGCAGCAGTTCTAGGTCAGGTCGTCCAGTGAGTCCACAGTGTCTTCAAAGAAACCCACATGGGTTAAAGTATGGTAGCTACTAGTTGTCTCCTCCCCAGCCTCCCCAACCTCTCTCTCTCTCTCTCTCTCTCTCTCTCTCTCTCTCTCTCTCTCTCTCTCTCTCTCTCTCTCTCTCTCCCCCCACCCCCTCTGGCTAACCCCAGCTTCCCCTTCATAGAAGTGGAATGTGCTAGTAAACTTGGTTCTGGGTTTCAAGAGTGTGTATGAAAAGGCAAACTCTGGCTTTGGCTCTCTGCCTCCTGACCTGCAGAGATATAAAAACATGGGAACTACATGCAAAACAATTTTGTGATTGAGTAGTGGGGGAAGGCATGATGGGACATGTACTTGATAGCCTGCATGTGTGCTATGCATGACAGAGGCTAAACCTTCCTTGAAGGCTCCTGTCCATTACTTACACAATCTGGGCTGTTGTCAGAAACAGGGGCATTTTTCTTTGTGGCTGGCTTCATTGCTTCCCCTTAGCCTCTGATTTTTATCTTACATATGGAATGGTGGAAAAAGATAATTAGTATGCTCATTTACATCACAATCATCAGTGTACCAGCTGCTGGGTATAATCCATGTTATGGTTTGAATCTGAAATGTCCCACACAGGTTCATTTGGGAGGTAGGTAGGTAGGTTTTGGCTGGCGGAAGATCACGGGGGTCTGTTCTACTCACCCTTGCTTCAGGCCATGCCTCTCTGCTTCCTGGTTCATTCCTCTGCAAAGAACGCATCTACCTCATGCTCCCGCCTCCCTGGACAGAGATATTCTACACTATCCCCTTGAAACCATAAGCCAAAACAAGCTCTTCCTAAATTGTTTCTGTTGGGTATTCTGGTCACAGAGATGTGACCATAGCCAATTATCTCAGATCTGAGACTCAAAATTCCCTTTCCTTTTTTTTTCCTGGTTCTGAAGACAATGTAGGGGTCTTGTACATGCCAGACAGGTGTTCTCCCACTGAGATGCACTCATGGCCCTCAGAATCATGCTTTTAAACCTTATAGCTCATTGTTAGGTATAGTGAACCTTTATAACTTCTGTCTGAAGGATATCACTCCCAACTTTTAACAGAATTTCCCCCCTCAGTGTCAATCACTTTGCTCAGAATCTGGTCCTGCAGCATAAATGTTTAGTAAGTACCCAGATCTTCTACCCTAATCTTTCAAAGCAGTTTCCCATGGGGGCTGCAGTTTAGGGCAGCGGTTCTCAACCTGTAGGTTGCGACCTCCACAGGTGTCGCATGTCAGATACCTGCTATCAGGTAATTTACCTTACTATCGATATCAGTAGCAAGATTACAGTTATGAAGTAGCAAGGGAATAACTTTATGGGGGTCACCACAGCATGTTGAACTGTGTTAAAGGGCCAGAGTATTAGGAAGGTTGAGGACCACTGAGTTAGAAGGACTTGGCAGTACTGTGAAGTGAATGAGGGTTGGTGGATGGATACACATCTCTTCTAAGTAGAATTCATTTGCCTTGGAAAATATTTAGAAGTTTCATTCTGGTGGCCCAACCTTCTGTCCTCTGTTTTCCCTAAATCATAGGCCCACCCACCCCCAACCTTTGGTTATCCTCAAATCCAAACCTCACCCTATTTTGCTTTCCACTCTGTAATTTCTCCTCAGCTTCATGTGATTTCTTAGCCTTGTGCTCTAAGCACTTTGTATCCATTGATACTTGGGCTGGAGGTCATTCACACTGAGCGAGGTGTGGCTTTCCAGATGGGGTCTGAGTTGGTGGCTGAGTGGAGAGGGATTTTGCAGCCAACTCTACATCATCATTATTTACTTTGCCAAAGAATCTGGAAGTTGCTATCAAAGCTCGCAAAGCTCTTCCTGCTCAGCCCTGAACTTCCCTCACTTCATCGGAGAAGCCAAATAAAATCCGACTTTAGACTGGCAAAACCATCTGCCAGTTCCAATGGCAAGGACTTCCTCTGATTTAATCAGAGGGTCAGGGATGGGCTGAAGTAGATAGGGAGAGATTGTTGGAGCAGGGCACCATCTAAGCTGGTTTGTGTGTATTAGTCATGCTACTACTACCGATGTTATTAGCAGAAAGGTGTCTGCTTGCAAGCTTTGGGTCCCCCGAACTTTTTCAAGCCATACTCACCTTTTCTTCCCTTGTGATGCCAGCTCCATCTCCAGCCTGGCTGTCCCGAGGCTGCATCTCCAGCACAGTTCGAAAGAGTTTTTCAGATGTCTGGGTCAGGAAGCCAATCTCGGCGTTTGGATGGAGGCCGTATAGGTAGGGAGACTCAGGGGGCAGCTCAGCATCAATATACTGAAACCGAAGGCGGGACTGGTCAAAGAGTAACTAACTTGTCTCCCATCCTGTGCAAGGTCCTCTGCCGGACACAGCACCGCTGCCTTCCTGGTAGTGGATCGCTGCCTACTTCACACACCAGGCAGTTTCTGCTCAGTACCATCCTCTACTCACAAGGGACCAGTGCCCCACATCTCCCGTACAAAAAGAGGATGAAGCTGGACTGGAGGAAGCAGCCAGTTTCAGCAAAACACTCAAAAAAAAAAAAAGGATTGGAGTTGAAACCACATTTTAAAACACAGTGCTGCCTAAATGCATCTCTAGCTAATTCTGGTAGTCACAGTTAGTTGGCCTAAGAGTCTTAAGAGTCTTTTTTTTATTATTATTATTTATTTTATTTTATTTTTTTAATTTACATTCCAAATCACTTCCCCTTTCCCGTTTCCTCCCTCCCCGAAAGTCCCATAAGCCCCCTTCCCTCCCTCTTTTCTCCATTCAACCCCCTCTCGTTACTCTGTCCTGGCATTCCCCTACATCCAGTCTTTCCAGGACCAGGGGTCTCTCCTTCCATCTTTTTAGAAATCTATTGATATGCGGATTGTGTCTAGGGTATTCCGAGATTCTGGGTCAATATCCCCTTATCAGTGACTGCATACCATGTGTGTTCTTTTGTGATTGGGTTACCTCACTAAGGATGATATTTTCAAGATCTGACCATTTGCCTAGGAATTTCGTGAATTCATTGTTTTTAATTGCAGAGTAGTATTCCATTGTGTAAATATACCACATCTTCTGAATCCATTCCTCCGTTGAGGGACATCTGGGTTCTTTCCAGCTTCTGGCTATTATAAATAAGGCTGCTATGAACATAGTGGAGCATGTGTCCTTATTGCATGCAGGTAAAGTCTCTGGGTATATGCCCAGGAGTGGTATAGCCGGATCCTCCGGGAGTGTCATGCCCAGTTTTCTGAGGAACCGCCAGACTGCTTTCCAGAGTGGTTGTACCAGCCTGCAATTCCACCAGCAGTGGAGGAGTGTTCCTCTTTCTCCACATCCTCGTCAACAACTGCTGTCTCCTGTGTTTTTGATCTTAGCCATCCTGACTGGTGTGAGATGGAATCTCAGGGTTGTTTTGATTTGCATTTCCCTAATGACTAAGGATGATGAACATCTCTTTAGGTGCTTCTCAGCCATTAGATAGTCTTCAGGTGAGAACTCTTTGTGTAGCTCTGTACCCCATTTTTTAATAGGGTTACTTGCCTCTCTGGAGTTTAACTTCTTGAGTTCTTTGTATATATTGGATATTAGCCGTCTGTCGGATGTAAGGTTGGTAAAGATCATTTCCCAGTTAGTTGGTTGCCGCTTTGTCTTTTTGACAGTGTCTTTTGCCTTGCAAAAACTTTGTAATTTAATGAGGTCCCATTTGTCTCTTCTTGATCTTAGAGCATAAGCTATTGGAGTTCTGTTCAGGAAATTCTTCCCTGTGCCCATATGTTCAAGGTTCTTCCCTAGTTTCCCTTCTATTAGTTTCAGTGTGTCTGGTTTTATGTGGAGATCTTTGATCCACTTAGAATTGAGCTTAGTGCAAGGAGATAAGGATGGGTCAATTTGCATTCTTCTGCATGTTGACCTCCAGCTGAGCCAGCACCATTTGTTGAAAAGGCTATCTTTTTTCCACTGGATGGTTTTAGCTCCTTTGTCAAAGATCAAGTGACCATAGGAGTGTGGATTCATTTCTGGGTCTTCAATTCTGTTCCATTGATCTACATGTCTGTTACTGTACCAAAACCATGCAGTTTTTAACACTATTGCTCTGTAGTACAGCTTGAGGTCCGGGATACTGATTCCCCCAGAGGTTCTTTTACTCTTGAGAATAGTTTTAGCTATCCTGGGTTTTCTGTTATTCCAGATGAATTTGAGAATTGCTCTTTCTAACTCTATGAAGAATTGAGTTGGGATTTTGATGGGGATTGCATTGAATCTGTGTATTACTTTTGGTAAGATGCTCATTTTTACTATATTAATCCTGCCAATCCATGAGCATGGCAGATTTTTCCATCTTCTGAGGTCTTCTTCAATTTCTTTCTTCAGAGACTTGAAGTTCTTGTCATACAGATCTTTCACTTGTTTGGTTAGAGTCACGCCAAGATACTTAATATGGTTTGTGGCTATTGTGAAGGGTATTATTTCTCTTACTTCTTTCTCAGCCTGCTTCTCCTTTGAGTATAGGAAGGCTTCTGACTTGCTTGAGTTGATTTTATATCCGGCCACTTTGCTGAAGTCGTTTATCAGCTGTAGGAGTTCTCTGATGGAGTTCTTTGGGTCGCTTAAGTATACTATCATATCGTCTGCAAATAGTGATAGTTTGACTTCTTCCTTTCCAATTTGTATCCCTTTGACCTCTTTTTGTTGTCTAATTGCTCTAGCTAGAACTTCAAGTACTATATTGAAAAGATATGGAGAGAGAGGGCAGCCTTGTCTAGTCCCTGATTTTAGTGGGATTGCTTCAAGTTTCTCTCCATTTAGATTGATGCTGGCTACCGGTTTACTGTAAATTGCTTTTACTATGTTTAGATATGGGCCTTGAATTCCTGATCTTTCCAAGACCTTTAGCATGAAAGGATGCTGAATTTTGTCAAATGCTTTCTCAGCATCTAATGAGATGACCATGTGTTTTTTTTCTTTGAGATTGTTTATGTAGTGGATTACATTGATGGATTTCCTTATATTGAACCATCCCTGCATCCCTGGGATGAAGCCTACTTGATCGTGGTGAATGATCGTTTTGATGTGTTCTTGGATTCGGTTGGCAAGAATTTTATTGAGTATTTTTGCATCGATATTCATAAGAGAGAATGGCCTGAGATTCTCTTTCTTTGTCGGATCTTTGTGTGCTTTTGGTATTAGTGTAATTGTGGCTTCATAGAACGAGTTGGGTACTGTTCCTTCTGTTTCTATTTTGTGGAACAGTTTGAAGAGTATTGGTGTTAGGTCTTCTTTGAAGGTCTGATAGAATTCTGCAGTAAAACCATCTGGACCTGTGATTTTTTTGGTTGGAAGACTTCCAATGACAACTTCTATTTCTTCCGGGGTTATAGGACGGTTTAGATGGTCTATTTGATCCTGATTTAATTTTGGTACTTGGTATCTGTCAAGGAAATTGTCCATTTCCTCAAGATTTTCTAGTTGTGTTGAATACAGGTTTTTGTAGTAGGATCTGATGATTTTTTGAATTTCCTCAGTTTCTGTTGTTATCTCTCCCTTTTCGTTTCTGATTTTATTAATTTGGATACTATCTCTGTGCCCTCTGGTTAGTCTGGCTAAGGGCTTATCTATCTTGTTGATTTTCTCAAAGAACCAACTCCTCGTTTTGTTGATTCTTTGTATGGTTTTGTTTCTACTTGATTGATTTCAGCCCTGAGTTTGATGATTTCCTGCCTTCTACTCCTCTTTGGTGTATTTGCTTCTTTATGCTCCAGGGCTTTCAGGTGTGCCATTAAGCTGTTAGTGTATGCTGTCTCCCGTTTCTTTTTGGCGGCACTCAGGGCTATGAATTTTCCTCTTAGCACTGCTTTCATTGTGTCCCATAAATTAGGGTATGTTGTGCCTTCATTTTCATTAACTTTCAAAAAGTCTTTGATTTCTTTCTTTATTTCCACCTTGACCAAGTTATCATTGAGTAGAGCATTGTTCAGCCTCCATGTGTACGTGGGTTTTCTTTTGTTTTTGTTGCCATTGAAGACCACCCTTATTCCATAGTGATCTGATAGGAGGCATGGGATTATTTCTATCTTCTTATATCTGTTGAGGTCTGATTTGTGACCAATTATATGGTCAATTTTGGAGAAGGTACCATGAGGAGCTGAGAAGAAGGTGTATTCTTTAGCTCTAGGATGAAATGTTCTATATATATCAGTTAGTTCCATTTGGTCCAAGGCTTCAATTAGATTCACTGTGTCCCTGTTTAGTTTCTGCTTTCCTGAACGATTCATTTCAGAGAGTGGGGTGTTGAAGTCACCCACTATTATTGTGTGCGGTGCGATGTGTGCTTTGAGTTTTAGTAAAGTTTCTTTTACGAATGAGGGTGCCCTTGCATTTGGAGCATAGATATTCAGAATTGAGAGTTCTTGATGGTGGATTTTTCCCTTGATCAGTATGTAGTGTCCTTCTGTGTCTTTTTTGATGACTTTAGGTTGAAAATCAATTTTATCCGATATTAGGATGGCTACTCCACCTCGTTTCTTGGGGCCATTTGCTTGTAAAATTGTTTTCCAGTCTTTTACTCTGAGGTAGTGTTTGTCTTTGACACTGAGGTGCGTTTCCTGCATGCAGCAAAATGCTGGGTCCTGTTTACGTATCCAATCTGCTAGTCTATGTCTTTTAATTGGGGAATTGAGACCATTGATATTAAGAGAGATTAAGGCATAGTGATTATTGCCATCTGCCATTCTTGACGCTATCTTTATGTTTGAGTGGTTATCTACTTTTGGGTTTGATTCAAGAAGGTTATTATCTCATTTTTTCCATTGTTTCATTGTTTCTCTCCCTGTATTGGAGGTTTCCACCTATTATCCGTTGCAGGGCTGGATTTGTGGAAAGATATTGTGAAAATTTGGTTTTATCATGGAATATCTTGGTCTCTCCATCTATGGTGATTGAGAGTTTTGCTGGGTAGAGTAGTCTAGGCTGGCATTTGTGCTGTCTTAGTGTCTGCATGAGATCTGCCCAGGATCTTCTGGCTTTCATAGTCTCTGGTGAGAAGTCTGATGTGAATCGGATAGGTCTTTCTTTGTATGTTACTTGGCCCTTTTCTCTTACTGCTTTTAGTATTCTTTCTTTGTTTAGAACATTCGGTGTTTTGATTATTATGTGACGGGAGGTATTTCTGTTCTGGTCCAGTCTGTTTGGAGTTCTGTAGGCTTCTTGTACGTTCATCGGCATCTCTCTCTTTAAGTTAGGGAAGTTTTCCTCCATAATTTTGTTGAAGATGTTTACTGGCCCTTTAAGTTGCAAATCTTCACTCTCATCTATACCTATAATCCTTAGGTTTGGTCTTCTCATTGTGTCCTGGATTTCCTGGATGTTTTGGGTTACACGTTTTTTGCATTTTGCATTTTCTTTGACTGTTGAGTCGATGCTTTCTATGGAATCTTCAGCACCTGAGATTCTTTCTTCCATCTCTTGTATTCTATTGTTTATGTTTGCATCTATGACTCCTGATTTCTTCCCAAGGTTTTCTATCTCCAAAGTTGTCTCCCTTTGTGATTTCTTAGTTGTTTCTACTTCTTTTTTTAGTTCCTGGATGGATTTGCTGAGATCCTTCACTTGTTTGTTTGTATTTTCCTGTATTTCTTTAAGGTATTTTTGCATTGCCTCTTTCAGGATTTCTTCCTGATGACCCACGTTCTCCTGCATTTCTCTGAGTGATTTTTGTGTTTCCTCCTCATGGGAATCCATCTGTTGATCCATCGTCTCCTGCATTTCTTTAAGCAGTTCTCGTGTTTCCTTTGTAAGGGCATCTAACCGTTGATTCATTTCTTTAAGCAATTTTTGTGTTGCCTCCTTATGGGCATCCGTCTGTTGACCCATATTCTTCTGCATTTCTTTATGCCAATTTTGTGATTCCTTTGTGAGTGCATCTACCCGTTGATTCATCTCGTTAAGCGATTTTTGTGTTGTCTCCTTGTGCGCCTCCATCTTTTGATCCATGTTCTCCCGCATTTCTCTAAGTGATTTTTGTGTTTCCTTTGTAAGGGCTTCTAACCGTTGATTCATGGTCTCCTGTAACTCTTTATGAGATTTATTTGTGTCCTTCTTGTGATCCTCTAATAGCATCATGAGAAGTGATTTTAAATCCAGATCTTGTCTTTCGGGTGTGGTGGGGTATCCAGGATTTGCTGCTGTTGGAGAGTTGGGTTCGGATGGTCCCACATTACTTTGATTTCTGTTAGTAACATTCCTACGTTTGCCTTTTGCCATCTGGATACCTCTGATGTTAGTTGGTCCTGCTGCCACTGGCTGTTGGTTGGACCTCCTGTGAGCCTGCAAAGCTATTTCTGCCCCCCCTGGATTGCCAGGATTCCCCTGGCACCGATTTCTGGGGCCTGCCTGCTCCTGAGTGACTTTGGAGCCCTAATGTGCCTTGCCCCAAGTGATCTTATATTGGGGAGGCCTTGCACATCCAAAGGCTCAGCCTAGTGGATTCCTGGAGCAGAGGTCGCCAAAGGGAGGCTGGTAGGCTCCTGCCCTGTGCAGGGGTGAGTGATCTCTCCTGGGGGGGGAGGGGGCGTCCCTCTGCCAGGCAGAAGTCCCGCAGCAGAGCTGGCGCACTGGTTACTGCAGATCAGCCCTGCACTTGGGAGCCGCAACACACACAAGCCGCCCGAGACCCAAGCGATATTAAGCCTATCTGTCTCAGAACCTGGCTGTCCCAACCTCCCAGTCACTGGAGCAAAGATGGCGGAGTGCACTCTGCACACTCTCCGTGGCGCCGCTCACCCTGCAGACGCGATGGCCTGCCGATCTGGCACCCAGACGACCACAGCGCTGACCCGTTCTCGGGCACAGATGGAAGCCCCAACAGGCCGTGTCCCAAGTGATGTTATATTGGGGATAGAGGGCTTGGGGTACCTGTCTCTTCAGCGCAGTCTGCGGGAACAGAGGTCGAGGAAGGAAAGCTGGTAGGCTCCCGCCCAGTGCGGGGTGAGTCTTAAGAATCTTAACCAGCTTACGGAGGCCACTTTCTTCACTGATTGTTTTTTTGTGCCCCTTCACGGTTCATTTTATAACCCCTAAGAAGTTATCTTCCAAGTCAAGCTCCTGAAGGGACTTTCAAGATTTCTTGGTGTTGTTACCAACTAGTTTAAATACTGCTCTTTTTTTTTTTTCAGTCTGTGTTCTTAGCTTTGCATTTCCTCCAGCCAATTCCTGGACCCTTGGTAGGTGCCCTAGAACCATCTCTGATCTGGCAGACTTAAGGGGCGTAGTGGGAAGGGCTTCCCCCTCAGCCCTTTGGAAATGTCTAAGTCCTATTACTGTGGGACTCAAGACCAAAGCAGCCCCAAGGGTGCTGCTCTGGCAGGGCAGCTGTCTGCAGACACCAGGGGGCGCTCATGTACTGGGATCCTTGGGAAAGCCTCTCAAGGTGTTCCAGCTTGCTCATTTCTTGCAAGAGTCTCCTCATTTTGAATTTCTTCTCACAGGTATGACTTATCATTTGGATCAAATGATTTCTATGATTATGATTCTTAACTTTTATGAATTAAAAGCTTAAGTTTCTATGACAACTCTTTCCTCTTAAACTTGCTATAAACGTAGGTAAGTTTTAGTTCTTTCAAGGATGCTTAAAAATCTAAAATATTTTCCTCCCCAACAAAAAACAGTGTCTCAGTAGATTTCTCATGGCAGGCTAAAAAGAGAACTGGCTGCTTTAAAAATAACTGCAATAATAGCACATGAAAAACGGAAATGCTAGTTAAGAGAAATCTCAGGGAGAATGACTTTCTTTTACGTGGGTATGCATGCCTCTGTCCACAGCTGTCAACAGGAAATGGGAGCAGTCAGTGATCTGGCTACAAGATCACTTTCAATGAAGATAACGGATAAAGTTTATGCAGAGTTCTCTAAGCTCTTACCTGAGAATTTCCCCCCATTAATATTGTTTTCATCAATATCTTGAATCAAAACAAGTAGATAACTGCCCCAGATGTTATTTGTGGGGAAGATTGACAAGTCCAACTATGGAATCAAATGTTAAGGTTACAAAGATCTCCAATCTCAATTTCATCTTTAATTTGAGGCTGGAAATCCTGAGCCTCTTAGGCTGAGCAAAGTAATCTTGGGGCAGAGAGTGGGGCTGAAATATGCTCAGACTTAGCTCTTGGGACATCCTTCCCTGGCTCCCAGAGTGAGCATGTGCATGCTGAGCTGTGCAGTCCAGACAAGAAGAATTCTTGGTGCCTGCATGACTGTCATATTGCTGCAAACAGAGCAGTTGCCTTACCTGATGATAGCCACTGTAGTCCATGTTGCCTGGGAGTGGGAACCCTGGGGCCAGGGACAGCTGTCCTTCCAGCATTCCTGGCCTAATGAATTCCTCTAAATAGGTTCTGCAGACCCTCCTGTCCCAGTCATCTGTGATATGGCCACCATACATGATCTCACCAAACAGGTAACGCAGGTCGTCATAGGGTACCTGAGTCAGAAGTGAGAGAGAAGAAAGAATGATTTCCCCACAGTCTTTGGTGCTGGATGCTTCTTGAGATTAAAAGTGATGTCCCTTTAAACTTTGTGTCCCCAGAACCTGGCAGTATTAAGCATGTTTGGCTTATATCAGGCTTTCCTGAAGTCCTTCACATAAGCAATGAATGTCAATTGGAGATGTGAGGGCCATGGCCCCTTTTACCTTTTTTTGCCATTAATTACAGGATCAGTTGTCCCCTCTGAAAGTTCAGAGTAAATAAAGTACAGGGTGGAAGATTTCTGGAGTAAGAGATAGGGAGGGAAGCCATTTGAGACAAACCAATCAACAAAGGAGGTAAAGCTATGGAGCTGAGCTCCCTTGGACTCGGGGATATCGGCAGGACCTTCTAGTGGTGTCTGACCCTGCGGTGGCTTTGCTGATGCTTCAGACAAAAAGATCCTTGATGGTACAAACAGTCCTTTAGATGGAAGTCCTTTAGCAGAAGTTTCTCTGAAATGGGTCTGACAAAGAGGAGGCTGGCTACAGTATGAATTTGGGCTTTTCTCCACCTGTGGCAGAACCATATCCAGAGGAGGGGCTGTGTGTACCAATGAAAGCTCTGCTCCTTTGCCAAATCAAGTTGGGTTGGGAACTTAGGTGAGTATGGGGTCTCTTCCTGTCAATCCACAAGTCCATGCTGTGATGCAAACACATATAATCAGTCTGATGGGTCTCTGGATGAATTCTCATGGGGCTGATAGTTTGGATTCCTTTGCTTCTGGTTCTAATGTCACAGTAGAACTTCTCAGCCTGAGGCTGGTCCTCAGCTTAGAACTTTCTTATCTCCTCTGTGTGGGGTCTTAGACCTTCCTCATACCACAGAACTATGGGAAGCCCATATCATAGTGATCTGCAGCCATACCCCTGTGTTTCACCTTTGTGTTAGCCTCTAGGAAATTGTATAGCACATTCACAGAGATGGTGAGGTCCCCAGTGTTAAACGGGTAGGACCGATTCCATCCCTGCGGCCCAAACTTCCGTCTTTCGGCAACCACCGCATGAAAGTAACACAAAGCAAACAGGATGGTCTTGAACTCCGTCTCCCGGGAACACATCTCCAGAGTGTCCTGGAAGAGAAGCATCATTTACAATACTGACACATTTCCCCTTACCCAGGTAGGCAAGTGTGTGGTGAAGATTGGGGTTCACACCTGGTAAGGCTATGGTAAGCCCTGTTTATGGTATAAGGCACAGTGAAGGGACTAGTTATCGTACTGAGATGAGACAAGGTGGGGGTCTGGGACATGCGGAAAGATAGGTTTCAGTTCAGCATTTGAGTTAAAGTTTATATTCAGGCAACAGGATGCCTATAATTTAATCTTGTTCACACAGATTAACTCTATAGGTACCTGAGCATAGCTAATATGACTACAGCAGAGGATCTGTGGATATGAGTGTCTTATTTATTCTATCCATGTCACTGTGCCCCATGTAGGTAGGGACTCTTACAACCTTGCTATAAACTGTCCTTTCCTGCCCATCATGGAATAAGAATGTGTTCCTCTGTCTATGTGGTAAGGAACCCTTGGCTTCTGTACTGCAAAGCGTCTGAAAAGAGAGAAGGGATGAGATCCACACTGTCAGCAATGGGAGATGCTGTACCATCCAGGCGCCCCTACTCCCCACTGCCTCCACCTCCTGAGAAGGAGTGATCCAACATGAGGCTGAGCAAACAGTATGGGGAGGGGGGTGCCTGCAGAGCATGGGAGGGGAGAGTGCCTACAGAGCATGGGGAGGGGTAATGCCTACAGAGCATGGGGAGGGGTGAAGCCTGCAGAGCATGGGGAGGGCAGACATGGGGCCCACGAGGAAGGCAAGAGGGAACTGGGAGAAGAAAAGAAAGAAGCAGGTGCTGGTTCAGAGGAAGTTCGCAAGGCCCTGCTTGGTGAACCTTAAGGACGGTGTTGGTTATGGATGACAGGGGTAAGCCTATATTTTCAAGGGATGGTGGGGAGGCAGTCTCTGGATCCTCTGAAGTTAAAAATAAACAAAAATAAAAAGTTTCTCTGAACGAGATTCTCTTTGTTTGTTTTGGAGCAAGATGTGGCAGCCAGAGCCCAAGAAGGTACTTGCAAGGCTCCCACCACTGAATTTGTTCAGTCCCGATGCTTGTTCTAGGAACCCCTGTAGGCTGTGCTCCCACAAGGCAGGGGCCACAGGGGAAACCGGACTGTGGGAAACCAGTTTCTGGTAGTGTGGATGTTCCCATGGAGACACTCCTCCTGAACACATGGCACCTTTCTGGTGCTCTCACTGGGTCAGAGGCAGGATGGAGGATAAGATACTGCCTTGTGAGACTTTAATAACTGCTTTATAGATAGAACAATTCTCCACAAACTATGGGATGCTTTGTTACTTCTTATATATTTGGAAAAGAAAGAGTGTGGGAAAATGCCTTTCAGCATGAATACCTTTAATGCCAAGATTGGCTGACTGTGATACATTCACATAAAAGTCAGAATAAAACAGCCACCCCGAAATAATGTAAACAGGGAGTGAAAAGGGGTCTAAGGAATTTATCCCTCACATGGTAAAATGGGTTTCTTGGGGAACACGGTGAATTTACACAGCCCTCTGCTATAAACTATGAACAGCCTCATGAGTCTGTCCTCCGAATGAGTCTCTCTCTCCATGGCTATACACAGTGAGTGAACCTTTTGATGCAGAGGGACAGCATACAGCATACACAGGCAGAGAGTCTATCTCTTCAGCTTTATTCTTACTTGTGCACCATCCAAGATTGGTCACCAGGAGTGCAGGGAGAAAAGCCCAGGGATAATGGTCCCCTGCCTGGATGTGAAGGGGGAAGCCAGGTGTGGTTGCAGCTGATCATTTCCTTATAAGGGGGAACAGCAGGTGAGGCTCCACCACCTCCCAACTATCTAAGACCCTCAGGGCAGGACAGCTGAGAATGGTTTGCTGGTGGGACCTTGGGTCTAGCGCCAGCTAAGTACATTCTAGTGTTTTCGTCCTCTCCCAGTCTCTACCACCATTTTCTTCCTTCTCTCCCAATCCCCAGTCCTGCCCTGGGGATTGAAGCCAGAGCCTTGCTCAAGTGAGGCAAGTACCCTACCACTGGGTTACATTCATATCCTCCAACTTCTATATTAAAAAAAACAAACTGCAGTAAAACAGACAAAACATGACACTGTTGTTTACCCAACACTACTGAGGGCAAAACTTCTCTATTGGGGGTTGGGGGATGGACTTGAGCATGTATGTTTGCTATATGTAGAATATTAAATAGACATTTAAAGGTTTGTCTCTGTACTTGACATAGTATACCCAGGAATTTAATTAAGTTTAATTCCAGGAAGAAGGTAAAGAAAGTGCCACTGGCTAGGAGAATACCCTAGCTTCTGTCCTGTTTGCAGTGGGCAGGGAATGTCAAGCTAAAATAATTCAACATCTCCTGTAGTGTCCCTCACTGTCAGATGACATTAGGTATTGGAACTAGGCAGGAGAGGATGTGAAAAAGGTTTTGCTTCTCAGACCTTTGTAGAAGTTTCCCCTTCAGACCATGTGATTTCCATGCCGTGAGTGTAACATGGGGTCAGTAAAGTCTTTTGAGACTCTTCTCTTGCCTTTACCATATTGTAAATTAAACCAGGCCCAAAGGGGTACTACTAGTGGTTAATATGGGCTAGTTGGGGGCTTGCTGTATGGCATGGCCCACTTAAAGTTCCTGGATTTGACACCCATGTAAGCATTTCTAGAAAACAGAGACTTACTGGTGTCATCAGAGAGAAAGACCCTTTAAATATTAATAAAGCTCCTTGGGGCTTCAAGATGGTCCCTTGGCCCTACCTTCCTGTATTTCCCTTCCCAAGGGAGAGGCAATGAGAAATGATACCTTCCCAAGAAGATAGGCAAGGGCTGAGCTGCAGACAGCACACATAGGGTTCAGCTACCCATGGGCTTGGCTTTGGTGTTTTAAAAATTAACCTTTCTGGTTAGCGAACAAAATAATGGGTCTTATTATGACATTTTCATGTGCATAGATCATTGTAGTTTTTTCATATTCTCCTGTTCCACTGCCTTCACCTGTGCCTCTCTGCCCTCTTCACAGGCCCCTGCCCTTCCTCTGCTTTCATGTCACACACAGATACACACAGACACACACGTATGTGCACACATGCACAGGTACACATAGGTACACACAGGTATGCACAACACACACAAATGCACACACATTGCAGACGACAGAAAACATGCATTATTTTGTCTTTATTCTTCTATTATCCTCTCTTGTTCTCCCCATTTCTTTCCCTTTCACCACTGTCCTCCCTTCCTCTCAGTCTGTCTTCTACTTTTATGTCAGATATATATGATATATGCATCTATTATTATTATTATTATTATTATTATTATTTTCTTCCTGGACTAGGCTTTAAATAAATCCTCCACAGCTCGAGTCTTAGATTACAAGTAATGGGAATTGTGGAAATGTCCCTGAGCCCTATGCCTTGATATTCTGATTCTTTCTAGAACACAGTGTTCTCTGTGTGAACCTTGTTTTCTGGAACAGGGCCTAGGGATTTGCATTTTCATCAAGTCCATGGGCACTGCTCCCAACCCAGAGGCCATACTTTATTGCTGGAACATTTGCATACAGCCCAAACCCAGCTTCCTACTACCCAACATCTAGATTTTGGTCCCTTCGATGCACAGCTAGCCAGTGATAATAGCTGAATGAGCGCATCCTCCTCCTACTTGAAGAGAGAAAAGAGAGGGTACTTAGCCAATAAGTGTGTGTTTTTGGATCAATTAGAAGCATAACGATGTTTCCTTTTTCATTTTGAAATATTAGTTAATAGACTTGCATGAATTTTCCCATTCTTGCTAAAGAAAGGCCCTACCGTAAGCTCCTTAGATACAGCTAGAAACTGAGAGCTGGGTAATACTGAGTGGCCACTGGGTAGCAGTCAATGCCAGAGGGTGCACATTTGCCCACATCAGTCAGTGTTGATGGTAGTCCTTGGCACACTTTTCTCCCATTGGATTTGAATTGGCCCTTTGTGGGGTAGGTGTTCCTCACCCCTCCCCTCCCAGGCAGTACCTGAGTGAAGTTATCCAGGGCTTTGTGTAAGTTGGCATGCATGCCTGTGGGAGGCTCATTGGTGATCTTAATGGAGTTCTCCAGAATGCCCTGGGGAATGATGTGGCCCTCAGGAGAGGGTGAAGGCTCAGCGCTGATGAAGACCCTGAAGTCTGGGTGACTCTCCCTGCTGAGCTCCTCCAGTTTCTTCTCCAGGGTACTGAGCCACTTGGCCACCAGGTGGATGTTCTGTTGGGAAGGAAAGACCCCCAAGTAGACATGTGCTTATTGTATCTATTAGCAGTAAACAGTTATCAGGTGGGCAGCTAGAGGGGACACAATGCCTTTCATTATCTTCATTTTCTTGATAATTTAAAAATTTTATGTATAATTACATCATTTCCCCTTTCCTTTCCTCCTTTAAATCCCTCCCATACTGCGCCCCCTCTAAAATTCACGGCCTTTCCTTATGATTATTGTTCTTACACTCACATATACATATACAAATGCATGAATATAGCCTGCTGAGTCTGTTTAGTGTTGTTTGTGTGTATATGATTCCAAGGCTGATCACTTGCTACTGGAGGCTTTTCCCTGGAGAAGACTATTTCTCTCTGAGCAGTGCTCAGTTACCTATAGTTTTTTGTCTAGGGTTGTTAGAATCACTATTGGAGTTGCCATTGTTTGGATTTAGCTTTCACTAATTCTTTTTAAAATTGCAACAAAATAGATACAGTGTAATACTTAACCACTTTTGCCTGTATAGTTATTGTTTTTGGTCCTGCTAGGGATTGGACTTAGGTCTCATGCATGCCAGGCAAGTACTTTATTACTTAGCTGGGCCCTTGACCTATAACTTACATTTTAAAGCATTCAGTAGAGTTATTTACACTTAGGTTGCCAGGTAATTCATAGCCTTTAGTAGCATAGAAAGAGTTGGGGATACCCAGTAATGGTGAGCCTCCCCCCCGCCAGCATCATGCAATTCAACTCTGCCCTTTGATAATCATAAATCTAGCATTTGTGTTCTCAGACGCGACTGCATGTGAATTCCTCGACTGCACAGTTTGCTGGACCCTCCTTGTAACTTCTGATTTGACAGCTAGAGACTGCCTATTGTCTTTCCAGGAACCTCCCAGATGGATACCTTACTGTGGTTACAGGGACTATACTTTGAGTTTAAAACAATATTATATTTTTAAGTCTACTTCTCTACTGCCTGGATTATTTGAATCCCTGAGAACTAGAAAAGATGGACACGTAACCCTGAACCCCTGAGAACTAGAAGGAATGGACACGGCGGAACCCCTGAGAACTAGAAAAGATGGACATGGCGGAACCCCTGAGAACTAGAAGGAATGGACACGGCTGCAGCACCTGAGAGCAGAATCTCAGGCCCCATTCAGACTTACTGACTCAGCACATTTTAATGGGACCTGCTAGTACAGAGTCTACATGTTCAAGTTTGAAAGGTAAAGATTCAAACTCTCTCTACCAAGCGTTCTGCTTACCAAACCGTTCTTCTAAATGTCGCTAAAATTATCTCCCTAAGACACAGGGAGACACTGCTGTCAGTGGCCCACAAAGGTCCCTACTCTCATCAATGTGCTTCTCTGTCTAGCTTTTGTGCCTGTCTTTTGGTCCCAAATCTGATACCTGTCTTTTTTACCGAGACTTAGTTCTTCGTACTCATTTGGAGATGGCACCTTTCGTTTAGTAAGTAGGTCCCGTGGCTTCATGGCAATATATTTCATTATGATGAAGAGATAAAGGCTCCTCAATCAATATTTGAGCAAGTAGGCTTGCAGAGTCTTACATGCACAGATCAACACTGAGCATAGTACAAGGACCACAGCAATCTGGCCTCTGCTGCTTTTGCTTCTATAGAATGAGAAGTTAACAATTCATGCTTGCCACACTTCACTGTTGCTGCAAAGACCCGTAGGCAATGAATTTGAAAGGGCTCTTTATACTGGAAACTGCTATGTGAGGGTTAGTGGCAGATGGTGAAATGAAAAATTGTTCAGGAGTTCATTTAGAATCACATGATTGAAGCAGAGTTCAGTGGGCTTTCTGGAGAGCCAGGGTTCCTGTTAAGTTGGTAAAACAAGCAAGGTCTCAGTGAGTGGTTCTGTAGGTGCTACAGAACTGTAAGTCCCCATAGAAGAGGGCAGAGCAGGGTAGGGCTGGGAGGAAGACCACAGGAACTCTGGGGGGTGTTCAAGGATCCCTGGGACTTCAAGAACTGGGGAAACTCAAACTCTCAGCTATCAGCCAGGAAGAGTTAAAGCCTCCTGAGCCTTGGTTGGGTCTGCAGGTCCTAGGAAGCCAGCGCTCCTGGCAAAGATTACTGGCTGTTCTTGGTTGCAACCTTAAGCAGTTTTCCTCAGGGTGATGTGAGATGGAATAGTTCTTAGATCCAGTGGAGGAGCAGCGACTGGAGCAAGAGTTCAGTGTCTCAAACTCTCAGAAGCACTCTATCATTGATGACAAACTCTTCTTGAAAGGGTTAATACTGTTTCCTGTACACATTTTGAAAGAAGAATAATTTCACTGCTGTTTTTCCCTCTTCCAGGAACTTTTTTTGGGGAGGGACATTGAGACAGGCTCTCACTATATAGCCTGTGCTTGCCTGGAACCTGATAGATAGCCCAGGTTGGCCTCAAACTCAAGATCCTCCTGCCTCTCCCTCCTGCCTGTTGGTGTTGCATGTGAGTGCCACCATGCTCGGCAACACCAGGTAAATATTAAAACCAGAATGTCTAGGAGTCTCAAGAAGATATAAGTTTTGAGGGGCCCTTCTCTTCCACTCCCGCTTTGCAGTTCAGATGTGTTTTGTGTAGTCAATACCCACAATTCTTTACTTGAGAGGAAAGGGGAGCCTTCAGATAGCTCGGTCTTATCCAGAGAAACCATTTCCCTTGGGGATGCTCTGTTACCAAGGAAGGATTAAAGGGGGGGTCGGGTTTGAGCTTAAACTCAGAGCTCAGAAACCACATCAATACATGATGTGAGGGTACCAGGTAGCCAGTGGGTATCAAGGAAGAAGACTCAGCTCCTTGTCTGAGGAACATTGTTGGAGGCAGAACGACATTTTCAGAAATGGACTCTGACCACCATACTGGGAGGCTGGGTTCCTTTAGTCTCCAGTGGCCAGGAGCAGGTCTCCTGGCAGATGAATCTGCAGATTTGGGGACTGTATCTCCCAGCACATGGAGGAAGCAGGGACTCCAGCTGTTGTTGCTGTTTTTCCTGGGATTCCTACTGCTCCCTAAAAAGGAGTTTCAGGGAATGGCAGATCTTTCAGCTGCTGGGCTCCCCATAAATAAAAGTATAATTAAGGAGAAGTCAGTAGCAAGTGGGGGAGTGAGTAATCAGGGGATTGATGAAGTTCTTGGTAATGAAATCAGGATGGGTGGATGACTGGCTTTTGCAGCTAGTCTTTCTTTAGTTTCCTCATTAATTCTGTCACCCAACAGGCTTGGAAAAATGCATATGATATACTTTAATCATATGCACCATCCCCATTACTCTCTCTGGTTACTCTCCCACACCCAATAGGCTTTCAAAAATGATTTTATTTTTATGTGTGTTGGGGGGGGGAGAGAATATGTATTCACAGTGTGTGAGCCACCTGACATAGGAAGTAAGAATGGAGCTCTGGCCCACTGATTGAACAGTAAGCACTCTTAACCACTTAATCATCTCTCTACCCCCTCCCCAGAGGTTTTTGTTGAACAGTTTGAGGCAGTGATCTTGATGGTAAAGGTAAATAAGAAACATCATTTTCTCTAAGGAAATTTGGCAAGAACATACCCTAACAAATCAGGACTGATTGCAGAGTGCTTTAAGAGAAAAGAATAATAAGCCTGTTGTTCTGACTCGGCTATAGTTTCTAAATAAGCTGCGTGGGGGACAGGCTTTGGTAGAAGAGTGCATGGCAGATTCTCCCCCTCACTCTTGTTCCATGGAATCACAGCAGTAGGGTTCCTCATTTCCAGATGCCAGCATGAGCTCCCAGTGGAGAGGCTAAGTTTTAGTCTTACGGATAGGTGACTCAGAACATACAAACACAGTAGGAAAGTTCCACAGAGGATAAAGCACCATGGCCTTCATGGAAGAGATCAGTAGTTGAAGGTGTCCAGCTGCTGTGGCCTTTAATCAAATGCTAATTTACTGATTGTGTAATCAGAGTGGGAACTATTTCCTTTTTTGTGTAGAACTCAGTGGGTGAGTGGGTATGGGGAAGAGTTAGTGGAGGAGACCATGGGAGGAGGATGTGAGACTGAGGAGGGTTAGAGTAGAGTAGGAAGTCAAGTTATGGAGGAACAGGTGGGTAAGAATCAGGGGGCTTAGGAAGCCCAGAGTCGCTGGGATGCAGCCTGAGTAGGCAGGAAGGCAAGACTGATCCAGACCTGGGCAGAGGGACTGTACCTGCAGAATCACCCAGTGACCTTTCTTAGCAGCCAAGTCCAGTGCGGCCTCAGCAACTACCTCTTGTCCTTGTCCTAGGGACACGTTGTGGAAGTTCCGATTGTTGAATGTATATCCGAGTTTCTTTCCTAAAATAAGCATGGAATTTAGTATCATTTCTTGAGTCTAATCATCTGAGCTGCTGCTCCTAACAACTGCCCCTATCTGTCATCCCTCAAATCGAGGTGTGCTCAGACCCACACTCAAGAATCATGTTTTCCCCCATCAGAGGAGACTAAATCTTTCAGAGGTGCAATCCCAGAGAAAAGGAAACACTTGTCCACATCCAAATCACCCTACCCCTGCTTCTTCATCGAATCCCCAATAATGATTTTGGATTGTTGATGTTCCCTGACATGGTCCCTACTTGGTGACTGAGCACTGGCCCTCTACCTACAAAGTGCTGATATAAAAAGGTAAAGGGTAGTCATGTGGGTATGGTCTCTTCTGGGTCTCTTTGTCTTTTGAGTCTATCCAGTCTTTTGTTGTGACTTCTCAGGAAGGTCTGAGCAGCCTTTAGTCAGTCCTGGCTCCTCCTCTCTCAGCCTCCTCCTTCACTATTCATGACCTATGGGAAGCTTTGTGCCATTCTTTCATATAAGAAAGTGGAGAGAAGAAAGACATTGGTGTGAATGTTACATTCTGCTATTAGTGTAAAAAACAAGCTACAACAATAATAACAACGACAAAATATTATAGACACACCACAGAGACAAAGACAATGCCGTGGAGTTGCTCTTCAAGCCCAGAGAAAGCAGAACCTAAAAAATGACCTTAATATAGAGGATCAATTCTCTTTATGCATTAGCTGTTACCACAACCCAATAAAGTTTGGGAAAGGTGTATGTCATTCTTTATATAAAAGGATCATAAAACTGCATAATATTGTGAAGGAATCATTGAACAATTTTTTTCTGGGAAGGCAAAATAGATGAGAGAGAAGATAAGTTAAAAGAGAGAAAAGTAATATGAATCTGTATAAAAAAATTTACTTTCAGAAGAACTAAAATTACAGATATAACTTGATAACTCATATGAGAAAGTTTTGAAAAGAAAACAGTAAATATTGGATATTTCTTTTAAATACTAAAATATCTGTGTACCCTTCTTCAACCTTATACAAGTAGGATGATGACTTTTTATATTGAGAAATAGTTATCATAGCTTGGACTGAGATGAACCCAAGAAATACTTTATTAAACTCGATAAATCCTAGCTGGCAAGCATTTGATGTCAGCTTTAGAGCCGAGGAGATAAGCAACTACCTGCACAGCAGATACCAGGATAACAGGCGTGGGGATTATTAGATGGTTTCTGTGATGTTTTGCTCACAAAGGAGGCTATTTATTTCCTTTATTTGCTGGAGAAGGATATAGGGAAAGAGGTGCTTAATAAAGATTAGTTGGAAAACTACAGACTGGAGGGGTCGTGGTGAAGCAAAGCCTCACCCTATAGAGCCAGCTTGGATCAATCTGCATTAATCCAGGCTGACAAGAAAGAAATGGATCTTGTAAATGGTAGCAAGGGGGACAATTGATGGGGCTCTGTTTACTCAGGACTCAGCTGACTATGACTCTGTCAGACAAGAGCCTTGTGGTGTGTGCCAGGTGAACTTGTGGAGTCCTTTCATTCGCAGTCGCAAGGCTCATAGATACTGTGGAGGGCATTAACAAGTTCCCCAAGGTATCAGTGTGCATTTGGGGCTCACATTCACACTACTTTGTGGTATGGCTTCTGTGCTCTTGCCTTACTGTGTGTGACCCATTTTCCTATTTCTGACCTGTCTGCCTCTCTAGATGGCCACGTCCCCTCAAATACTATAGACCCCACTGAGCTTCTCCTAGGATACAACATCTCCTTCCAGTCTCTGTGAGGATCCCACAGATCCAGCAGCGCACTCTTACATGCCACGTACTGATGGTGTTCTGAGACAGGGGAATGCTTTCCTACAATTTTCATGCTACTTGCTATGTGTGTGTTTTGGGTTTTTTTGCTATTAATTTCCCTGTTCTGTGCTTCTTCCCAGCTCCCTGGTGAGACTGACTTTTATGAGGGTCTTGACCTGGTCCCAGGTTCACTCCAATTCCCTCTCCTTTCTATTTCAATCAAATGTCCAGGTTACTGGGTCCTTCATTGTTTTCTAATCTTCACCTTTACCATTTGACTAAGTTTAATATAGACCCAATGATGCTAAATTCGAACCATGATTTTATGAAATCTTTATCTCCACTGCTTCCTTCTATGTCTTCCTTACAGGACCTTTAGACACCTTAGCGTTATGTGAACCCAAACATTAGTAAAAGAGCAAGTCAAATAATGCCTTTAGTGAATTGGTAGTACCACAAGCTCATGGCCCTCAGCCTCAAAGCTATTGGGAAAACTTTTTATGTTTTCTGATGGTAACCTTGTCAGCCCTCCTCTCTGTTTTTAAGCCTCCTTCCTGTTGTCAGCCAAATGCTCCACTTTCTCCTATGCCTTCTGTGGAAAGAACTCCTTCAGTTGTTTGCCACTGTATTTCCTCTTGTAATTCTCCCCCTTAATAGAAGGGGCGCCCCCTTCTGCCCATCAGTCTGTTCCTTAAATACCATCTTTTTGTATCTCCAGCTTTTCTCTCTCTTCACCCTTGTGCTATCTGGTACATGGACTCATGAGTTCTCTTGCAATCATGAAACCCATACTCCATCTGTCCTCACACTGCCCCCTAGAGACCAGTCTAGCTCACACGTCACGGCCCCAACAGAAAGAGAACGGGGCTAGGAACATGGAAGAGAAACTGAAGCAACATATTGATAATCTGGCTGCAAAGGGCGAAGCCTTCATCTTTGAACTTATCTTGTGGCAACCTACCCCTAATTTATGTGGCTTGCCATTCCGAACACACAAGAGGACACGGAAGAAGCCAAAGGTGAGACAGACAGCTACTTTCTGATCACAAAATAGAAGCAGCTGAACTCATTTTCTCAAAGCCAAATACTTGGACAAAGGAGAAAGGGGACCAAGCAAGATCGTGCCTTGGACGTGTGAGAGAAATACCAGAGAAGAGGCCTGTGTGAGGATGAAGATGAAGCTGGCTTTGAAAGACATGTCAGCAGGCAAAGCGAGGAACACACCGCACCACCTCAGAGAACGGAAGCTGCGTCTCTGGCAGTATTGTGTTGTACACCCTGCTTCGCTTTTAACTTTTCAAAGTCTTTTCACATCAGAGATTTCATTTTATCTTCACGGTTACCTGAGGGGCTGGGGAGGCATGTTGAGTGATAGAAAACAAGGGGGAAAAATAAAAAAATAAATGTGCAAAGAAAGTGGTGAGAAAAGAGAGAGGGACCAGCAAAAATCAAAGTGCTATTAAGGGATTAATCCCAGTACTCAAGGAGAGTCATACACAGTGGGGGTACGTGAGTTCGTGTTCAAAGAGAGACCAAGAAGTGTGGATCCAGTTCTCTCCTCCTCCTAGTCCTGTTCCCATCCTGCTATTTGTCCTCTTATTCCTCCATCCTCCTCCTCCCCTTGCCTCTCCTCCCCTTGCCTCTTCTCTCCTTTCCTCCTTCTCCTCCCCTTCACTGCTCTTCCTCTTCCTTCCTCCCCCTTCCCTTCTCCTCCTTCTGTTCCCTCCTCTTCATCCTCGTTTCTCCTCCTCTCTTCTCTTCTTGTCCCACAGTGTTCAGGATGAGACATTTTGGAAGAATCTGAGGTGAGCAAAGTACTAGAGAAGTATAGACTCCTAGCCAAGGATCGGAGGTAAGCTAAGGATCATGTCTGTTAAGCAGACTCATCGCTCTGTTAGTACAAGGGCACATACATTTCAGCAGAGGAGTGGATGAAGACAAGAAAACAAATCTTTAGTCTCACTTTTGGGGCTTTTGAAAACCTACCCAGATAACAACTGCCACAGTAAAACAAAGCAATGAATGAGTTAAGCTCAGCTTCCTAGGGGTGTGAGGGATACTAATATTTTAAGAGTCTAAGCAGAGGGATATGATGAATTACCTGCTACACATATGGCAAAACGAAGCAAGGAGACAGTACTTAATATGCCAGGACTAAGGGTGTTGCAGAAACCACTTGGGTAAGTTTTGTGGATTCCAAACGAGAACCGGGCTCATCAGGCAAACTGGTTAGAGTCAAGAAATGGGAAATATGTAGTCTCCCAGAATCTATGTCTAAATGGGCAAATTAGAAAATAAATCAAGCCACCAAGAAGTCAGGGAGGGAGGTAAGAAGAGAGAGGGCCCAGGTGCATAAGTGGTCTCCTGTTGATGACTAGCAATCTGCTTCTAGAAGTATGCATTCTAATGAAGCCAAGGGCAAGGCTGAGGCAAAGCAGAGATAGTGTAGACCAGGGTGGGGTCAGTCTGCCTGAGATGACAAGTAACATGGTGGAATAGTTGGAGGTCAATTGGCTAGGAACAAAATTGCTGGAGAATGGAGAATATGAAAGCTTTCAAAGGGAGAGTGGTGAATGAAAATGAGGAAACTGAATGTATTCATCTGAGAGCAACAAAGTCTGGTTAGATAGAAGGAACACATGCTCTTTAAATGTGGGAAAGTGGATAGAAGGAACACAGGCTTCCTAAACATGTGAATGTAGTTAGAAGGAACATGTAAACACATGAAAGACAGGAATATCATAGTTATGATAACATGGTTATGATGAATACATTATGATATTTTTAAAGATTTATTTATTATATGTAAGTACACTGTAGCTGTCTTCAGACACTCCAGAAGAGGGTGTCAGGTCTCATTGTGGATGGTTGTGAGCCACCATGTGGTTGCAGGGATTTGAACTTAGGACCTTCAGAAGAACACCTTCAGAGTGCTCCTAACTGCTGAGCCATCTCTCCAGCCCACTTTATGATATTCATTCATTGATTTATTTAACAAATATTTACTGAGTACATTCTCTGTACTAATCACACTGTGAAACCCTGGTAAGATGAGGACCAAGATAACATGGTTTCTAACCTCAAGGATCTTAGCCACAGGCAGGCATGCAAACATACAATCCGACAATGAAAGAATGGTTAACTTAAGATGGTATTAAGTGCTGTGGCACAAATATGCTGAGTGCCACAAGGAGATGTAATGGGGAACCAAGTGGTCATGCAGTGATGAGATCAGGCTGATCTTTGCAGGATGAGTAAGTACTGTGCTATTGAGAATGTTTCAGATGACAGGAGCCATTTGCTGAAATGTCCAAAATATGGCCAGGAATCTAAAAGAGTGAGTCTGGTGCAGGTAAGATCCAAGGCTGGGCAGAGAGGCCAGGCCCTGTAGGCTGCATCAATCATGTGAAGGATATTTGTCTTAACCTTTAGGATGATAGGAGTCCACATTAAAGCTTTAGGGAGCATGGCATTACAGGATTTAGATTTAGCAAGGGAACTCTGGTTACAGAGGAGCAAATGATTTCAGGGGGAGGAGGGCAGATAGAAGTCAGGAGGTGATCTTGATAATCCAGGTGAGAGATTGTAGCTATTCAGCAGATCCAAACAAAAATTGAGACAATTTGATAGATAATTTGATAGGGCAGGGGAAAGGCTGTTCAAAAGGCTCCTTTTTGGTAGCTAATGGTGGCATTTACCAAAAGCAATAGAGTAAAGCTAAAGAAAAGTATGACCCTTCCTTGAACAGATATGCTGAAAGCTGAGCAGGTGAGTGAAAAGGGTCCGCAGGGAAACACGGCTCATGAAAGAAAACACAAAGCAGGTGATCTCAGTGTTCCTGGGGGGTAGAAATGGGTGACCAACAGAGAAACATGACATATGCTCACTCACAGGCAAAACTGGCGTCTAGAGCACAACAGAGCCATGTAGCCAAAGTTCTCAGTAGAAATCATTTTGTACCCAGAAAAATTATCCAACAAATCTGGGGTTAAACAAGGGTCCAGAAATTTTATTTCTTAGAATTCTTTTCTGATGATGTATACTAGCAAAATGAAGATGAAAAATAGGAAATAAGTGGTCGGTCTATCTGTCTGTCTGTCTATCTATCTATCTATCTAAAACTATGTATCCATATCTGTAACTATCTATATGTAGCTTCTTAGTTATTCCATGTATTGAAAGGCATTCTCTTTTTTAATTCTAGAAGGCATTCTTACTAGAGTTATTACCATCCTATTACAATATAAATCAATTCTATACAATTTATATAAATACATGTATTTATATGATTAAAATAGAAGATCAAGAAAATAAACCCAGGGATATCAGCTTTCTATAAAGCTAAAATAGAATTCATTCATATGGTAATGGGATGCTAATAATTCTAGTAAGAATGCCTTCTAGAGTAAAAAGAAAGTACCTTTCAATACATAGAATGAGTAAGAAGCTAGTGATAATTATAAATAATATTTTTTTTTCTCAAGGGAATTTGCAACTCCAGAAAATACTGGAAGCTCTCAAAGAAAAATCTTCATTTACATATGAAACAAAGTGGAACTTTACAAGATTTGTACTCTTTGTAAAAAAACTCTTCTGAGGATAGCTAGAAGTCACGACATCGAACCAGAAAGTAGAGAAAGTGACTGTGCTAGCTAGTTTTTATGTTAACTTGATGAAAGCTAGACTTATTTTGGAAGATGGAACCTCAATTGAGAAAATTCCCCTCCCATCAGACTGGCCCACAGAGAAGCCTGTGGTGCATTTCTTGACTGATGACAGATATGGATGGGTACCCACAGGAGGTGGTGTCACCCCTGGTCAACTGGTCCTGGATGGTTTAGGAAAGCATGTGGAGAAGCAAGGCATGAAAAACAAGCCAGTAAGCAGCATCCCTCCATAGTCTCTGCTTCAGCTCCTACCTCTAGATTCCTGCTCTGACGGCCTTTGATGATTAACTGTGATATGGAAGAGCAAGTCAAACAGACCTTTTCCTCCCAAAGTTGCTTTTGGTCATGGTGTTCCAACATAGGAATAGAAACCCTATATAAGTAGACCAGTGAGATGGCTTAGTGGGCAAAGACTCCACACACTCCAAGAGTTGTCCTCTGACTTCTACATACACCAGTGGCCCATGTGTCCACTCCCCAACATCATGCTCATGAGCTTTGTCCTTTGTCTTAGAGTGGGAGTTTTCTATTGCTTAGGATAGAGGTATTTATTATTTTCAAATTTAACTGTGAATGTATTAGATCAGGCATGTATAGAATTAATGATATTAACAGAGGAAAATGACCATACACTTGGTCTTGATTACATAAAAATAAGATCACAGCTTCACAGCTGAAACATGGAAGCCTCAGCTTTTATAGAGGGAAGTCAAGAAGGGTTATCTAAAATTTGTAGACTATAGCATTGCTTTGGGGCTGGGGAGATGGCCTAGGTGATTAAGTGCATGCCATGTAAGTGTGAGGACCTGAGTTCTATTCCTGGAACCCACATAAGAGAGACAGGTATGTTGGTACATGCTTATAATCCTACTGATGGGAAGACAGAGGACCCCTGGGGCTCACTGGCTAGCTAGCCTAGTCTAGTCAGTGAGCTTCAGGCCAATGACAGGCTGTGTTAGTTTTCTTTTTGTTGTGTGATAAGACACCTTGATCAAGACAATCTATAAAAGAATGAGTTTAACTGAGTGACAGTTCCAGAGGCTCAGAGTCTATGGTAGTGGAGTGAAGGCAGGACATAAGCAGAGAGCTCACATCCTGGTTCATAAATAGGGGGTAAAGAACATACTAGGAATTGTAGAGAGCACACGGAATGACACACATGTTTTGAAGCTTCAAAGCCCACCCCCAATGACACACCTCCTCCAACTAGGCCATACCTCCAAATCCTTCTTGAATAGTCCTACCAACTGTGGACCAAATATTCAAACACATGAGCCTGTAGGGGCTATTCTCATCCAACACAAAGATTTTGTTTCAAAAATCAAGATGGATGGCTCCTGAAAAATGGCACCTGAGGTTGACCTCTGACCTGCACACATGCATTCACATTGACACATACCTGTGCGCGTGCGTACACACACACTCACACACACACTCACACACACACACACACACACACACACACACACACACACACACCCCTAAGTTTTACCCCAGTTAGGATATATACCATAGAACTAAACATTTTAATACATGTATCATATATATGGCTATGATGAAGTGAACAAAGGCCTAGAAAGAAACCAAGTACTAAAACATACTCAACGAGAAATAGAAACATGGAACAGGCATAAAATGACAAAGGGGTTCAACTTTTAATTTTAGACCTTCCTGTTTAGAATAGCCCAAGCTCAATGGCTACCTTTCCTAAAATTAGGTACAAGATGAAGATACCCAATTTGACATTTTTATTTAACATCATACTGAAATTCTCATCAGGACAATTAGGAAAGAAAAAGAAAACAAAGAACATTAAGATTTTAAAATATATTATCTCTACTTATAGAGGACATAGGTTTGTATCTATGTGTGTGTACATGCATGTGTGTATATGTGCACATGTGTATGTGTGTGTATATGTGTATGTGTGTATGTATACAGAATCCAGTATCTAGAAAATCTTAGACATATCAGTCATAAGAATAGTAGAACCAACAGATAAGTTTAACAACTTTTCTAATAGAAGTTCATATATAAAATTTCACTACTAGTGAAACTATAGTTAAGAAAATAAATTTTATATGTAACAGAATCAAGACAAATGCAAGGTATATATAGTACAAACTATGCAACACTGTCAAAATAAACTAAATTTTAGAACTACATGAAAAGATGATCCTTGTTCACGTGTTAAAGCACTGCATATTGGTGAGATTTCTACATGTCCTCGGTTTACCTACATGGGAATCACAGCCATTCCTATTGAAATCTGAATGTACTTTTCTTTAATTTTTACAGAACTTGATAAGCTAGTTTTGAAAGTTCTGTAGAAACAAGAGACTTCAAGAGCCTAAAAGAGTTTTAAAATGAAGAAAAATGTTGGAGGACTCATTACCTGAACTTAAAATTTTACTATAAGGCTCCAAAGTCAGTATTGCTGTCAGCATACATAAACACATAGATCAACAGAATAGAATTAGTAGTCTCCAAACAAGCTCTTACACTTAGGATCAATTTAATTTAAAAATTAAAATATTTCTTGTTATTTTTATTTGTGTATATGTATCTGTGCGGGCATATCCTAAGTGTGGTACCTGTAGAGGCCAGAATAGTGCATCAGACCCCCTGAAGTTAGGATTCTAGGTATTTGTGAGCCCTCTGATGTGTTTCCCCCCCTTTGGATGATCTTAACTTTGACAAGGGTTCCAAGACAATCCAACCTTTTCAACAGCTTATCCTGAGACAACGTAGCTACCCACCAAAGGACAAAATTGGATGCCTTATATTATATACAAATACCAATTCGACATGAATCACAGGGCTAAATAGACTGGCTAAAGAGAAACCCAATCTTCTCTCTGGTACATGATTCTGTGGTTTTGCTTTATTAGTTATCCTGGCTTCTGTCTGGCCTGCAAAGATAGTTTTGCACAGTGAACCTTAAATGTAGATAAGAAAAAGCAATAGACCAAAGGATGAAAGAGCACAGGACAACTGCAAGCTCGTCTTCAAACCAAGCTTTCCTCACCTTGATTTTCCACATCCTTCAGTGGATCCACCCCTGGAGACAGGATGAAAAACATGGGAGTGGCTGGTCCTGACTCTTCAAATGAAACTACAAAATCAAGTGCTCTTCCCATCACATATTTGCTTCCTAACTTCTCCTCAACGAAATCTCTGCAGGAGGGGATAAGCATGTGTATCAATACAAAAACATCATAACATTTGCAAAATGGAAGCTTCTAGAAGTGAAAAGGCATGTTCAAGCTCATTGGGGTGACAGTTAAAGAGTTTGGAATAGCTCCAAGTTTGCACCTTGCCAACATTTAATGACTATACTGAGAGTTCCAAGCCATGCATCTTAGATCCAGGCTCTTGACCACTCTCCACCCAGACTATTGCTACTTCCCCCTGTATACATGGAGCCTTATTACCTCACTCTTCTGGAGAATAAGGTCCAACTTCTTTGAATGGTTATAGGCAGCCAAATTTGGGCTATGCCATATCCCTGAAATGAGCCATCATGCACAGTATTTAAGGCCCCACATAGCTCTCTTCTTTCGTACTCTATTCTTCACTGAGATCATCTCCACTCCGGCCTCCAGTGGTCTTTTCCAACCTGTCCCATTTTGTGTTAAACAAATCCTTCTAGCTTACTAGATGTTTGACAAACTTCTCACTCTCACTGACCCTTCCACTATCCCCAAGACATAGTCTCTCTTGCGTCCTTCTCAACTGGGCTTATTTTCCGGTATGACTGAAATCAGTGTTGGGCAGTGGCCACAAATTACTCATTGTATAATGGTATCTTCAAGTCTCTGCCTTCCCACTTGTGTGGTTTTACTGAGACTTATTTCCTGGCTGTATCAGCACTAGCAGTGTACATCAGTACCATTTTTTTTCATCCTATTTGGTCACTTTAACCAAATACTCAACACTTGGGATCTTGGCTCGTGAATTTTCTTCTGGCCTGGGTGACATCAACATGTTTGGGCAGACCTCACACCTTTTAAAAAAGATTTATTTACTTATTTTAAATATCTGAGTACACTTTAGCTGTCTTCATACCCACCAGAAGAGGACATTGGATCCCATTACGGGTGGTCGTGGCCACCATGTAGTTGTGTCCACCATGTGGTTGCTGGGAATTGAACTCAGAACTTCTGGCAGAGTAATCAATGCTCTTAACTACTTAGCCATCTCTCTAGCCCCTACACCAATTGATTTTCCTTCTTTACCCCTTTCTCTACCCAAATCATGGCCATCCCTCAATCCATGTCATTACTTGGGAATTTGTTTTTATATGTCTGAAAAAAAATCCCATTTTCAGACCAAAATCTTCAAATCCTTGTAGCTACTGGTCCCATACCATTATCTCAACAAGCCTTTACCTGAATGAGTGTCATGAAAAGTGTAGGAATTTCAGTTTCTGGGCCCCCCGATGAGTTCCCACCAGTCCATTCTTCTTCTCACTTCCTTCCTAGCTAGTGTAGATTCTGTGTCTTATAATTCCTTTACTTTAAAAGTAATGTTTTGGGGTATAATAAACACCCCACATGACTCACTTATGTAAGTGATTTTTTTTAAAAAAATAAATCTACCAAGTTGTCCAGTCTTCTTGACAATCCAGTATTAGAATATTTTCATGGCACCAGTGAGACATTTCACATGTCTGATATGCAGGATATTTGATATGTGATCACTGTTGAGAGGGTCATTTGACCCCTCAAAGGGGTCAGGACTGACAGGTTGAGAACCGCTGCTCTAGGAATTCCCTGTCTCTTTCCATTCACTGGGGTTACAGCAAGGTGGTCACACTCATTCAGCTTTGATGTGGGTTCTGAAGATCTAGGTCTGGTCTTCTCACTTGCATGGTGTCCTTTACCATCTTTCAAACCACAGGCCGCCTTTCAAACCTTCTCCATTCTCTTTCAGATATTCAGTCTTGCCATCTCCTCTCACACAAACTCAACTGATGGTCATCCATCTTTGCAGAGAAGTTAGAAGTCAAAACAGAAGTCAAATAGCTAGAATTATAACTACCTCATTTTCTTTGTTTCTGTGATGCTAAATATAGGACTTCCATATGCCTTCTGGATCCCTCCACCTTTCTTCATGTTATAGGGGACTGGCATAAATTTCAGTGTTCATAATGATGAGTATTTTCTCCCACACTTTTTATTAAGACATTAAGACAACAGATGGCATACCCAAGGCGACTGGTCTCACGGGTTTTAGTCTTAGTACAAAGGTGCCCATCACTATATAGCATGGTCTTGAAGAGCAGCTCTGCCGGGCTGCTCTTTCTGAGGCTGTCCTGTCCACATACCTTCCCAGAGCCTGTGCCCTGATTCCTACCGCATGGCATAGGTCATCCTGTCAGGCCTCATGGCTCTCATCATGCAGAGGCGCTGAAGTGCTGTCTTGTTCTTCCACTCTTGGGGAAACTTCTCCTTCTCGGGACACTCTGACTCCACAAACTTTTTCCAGCTCTTGGCAGAGCCTTCAATGTCTCTATCCAGATTGCAGAATTCCTCCATTGAGGAGAGTGCCTAGAGAAGGCCAGAGAATGTTGTTCTAAAAATGCAGGTTCTCTAGAAAGTTGTGGCTTAGTGGCATTCTATACACCAAGCAGACTCATTTTTACTCTAGTCTCAAGTCTTGGATTTTCCTCTAGAAATAATCAAGAAAGTGGAAGAATATATTCAAGTTCATCCCTAAAACACTGCTCACAAGTACCATGCAGAAGTTGTAAATAAAATGTTTGGACTGGGTCACAGCCAGCAGCACACTGCTACATATGAAAGGGAGTCAAAGTAGGTCCTGAGGTTTTCTGGTCACAGAACCCCAAAATCCAAGTCAGAGGCTCTTCTTTATGTTATCACATTCAGTGTACCACCTCACTCTGCCCATCTATCTCTCAGATGCCCCTAGGATGCTTTTCCATCTACTGCCTGCTCTGTAAGGATCAACTTCAAATACAGAATGTGGGAACCACACTTCTTCATGGAATGCCTCTCTCTGAGGTGTCTTGCTCCATCCCATCCCAGTTGAGTATACCTGCTTCAACCATGGGTATGTGCCTGACTCTACCAATTCAGCTAAAGTTTTTGCCATTTACTTAGACTCTTTCTTTTTCTTGTGCTGGTCATGCTTATTATTTGTTAAGGCTTTACAAAGTCCAGCTCAAAGTCAGCAAACACAGCACAGCCTCTGTAATCTAGAGCATGATGCTCCTGCATCTTTCTGTAGAGTACTCATAGTTATTCACAGTTTATTCCAATAAATAATCACTCAGTTTCTAGATGTTTGATTCCTGATAGCTTGTGTCTTATACCTTCTTCCTCCTCCTATTTGGGAAGGGTAGAAAGTAAGCCAGGGCACTCTTTCCTCTGAAGCTGGAGGGGACCTGTACCATGTAACCTCTGCTCATGCATAGAAGCCCTTACCTTGGCCTAGTCATAGCTCTTGTGAATGAGACTTCCAGGGCAGTCTTCATTCCTGGATTTCTGGCCATTTTTGCACTACTTGGAAGCTCCCCCTTTCCTTCCAGAAAACCTCATTCTCAATTTAGTATAAATTACTTTGACCACACTTATCCCCTTTTCCCCAGCATCTCCCAGATCTATCTCTACCTTCCTACCCACCCAATTTTGTTTTATCGCTTTCTCTTCCCCTACCCCCAAATTGAGATCATATTTTCCATATACTCTTGGGTATAATAACTGTCCTGGAGTGTGGGTTACATACCAAAAGTCACATCCATAAAGAAAATTGCATCCTCTCCTAGCAGCTATCAAATGCCAATAAATCCTCAGTTAGGGATCTAACTCCCACCTCCTTCTGTCTGTGCTGGGATTTTGACTGGCTAAGCTGACATAGGCTTTGTGAATGCTGCCACACTCACTGTGAGTTCCTATTCACAACTGACCTACTGTGTCCAGAACACTATTTGCCATTACCCACAATCTCCCCTGGCCTCTAAGATCTTTCTGTCCCTTCTGTTAAGATCCCTGGCTATTGAGGTAAGGGATGTGTTACAGACAGTCCATTTCAGGGTGAGAAAAGAGTAGTAAAACTTACTATACTGCCTTAATGTGTCTATGGTATCATCAGTCTTCATATTAAAATATTGGGTGGGTGTTACAGTTTAAATATAGCATTTGTTTTTAATACTTAATTCTCAGCTTGTAGCATTATTTTGGAAACTTGAGGGAAGAGATAACTGGAGGGAGGTCACTGGGAGTAGATATTTATGGGTATATTATCCCTGGCCACCTTTGGTCGTGCTCTCTGCTTTCTGGTCTACCATGGTGTAAATTGAGCTGTCCCTCATACCTTCCCCACTCTGATAAATTGAGTCCTATACCATCATGAACCAAAATTATTATTGACACCATAAGTTGTGCTGTTAGGTATTTCATTGTAGTGACAAAAAGCAAGTGAATTCAGTTGGGATTTGACACCAGACAATGCCCTTATGACACTTAGTGATGTGCAGTGCTTCTACTCTCCCTTTATATTTTGTTTCTCCAGCAGTAGATGGAGGGTCTAAAACACCCATATAATGCAATGAATGTTAAAAAGCTCAAAAATTGTTATGTGCATCCATCCATTCATCAGTCAATTAATTAATTGATGTATTCATTTATTAATTCATATATTCTTTCAACATTTATCAAGTTCTTATTATATTCCAAGAGCATCAGAATACAATAGTAAAAAAAAAAAACAGGTATGGGCCTTCAAGTAGCTTAAAATTTTAAGGAAAAGGGAGATGAAGGAAGTCTTGGAAGGCATGGTGGATTTTGTTAGGGAGGCACATAGGCAGAGGGAATGAGAAAGCATCTTATGGGAGGGATAAAAGTGAGCCAAAATTTGAGCATGAGATGGGACCATGAGAAGCATGAGGGCAGCAGAGAATCCTTTCTGGGGATGAGAAGGTGTTTCTTCTGCTATGTGGTTAGGGTAGAATTAGTAATCCACAGCGCCCAAGGAAGAGGATGTGTGTTCATCCCCACAGAAGAGTGCAGGCACAGCCTTCTTCCATGACAAGTGATGTTCGGTGCTATAAGGAAAGGTGGATGAGGGACAAGGAGACAGAGTTCAATCCCAGCATCACCATTTACAGACCACTGGACTTGAAGTCTACTTGGACTTGGATTTGTTCATGCCAAAAAATGAGGCCAGGAGATCATGTGCCATAGCTCATATTCTAGCATAGACACAAAGCTTTGAAGACCATACAAGTTACTTCCATGGAGCCTTGACAGCTACTGGATTTTAATTGCTATATTACTCATCTCTAATTCCCATAAGATTGTGGGCTCTCTTGGGCAAGAACTTCTTTAGGCACAGGCAACTTTTGGGAAGTGTTTAATTAAGGAAGTGGATGTCTGTAGGACCAGCCCAAGGTGAGGGCTGGGCTGGACTGGGCTGGGCTGGGCAAAGCTGCACCTGCTGTCATTATTTCTCTCCATGCTGAGGAGCTGACTGTCATCTACTTCCAGGTTCCCTGCACACCCCTCCTCACCAGCTTGCAGCATCATTAACCCTTTGCAGTCCAATTACCCTTATCTTGTCCACAAAACACAGCAATTTACACCATGACCAGAGCTCCCAGCTGCCAGGACTAGGTCTGAAACCACATCCTTGAAGCTCTTTGGTGAACACAATTGCAACATTTAATCTCCCAAATGAGGGAAGGGGATTTCTAGCCTTCTAATAAGCTAAATGGAAATGACTAATTAACCTAATTACTTTGGACTGTGCAGCAAAATACAACAGTGCTAAATTGGCAACCAGAGTGGCAGCGAGGGGCCTTTTCAAAGGCAAACAAAGAAATTCAGCACAGATGAGATTTTCTAATGAAGAACAGAACATGCCCATTACCTGAAAGTTCAGCCTTTGAGGGGACTGAAAACATCCTTACAAAGGATAACAATAAAAGCAGGATTTTATCACAGAAATGTCATTCATTACCTACTTATTAGTTCTTCTAGGGAAGGAAGCAAGACAATCAACCTTCCTCATTAGATAGAATCCTTTAAAATGTTTGTTTTTTTTTATCATCTCCTATTCAATTATACTCAGTTTGTTTCTTTAGGCTACAATCCAAGGGAACACTTTAAAAGCATTCATCAAAGGCTTCCATGATGTGTACCACATATTGCTCTGTGCCTCACCTGTGCACATCCCAGGCTGTGCTCCAGTTTGATGGGTCTGGAGATGCTGTTCCACACAACAGTTTCAGAGAGGAGAGAGAGAGGGGGAGGGAGAGAAAGAGAGAGGGAGAGAGAGAAGGGAGAGAGGGAGAGAGAGAAGGGAGAGGGAGAGGGAGGGAGAGAGAGAAGGGGGAGAGGGAGAGAGAGAAGGGAGAGGGAAAGGGAGAGAGGGAGAGAGAAAGAGAGAGAGAGTGAGAGAGAGAGAGGTGGGAGAGAGGGAGAGAGAGAAGGGAGAGGGGAGAGGGAGAGGGAGGGAGGGAGAGAGAGAGACAGACAGAGAGAGATAGACAGACAGAGAGAGACAGACAGAGAGAGAGAGAGAGACAGAGAGAGAGACAGGGAGACAGAGAGCTTTGTTCATTTGCAAAATACTTTAGACAGCTAGATGAGCTCAGTCCACAAAACCAAACCAAACAAAAAGCCAGAGTGAAGCCAAGCCATGCCAACAATGCATTCTGTGAAAAGAGGGAAGGAAATAATCTGTATACTAATGTGAATTGAGCTGTGTAAGATGGAAGCCTGTGAATTGTTTCTTCTTCACTCTTGTCATGGAGGGCATAGTGAGGAAGAATACAGAAAAATTCAACTGGATCTGACTCAGTTGGACAGTTCACAGTGCCTGGACATTTTTTTCCCTGTGGACAGATTCTAGTAGGCACATCCCATCAGCCATAGCATGCATGTCCCCTATATTGGGGAAATTTATAATCAGGATTATTATGAGTTGTGTTTATCAAGAGATATACTGAAGAATTATCCTCCAGCATTATCTTTCAATAAAATTAAATTTAAAAATTAATATGATCTTTGTAGGTGTACACAGTTTAAATGGTTTTATTAGGGTAGGCCCTAGTCCACTGTGACTGATGCTTTTACAAGAATGAAAGAGACACACAGAAGACACACAGAGGGAAGACAGCTTTGGGCAGACTGTGCAGGTAGAGACTGAGCCTGAGCCTATAGGGCCCTAACTGCGGAATGTCACAGGCTCCCAGAAACAGGAAGATGCAAAGCAAGTCCTGCCAAGTGGATTTGGAGGCGGCCTGGCTCTGCCTATATTGTTACTTCAGATTTCCAGGCTCCACAACTGTCCACTTCTGTCATTTTAGGAAACTTGCTTCTAGTGCTTGATAATGGCAGCCTGTGAAGCAAACACCACAACTATCAGCAGATTCTAACTCCTGAATGTTTACTTTGTGGAAGATGTTATGATGTCCATTTTACATAAGGAAACAAAGGATCCAAAGAGTTAGGTAACATGCCAGAGTGCTTCCCCTGCCCCCAACACATGCACGCTCATACACATGTACAATCATACTCATACTTGCATTGCGCGTGCATGCGCACACATACACAGACAGACAGACAGACAGACAGACAGACACACACACACACACACACACACACACACAAACCCAGGTATATCTGAATCCAGAGACTGTGTTAACTAAGTCATTTCATTGTTGCTCTTGTTCTGAATGGGTTCATTCAGAACTGCTTTCAGAACAGACTTTTCATAAAGGCGTCAGACACTTGTGTCAGGATTTCCAAGTCCAGCAAGGTATTATGTGCTATTAAACATTTGTACACTGTAAGAGCAAACATGGAAGAGAATAAACAGGATTCATCTTACAAATGTGCTATTTCATGTGTGCTCATTGGGTATGTACTGGAGAGTTGCCTCTGTAGAGTGCAGGTGTGGACTCTCTGGATCTGGGAGTCAGTCTTTCCTCATTTCCTGGTAGACATCAGGTCTGGCTCCAAATGTCGATTCAGTCCCTACTGAAAGGACTTTGTAGCTTGTAATCTTTTCAACATTCATAAAGTCTTAACTAGACTAATCCATCTAACATGGACTTGTGTCCTGGATTTGCTATTTCTAAATGGTAGGACCTATGTTTTACATTCCCATGTCAACTGGGAACAAACAAGACCCATTTTGCAAATGGACAAGAGGATGAAACAGTAGTGTGTTCCAACAAACCCAAAAGACATGAGCTCCTCTTAAGTGCTAAGAGTCCCAGGTTGGGAAGGATCCTCTTGCTTGGAGTTTCAGTTCAGAGTAATAGAGATTCCCAACAGAGCTCCAGCACTAGCCTGACTTCTGAAAGTGGCATAGAGAACCTTCACAAAAGTCCCTGGTCTTATCGGAGTCACTCAGATTCCAGCCCTAAGCCTTGGCAGAGGAAAGGAAGCTTATCTGGCAAACAAAACACAAAATACCAGGACTTTTGATTCCCTCTTATTCTATAGGGAGAGCACTCACCCCAGCATTTTCTGGTTGCTTTTTGGCAGGCTTGGATAGGATGACATTGTTGTGGTGGGTGCAAGAAAGGGAACACGCATGTGTTCAAAATGGCTCCATGTTTCAACTCTGAGAAATTCACACTGATGTCATGAGGACTGGTATTTAAATCAAACCTGGTATTTAAATCAAACCGTTGAAAGAGACTAACTTTTTCTGGGGATTGGTACTTACCTTGATGCCTCCCCAGGCCTGGTGGGACAGGAACTCCATTGGGCTGGGAGTTCCTGTTTGTACTGGAGCCCGAAGCAAGAAGTCCAACTCTGCTGCATTGACTTCCTGGTTCACAAGGAGAATCTGCAGTGTAGAAAAACAACATGGAGATTCTTCAGCTGTGGTCACGGTGGGCTGGAGATCTTAGGGCTTGTCACTTAGTGTAATTACTGCTGCCTTCAGCTCTAGAGCTTGCCCATCAATTTTGACTATTTAAAGAGGGTGGATTAGAAGTGTATATTCATGCAAATTTCTTCTATGTGCATCTGTTTTCAGCCAAAACACCAGAGCGACTTAAATGCACACAGAGGATGACTATATATCTTGGTTAGCAAGTATTATATATCAATCATAAGTGCCATGGAATATGTGCCTGCAATTTAATTGAGCAGATGACACATACAAACGACATGATTTGAAGGAAGTGTCAAGGCGACATATGAATATATGCAAAATAGAAGTGCATATATAAATCAATAAAGAGTTCTGAAGTAGAGGCGTGACTAGCAGGAGGCAGAAGGAATGGATTAATCCAACCACGATTTCTGTCTTGGGGTTTGGGGAAGATAAGAGACAGGGATGTTAAAACAGGAAGGGAGAACTTTCCAGGGAGAGGGGATTGAAGGTACAGGGGCTTGGAGAGCCGTGTGGAGAGGTATGTGCACAAAGGACGGAGAGCCTTTGTCTTGGCTGTGGATATGAGTCATGTGAGAGGTGGGATCCGGGTTTCTTTGAAGGTTATTCTGTCATCTGGGTCATACAGAGGGTGAGTGGTAAGGTGTGCTAACATGAACACATGAACCCAGACACTGAAACATACAAAGAACACAAACGGATGACAGGACAATGGACTTTTAGCATTGGAAATGGTCTTTGGGTTCATATAGCTTGTGCTATGTACTTACTTATACATGGAAAAATTCCAGTTCTGAGTAGTGGGGAAGGCACATACAAAGAAGTGAAGTTTTAAGGCTCTTTGATGTTGGGACTAAATGACTGATCAAGGTTTCTTCTTAATGTTACAGTGACATGGAAAGTCTTAAGTTCTCAAGTTCCCAAGAATCAAAACTGTTGAAAACTCCCTAGTATGTTGTGGTGACAGCAATAGAAAGCCCGATTTATTGATTGTGTGCCAATCTATTGGTTGTATGATCAGTGCCAATTTGGTTGACTGGTTGTGGCTTCTGGTGGGAAATTTTGAGGATCTCAGATTATCCAGTATCAGCGGGAAGAAAGTACAATGATTGATTAAAGATGTCTTCTCTGAGTAGGACAATGATCAGTTATGAGTGTGTGACCCAGCCATAGTTGGACTATGGTGGGTCAGTGCATGTGACGAACAGGTTGAGCTCCTTTGAGAAGTGCTATCGTTTCTTAAGCAATCTGACTGGATGGTAACTATTACCCATGGAAACATCTTTGATTTGATTTTACCTGAAAGGTGATCTGGGCTAGGTAAGTTAGCTTATCACACTCAAAGAGGCCACGTGTGGTATACTGGTACACTGAGAAAGTTATGCTGTCTATTAGATTAGCCACTCGCTCTTTGACATTTTCACTGGGAGCTGCCTTCTCCACAGCTTTCTGGAAGACAATGCTGAAGGCCTATGGAGAGAAGATGAATCATAGGTGATTTCTAAAAGCCTCTTCCCTATGAAGAATATTATAATTTTCTAGTTACTTATTGAAAGCTTTTCCCAGCACTTCCTGCCAATAAGAGACACTAGTAAGAAGCTGTGCTATGAGGGAATGGAGAGATGGCTCAGAGGTTAAGAGCACTGGCTGCTCTTTCCAGTGGATCCAGGTTTGATTCCCAACACCCACATTATTCTAGTTTTGAAAAATCTAAGCCTACATGTGATCAATATTCTATCATTTGAAACTTAGTGATTTCTCATAAAAATATTGGGGATTCTACGTTTTAAGTGTAAGATGAATAGATAAAATAATGAAAGGAAATAAAAACCAATATATAAATTGGTTTAATCCTTAGTTCTGCTGATGCCTATTCATTTCCCCAATTTCCTTTTGTGGTTCCAAGAAGTAAAATAAAAACCTTCCCGTCTCTACAACAAGTATTTGAACATCAGTAGAAGCCATGTAAGGTTTGAGTCTTGGTGTTCTTCATTTAAGAACGGTGAGGGTGGACATTTCTGTCTCAGTTCCAAGGTGTTTCTTGTTAATGAAGTCCTAGGAGCTTTCTTGGGTTGCTAATGATCTCAGAAAATCTTCTGCCAGTGCTTAACCCAACCCATTGTATTTACCTTCCATTGATAGAGTTTTAAATAAAAATAATAGCTCATTAGAGGCTGATTATGTCCCCTAGGGCCACAGGGAGCAATGTGGGAAGCTTCTGCTGGCAGAGCAGGTATCCAGAATGGGTCAGGATAGCTCGGCCTTCTCCTTGTCATTACTGCTCATTTCCTTTAAAATTCCTTCCAAAGGCCAGTAAAGAACCCTTTCAAAGGCTCAGTAAAATTCCTTTCAAAGGTCAGTAAAGAACCTCAAGTTTTGAGTAAGGTGATTTATAATCCTGGAAAGTACTCAGAGAAAATATAAATCCTGGCTATATTTAGCATTTATTTTACACTGTATGTGCATTGGCTGCTAGTACATCTCCCCCTTTTGGTGTGTCAATGTCTCTGGGGTTAGGCCTGACCCCACATTTGCAGATTCTCTAGAAGGGCTCTCCCCTACAAAGGTTCTTTTTTAAAAAATTTTATTATTATTATTATTATTACTGACTTTAGCTACCTTTGAAGATGTTCAACAGCTGTTCTGAAACCTTTAGGGGGTCAAATCAAGTTTCTAACATATTAGTATTTTAAAAAATTCTTTCTACTTATGAGAAAATAATATACACATTCTGAGAGTAGGGCTGGCTCTGGTGCTCATATTTCCCAGAATCTTACCCTTGTCTTACTATAGGCACCAGAAAACACAGAGCAGATGATTGTGTCCTACTAATGCCTGAAAAATGTTAGAAAAAAATTTAAAGGATGCTCAAGACCAGGAGCTAAAAGTCAACTACACTTATTTACAAGGGCTTTATGTAGCTTGTTACATATGGATCATGGGCTCTATATGCTAGGACTAAGAGATAGGCTTAAGTCTCTTTATTATAACTGTAATAATTTTAAAATATTTATTTATATAATTTTTTAAAATTTTCTAAGTTTTTTTATTTACATTCCAAATCATTTCCCCTTTCCCGTTTCCTCCCTCCCCGAAAGTACCATAAGCTCCCTTCCCTCTTTTCCCCATTCAACCCCCTCTCGCTTCTCTGTCCTGGCATTCTCCTATATCCAGTCTTTCCAGGACCAGGGATCTCTCCTTCCATCTTCTTGGAAATCTATTGATATGCGAATTGTGTCTAGGGTATTCCGAGATTCTGGGTTAATATCCCCTTATCAGTGACTGCATACCATGTGTGTTCTTTTGTGATTGGGTTACCTCACTAAGGAGGATATTTTCAAGTTCTGACCATTTGCCTAGGAATTTCGTGAATTCATTGTTTTTAATTGCAGAGTAGTATTCCATTGTGTAAATATACCACATCTTCTGAATCCATTCCTCCGTTGAGGGACATCTGGGTTCTTTCCAGCTTCTGGCTATTATAAATAAGGCTGCTATGAACATAGTGGAGCATGTGTCCTTATTGCATGCAGGTAAAGCCTCTGGGTATATGCCCAGGAGTGGTATAGCCGGATCCTCTGGCAGTGTCATGCCCAGTTTTCTAAGGAACCGCCAGACTGCTTTCCAGAGTGGTTGTACCATCTTGCAATCCCACCAGCAGTGGAGGAGTGTTCCTCTTTCTCCACATCCTCGCCAACAACTGCTGTCTCCTGTGTTTTTGATCTTAGCCATCCTGACTGGTGTGAGATGGAATCTCAGGGTTGTTTTGATTTGCATTTCCCTAATGACTAAGGATGATGAACATCTCTTTAGGTGCTTCTCAGCCATTAGATATTCTTCAGGTGAGAACTCTTTGTTTAGCTCTGTACCCCATTTTTTAATAGGGTTACTTGCCTCTCTGGTGTTTAACTTCTTGAGTTCTTTGTATATATTGGATATTAGCCCTCTGTCGGATGTAGGGTTGGTAAAGATCATTTCCCAGTTAGTTGGTTGCCGCTTTGTCTTTTTGACAGTGTCTTTTGCCTTGCAAAAACTTTGTAATTTTATGAGGTCCCATTTGTCAATTCTTGATCTTAGAGCATAAGCTATTGGAATTCTATTCAGGAAATTCTCCCCTGTGCCCATATGTTCAAGGTTCTTCTCTAGTTTCCTTTCTATTAGTTTCAGTGTGTCTGGTCTTATGTGGAGGTCCTTGATCCATTTGTGTGTACGTTTTTTCTGCCTGCACGTGTATCTGTACACAACATTTACATATGGTGCTTGTGGAGTCCCCTTCTTCCTCTTCCACCTTTCTGCTGTTTTATATTTCTTAAGATCTTGTCCCAGTTACTTAATCATTACACATGTAAGTCTGTTTTCAAAGATTACATTGGTCTGTGAATAACTGTCCTTGGCCTTCTTAACAATATCAGGATCCAAAATACTTTTTCCACTCCCTTCCTTCCTTCCTTCCTTCCTTCCTTCCTTCCTCCCTTCCTCCCTTCCTTCCTTCCTTCCTCCCTTCCTCTCTTCCTCCCTTCCTCCCTTCCTCCCTTCCTCCCTTTCCTTTTTCCTTTCCTTTCCTTTCCTTTCCTTTCCTTTCCTTTCCTTTCCTTTCCTTTTTCCTTTCCTTTCCTTTTCCTTTCCTTTCCTTTCCTTTTCTTTTCCTTTCCTTTTCTTTTTCCTTTCCTTTCCCTTTCCTTTCCTTTTTAGACCAGTTCAGTATATTAAACTGATCTTGAACTCATGATCCTTCTACCTCAGCACCACACCTCAAGATTGGCACTACAGATGTGCCACCAAGCCAGGTGACTTCTTCATTTTTTGGAAGTCATGCTTCAGAGCCTTTTGCATCAGACTGCTATCACCTTAAAACAACTTACAACAACCCTTTGAAGACATATTCACAGGTTCCACATGATCTCTTGTGTTCGGAAAGCATCACTGTGGCAGGTTCTACTACTCCTGTAGTTCACGTATGCTCAGTTTTATGCTGGCTTTTTACTATCTTGTAATTCTTTTGCATGTTCCTATGATATGAATATGAGCCTATGTTTATTTTTTAAAACTACAAAACACCATAAACTGAGTCCATCCACGCTGCAGAGTATCGAGGCTGTAAGAAGGATGGGAAACAGTGATAGGTTGTCTCCGATTAAATGAGCCCCAGGGATTGGAAGCCTGAGGGTTTCTCGGTCACTCATTACCAACCCTACATGCTGACCTTGACCTCCACTGTTGATTAAATGGGAAACATTTTATGGAACTGAGGTGTGCCTTCTGTGTGCATTCAGGTTCCAGTGTGAGGGAAATGCCCCACATCCCCCCTCCACTCCCCCCTCTACTCCCCTCTCTCTCTCTCTGTGTGTGTATGTGTGTGTGCAACCTTTCTGCTTATTGATTCAAACCAATGATGTTGTTCAGAACTCCCCCCACCCACAACATCTTTTTAAAAAAAGGATCTATTTATTTATTTTATGTATATAAGTACACTGTAGCTGTCTTTAGACACATCAGAAGAGGGTGTTAGATCTCATTATGGATGGTTGTAAGCCACCATGTGGTTGCTGGGATTTGAACTCAGGACCTCTGGAAGAGCAGTTAGTGCTCTTAACCACTGCGCCATCTCTCCTGCCTCTACCCACAACATCTTAATGCCTCTTTAATTATGGTCTTTTGATGAATGCACTAGGGGCTAAGATGTACTTTCATCGAGTCCCAAAAATTTATAGGTCTTTATTTTTTCATGAGTACAATAAGTTTAGTCATACCCTAGACACAATCAGCATATCAATAGATTTCTAAAAAGATGGAAGGAGAGACCCCTGGTCCTGGAAAGACTGGATGTAGGGGAACGCCAGGACAGAGTAATGAGAGGGGGTTGAACGGAGAAAAGAGGGAGGGAAGGGGGCTTATGGGACTTTCGGGGAGGGAGGAAACGGGAAAGGGGAAGTGATTTGGAATGTAAATTAAAAAAATAAAATAAAATTAAATTAAAAAAAAAATCAAATACTAAGTAAAAATAAAAAAAAAAAAATGTGCTAAGAACTTTAGTTATATGGGTATTTCAACAGCCCTAAGTAGTAGCTTTGGGAATATTAGGATAATAAGAAAAGTAATTTAATGCTGGCCTCTCTTAATTGCTAGAGTTGGTCTTTCATCAATAAAAACAATATACATTTTGGATCTTCTCCATTATATTTTAAGCTCTTTGGGGAGAGAAAAACTTCTTACACTTCCTTTGGTGCCCTTTGCTATGCATCATCCAGCATTAATAGATATTCGATCTGCTTACTGAACAAATGAGGCCGATATGCACGGCAGCATCCTCTTTTGTTATGCATAAGTTATGTAAGATGAAATCAAAGAAGTGGGGACTGTCACATAAGTCTGAAGTCAATGTAGCTGCTTCTCTGGCTTAAATCTAGAAGACCTGCCATCATTAATGAAGAAGATGGGTAAGTTCTCATGGGGCCCTAGGTTGATAGTGCTATTTTGCTATACTATGATTATGGGGGAAGGTTCAGAGGAACTTACCTTGAGGGAGAACTGATACATTGGATGGATCTTGCTGAGGTCATTCATGATGAAGTAGAGCAGAGATGCCCGGGCAGCCGCTGGCCTATAGTGCTCTCGGGCCTCATTGATCTTTACTTCTGTCAATTTGGCTTCCTGGACCTGGAACCACAGATCGTTGTTTAAACCAATCAGAACTTCAGGGAAGCATCCTCAATATTCCATGTGAGTAGATACCTGTCTGCATATGGAGTGCAGTGAACTTGGATGGGTAGAAGCTCAAAAACAAAAAATCACTGTGATTTTCCTTACTAGAACTCAAGTGTAAAAGACAATTATACAATCCCAGTTTTTACTGACAGTGAGTGTGTCAGCTCCTCTAGTTGGAAAGTATGGAAAACTCTGAGCACCATGTCTAATGGGATGATTTCTTGGAAAACTAGAGATACATATCACTCGAAAGTAAGAAGCAGTAGAAGCCTGAGAAAGAGGCAAAACAAAATTTTCATTCTTGTGAGTGTATATGTATGTTTGTGTGTGTGTGTGTGTGTGTGTGTGTGTGTGTGTGTGTGTGTATGTGTGTGTGCGTGTGTGCATGTATGAATGTGATAATGGGGTTTGATTCCCGAGACCTGTACATGCCAGAAAGTATCTTATAACTGAGTTATAAACTTAGCCCCTTTCTTAATTTAAATGGAATGGCTATATATTAAGTCACAAGGACATTCTTTCAGTGGAAGATTTTGTTTTCAGGAGTGTTCAAGTCACAGGTAATAAGAGAGTCAAATATCTAAACTGTATATTTCTGTAAGATTGTATCATTACCTAAGGACATCAACTCTTTTTTTTGTCCTTAGATTCCAAAATAGAATTAAAATCTTGGGAATTGGGAGAGTCCATCAGGAAAAAGCATGTTTTCAGATCAAATGATTACAATGTACTGTTGGAAGTTGTGGAATGAGAATGGCCCCTTTACCTCATGTTTGAATATTTGATTCCCAGTTAGTAGAACTATTTGGGAAGGATTAGGAGGTGTGGTCTTGCTGTGGGAGGTGTGTCCTTAGGCATGGACTTTGAGGTTTCCAATGCCCATGCTGTTCTTAGTTAGCTCACTCTACCTTGTGCTTATGGAATAAGATCTAAGCTCTTGCCTACTGCTCCAGCTCCATACCTAGTTGCATGCTACTGTGTTCCCCATCATGGTGGACTCTAACCCTCTGAAACTGTGGGTGCCAAATTAAATGCTTTATTCTATAAGTTTCCTTGGTCATGGTATTTTATCACAGCAGAAAAAAAAGTAACTAAGACAGAAATTGTTACCAAGAAGAGGGTTATTGCTATGACAGGCCTGAGCATGCTGAGTTTTGGAGGACTGTGGAAGAAAATGGGACTTTGGACTAGGAAAGTGGTTGAATACTGTAAATAGGGCTTAATGGGCCATTTTAATAGGAGTATGGAAGACAGTAGTACTGAGGACAGTGTCCACTATGAAGATCAAACTCAAGAGATTTCAAAGGAGGACAATACTAGCAACTGGGCTAGAGACCATTCTTGTGGTATTTTGGCAAAGAATGTGGCTCCTTTTTACCCTTGTACTAGGAATCTGCTTAAGGCTAAATTGAAGAATATGGGACAAATTTCATTGGCAGAGATTTCATGACAGCCTAATATTTATTCTGTCACTTGGATATTAGTAACCACTCATGAAGATTTACAATGAACAAGAGCAAGAATGGAAGAAAATATAAAATGGTAATTTTTAAAAGAAAGAGAGCATCAGGAAATTTAATGTTAGGGCCAGTGCTTGTTCTGTAAAGATAATGATAGTCCCAGTGTGAAATGGAATAAAGGGAATGATGCTATCATTGCAAGACCCAACTCATCCTGCAATTTGCAAAAAGGAAAGCATGTGCATCAACAAATCAAAGAATATGCAAATGTAAATCAAGTGAGGGGCCAGGTTCCATCCCAAGCAAGCAACAGAACTTGGTAGCATCAGTCATGTACTTCTGGCTTTAGAGTCATGAATGATACAAGAGTAAAGGGGCTGTAGAATCTTCTCCTGTGGTTAAAGAAAGCTGCAGCGGTCAAATGAATGGTCTGGCAGTCCCTATATGGAGACCAAGAGTACCCATAGTGTGAAGCTGTGAAAGTGAATTGTACTGGGCATGTCAGGATATTGAAGATGCCAGAGCTGTGGGATACCTGCCAAGGACAGCTGCAAATAGAAGTGGATCTAGAGAAGAGAGAAGTATGTTTCAGTCAGCAAAGCTGGAAGGGAAGGGGCATAAAAGCCACTGGCATTAAGCATAGAATTATAGGACTTGGAGTTTGCCCCTGCTGTGTTTCAGTTTTTGATACAGTATTTGCCTACTATGTCCTCTTTCCTCTGTTTTGGAATGTTAATATATAATTGCATAATGGAAGTATGTAATTTGCTTTTTGATTTTACAGGGGATTACAGTTGAGAGATTGCTGTGAGTCTCAGAAGAAAATTTGGACTTTGGACTTTTAAACTGTGAATGACTCTGTGGGCTTTTAAAATCAGACCGAATACATTTTACATTATGACATGGTCATAAGCTTTGGGTGCTGGGAAGAGAAATGTAGTGGTTTGAATGAGAAAGTCCTCCATAGGCTCATCTGTTGGAATTCTTGGTTCCTCCTTGGTCGGACATTTGAGAACAAGATGCACAGTCTTGTTGGGGGAGATGTGTCACATTGAGGGTTGGAGGTTGAGCTTTCAAAAGTTCATGCAGCTCTGCTTTGTGCTTGTGGATTGAGGTCCAAGCTCTCAACTGCTAATCCAGCATCATGCCTGCCTGCTGCCTTCCTGCTACTCTGCTAACTGCCATGGTTGTCATGGGCTCAAATGCTCTGGGATTCTGAATCCCAAATGTAAGGCTTTCCTTTGATATGTTACCTTGGTCATGGTGTTTCATCAGAGCAACAGAAAGTACCTCAGACAGAATCATTACCAAAGGAGACAATACAAGACTTTTTCCATCTAGCACTTGGGAGACTAAGGCAGGAAAATCACAAGGTCAAGACTAGCCTGGGTCACAGAGTTAGACCTTGTCTCAAAAACAAAGACCTTTTCTCTTCTAAAACAACCTCCTCCCCTAAAAAACATACTTCTCAAAGGTCAGTACACTAAGAATGGAAGGAAATTAAACAATTCTAAAACAAGCATTAAATGAGTATACTTAGAGCAGAAGATATACCAGAAAGCCTCTGACAAATGTATTCAAAAAAGGAGCTGGCTTACCTGAAAAGGAACTGATAAGAATGCCTGAAAAGAACACAGTTATTTAGATGCAATAGTGAATGAGATAAATAGAGCTGAAAATAGAATAAGGAAACTGGAAGATCTGAAGGGTGGTTAAAATGAGCTCAGAAAAACACAAGGATGGAAAGTTGTGAGCATTTATAAGAACTGGCAGATAGGATGAGAGAATCCAAATGAGTTTAACAGAAACATGTAGAGAATAAGAAAATGAAGGAGAGGTAATGTCTAAAGCTAATAATTTCCCCAAATTAACAAAAGTATCGGAGCTTTTATTTGAAAGAAGTATATCCCTCTTAAGTATGATAAATAAAGACATATCTTTATCATACAGTGAAATTTTAGAACATCAATGATGGCATTAGAATATTAAAAGCCATCAGAAAATATAAAGTGCCTATAAAAGAATAGTAATTAGATTGAAAGCAGACTCTTAACAGCAATAACAAACCACAGGATACATTATGAAACCATAACAAAAAATACAAGGAAATGATTAAAATTAAAGTTCTCTAAAATTGCTTTGGAAGATGCTAGATGTATTGCTTAATTTTATACCTTATTGAAACATATTTATTAAAGTCACATTTAAAATGAAATGCATGTGATATATAAACAAAAAAAGGTTAAAATAAAATGGAGTGGCCTCTTTCATATCATCAAAGAAAGAAAAAATTAGTGAAGAGAAAGAATGATCCTACTCTAGTTTGAATTGCTATTAGTTCAAACTATGGATGCATGAAAGGGCCATATGTAAACACAGAAGTTAGTATACTAATTTCAAACTAAAACTTAAAAACAAAAGAGAGTTGGGACAGAATTACTCTGCACAGGTGAATAATGTTGACCCCAGAAGACATGGGTCAACAGATGAAAATCACAGGATGAGGCATGAGATCCCTCCCTGCAAGTTATTTGTTCCAAGAAGTCCCTGAGATTTTTGTCAAACAACACAGGCTATGGCCATTTCCATTGTTACTTACCATAACTATGTGGCAAGATCCTATTGCTGAAGATAGTACACACTAGCTACAAGGGCATAAAAATATCAATCTCAAACCAAACAAGAAAGTTGAGCCTGCTGGTGTCAAAGAATTGCAAAGTACTACGTGGTTGTTTGGGAGAAAAAAAATCACCAGTGATTTTTATGATCTTGCTCAATGTTTGACGTTGCACACTGCATTGCTGGCCTGCCAGGTGAGATATTCCCACTCAGGCAGTAGTGGCATGACTGTTGTGGGGCAACTACTTTCTGATTGGATGTGAGGCCTGCTCTCTAGAAGTATATTTATACTTTTTACTTTAATCCTAGTCAAAACCCAGGGCCAGGGAAGTCAAAGGGTAAAACCTTGCTGTTGTTATTTTGCTGAATGGTTGTAATATTAAAATACCTTCTAAATATTTATGTTTATGCCCACAAATCTGGGCTGCTCTCAATCTTGGTTAGAGAAGCTTTTTTTTTTTTTTTTTTTGCAGTGAATAAAGAGTCAATTGAGAGATAACAGAGATGGCCAAACTGCAGTGAAGAAGACATGGAGTGCTCAGCTCTAAACAAGATATCTATATTACCTGCCCCATTCATGGTTCAGGGAACATCACAGAAGGGAAAGCAAAAAGAATATAATAGGTGTCAGAGGATAGGAGGGAGTATTATCGCTGTCTTCTGGACATGAGATAGCTATCAGAATCATTAATTCACAGTAGCACTCATTACCTTCATAGGATCTACAGAATATCAAACCATCCTGATCTTGGTATAGATGGAGGCTCCACCCACTTACTGAGGAGCTATTGGCATTGGATGATTGCTTGGGAGGGAGACTCATTCTGTATTGAGGATGTAGTCATTGCTAGGTTTCCTAGGTTCCAGTAGATAAAGCCATGTTCACGAGCATATGGACAGCTCTATCTGGACATATTGGTTATCAAAACATGCAAAGAAATGAAGCTGGAAGGGGTTTTATGGAATAGGAAGATTTTGGAGAAGTTTCAGGGGAAATAATGGGGGTAAATATGTTCCTTAGTCACTGTCATATTGTTGTAAAGACACATCATGACCAAGGCAATGCTTATGAAAGAAAGAATTTTACTGGGGGCTTCCTTACAGTTTTATAAGTCTAGACCATTATCATCATGGTTGGGAGCATGGTGGTATGCAGGCAGATATTGGAGCAGTAGCTGAGAGCTACAACCTGATCAAGAATGGGTAGGCAGTTGGTGAGGGCTTTTGAAACCTCAGCGACATTATTTCCTTCAAAAAGGCCACACTTAATGATCCTTATAATCCTTTCAAATAATACCACTGCCTGTGCATTCAAATAGATGAGCCTATGGGGGCCATTCTTATTCAAACTACCACTAATGACCATATTTTATTGTATACATATATGAAATTCTTATAAACAAAGAAAAAACTTAAAATTTAAGAAAATGGTTTGTTTTCTTAATGTCAATAAATATTTTAAAGTTAAAAAAGATGAACATTTTATAGGAATATAGAAGGAGTATGCTTATGTACAGTTGATGGGAATATAAAGTACTATAACAACTTGAAGCTCTTACAGGGGACACTGATTTAATCCCTAGCATCTGTGTGATAGTTTACAAGTTTTATAGTTCCAGAGAATCTTATACTGTTTTCTGGGTTCTTCAGAACCAGAAATATATAATACACATGCACACACACACAAACATTCATACACATAAAACAATAAATACTTTTAAAAGTACTATAACCAACATGGAAAACAGTAAAAAACAAAACATAAAAGCAAAATGAACATCATAATTCATCTACCACATATCTAAAGGATAAACTCCATGTGTCAGGAGGTAGTTTACTACAAACAACATTCTCAGTTCATGATAGTTAAGTCATAGAACCAACCAAGATGTTCATTGACACATGAATAAATGAAGGAAGTGTGATAATGGATTATTATTCAGCTAAAAGGAGGGTTGTAGTTCTGATATTGGTAAAGTAGATGAAACTGGAAGGAATGTGTTAAGTAAAGTAAGTTAGGCATAGCAACCCAAGCATTTTGCATTTTTCCTAACTTGGAAAATGAAAGACACAGAAGCAGAGATTGGATCGGTGATCGCTAGAAGCAGGACCCAGTAGGGGAGTAATACGACAGGGGTTAAATTCATAAAGAGACACCCCCACACAAATTGGATTTGACATCCTATAGCCTAGAATCTACAAGAACTTGTGATCTATTTCAGACTCACTAGGAGGGGATGAAAGGTTGAAGAATACACAAACAGTAATGCTTGAGATGAAAATGCTAATTAATAAGAAACTCTAAGAAAAATCCAACTACCATATGTCAATGATGCTAATAAATATAAATTGGTTAAGTTCAGCACTGAATCTTAGAAGAGCATTAAAAAAATCACATAATATTCAGTCAGTGTCATTACAGATTTAGTTTTCAGTGCCCACCAACTGCTTAGCACTGCTCATTAATCTCTGTGCCTCTAGTCAACTCTTGTTCTAATTTTCCATAAATATTATACATTTTCACCTCTCTCCCAACATCGAATCTCAACACTATTCCCTCACTTATAGCAGATAAGTTGACTTCTGGATTCCTTAAAATACAGTCACAAGGAGAGAATGGAGTTCCATACAGTCATACCATCTAGTGACAGCCTAACTGGTAGTGTCTACACAACTACCCTCTGATATCCTACAAGTGATATACTTATTAGAACATATCCCTGATTGCTAAGCCCCCATAGCTTTATAGAGACAGTTAGAAATGAGATACCTTCATTTCTGCCTCTTCTTAGTCTGCAATTATCTGCATCTCTCTCCCAGTTGCACAATGTCAACCCATGGACCAGTTGTAGCCTTATGTTTGGCCCTTATGCCTTATGACATTGGCAACTGATTCTCAATTTTTTCATAGACAAGCTTTTCATCTACCCTGAATTACATGATCTCACTGGCCCCATGGTATTAAGCATCTCCTCGCATTGCTGTGAATTCAGAGCCTTGCCTCAGAAGCTCACCATCCCTTATAATCCATGCATGCTGCTTGTTGCCCCAACTGCAATCATGGAATTTGGAATATGGCAGCTGTCAACTAAATATTTATTAGATGGATGAGAAGGGGAAAAAAAGAGCCTCTAAAATGTGGGACAATATAGATGAGAAAGCTCTGTATGACATGTGACAGGTGATGATGAGGCAAGGAAGGGTGATGGGACAGGAGATAATCAGCAAGGCTGGCTCCACCCTCTGACCTACCCCTTCTGTGTGATCTGGGTCTTTCTAGACCAGAGCTTTGGGCTTTCTATACTTTCAGGCTTGTGTGAAATATAGCTGCCAAGATAGTGGCAAAACCTTCATCACAGAGCAGCCACTCAGCTAGGTTGGACTTTTCAATGTCATCACTTATTTCTTAGCTCAGATCTGGTTGATTGTGACTTATCACTTCTTCCCTTTTTAACATTTTGGTGTTGTGAGGACTGAACACAGGATCTCGTACATACAAGACTTTTCTTTCTTTTCTTATTTTGACCCTACATTGAACAAAGCCTTTCTTGTTCCGAGGAATCTTAGGAAGCAGGCAGTTAGCACACTTATTCAGAGACATGTTGCTCCTGGTCCCCACTGTAGATGTGTGAGGTCCTCACTGGAGACAGTCTCAGAACTGGTCTGATCTGGGCAGGGAGGAAATACAGAAGGGCCTGAACGTGGCTCGGGTTTTGGTGAGAAGGGTGAATGGTTGAGTCCCCTTTCTCATAAAGTTATTTTCTAGTCTCTGTGGGGAAACAGTCTTCCCAACATGCTATGCAGAAGGAAGCTGTGCACTGGAACTGTTTCCCAGGATGATATCGTTGAGAGCTGTGTTTCCTGGGATGGTACTAATATTTTTTCATTAAAATCGGACTTTGAGATCTTTTTGTCAGCCCAGAGGATTGTCTTAGGACACAATTGCATCTGAATTATTCAATTTATACAGCTCTGGGGAGATTCTACAAATGTAGGGATTCTCTGTGGGTACCATTCCCTGCTCAAAAAGCAGGGCCCTACTCAGACTGAAGTGGAAATATCAAAAGCCTTTTCTAGAAGGTACTAGCTCTGTAATCCAGGATGGGCAGAGGTCACTCCAGGATTGTGTCTGGATTGCTAAAACACCTTTTAAAATTTATATTTTTCTTTATTCTTGAGACTTTTATACATGTATATAATAAACTTGATCATATCTATCTCCATTTTTCTCCTCTAATTTTCCCTGTATCAATTTCAACATGTCTACCTCCCAACTTCATGTCTTTTTGACAACCCACAACATTCAAGTAGCACTGCCCATATGTGTGTAGACTCTTTAGAGGAAACTTGGGAAGATGGAAACAGAAGCTAGTTTCAGGTTCTGAGATCAGAGGAAGTGGGAGCCAAAGGAGCATCTAGCCGGGGCCTTCAGGCCCTCCAGAGTGGGCCTACCTTGTCCTCCACCTCTGCAGCAGTCTTCTTGGTGACTTCCAGGTTCTCCACCAAGGCTGTTTCTCCCAGGAAGTTCCCCGAGGCTGAAGAGAGGCGAGACAGCAGATTGTCCTCTAAGGTTTTGAGGGTGATTTTGAAACCGTTCTGCTGTTTTGTGAGATCTGACTGTAAACATCAAGCAAGGAGGAGTCAGGCAGAGATGCCACAGCATCTTACTCTAGGTCAGGCTTGAATAAATAAAGGTTGGAAGGGGCAGAGTCTCTCCCTGCAGAGACAGTATACCAAGGGTACAGCAGCAGAATGCTTTTGACCCTGGGTAGAAGTGAGCAGGTGAGTGGGGTCCCAGCTGTGGCTGCCATGATTCTGGGAGGGAAAATGTAAGGGGTTTAGCCTGAAATAATGGTTAAAGGTTCATCTGAATCGAACATGCCCAGACCTATTCATGACAGTGCTCTTCAAACAGCAGCCTATGAGTGATCGGTGTAACATTTACAACATAGTGGGTGTTACAAGTAATCTAGAGGCGAATGGAAGCTTGTGAGAGAATGTGAACAAATAGATCATTTACATAAGAGACTGGACCATCAGCAGTTTGGTATCTGAGGGGCTCCAGGATATTACTCCCCACCCACTTAGAATGGAGATCATGGGCTGGCATATGCTCTTTCCTTGTCAGAAATCTATGACTCCCAGCCTTTACACTTAAGAGTGCTGTGCTATGCTTAGTACAGTGCTGAGGTCACTAAATAGAACCTGTGAGTAGAGAATAGAGAAATGGTTTCATACTCCAGAGAGTTCTGTCTCTAGCTTTGCTGGCATCAGATGAACAGAAAAGAAGTGCTTAAAAGACAAACTCATCTGGCTCATGTACTTCCAACAAGGTCCTCATCTGTTGCCAGGGTAGGATTGGAATCCCAGCACCTTTCATGTCTTTTTTGCTTTGTGATCATTAGACTGGGTATCTTAAAGCACTGAGCACTCTTGATTTGTACACTGGCAGATGAGAGTTAACTCCAGATAGCCCAAGCATCTTTGACCTGTGAAACCTTTTGATCTTAGTCAAGAACAAGTTACATATTAGGGCTTTTAGCCATGTGATCCTCCCTCACTTCTCTCTCTCTCTTCTTCCCTCCCTTCCTCTGATTTATTTATTAATTATGTGCATGACTTATTATGTGTTAGTATATGCACATGTATGCAGGTACCCAAAGAGGCTAGAAAGTGTCAGATCTCCTGGCGCTGGAGGTATAGATGGTCATGAGCTGTCATACATGGGTGTTGGGGATAGAACTTAGATCCTCTACAAGAGAAGAAGCATTATTAACTGCTGAGCCATCACTACAACCCCTGTTCAGTCTCTTAAAACACAGATGTTAGTCTAGCCTGAGGCTAGGACTAGCTATTCCCTTTTGGGAACACTGTACCTAGAGGCTTTCTAATTACTTAGGAATTATCCTGAAGGCCAACACCCCATAGAAGCTTCTTTCTGATGACTACTGTTTAAATTAATACCCTTAAACTTTACCTCTTTGCATGAATGCACACTTGCATGTGTGCATGTGCGTGCACACGCGCTTGCGCGCGCGCGCGCACACACACACACACACACACACACACATCTGGCAAATGGGAGACAGAGGCAGGAAAATGATGAGTTTGAGGCCAACTTGGCCTTGTAGCTTTCTATATTATCTAGTTTCATTTCCTGAAAATTCTTATTAGTAGCTAAAATGACATTATTTCTCAGTTTGCATTTCTACTTCCTGTGTTCCCCTCTGCTTGACTATTGGGTCTTCCACACAATAATCTTGCTTGTTGTGGACTTGGGCTCCAGAGTGTGTCTTAAATAGTCTATGATGGGAATTCTAGGGATGCTTGGATTCAGTTTCACATATGCTGTGGAAGGTTGTTTCCTCTTCTTGGCCTGTGTTAACTAATCTAATCACAGCTAAAGAAAGAAAAGAAAGCATGCTCATGGGATGGACTGAACTATGTTCCCTCAAATATGTATGCTAAGAATAATCTTCCAATTGACTATATAGGAAAGTACTTAGGAGTCATAGAGGGGGCCCTTACTAGATGGGATTAATATTCCTAGAAGAAACTTAAGAGAGGGGCTCCTAGCTCTATACATGTACTAGAGGCTATCTGAGCAGGCAGCTGCCATCAACCCAAGACAAGAAGGCTCATAAGGAACAGTTATACCAGTAATGTGGTCTTTAGCGCCCAGTCTTTACAAGTGATAAGACCCAGGTACCTGCTCCTTAGGCTGCTTGACATGTACCTTAAACTGGCTAAGACACAACCCCAGCAAAGATGACTCTGTTTCTGTTACCTATGCACAATTTAATCCTACTTGGCTTTGGATGGCTCCATGAGAGTTGTGAGATCAGACGTTCTCATATCAGAGCCCTGAGCCAAGCACTGCTCTTGGGGACAGGAATGTCACCTCTCCCAGCTTTCCTGCTTCTGTTCTTCAGCTAAGCACATTCTTCCTTTCCCAACTGGGTATTCCCAGGTGACTAGGTAGGGTTGGAACTCATCCAGTGTCTTGAAGAACCCACTCTGCTGCATTCTAAGAGAAACTTGCCCACTCCTGTTCCCACAGTGGGTACACTGCATGACCCAGTGCAGAAGACCCCTTCCTTCCTTCCTTCCTTCCTTCCTTCCTTCCTTCCTTCCTTCCTTCCTTCCTTCCTTCCTTCCTCAGTGCATCTCTGACACACCTTCAGCTGCTCCAGGTCTGGTCTCTCCATGCTGACTACAGCAGCCAGCAGCTGGTCCTCCAGGCCATCCCTGGTCACTGTGAAGTTGATTAGGGTGGCCTGAGCCTGCAGCTCAGGCTGGTAGTGAGGGTTGGCCAGCTTGGTGTGAAGGATGAGCCGGAACTTGGGATTGAATTCACACTCCTTCTCTCCAATCTTGATGAATCTGGAACATGAAGGATCAGATGAAGGAGAGGTGCCTTCAGGTAGAATTTTAGATTTTTTTTTTAAATAGGAGCACAGTCAACAGTATTATCATATTCTCATGAATTTTTCCTAATTATGTATAACAACTATCTAGGACCCTTCTTTGCCTTAATGTTGGGAGCAAATTGGAAAGATTAAGTTTTTTCTCATGCTTTATTTTATAGTGTGAAACTTTAGGCAGAGCCATTCCCACTGTCAGTATAGACTCAGATACTAAGAAAACGTCCCAGCAGATGGCAGCACAGAATACAGCAGAAGGGCATCTGCTTGCATTCAGCAGGAAGATCTTCCTAGGCATGCTAGAGGGCTTCCTTTTTCTGGGCTAGAAAGGGAATGTCTTTGATGGGTGAAAATAATTTTAAACTCACTGCCTTAACAATCTCAGTCACTAATTCCCACATGGGTGAGAAAACATTATATATATATATATATATATATATATATATATATGAAAATAATTAAACACAGAAGCAGGTTTGGCTTGAAACACAGAAGGATAACTTGGGGACTCTGCAACCAGTAAGGCTCCTGCTAAGCCTTGGACATGGTATCTCTCCAAAGATCCGTGTACTAGAAGCCTGGTCTTCCATATGATAGAATGGTTTTGTGCAGGCATGTGTGCGTGTGTGCTGCTGTGTGTGTGTGTGTGTGTGTGTGTGTGTGTGTGTGTATCTGAGAGGTGGGATCTGGTGTAAGATAATTGTAAGGGTTAATGCTGTAAGGGTTAATTGGGAGGGTGTTGGGCCTAGCAGGAGTGGATTAGACTCTGAATGACTAAACCCCGGACTCTCCATAATCTCTTGCTTTCTGTCTCATCATGTTAGCCACCCATACCCACCAGCCATGGACTCCCGCCACAATGCTACCTGCCAGGTTATGATATAGCAAAACAACTCTTATCGGATCCAGTTGGTCAACCTTGAGCTTTCTGTTTCTAAAACTGTGAACTTCACAAATTAATTTTCTTAAGAAACTTCTTGGCCTTGAGTCTGTTGATACAGCAACAGAAAACAGGTAAGGATGGCCCCAGAATTAATCACACCTTAATTAATACGTCTATCATATGAGATGGAAGTCCTTCTACTTCCTCTCATTTTCTCACTCATATAAACTTCCTCTTTCTACCCTGTACCTGCTAAGCCTTCAAAGTCACAAAAGGTCATCAAATTGACTGGGAGCTGCATTCTGAGACTCATATATTTGGCTTGAATAAATTATATGTCTTAGAAGTCTATTGGTTTTGACCATTTTCCCTTAAGGCTCCCTTCAATTGTGCACTGTAGCCATTAGAAACAGGGTAAAGAGTTTCAGTCTTCTAGAATCCAAGGGCAATGAAATGCCCTGCTACTAGAGGAGAAGAAGGCAGGCCAACTGCAGTGAGCTCCCTGACATGAGTTCAGGGGAGAAGGTTCTAGAAGTGAGCTCTCCATAGTTCTAACCAGGGCAGTGGACCCACTCTGAGCACAGGGCAGCTGTGCAGCCAAGTCTCACCGTCCTTTCTTAATGACTTCTCTCCCAAGCAGTGGTCCCAGGACAGGATCTATGGACTCCTCAAGGTTCTCAATCAGTACCACATCTCCAGCTTCCAGGGCATGCTCTATGGTCTGAAGGTAGCTGAGGAGCAAGTTAGGTAGTGTGAGTCCATACCAATGTATGGATCTGAGGCAATTTAACAAGTCCACTGTGCCTCTGAGGGAAGTGTAGAGCTGGGCAGGGAGGCATAGCTTCCAGAAATGTCTTCAACTGCTATGCTTATGCTTTTTTATTTTTAAAAATAGATATGACAAAATAAAAAGAAATATGAAAATTAACCACAAACCCTCTGTCTGTTATTTACAATTCAGTGTTTACTGTAGACATCTGCTTATTTGGGTGGTCCTTTGGTACTGGGTGGTGGGGGGTTGGCTTGGGGCCCCATAAGAAACAAACCCAACAAGTGCTCAATTTAAAACTATTAGTTAAATAAAAATGGCTATAGTCAATTTCTGGAGGGATTAGAAGTTTTGGAGTTATATGGTCAGGGGTTGCAGAGAGTGGGGAGGAGAGAGAGAAAAAAAGGAGAGAGAGAGAAGAGAGAGAGAGAGATGAGAGAGAGAGAGAGAGAGAGAAGATATAGAGACAGAGAGAGACATAGAGAGACAGAGAGAGACATAGAGAGACAAAGAAAGAGAGAGAGAGAAAGAGAGAAAGAGAGAGAGAGAGAGAGAAGAAGAAGAAGAAGAAAAAGAAGAAGAAGAAGAAGAAGAGAAGGAGGAGGAGGAGGAGGAGGAGGAGGAGGAGGAGGAGGAGGAGGAGCAGGAGTGGAATAGGAGGAGAAGGAAGTCACTATGAGAGGAGATGAACTATGGGCACTATGGCCAAGAAAAACAGCAAGTATTTGGGGTACACCATTTGGGAAGTAGACAGGCCAGCAGTTAGACAAGCAGATTAGGGGCTACCTTTCAATATTGTTCAAGACAAATAAAATGACTGTAGTCTGAGTCTCATTCATTCTTAAGCTAGACAGGGATAGGATTAAATGGTTCAACTACATCCTTACATGAAATGATGTCCTGTGTGCACACACTCTGCAGCCATCCTTCCATACACTTTTATTTATAATACTTGATTCAGTGAAATGCTGGGTAATGGTGGTTGCATAGGATTAACAATGGGGTGGTATGCCTGCACATGTTTAGTACAGACACAATTGTTCCCAAGTATTTCAGACACAGGGTCGGTTCTCTGTGCAGCCTGTAGGTATAAAGAGCTGACCACATTACATTTTCAATTTTAGTTTTTATATTATTGAATTCATATGGCATTTTTGCTTTATAACCTAGTTTTTTATATATAGAATACAAACATTTCCCCAAGGCATAGGATATTCTTTCAAAGTAGTTTTTTTACACATGTAAAATAAGACATTTATTATACTTAAGAACAGATTTTATCTATTTTATGAAAACTCTAAAATGGCACATGGTGTATCCCTTTAGCACACAGTACAAGCTGGTATACCACCGCCAGTTAACTCACAAATAGCTGTTTTTAAGTCTCACTTTGGGAGTCCTAGGAAATATGTACTATTTATTTTTTCATAATTTGTTTTTATTATTTGTATGTTGTGCATACTTTTGTGTGAGTGAAGGCTGCAAGAAGAGGCATCAGATCCCTTGGTACTGGAGTTCCAGATGGTTCCTGAGCTGTCACTGGCAGCGGCTCCTGGTCCTGCCCTTTTATGGACACTCTTCTAGGCTAACCCCTTCCTGGAGCTGCTGCCAGAACTCAGTTTCTTCCCATCAATTCCTAAGGGTATGAAAGCATTTTGCAGCAACTCTGGGGCAAGAGGCCAGCCTTGCTCTGGCCATTTTTCATTTTCAATGACACGACTTTACCCTGTGACTTCTCATCTATCACTGCCAGTCCCATTTGTGGGCAAGGGCTTCCCTTCTGTGATCTTTCCCTAAGGCCACATGATAGTCTGGTCTAGTCACTTCCTCCTGACATTGTTTTGCAAGGCAGGTCCCTGGGGACTCTCTTGTGTCCATTCATGGTCCTCATGCTTTGTGTTCTCCAATGCAGTGAACATGGAGTGACAGGTGTCAGTCAGATGGCCTCCATCAGTATGAGCCTGCTGACACATGTCTAACTCATGAGAAGAGTCATGTTGTAGAGGGGAGACTAGGTGGCAGCAAAATCCATGAGCCTGGCCAAACAGAGTAAACCTAATCCAGTGACCAGGTTTACCTCCTCCCTCAAGATCAGGTTCTGACTGCTGCTGGCCTACACTTAATGTGCCATCTGAGGCGCTTGAGGCAGGTGGTCAAGTTGCATTCATAGCCGCAAAGGAGAGGGAGTGGAATGCCCATGCTCAGTTAGTGTTTTAGCCAATGTTCTATTGCTGAGAAGTGACACCACGACCACAGCAATTTTTATAAAGGAAAATGTTTAATTGTGGCTGACTTACAGTTCAGAGGTTTAGTCCATTGTTATCATGATGGGAAGTGCAGTGGTTTGAATATGCTTGACTCATGGAGTGGCACTATTAGGAGGAATGGCATCATTGGAGTAGGTGTGGCCTTGTTGGAGGAAGTGTGTCACTGTGGATGTGTGCTTTGAGATCCTCCTCCTAGTTCCCTGGAAGTCAGTCTTCTCCTGTTTGCCTTTCAATCAAGATGTAGAACTCTCAGCTCCTCATACACCATGCCTGCCCTGGAGGTTGCCATGCTCCAGCCTTCAGATAATGGATTGACCCTCGTGAACCTGTAAGCCAGCCCTAATTAAATGTTGTCCTTTGTAAGAGTTGCCTTGGTCATGGTGTCTCTTCACAGCAATGGAAACCCAAACTAAGACGGGAAGCATGATACTATGCAGACAGGCATAGTGCTGGAGAAGTAACTGAAAGTTCTACATCTAGATAGGCAGGGTAGCAGGAAAAATGAATGACACTGGACCTGGTTTGAGCTTCTTAAACCTCAAAGTCCACCCTCAGTGACACCCTTCCTTCAACAAGGCCACACCTACTCCCACAAAGCCACACCTCCTAATAGTGCCACTCCCTATGAGCCTATGGGGGCCATTTTCATTCAAACTACCACAGAAGCTTTCTCCTTTTTATATAGTTTGGGACCAAAGCCTAGTGAATAGCAACACCCATTTTTAGTATGTGTGTGTGTGTGTCTTCCCACTTCAATTAACCCAATCAAGGGCTGGAAGCTAACCTAGACAAGATGATTCCCAACAGGCATCCCAGAGGCTTAACTCCTAGGTGATCCTGAAACTGTCTATTTGATAACCAATAATTGTCAAAGAGATGAACACCAGAGATCATGACAATGTATGCCCAGATGAGATGAGAAGTTATAGCATTCTTTTAACTGGCATAGAGTAGTTGTATGTCCTTGTGATGTATAGAGTGATAATTTAATACATGTACTCCTTATACAAAGGTTGGGATAGCAATGTTTCTGCTTTGTTAAACATTTACCACTTCTCGGTGTTGGACCTTTCTTCTTTTCCTATGAAATGTATAATAAATTATGAACTATAGTCATCCTACTGACAGTGTATGATTTCTAATGAGGAAGAGCACAGAGCTGGTACCCAAGTCTCTTGCTTCAATACTTCTTAAACTGAGAAGAAAACCTGCAAGAAATTATGACGGTTACTTGAAGGAGAGGTCAGAAGAGGAAAACTAAGCCACTAGGGCATATGTTTACTCCATGCAATGTTTTCTTTTTATACAAAAGGCAACAGTGGTAACTATTGTGACCAGCCGCTTACCCCTTTTGACCAATCTGGGTGACCTGGAGTTCTTCTCCATATTTGTTCTTGATCCATTTAATGCCTTGCAGTTGAGGGTCGACCATAAGCGGCCAGCGCTCACAGTTGATGAGGATGGTGGCATTCTCCATGGACATGCGGTCAGCAGGGAGACCCTCGTTCTGCCAGGCGGCCACATCAGCATCATCAGTTAGCATCCTCAGGGGGTCCAGGGTTGGGGTGGTTGGAATGGGAACCTGATGAAGAGGTGACATTCTGAATGGCAAACTCTATCCTGGTGGGGAAGAATCCACGGTATCTCACTGCATAACATAACCCCTTTAAAAGCAAGACCTCAGAAAACTGGGCATGACACTCCCGGAGGATCCGGCTATACCACTCCTGGGCATATACCCAGAGGCTTTACCTGCATGCAATAAGGACACATGCTCCACTATGTTCATAGCAGCCTTATTTATAATAGCCAGAAGCTGGAAAGAACCCAGATGTCCCTCAACGGAGGAATGGATTCAGAAGATGTGGTATATTTACACAATGGAATACTACTCTGCAATTAAAAACAATGAATTCACGAAATTCCTAGGCAAATGGTCAGAACTTGAAAATATCATCCTTAGTGAGGTAACCCAATCACTAAGAACACGCATGGTATGCAGTCACTGATAAGGGGATATTAACCCAGAATCTCGGAATACCCTAGACACAATTCGCATATCAATAGATTTCTAAGAAGATGGAAGGAGAGACCCCTGGTCCTGGAAAGACCAGGGGAATGCCAGGACAGAGACGCGAGAGGGGGTTTGAATGGGAAAAGAGGGAGGGAAGGGGGCTTATGGGACTTTCGGGGAGGGAGGAAATGGGAAAGGGGAAATGATTTTGAACGTAAATAAAAAAAACCTTAGAAAATAAAATTAAAAAAAAAATAAAAGCAAGACCAACATCTTCCTGATGTGGGTGGACTTACTTGGCTATGTGACTGTTGCTGAAACCACCCTGAAGGATGAACAATAGAAATGTACCCTGTGACCAATTCTTTGTTCTTTGGTATATTCATCTAAGTCACAATTGTTTTTATGTTATTTATGTCTTTAAAAGAATTATTTATTGCATGTGCATGCATGTGTATATATGTGGGTGGGTGTGGACATGATATGGCATATGTGTCAATGTCAGAGTATACTTTGGGGGAATTGGTTCTCTCCCTCTAATACCTGGGTCTCTACGATCTGTCTCAGTAGTTAGGCTTGGAGACTGAGCTATCTTGCCAGCCTGGTTATTTATATCTTAATCTATAATGTCCATAACCATGTGAACATTTACTTCTCTGCATTTTTCTGTTTCTCAAGTCAGTTTTCTGGTGACCAGTACCAGCTCACACAGACCACTCTCTCCTCTTATTTATTTTACCAGCTTGTAAAGGGCCAGGGAAGCTTCCTTTCCCTTAACCCAATCTTTCCTCCTCATGGCTGCTCATATGCCCTCCCTTCCCCAAAGCAAGCATATCTTGAGCACACACACCCTCAGCCCTGAGAACTGCACCCACATCACTCTACATACTCTCAGGTCTGAAGAATCCTTTCTGTTTTTTCTACTTTGGCCTCTCTCAGCTCACCTAATTCTTCTATAAACAATCTTTTTCATTGACTTACGTACTTTTAAAAGGAGGTAAACTTTACACAATGTAAAATGAACCCACTGTGAGGTAAAGCGGGTCAGTGGGGGGATAGCACAGTCACAGGGCTGGGGAGCTTTCAGCTCAGTCCATTTACTCTCAGGTATTTCCATGGCCCCAAAGGATGATTCAGGCTCATTAAACAATCCTTCCCTGTGTCTCTCTACTGCAAGCTCTTGGCAATTACTAATATGCTTTCTGTCTCTATAGATTTTCTTACTTTGGATATTTAATAAAAATGGAATCATACAAGATGTGACCTTTTGTGTCCGGCCACTTTCATTTACAATAATGGTTTTAAGGTTTAGACTAAACAGCATTTAAACTCTTTGATTCAATTCTCTTCGCAGTTTCCTTTGCCTAGGTAACTCAGGGAAACTATTTAAACCATCTTCTTTTCCTTTAGGCATGTTCAAGTGGCAGCCCTTTGTCACATGATATCCAGGACAGCTTTGAAAGTGTTCTTCCAAAAGTCATCAACTTACTTAAATCATGATGACATTTATGTGAGGTTTTTTTCAACTCAATCACACGAATCTAGAGTGTGAAATTTATAGGTGAGAATACCATGCTACAATGTCAAAGGTTAAATGAGTTTAAATGAAGGAAACAGATTGGCCCATGATACAGCATCAAGCTCTCTCTCTCTCTCTCTCTCTCTCTCTCTCTCTCTCTCTCTCTCTCTCTCTCTCTCTCTCTCTCTCTCAGTTGAATATGCTTGGATCAGGGGAGTGGCATTATTTGGAAGTGTGCCTTGTTGGAATAGGTGTGCCACTGTGGGTGTGGACTTTAAAACTTTGGAAGCCAGTCTTCTCCTAGCAGCCTTCAGATGAAGATGTAGAGCTTTCAGCAACTCCTGCACCATGCCTGCCTGGATGCTGCCATGATCCTGCCATGATGATAATGAACTGAACCTCTGAACCTGTAAGCCAGCCCCAATTGAATGTTGTCCCTTATAAGAGTTTGCAGTGGTCTTGATGTCTCTTCACAGCAATGAAAACCTAACTAAGATACACATTCTCTCTTTCTCCTCCTTCCCTCCAACATCTTTACTATGTTGCTCATGCTGACCTTGAATTCACAATCCTCTTATCTCAGTCTAACTGTTGTAATTACATATATGTCACATATATATGACATTCTACCAAGCTTAAAACATGTTTCTAATCTCAGGATAAGAATAACACAAGGTTGATTTCCTTGGAGAAGCTTCATACAGCCAGGCAGAGGCAGGAGGATTGTTAATTTGAGGTAGGCCTGAACTATATGGAGAAAACAAAATAAAACAAAAAATGGAAAATGTGTTTTTGCCGTATTTTCATTGTAATCTTATGAATAAAACATTGTTCTGGGATTCATAGACTTTGCCAGCCTGCTTTATGTGGTTCGAATGTGTTCCCCCCAAACTTAGGTGTTAAAACTTAATCCTTAGTGAACAGGTCATTGTGCCTCTGTCCTAAAAAATGGCTCCCATTTGATATCATGGGAGGTGAATTAGTTCCTGTGATAGTGGGTTACTGATGTGAATTTGTTTCCCATCTATCTCCTTGACTCTCACTCTCTTGCTCTTTTGTCTACTGGGCATGAGATGTCAACGTACTAAGGTCTGCAGCAGACTTACCAGACTGATGCAGCATGAACCAAGTAAATATCAGTTCTTGATTTTTCTGTTCTCCAGCACTCTGTTATAGCACCAGAAAATAGGCTAAGACACTGCCAAAGGAGCCTGTGGCACAAAACACTTATAAGTCTCAAACGAACCCAACCCCTCTATGCTGCTAAGGAGCCATTCATCTTCTTTGATTGACTGTTTCTTCCTCCATGAGTTCATGATGAATAAATGACAGCTCAACTAGTACTGTTAGCTCAAAGAGTTAACCACAACTAGTGCCACTAGTTACTGCTGAACTAGTATCTGTGCTACCCTTAGGACTGGTAACCATTTTAAACCAGTCATCAAACTTATTAAGCGGGCAGAATTTTATGAGCTGATCTGGGAAAACTTAGCCATCACTATACAAAATGCAGTTTGAATTTTCAGGCTATAATTATGAATGAAGTTTGAGATACAGCTCAGGGTACAATGTGAATTGTGCTCTCACTCTTCCTGCTGTGGAAATCTGTGGACCTAACTGCCCTCCATTGAACTGTGAATGTACTGAAGCCATCCTGACCTGGGATGTCTTTTGCATTCCATTGACACGGCATGTAGGACACTTTAAATTTTTTGGTTAGTGTTTGGGAACTGATGAGCCTGAGTGGTAAGAATATGCCAAGGGAATGTTGCCTGTATGTCCCATGCCTGAAGCTCAGGTTGGAGTGTCAGTGCATTCGAAAAGTACCGGAAGGTTTGGGTTATTATAGTTATATGATCTCAGCGACACACCCAGGACAAATTTAGGCCATACATACTTTCAGTTGGTTCAGATAGGGTTTCCAGGTCCCATCCATGAGGCTCTTTCTGTACTTTTTAGTAAAGAAGCCCAAGTAGGAAATGAAAGCTGTAGTAAGCAGAATGTCGCCACATAACATCCTTTCCTGCTGTTGGAAGTTCCGCACAGCCTCTTGCCCATCTTATGTTTTTCAGAAGCAAGTCCTCCAAACCTACCATTTAAAAGGCAGAAAGGGGGAGATATGCATCAGATGGAGCCCACAGAGCCGTGTATTTAGTCAAGGGGGTTACGTGCCATGTGCCCACGGAAGTCTAAGTAAATCATTGTGTGTCCTGTTTCCATCCTGCAGCCCTTCCAATCAGCCATGTTCTAGCTGTTGGTGACACTCCAGCACATAAGCCCCTACTCTGTGTTGTACATCGCATGGGCTGTGGAATGATAACAGTTCTGAATGCAGGCCATAGCCTTCTGACCCATTCTACATGTGAGACAGCTAAATCACCTCCATAGGATGTTGTGAAACATGTTCATGTATGTTCTCACTCAGCATAGGGACTGGTCTGTAAGACATGCTCAAAAATTAGCCTTTCTCTTTCTCCTCTCTAAGGGCTGGATATATGAAAATAAAATCAAGTCCACATGCCTTAAATAATTTTCCCAGTGGATGGGAAGATGGGGGTGAATCAAGGGAGTGATAGAAGATGTATACACATGAGTGTGTACAAAATACCAGGGACTGCAGAACACATCTAAACTGGCCTAGCTCATATTTGGCAGACATCTCTCTTCTTGGAGGAGAATACCATATATTGTTAGGGCTGGCAGAGGCAGAGGGGACTTGCCAACTCAACAAAACCCTGTCACATTAGACTAGAAAAGTAAAGTCCAAGTTTCTCTATAGAATCTCTGTTGGTAGAGAAGTGGCTTCCGTGCCTGTACATCCATACACCCAGACCTACAACCTTCCATGGAAATATATATATGGAGGAGTTCCTAGCAATGGAAAAGGCTGTGCTGAGTTTTGGAAGCCAGTTAAAGAGCTAGATGGGAGGTGGGACCAATCAGATTTGGTTGATTTCTTGCATGTCTGAGAAGTGCCTTCTCCAAACCAATTAATTTGATAAAATTGATCTTATGGCTGCATAGCAACTTGTCCCACACGGAACTGGGGAGACACATTTTTCTGCCTGTCCTTGCATCTAAGCTGATAATATGCTTTGAGACTGTTTAAGTCTAGGTACACAACCTGCTATCCTACTATGTGTTCAGCCTGTTTAACTCTAACCTGCCTTTATGAGAACAATGTAATTAACCTTACCATGCTTTGCCCTTTTTATGAAATCAGATTTACGACTTAAGCTAATGCAAAGTTTTATAAATAACATGTGGGAATTATTTGCTGAAAGCAGCCAACAGATTGAAAACAACCTTAAAAAAATCCCATAAATATTGGGAACCAACATGTGGATATTGTTTGATACATCTGTGCGGTTTTGAGAGCTATTCTGGTTCATTCATGGTCAGTAACATAACCTCTTTCAGGTAAAATTCTGTTAAAGATTTCTGTTGAAAAATATCCCCCACCCATTTCCCATATCATTGATTTTCTGTGCTCATCAATAAACAAGGAGTAAAGTCCTTTGTTAAGAACAGACAAACATATAAAGATCAGAATAAATACAATAAACAGGCCACAGAGCAGAAATTCGAGACCAGCAAGATATAGGGAAAGAAGTGAGAAATCCTATTTATGTTCATTCTTGGTCTAAATTACTTCAAGAGGAACCTTCCTATTTTTTATTTCTATTTTCCATGTCTTAATCCAACATCAGCACACATGGCAACTGGAAAACATGCGATCTACATCTTCACCAAACCATGGTTCAGTCCAGTGGTGGCTACTACACATGGATCCTTAAATATGGCTGTAGCTGGGGATAAACGAGGATAGGAATGGTTATATTTCCCTACTTTGGTGAAGGTGGTGCTGTGCAAAGACTCAAGGCTAACGAGAAATTGCTCTTAGTAGAAGCTGATCTCTAGTCGTCCATGATGGGTGGTGCTAGAAATGTAAGTCATGAGGAATTTTAAAAGGCCAACAGATTCTTTGACTTCTCATCAAAAGTTAGGCATGGTGGCTCTCTTCTGTAATCTTTAGACTCAGGAAGCCAAGGCAGGAGGATCGTCTAGACTACAAGGTGAGAGCCCATCTCAAAACAAAACAGACACAAGACAGAAGTTAAACAGTTCTCTATCTTCACATACCTGACTATGGGCATGGGAATACATAATTTAAGATTAAAGCTTTTCATTAACTTAGGTTGTAAAAGCTGATTATATAAGAAAGGCAAAGCATAGCGTGGTAAGGCTGGTTATATTGTTCTCATAAAGGTAGGTTAGAGTTAAAAAGGCATTTATATATATATATATATAATATATGTATAGATATCTCCTTCTGAGTCTACCCTACTAGCCTTACTTGTTAAAGTACCTATCAGGTGAAGGAAGTTATTCTAGACTCTCTAAACCCAGACCCAGCCCCAGACCTGAGTAGCACTGAATTCCTCAGCATGAAGACAACACAGAAAGCTAAATTCTACCCAAATCCCTGTCCCCACAAAATTCTGAAATCTGTAGAATGCTTACTGTGGTATTTTGTATTCCCAAAAACAGTTCCTATGAAACAAGAAGGGAAATCTTAATCTTATAAATACAGTGTGTATTGTAACAGTCTTAGTCCGGGTTTCTATTCCTGCACAAACAACATGACTAAGAAGCAAGTTGGGGAGGAAAGGATTTATTGAGCTTACACTCCACATTGCTGTTCATCACTAAAGGGGAAGTCAGGACTGGAACTCAAGCAGGTCAGGAAGCAGGAAGCTGATGCAGAGGGCCCATGGAGGGATGCTTCTTACTGGCTTGCTCAGCCTGCTCTCTTATAGAACCCAAGAATACCACCCAGGGATGGCACCACCCACAAGGGGCCCTCCCCCCTTGATCACTAATTGAGAAAATGTCCCACAGCTGGATCTCATGGAAGCACTTCCTCAACTGAAACTCCTTTCTCTGTGATAACTCCAGCCTGTTGTCAAGTTGACCCACAAAACCAGCCAGTACAGTAACCCTCCAACACTGGGCAAAAAATTCAGGAGACATGCAACACCACTTAACCCCTTTCATATCTTTCCCTGGTCCTACCCCCGACTAGTATCAGCTCTCTCCTACCCCAACCAAGGTCAGCATGTATACACTTGGATAATTTGTTATAAAGCAACAGATGCCCTAAAAGAAATATCTTTGTTCTATCATTTTGTCTTATTTTCTCAGGAGGGGCCAGAGCCTGCTCTTCTCTCCTGTATTTCCTTTTGTGTAGTCACAGGTGGTGCATGAATAAGGTCACATTTGATATGCTAGGGTCAATCAATTCTTCCATTCTTAGTCCCTAATCTTGCACATGGATACAAACTCTAGAATTGACACACAAAGTGATAGCTCCTCTGGCCCATGTATATCTGAGAAGCATGGCCACCGCTTATGCAGTTGTCTTGTAGATCCAGCGACTCTTCAGTCTAACTGCTGCCTTATGAAATCAGCTTTGAACAGAGAAGGACTGAGTACCCACACTTCTCAGGTCACAATCCTGGCATCTCCACAATATTTTAATATACTCTCTCTCCCACGGGCGAGTCAAAGCTGGCACTGTGCTGAGGCTCATCTATTCACACCTCTGAGGCACTTGACAAGCACCGCTAATTGTAATTTAGAGTTTCACCTCACCCAGACGGTTTGCAAGGGAAAATGGTGCCTGCGGTCACTTCGGCTTCATGCTGACACTTGAGTTTCTCTGCTGTTGCTTTCTCAAACTGGTGGTGAGCTTTGGCCAGGTTTTCATTAAGGTGCTGTGAGGAAGGGACACAGAGTCAGGCAGTAATTCCAAGCTACCTCTAGTCCTTTCTGAGATAAAGCTTCATGGGAAGACGATTTAGAAGGAAATTCTGGGTAGGGAAAGGCTAAGGATATTGAGGAAGGGGGAGGAAAGGAAGGCCCAGTGAGGGTGATCACAGGGATTGCCTCAGAGACAACCTCAGCTTCTTGCCTGTAGGGGGAGCATGAGATGGAAGCCTAGAGATGTTTAATCAAAGCTGAGCTCTGACTTGTGTACAGGCAATGAAGTGAGATGGGTACTGCAAGCAGGGGACTGGGATGGGAGTCCCACACCCTCTTCTTGTGATGGGAGAGGAGGATTTCAGTGAGTTTACCAAAGCATAGCTGTTGCTGTTGGAGGCAAAAGCACATCAAAGCTGGGAGAAGCTAGAATATGGTTGCAGGCCCCAGGGTGGGCTTGGGAGTGCCACTGACCGGATGTGCTAGGCCTGGAAAGAGGCTCGACTGCGTGCCTTCTGCTGAAACTAATATCTGTCATCATTTTACCCCATCACAGAAAGGGCAGGGTGTTTTTCGAAAGTCTTAACTTCAATTTTTTTTCTGAATTTATCAAGAATTAATGTCACCTTTAGAGTTGACAATTACATAGGTGAACACACAGGATGCACAGCAGATACTTGTGCACACATCCTGTGTCTGTGCAGTAACCTGAAGTCCAGGCTGCGTTTTGGGCTTTTGTTAAGGTGCAAGATATGTAGATGATATCTGAGTTTACACAACAGAACACTTTCAAAAGCAGGGGACAACGGTTGTAGAATTAACAATAGCAGGCTGAGCACACCCATCAACCTCCTCTTCTTCCCAAGCTATCACCAAAGTGACTAGGAAGCAATTCACCAGGCATAAGCTCTTTGCATTCTGTGAAATCAATGAGCTTCATTCAGGAGTGAGACGGTCCGGAGTAGGATGATGGAAAAGACCATGCTAATGGAGGTGTGGGATGGCTGGAGAAGGGCAGAGGAGGCTGTAGCTCACGGTCACCAGAGGCAGTATCTATCTGTACAGTCTTCTAGCAACTGGAGCTTTTGGAAGTATGACAGGGTGGGTAGCAAACAGAAGTCTATTAACACCCCAAGGAGTATCTCTACCCCATATAGTAGAATTCAGCCATCACCAGATAGAGGAGTCTCTAGTAGTTAGGGTGTAACCAGAAGAGATCATCTGATCTTAGAAGTGAATCTTATCAGTTAGAGCTGCCTTTATCTGCAGAGATAATATCAGCTTTTTTAAAAGGTTTTCCTTTAAATTGTTGACACTTCCTGACTTAGGCAACAATGTATTGTGACCATATTATTTCTACCCCCATTGTCCTCCCCTATCTTTCTGTTCCGCTAGCCCCTCTTCTCTCCTAACCCCACCTCTAGCTTTCATGTCTCTGTAGGTTTTCCGCAGGTGACCACAGATGCCATGTGTTCCATTACTACAGTGGCCATGGCATCTTCTTAGTTTCTTCCAACACACAACAGACAGAAGATGTTAGCAAAAGCCTAGAATAAGGTAAACCAGTGGTGGGAAGAAAAGATGAGACTCATAGTAGCAGCAAGTAACAGCACTGAATGGCCTCGTGACCAGGTCTTAGTCACATAGTAGGTGGTTCAAGCTATGACTTGAGAACAGAATTTTATTAAATGGAGAAGAGAATAAAACTGACTACTAGGAAATCCCCATCAATTTTACTGTTAATGTATACATACAGTAGTGATTTGAGTGTGGGGTAATGAAGATGATCTTAGGAATATGCACCGCTTCAGAAACCTCCCAGCAAGCCTGTGAAAACAAACAATGACAAAAGATGGGGAAAACAGAGGAGATGAGGAGGTTCAAACCCAATCTACCTGTATTACAGAAGACAAAATTTCAAAGAAAACAGAAGAGAGATTGACAAAGAAGAAAACAATAATAAGTCAGCAGAGCTGAAGACTATAGGTTCTCCATGTTAGCATGAATAATATAAAAGAACCTGGGATATTAGAAACAGGCAACATGAAAAAGACGGAGCTGTGTTTGAGGAGGAAGGGTATAAGAGAAGACGCAAGTTGGGAGGTGGACCTGGGAAGACAAGAAGGTGGGGTAGAGCTTATCTCCAACTAAGGAGGTACAAAAAAGCGGTATGGAAATCTACTATGTTCCAAGCTTATTAAATCTATAGTTAAAAGAGTTTGAAAGGAGATGTCCCTACATTGGGTTAGATAATGCTCCACTCAGAAAACCACTGGTGAAAAGTGAAAATCAAAGTATCAAGGCATGGATACCTCCTAAAAGCCATTGGTCAGGGAGGCCCAGGAGCCATCCAAAACAATGCAGACTTTTGCCATTCCTCCTCCGTTGTATATCAGAGCTAGACGGTAATACCCTATTGCTGAAGATACCATAAACTTTGGTTTTTAAGATAAAGAGCATCAAGCTAAGACTGACCTGGAAACTTCCCTGCTGTCCTAGCTTTCATATTCCTGGAAGGTGCTGCGAGGGGAAAAGTCATTAAATATCCTTATCCCAGCTGTGAACCCTACAAACTACATCCTGCTAAACAAAATGTGGCCACTGGTGCAATAATGGCATGGCATGGCTGCTGTGTGTGTGTGTGTGTGTGTGAGTTGTGTGTGTGTGTGTGTGTTGTGTGTTGATGTAGGAGAACATAAAAGCTAGGAGATGGGCAAATTGTGCTATGAAATACTGTCTTCTGGACATGACACAGTTGTTCAACTCAAACTCGTAGCAGGTTGTGGTTACCGCACAAGACCTGTCTTAGACTGAACCTGTCATCATTTCACAATGGATAAGAGAGGGGCTTATGAAGGTCCCACCCTTCTCTGAGGTCTATTGACAGTTAACAGTTTCTGGGGGAGGGAATGTCATTTTCTTCCACTGCTGTAAGCCCACTGTGGATAAGTAATAACCTATCTATGCTCATAAATCAACCCTAGTTAAACTCAATGAGACATACACACATACATACAGACACATACACGTGGACACACAGAAGTAGGTGCAGCGGGCGTAGGCATTTCCAGTGGGAAATGGTAATTCATAGATGTCAGCTAAGGCATGTGTGAAAATGATCAAAATTTATCACATACATATATGAAATTTTCAATACATAATAAAGAAGGAAAGCTAAATACATCAGTGTGGAACATCAGGTACTGCGAACCACATAAGATCAAAGGGCTTCTGGAAAGGTGAGCAGGATGCTGCAGCTCAGAAGACTAGAGCAGAAACTGTTCATCACTTCAAGGAAAGAAAAAATGAGCAATTCAGATCTCAATACTCCTACCAAAGTCTTATTTCAGGTTGTTAGCAAAATAAAGACATTTTCAGACTGTAACCTGTTCTAAAAATTTACTTCTCACTTACACAGCACTTTCCTGAGAACAGTGACTTGAGGTGGGATGACAGCAAAATAAAATGATAAGCCAAGAAAGGAGGTAGTCTAGGTCTCAGACACCAATTGAATCTAGTTCCAGAATGAATCAGTGGTCCTTGTTTATCCTCAACATTGACTGGAGTTTCTGAACTAGGGAAAAGGGAGAACGATATTAAAGATAACGGCTTAGATGAGAATGGTGAATAGAGAAAGGATGAATAATGGAGGCTACACAAAAGGAAATAATGGCTGAAAACCAATAAAGAAAGATAGAAGTTGCATGGAGGGAAAAGAGGCTGTAAAAAACAAGTAAGTTAAGACCTAGAGACAGGTTTCAGTGGTAAGAGCACTGTTGGCAAATAGTGGACCAAAATCCAATTCCTACATGGTAGCTCATGGCCAGTTGTAGCTCTAGTTAGAGGAGATTTGACACCATCTTCTGATCCCTGAGGACATGGGGTACATGTGTAGTGAACATATATACATGTAGGCGAACACACGTAACATAAAAATTTTTTTAAAAAGAAAATATTCCAAACATTGGACAGAGCTTGGGGGCACTTAATGGAAGAGTTGGAGAAAGGGCCTGAATGGATAGGAACTCAATAGGAAGTCCAATTGTCAACTAACCTGGATACTTAGGGCCCTTAGAAACTGAGCCCCAATCAAAGAGCATACATGGGCTGGACCTAGGCCTTTGTACATATCTAGCAGATGTACTGTTTAGTTTTCATGTGGGTCCTGAATAACTTCAGGGGGGCTATCCCTGAAGCTGTTGCATATCTGTGGAATCCATTCACCTAACTTGGCTGTCTTGTCTGCCTCAGTGGGAGAGAATGCACCCAGCCCTGCAGAGAGTTAATGTGCCAGAGTAGGGGAATACCCAGCGGAGGCTCCATCCTCTCAGAGGAGAAGGGGATGGGGGGGGGATGGGGGGTAGGGGAGAGATGGTGGAGAGGGGGAGGGGGGTGGGGGAGGACAGGAGATTGGAGATATGGATACAGCATTTGGGATATATAGTGAATAAATAAATAAATAATAAAAATAAATAAATAAATAAAGTATAATTATAGTGTATCACTTAGATCTGCTGGGAACAATACATCCACATAATGTAAATGGAAGTTATTGATTTTTTAAAATTTCACAAATCTGTCTATGGACAGAGACACTTAGTTTTGGTTACAGAAACCAACGAAGATAGTTTTGGCTACAGCAATCATAAAACAGAAATAATGTTGTGAGGTCAGAAGTTGGGAGATAGGAAGATGAGAGAAGCTCAGAAGTTTGGGATGATTGACAGCCTCATCCTGAAAGAGGAGGCTCCCAGGAAGCCACCTCCAGGCAACAAGGCAAGAAACAAAGGTGTCATCGAAAACTGGTTGTCACAAGTTTTCTTGGAAGACATCAAAATAAACAACTTAGACCCATCAGTTGCCTGAATAAGGTACACCAGGAAGTAGAAATATCAGCCTAGCATATGGACAGAAGTCAAATGTTCAAAGGAACGAGAAGGTAACAAGGATTGGCCTGACACCAGTCCAGTATCAGCGAACAGGCACTGACCAGGTTGACTAACATGTACAACATGACTGGCCATTCGCTCCAACAGGAAGACACTAAGTAACTGCAGGGCGTGAATGATTATGGTAAACTTCTGATTGTTTGTATAATGGCCAGAAATCATACCTCTATGTAAATTATCTGATATTTTCAATATCAGCAACAGTCTTAGTCACTGTTTTACTGATAAGAAGAGACACCATAACCAAGGCAACTATTGTAAAAGAAAGCATTCAACTGAGGGGCTTGCTTTTATAAGAGTTGTCTTGGTCATAGTGTCTCTTCATAGCAATAGAATGTTAACTAAGACAGCAAGTTCTTCAGTCATCGGCAGATATGAGATACAGACCCAAGGAGATAGTTAAGCTACCATATAACAGGCTCTGAGATAGCCTCAAGTGGTCTAAGCAGATCAAAGA